>JAJGRX010001217.1:0-1200000 GCA_025461125.1 Carex kokanica | reverse complement strand
TCATTTTGTGCGAAAAAAATTCAAGCAAAAGAAATCGAAACACCATATGTGAAGAGTCAAGACCAACTTGCTGATGTCTTCACAAAGGGACTAGAACCAGGACCATTTTTTAAAATTACAAGCAAGTTAGGATTGATCGACATTTACAATCCTAACATGAGGGGGAGTGTTGAGAAATAGAAGAATTGCCTCAGAGAATCATCATCGGCATTTTAAGGAATAAAATCAAGCTAGCATCTACAATAGCTGTCAAGGCAAAAATAGTACATAGCAAGATTATATTCTGAGATTGTAATTTAGGCAACAAGGCAACAACTAGAAATTGTAATTTAGGCAATTAGGCAACGGCTACAGACCCTCTCCTCAATTATAAAGAGGCCTAGTAGCATTTGTAAAATCAGAACAAAATAATATAATTTCATTCTTCATATCAAAAATCTTCAAACCCAAATCAGAGAGACTCTATCAGAGATATATAACCCAATAAGCATCGCAACAGAGAGGAAATGGTCAAGGCGTGTCAGAGAGTAGGTGTCCGCGCAATAAAGACCAACGGCTAATTTTGTTCTCGTTCGTACGACTCCCTAACGAGGGAAGTGACAGCGGCGAAAATAGCGCTCGCAGCGGGTGGGAGAGAGGCGAGTCTCCTCTTTTCTTCTCCTGTAAGCAAGGCATCAGAGAGGCGGGTGGGGCTCGAGTGTCAGCGACGAAGAGAGAGAGGCTTTATCGGATCCGGTTTAGAGTTAGCGATGGAGGGGTGGGGTACGCGGAGTCAGAGAGGGAGAGGAAGAAGAGAAGGGGGTGAGGGGGGGGGGGCTCTCTCTCTCTGGATGGGTTGGGGTGCGGATCCAAACAAACTAATGGAAACTAAAAGAACGGCTTTGAGATCCGTGCTAGATTTAATCAAACAGTTGAAATAATTTCCGGAGTTCTAATGATTTCAAAATTTTATAAATAAATAATAAAATTAGATCAAGTTAACTTCATTAAATATTAATACGAACTTTCGAATGTTTGTTCGTTTACCTATAACTTATTTACTATTTGATATATTTTAATCAATATATTTTAGTAGCAATTATATTTTCCTAAATTTACTCATATTCGACTATGTTACAAAAAATTTATTCTATGTCACGAATTATTGATTAAGAGGTCTAGTTTAATAAATCACAAGAATTTTGCTATATTAGTAGCGTATTTATATAGTCGGATTAATTTATTTACTTCATTACATTCAATATCGTTAAATTTAAATTTAAACTTAACACTTGTAAAGAAATTATTAATTGATTTGATAATTGAATTTATATAAACTAATTCATCTAGTTAATTATTTAATCTTTACTTAATTTAATTATTTAACCAACGTTTTATTTAGTGGTAATTTTAACTATTAGACTAATTAATTACGTTTCAAATTTACGGCTTATAACAGCTAGGGTGAAGGACCTAATCGTGAAGTCCGAATTACCTAGGCACGTTATTAATTCACGAAAGTGACTCTTAATGACATATTAGGTTAGAAACCTCATCAAGTCATACATGAATTTAAACAAACCGAGTAAATAGAATTAGCAAGGGATTGTAGACCGAGTGCCCCTAGACTTCCAAACCTTGAAAAGTAACCAAAACTCTCTTTTTAATTTTTAGTTTTAGTTTAATTGTTACAACTTCTTCCTTTTCGGGTATTGAACCCAACAATTAGAAAATTAGAACAAAAACCCCCCAAATCAACTTTTACTTTCTTTAATATTCTGAAATTAATTAATAGAGTCAAAAATTAGTATTTTCTGATATCCCTTGGATCGATACCTCAATACTACAATCGATAGGTTGTGCGCTTGCAATCGACCAATCTTTGAGTATTAGGTTTATAAATTTAAAAGTTCAAAGAATATAAAAAGAAGCGTAAAACCCTATATACAAAATACTTAACAGCTGATTTCGGTAGAATTCTTCCAGGAGGGCGTGATTGCTTCAGAGCCAAGTTTACTTCGCTATTTTTGGTTTCACCAATGCAAACTTAGAGTGCACTCCAAGTCTCCACCTTCTCCACTACTTCCCTACTCCGCCTCTTCTTTAGGAAGGCTATAAAAGCCCCTCTTGTAATTAATTTTGGTGTGAGTGTTTAATTGTGTTAAGCCATAGAATCGACTAGCATCCTCATCCTAGGTTAGGTTAGAGAGTTACTTAGAGAAAGAGGAGTAGCCATCGGAAGCCAAGCAGGAGAAGAAGGCGTCATCTAAGGAGGCAAAGGTTCATCCATCTTCAATTGGGTTGTAATTTATGTTCTCTTTATTATATTCATTTTATTTTGTTATGGCCATGAGTAGTTAATTCTTTCATATCTAAGGTGAGAGTTGTAATCGAACTCTAAGTTATGTTTTAATATATGTTTAAGTTTTGTGTATGTTGATTTGTGTTTGCTTTATTGTTTGAATCATTTTTATAATACCCTTGCATACATAGTTCTGTCTATTACATGCCAGTGAACCTCCACATACCAATAGGTGTATGATTTCGTTGCATTCTTGGTGTGAGTGGGAAATGCATGTAAGTATATGTAACACTTCGGCTAACGAGCCTGGCAGTGGTTCATAGAGTAGGGTCAGAGAACAATGTGATGAAATATAATTATGAGATTTACTGAGGGTCCTCACAACACATTCTATACCTGTGTTTATTTGCTGCTAGTTTTTATGTCTGGAATTTTTTTATCCATTCTGTTGCATTTCTTAAGATTTTTTTTTTTTATATTAAGATGCAGTCTCCAATACAACACTTAATGTGTTGCTTACTGCATGCCCTTTTAGCTCTTTAAATTTTACAGTTTTGCTTAAAATTATTTGTGTTGGCAAGTTTTACTAAAAATTGTGCACCTTTTTTTTAAATAAATAATTTAAAAATAGATGATTACATGGTCTAAAGGGAAGTTTTTCTGTTGTTTTTGTTTTTATTTGAATTTACTCTCGTCCTTTTAGGTCCAAATTGATGCAAGTGTTTTTATGATCTCAAAGTTGGGATTTTGATTTTAAATGAATAATTATTATTTGATTAAATTAATTAATTTGTGAAACAAAGTATTGGAGGGTACTAGAGCTTGATCTTAATCTAGCTAAAAAAATTTATATAAGGTTTATTTCTATGATTTAAATCTTTAGTTAAAAATGCTGTTGAATTGTTTTTTTTTTTGTAAATTCTGTTACTTTGTTGTGTTTTTTTTTTTTTCTTCAAAAAGCATTATATTTACTGTTGCAAAGGCCCAATGATGGTGTGATTAGTATAAGAATGGAGATCTAAAAAATTGTTCTCTTTAGAAACCCGATAAAAATATATGTATGGTTTGTCACGTATAAATGGTTTAATCAGGCACGAATCCAGGGGTTGACCCAGTGTATTCCGGGGGGGAGCTGCCCCCCCCTGGATTTTGAGTTTTAGTAGAGATTTATCGGTTCCGACTGACTTTGCCTCCTTCTGGAATTTTTTTTGCTCCCCTCTGAACGTTTTATTTGTAATTCGAATTAAATTTAGGGTTGAAATTGAAATAAATTTGTTGTATTTTGATTGGTAATTAGAATTATAAGTCAGAATATCATAAATTATAAGTCAAATCATTGAAAAATATAAGTTAAAGCATTATTTTTTATCGAGTACCCAATTAGTTAATGGATTTAAATCCGATTCGATATTTTTTTTGCCATCCCGTGACGAAAATCCTGAGTCCGCCCCTGCATGAATCTCAAATTCAGATAGGAAATCACATCCTGGTCGAATCAGCAATTTTATTGAACTTCCATAAATTATCATAGAACGTGTTGACAGGGATGCATTAAATATTTGTACCAGCCCATCTGTCTATCTAAAATTTTGTTAAATACTGAACCATTAATTTAATAATATAATGTAATCAATTCACTGATATATTCACTTGTTGGATATACGACTTTAGTAGAAGTTATCCAGAAAAAACTTAGGTTAATTAATTCTTCATTTATATTATATACCTTGAGGAAAGAAGGTATATAATATTCCATGGAAGGAGGTGATGTGTTTCAGAAATATTCTCCAGTAATGGAATTTACCAGTACTGAACCACTGATAATGGTACTGACATTGCCTGAAGAAAAAAAAATAAGTGTGTGAAATTATGATTTAGCATTTGTGCATTACACTTTGACCAAAGAAATAAAGAGTGATCATGTTGTTGGTGAGATGGCGGAGTTTATAGTGGCTAAAGGCACCTGTAATTAATGTGTGCAATCAACCTACGGTAACAGAAAACTTCTATTTAGATCTGGACCTTCCGATTAGAACTCGCACGGATATTAAAGGGACCTGTGCATTCTATCTCCGTCCGGATCTAAACAGAAATATTCCGTTACCTCAGAGAAATCGAGTGCGTATTTCTCGACAACAGTAACTCAAAATTTGAGTATAGATTTTGACCGTCCGATCAGAATTTCCGCTAATCCGGCCCATGTTAAAATTCACGGGATTGTTTAATTTCGTGCGAATTATGATCGGACAATCGTGATCTAAACACAAACTTTGGATTACTTTAGGATCTGAATTCGTAGTTCTCTCTCTTGTTCTTTTGACTGGATTACATTGACATTTACGCCGTTCCTTTCCATTGGGACCTCCGCACAGAGAGAAAGAAATTAGAAACCCTCAGGTACTAAAAATTCAATCTCTTCTCATCAAATCTCCTTTTCGATCGATTCTTTGTTCTGAGAACTTCTCTTTTCTGTGCTTGTACTCTTTTTGCTAATTTACGCTTTCTTATATAATCATCTTTTGTGAATTTTGATCATATTTGTTGTTGTGGAGAATGTAGAGTAGGGTTAAAATGGGGTAAATATATTAACAGAGCATTTTTTACTTCATGCAGCGCACTAACCATATCCGGTGCTGTTTTGATTTTATAGTCCGTACGCTATATAAGCCAAAACTGCTTTGTTAAAATCTTGAATCTTAGAATGCCTCATTATATTGTTTCATAGGCTATGGTACTATGTATAGGGGAAATGCTAAAATGAGCCATGGAGTAAAACAAGTTTGTACTCCACGCCTCATTATTTTCATTTTGAAAATCCAAACAACCGATCCAAACCGTTCAACATGATCTCCATATTGAGATGTGCTTGGAGACCAAATTTTACATTTTTTGGAATGTTTTTTATTATTCATCTAGCCACTTTGAAAATTGCTGATCTATTGGTCCATAATTTTTTACTGTTTATCCGGATCACCCGGATCTACTGTTTTCTACTGTTCACCCGGCCCAGAAAATGCTAAAATTCCCTTTTTGCCACTTGATTAAATCTTAGCCTTTGGATCCTTGATCAATGATGCAATATGAATCTGAGATCTTGATCTTATTTCTCAAGAGGAATTTAGTGGGTGTTCTTTGGTCAGCATTGATCAACGATCGCAAAGGACCACCACATGACAGTCAACTGTGTTAATCAAGACTTTTTCCATATGATATCCTCTTCTTCTCTATTTTTATTATATAGTATTAAATTACACTACAAAATGATGATATCTAAAACCAACAACCCACCTCTCAAGACTTTTTCCATATGATATCCAATTTTCATTGACACACTTTACAAAGCCTACCAACCTCCCCAAAACAATACAAAATCTCTTTAAATATATAGTCCCTGTCCTCTGGTACCAGCACTGTTTTCAGTCAATAACTGTAGCCTCTTTGCACAGTTCCTTCTCAGCTCCTAAGCACAGCTTCACAGGCACAATCCTGAAAAATCACAAGTGCAGCAACAGAGCACAGTCACGTTAAGAACAGAAAGAATTTCAAGTTGAAAAGCAAATATCACACCAGCAAGATCTGTTTTGTCAAAAAAGTTTATAGAAAATAAATGCAACTGAGAATCTTTGGCCTCCCTTTTTTAAAAAAAGTAAGAAAAGAGTCCTTGTCATCCGAAAAGGACAACATATCATTCAACTAATTGCTAAAGATTGGAAGAGACAGTTTGGGTAAAGATATCGGCATGGTTATTTTGGCTTCAGGCAGCACAAAGACAATGGAAAATAATATGATTGGTGCACTGCGTGAAGTCAAATTAGCTCTGTTAATATCTTCATCCGACAATTTTCTAGTGCTATTTGGGCAATTTGATGGTCCCGGGCAGATTCTTTTTTTTTTTAAGCAGTTTGATGATCCCAGGTAGAAATTTTTTTCTTTGGAAATAGTAGTAGCCAGTACGCCTTGTCTACTAAATTTCATTAAACTAAATAGAAGGAATTTCCAAAAATAAGAGGTGGAAAAACCGAGAACAACATAGAAAAAAAGTACAAGATACACTTCACATTTATACATAATTTACAAGTTCCTAATTAAAGAACCAAAGAGGGCTGTCTTGCTTGATCACCCTAAAATAATAATAAAAAAAAAAAATCTTGCCTTTTTCCATGAAAGGTCTCCTTTGCCAATGCTGGTTGCATCATAAACAATTACCCTCAATGCCTTTGGTAAGTTCTATAAAGTGACATCCTGAAATGTTAGACTTGATGATTTCTCTAATAAGAAAACTTCCCAACTTCTTTCTAAAGTATTAAAAGGAGCTTCTTGCTCTACCCTCTAGTAACTGGTGAAGCGTTTTGAGGTACGATGGAAAATTCTCTCTATGAAACTTTTTTACATTTAGTTTCTAATTTTATGGCTAGTTTCTATGGTAAATAGAGGACATGGGTTGGTGGATTTAACACTTCATGAAAAATGAAAACATAGATTTCGTTGTTTAATTTGTTCTCTCTTTATAAGATTTTGCAATAATAAGCTTTACTCCGTGACTTGCGATCTCTTGAGCAAAAACTGGAGCGTTTCATAATTTTTCTTTGTTGAAAGGTCTGAGCACTTGTCATAACAATTAGTTCCCTGTAACATCCTTTTATATTAACAAGGAGATCCATAAAACTTAACAGTTATAGTTGTAATTTTTAAAATCAAAAGCTTGTGTCATTGATCTAAAAATCTGGTAAACTATCATGTGTTGCAGCACAGTTTTCAGAATTACATTCAATAAGTGCTTAGTTCCATATTATCCTAGACATTTTGTACTCGTTAAAATTTTCACTGAATAATGAGGTTTATTGTTTCACTAATTCTATCCATTTAATGGGATTTGTAGATCAAATTTTTCTGTCAATCAAATTTCCAAAGGTGCACACAACATGGCAATGCACAAAGAGAACTTGTCGCATATTATTTCTCAGGACCTATACAACAATCTTGCACTAAACCCACATGAAAAATCCGAGGTACTTTTGGACCCGGCACTAGACTACCTAAGCCAATTTCTATTGGAAGAAGATGTAGATGATGATATTAGTGGATATCAAGAGGCGGCTTTGAGGGACATGGAGAAACCCTTCTATGATATCCTCGGGGAAAAGTATCCACCTTTACCAGACAATCAATTGCTATCACAACAATCAAAGGTAATTCCTGATTTTACTGCTTCCGTTTTAAAAGATCAAGTGGGTCCAAGCTATAGTGAGAGTTTGGCTACTGAATTTCAGAGAGGTGTGGAAGAAGGATTGAAATTCCTTCCGAATCACAATAGATTGTTGATTAATTTGCAAGTGAGCAATCTTTCGCTAGAACCGATGAAGAAATCGGGGAGCAACAACTCACTAGATTTCACATCAGGGGAAGAGAAAGAAAGTAATTTGCTAAATAAATCAAAGGGTAAAAATAGTTCAAATGATCCAGACTGGGACCTTTTGGAGGGGCGAAGTCGCAAAATACCTATGTTCTCCCATGAGGAAACAATTAGAGATGAGATGTTTGATAAAGTACTGCTATATGATGGAGAAAACTATGCACATGAAGAAATTGCGGAGCTCAATGCAAACTCATGTAGTGAGAATCAAAACCATTATAACAATCTCAAAACTCTCCTCATCTCTTGTGCACAGGAAGTATCAACTAACAATATTAAATCATCTGCACATCTAATTAAACAAATAAGGAAGCAAGCCTCTCCTATCGGTGACGGGGTCCAAAGGCTTTCCTGGATTCTTGCGGATGGGCTTGAGGCACGCTTGGCTGGTACAGGGAGCGAAACCTATCGCCGACTTGTAACGAGACGAATTTCTGCCACCGACAATTTAAAGATCCAACGTATGTTTATGAGGAGTACATCCAACAATCTGAGAGTTCCCTATTATTTTGCTAATGAGAGCATTCTCACTGCTGCAGGCACTGCATGCAAAATCCATGTAATTGATTTCGGCATTGCTTTTGGATTTCAATGGCCATCTCTAATCCAAGCACTTGCAAAAAGAAAAGGTGGTCCCCTGACACTCCGAATTACCGGGGTAGATTTACCTCAACCTGGCTTTCACCCTGCTGAAAGAATCAATGAGACAGGAAAGAGGTTGGAAGTTTATGCTCGAGGTTTTGGTGTTCCTTTAGAGTATCATGGGATTGCCGCACAGTGGGAGTCAATTAATATTGGGGATCTTCGTATTAATAATGATGAAGTGCTTATAGTTAATAGCATATATAACTTCACTCGACAAAGGGACGAACCAATATTAGATAGGAATAGGTCAAGAAATCAACTCCTTAATTTGATTCGAGAGATTAAACCAAAGGTTTATATCCAAGGAATATTTAACTTATCTTTTAGTCCCTACTTCATCCCACGGTTTAGAATGGTTTTCTTGCAGTACTCCAGGGTTTTCGACATGTTCGATGCAATAATCCCACGAAAGTCCAAATCAAGGCAACTAATGGAAAGAGAATTTTTGGGTCCTACTATTATAAATCAGGTAGCATGTGAAGGGTCAGATTTGGTCGTGGGACTGGAGAACTACAAGCAGTGGCACGTGAGAATTTTACAAACTACTGGCTTTGAACAGCTTCCATTAGATCCAAGAGTATTGAAAGAATGCAGTGAAATGGTTAGAGATGATTATAACAAGGGATTTTTTATTGAGGAAGATTGCAGTTGGTTCCTTCAGGGTTGGAAAGGTAATATAATGTATGCTCTGTCATTCTGGAAACCTAAAGTAGAATAAGGATGGTGGTTATTTTTGTTTTTCAGAATTATAAATTTCTACATTTATTTTTCTAGCAAAGCACGCAATTATGTACCAAATTGTAGGATTATGAATTGAATCACTATATACAAATTATGTTATTATTTTTCCTTTACACCTCTTCTTTTTATTATTTGCGATTTGCGAACAATGACTATAATATATCCCTTAGAGCAACTAATATTTGACAAGGAAAGCTGCATAGATTTAGCTGTACTAGAGCACTTGAGGAACAGCTAAAAGAGTCTGTATCCTCTGAAGTAACTCAAATTTTGAGTTTATATTTGGACCATCTGATAAGAATCCGGGACAATCCAGCCCGAGATAGAATGCGCGGGGCTCTTTTAATATTTTTGCCAAAGCATATCGGACAATCCAGATCTAAACTCAAAATTTGAGTTACTTTAGGTGATATGAATTCCAGCTAAACAAGATCAAATTGGATATAACAAAATTACTTCTATATGTTATATTATTACTCAAACAACTTTTTTGTATGTTATGCTGACCTGCAATTTTTTTCAAGTTTCTGCTTGTATCAAATTATAATTGCATCTTAGTCTAATAATTTACAAAATTTGCAAATAGCACCCAGCTTTTGCCTTCCGGTTTTGCCCAGTTTGCACAAGAGGGGAGCAGGATGGGATGGTTAATTGGTTACATCTATCATGTTTCATATTTTTTTTGTGGAACTAAATAATAAAAATACAGAGAACAAAAGGAAATAATAAGAGAAAACTCTTGATTGCAATTGAAAGCATGTGGTGGAAATTTGAAATCGGTGATCCTAATGAAAGGATGTTCTTTTAATACATCCAAAAATAGATGCCATATTGTATTTTCATCAATTGGAAAAACTGAAAAAGTTTACTACCGTACCTAAAGTTAACAGAGACAATTGAAAACTCTACGGTACATGTCAATTATCTCACTATGTAAGGGCCTGTTCGGTCAATTACTGTGCGCGTGGGAAAAAAAATTTATTTCCACGTGCACAGTATTTTGTCAGTTCAATTTCCGTTCCCGTTTCTGTTCCCATCGACGGCCGAATAGGCCCTAAATGTACGGTCTGGAAACCGACGTAACCTCTAATTAAGACAGGTTGTTAGGTGTGATGATCTCCCTCATTAGAAAAGCCCCAAAATTCTCAATATAATATAGAAAGGAGCCTCTTCCTCAAGCCTCTAGGAAATTCCCTCTCCAAGCCCTTTTACATTTTTTGGATGTTAAAATAATAAAAAGGAAAAAATTCAAATGTCAATTGCTCTAAGGGCCTGTAAATACTTTAAAAAAAGTATGTCAAAATACTAGTCTGCAAAAAATAAATTAAGGAAGAGTTGCAAAAAGAAAAAGAAAAAAAAGATAATTTGTTCATAGTCTACATTTTGGTACATTAATGAGTGCTTTGTTAGAGAAGTACATTAAATTTTTTTTAAGTTTATGTAAACTATAAGATCACCTCCAAGCTTATTCTACTTTAGGTTTCCACAATGAAATACCATAGAATATGGTACACTTCCAACCCCGCAGGAACCAGTTGCAATCTTCTTCAATAAAAAATTCCTTGTTATAACGTCCATTTCTAACCATTTTACGGCATTCTTTTACTACATGTGGATCTATTGGAATTTGTTCTAAGCCAGTTTGCAAATTTCGCATGTGCCACTGCTTGTAGCTCTCCGGTCTTACGACCAAATCTGATCCTTCACACGCTATCAGATTAATTATAAAAGGACCTATTATTTCTCTTTCCATTACTTGCCTATGCTTGTTGTCTCGTGGCACCAACGTGTCAAGCATATCGAAATACGCATGATGGCTGAACAAAACCTTTCTAAACCGTGTGATGAAGAAGGGATTGGTGGATGGTAAGTTGGGTATTCCTTGAATGAAAACCTTCGGCTTGGTCTCTTGAATCAGATTGATGAGTTTATTCCATGGATTATTCCTGTCTAAAAAAGCTTCGTCCTTTATTCTACCTATGCTATACATAGTATTAAATATAAGCACTTCATCATCATTTATACTAAGATCATCCACACAAATGGAGCCCCACTGTGAGGCGATCCCTTGATACTCAAAAGGAACTTCAAAACTTCGAGCATAATCTTCCAACCTCCTTCCTGTCTCGTTGATTCTTTTAGCAGGGTGAAAGCCCGGCCGAGGCAAATCTACCCCAGTAATTCTGAGTTTCGGGGTCCCACCTATTCTTTTTGCAAGTGATTGAATTAGAGACGACCATTGGAATCCAAAAGTAATGCCAAAATCAATTACATGGATTTTTGATGCATTGCCTATGGCACTGAGAATACTCTCATTAGCAAAATGATATTGAACTCTCATTTCGGATACCCTATACAACATATAATGGACCTTCAGATAGTCGATGGTGTGTAGTTGGCTTGTGAAATATTGATGATAGGTCGCACTTCCTGTACCAGCCAAGCGTGCCTCTAGTCCATCAACAAGAATACATGCAAGCCTTTGGATCCCATCTCCAATAGGAGATGCTTCCTTCCTTATTTGTTTTATAAGTTCACTAGCAATCTTGTTATCATTCATAGATATCGCCTCTGCACAAGAGATCAGGAGTGTTGTGAGATTGATATGGTCGTGTTGCTTTTGATTCTCACTGTATGAGCTTGCTTCGAGCTCCTTGATTTCTCTTAGGCTGGCTATTTCTTCTCTTGGACTGTTTTCCCCGTGATATAGCAGTACTTTATCAAACATCTCATCTCTAATTGTTTCCTCATGGAAGAACATAGGTATTTTGCGACTTCTCCCCTCTGAAAGGTCCCTATCTGAATCATTGGAACTCTTTTTACCCTTAGAACTATCTAGCCAACCACTTTCTTTCTCTTCCCCTAATCTGAAATCAAGTGAGTTTTTGCGTTCCCATTTCTTCAATGGATCTAGTGAAAGATTGCTCACTTTCAAATTAATCGACATTCTATTGTGATTTGGAAGGAACTTCAATCCTTCTTCTACACCTCTCTGAAATTCAGTAGCTATCAAGTTCTCTATACGCGGGTGTTGTTCCAAACTCTCACTAAAGGTTGGACCCACTTGATCTTTTAAAATGGAAGCTGTGAAATTGGGATTTACCTTTGATTGTTTTGATACCAATAGATTATCCTGTGGAGGTGGATACTTTTCCCCAATGATCTCATAAAAGGGTTTCTCCATGTCCCTGAGAGCTGCCTCTTGATAACCATCAATCTTTTCATCTATATCTTCCTCCAATAAATACCGGCTTATGTAGTCTAGTGTTGGGTCTAAAAGTATCTCAGACTTGTCATGTTGGTTGAGAAGGATTGTTGTATGGGTCTTTGTCGAAGATAATTTGTGATAAGTTTGTGTGATTACAATTATCAATGGAACCGTGCAATTCGTTCGACTTGGAAAACCATGAGTTTTTCTCTTCCGGCAAAGCCATTCCAAAATATGATCGATAGAAAATTTGATCTAGAAAGTTCATAAATGAATCCAATTAGTGAAGTGAAACTGTGGAATAACATTATTCAGTGAAATTTTTTTATTTTCAAATTTAACATTACTAGTTGGTTAGTTAAGATTAATTCGGTACTGAATTATAAGAAGTATTAAAAAGAATAGAAACAATCTAACTATTAGTTAGATCTTATATCTTTAGCAAAACACACAAGTTTTAAATGGACAAAATATTTTAATAAAAAAGTATCAAAGCCAGTTTTTATTTTTTCTTGAATTCCTTATTTAACGATGCATTAATTAAGTGCTGGAGCTTAGAAAATAAATAAGAACTTTAGATAGAGACAAAAAAGGTACCAAGAAATTAAATTTCTCTCAGCTCTTAATGTTGTGATTGGAGCACTTAAAATGTCTCTTCCTGTTAATGAAGTACTAAGACAAATAAACCAGAGAAATGCCATCTAACCAAGCAAACAACTGTCAACTGTTCTTTAATTTCACTAGCTGTGTTATTAGAAACTAAAAATGTAAAAAAAAAAAATCATCAGTTTCAGCAAGAAACAGGGCATATTTAAGAAAGTCCTTAATAAAATGAAAATTAAAGTTGTATAAATAAATCAAGAAAAGGAAAAACTAGTGTTTTGGTTTTCACTCATCCTGTATTTCAAATTCAGTGAATCATGCAATTGGCTATGGGTCATGAAGAACCAAAAAGAATTGCACAGGCGACCATCTAGCAAATCTGAGCAGGATATGGAAATGAAGCTATTTTGGTTTTCACTTTTTCCCTTATTTAATAAACTGTATCAATTTAAGTAATACTTTGATGTTTCAATGTAAACCTGTATATCAGGGTAAAAAAAAAAGATTAAGAAAAAAAAAACTAGTTTTTTGTTTCCAAAAGCCACAAAAAAGAAAAAAAAAAAAAGGGGTGCCAAACACCCTATTTGATTAGTTTTTCCTTTTTGCTCAAATTTGAATGATTTTCAATGAATCGGTGGCATTTTGAAGCAACTTTTGTTATAAAAAAAAATGTAAAAGGGTTTCGAGAGAGAATTTTCCAGCGTACCTCAAAAGAGAATCACAGTTTGCTAGAGCATAGAGGCTTGAGGAAGAAGTTTGGGTTTTTTTTTCTAGTGAGAGAGATAATCACAGCTAACACCAGTCTTAGAGGTATTGATGAAATGTCTATTTCAACAGGATCATTGACAGTGCCATAGATATTTTTTGGGAAAATTTCTAATGTACCCATAGAAATAGGGGTGTTCATTGGTTCGGTTCGGTTTCTAAAATAGAACCGAACCGATTTAGCATTGCAACCCGAACCAAACCGAACCAAAATTTTATTTCGGTTTGTTCGGTTCAAACCAAAATATATTATTTTTTTATTTAAAACAATTGATTTATAATAAACTGAAGTATATTAAGAAATAAACCGAGGTATTAAGAAATAAACCGGGATATTAAGAAATAAACTGAAGTATTTAAAGCAATTGATTAAGAAATAAACCGGGGCGGTCCGGACCAAATTCATAATATATAAAAGTTCGGTCGGTTCGGTTATGTCAGTTTTGAAAATTACCAAACCGAACCGAACCGAAATTATAATTCGGTTTTAAAAAGCAAACGAACCAAACTATTAAACCAAAAAAACCAAACCGTTTGGTCCAAACTAATTCGGTTCGGTTCAAAACTGACTAAACCGGACCCAATGAACACCCCTACATAGAAACTTTCAAAACAACCAATTTCCCCATAAAAACATCATGATATCCAATATACCCATAAAAACTTAACATCCATTAATTCTTCTATTCCTTTTAATTTATTTAACCTTCTATTAAGGTACTTTAAAAATAAAAATTGACAAATATACCCTCCTCTCTCCTCTGTCCTTCACTGTATACCCAAAACTATGATTTAATCCTTCACTTTTAGACTTAAGCTTACATACATTAAGCATTTCATCATAACACAATTATTAGATACATAAGGCAGGTTGTATATTGTTTGGAATAGTTCGATGAAACAGCTCTCATACCAAAATAGACTTAATCTTCCGGTAGATCCACGTGTAGTGAAAGAATGCCGTGTAGAAATGGTTATAACGAGGCATTTTTTATTGAAGAAGATTGCAATTGGTTCCTTTCGGGTTGGAAGGGTAACATATCAGAGGTACTAGAGCTTGATTTTAAAGGAATTTATTTTGTTCATTTTAATCTTTATCTAGCTAATAAATTTGATACAAGGTTTTGGTCAATTACTAGAGCTTGATTTGAGTCGTTGAAGTATGATTTAAATCTTTATTTAAAAAATTCTTTCAATTTTCTTTTAAAATATATTCTAGTATTTTTTTGTGCCATTTGTTTTGGTAAAAAAACATTATATTTTCAGCGACATTTTTATTTTATTTAAGTGGAAGTCTCTCTGATGCTTTATTCTTTTTTTTTTCTTTTTGAATTTTGTTACAATGTTTTGATTTGATGTTCAAATGTGTAACATCATGAGGTTGATTCGAACATTGTTTTTGTAACAATGCTGTGAACACTTGACTCAGGGTCTCTACTAGAACATACATATATAGCAATGAAGTATTATACCTAGTTAGGTATATAGCAAACAAAGATTACATCCATCTCATGATCTCAGGAAATTAGTATACTGACAAGTTAGAAATAAATTAAGTAGGATAGATGTAATCAAACTGCAGGTGCTGTCAATTTTGTAATTTGATTAGATCCATCTCCTGATTCGGGCGCAAACAACGACACCAACTAAGGCGCCTCCTAAATGCCCTGCACCTGAGATTTTTCTGTCTCCCTAAAATATAAACTTATTATCATTTAAACATTGCATTAATAATTCAAATTTTGAAATTCAAATTTAAAAATTCCAAGATTCTGAAAATGCAAACTCAGATTAAGCGACAAACCTCGTAAACTCTCCACAGATCAGTTCCTATATTAATAGCACCCTGTAATTAAATTAAAAAGAAGTAAATTAGCCTGTCATTTAATTTTCATCAGAAAAAGAAAAAAGAAGAAAAACATTCAAATAGCTTACCAACATAGCAGCAGGTATGGGAATGAAATCATAATAGATCACACTTCTAGGAACCAGAGACACATACAGCAAAATTATTGCATTTACTGCAGCACTTGCTCCCTGGTATCATTTATCCAAAAAAAACATCATATATCATATATATACATATATGTAGTGATGTTAGAATAAACAAATTAAGCTTATACTGAGGTGTCAAATGGGCACTATATATATCTGGTCCGGTACTGGTATTTTGTGTCCTTTGTTAATTTGAAACTTATCAAATAATGTACAATTGCGAAAATTTTCAAGGTACTGAGTTAATGTACCAGTGCAAATGCATGTGAACTACTCCATCCTCGCTCACCCTGGTACAAGAAAAAAAAAAGATATATAAAATAAATAATACTGTGAACATATATATTATTTTTTTAAGTAGAGATTAATTACCTGATTGTAATCTATAAAGGCTCGGTGCACCAAATAAAAAATGGAGCCGCTAACGGCGCCTCCCACGTACATCTTTAGCAGGAACATTGTCCCAAAAATATTTGCAATCTGAACATTACAAAGCTTGTAGATTATCTTAGGACATTCATTAACTGTCAAATTTATATTATCACATTGTTATTGTGGAGTTGTCTATTTTGCAGGAAATTGTTTATAAAAACTAGCAAACACTGGTTTAGTGTAATTTGACAGGATACTGGTAATAAACACTGGAAATCTGCCTGCTATTACCAGTATCCTGTTCATGGTTATCTGAAAAATAGACAGGATACTGGTAATAACAGGCGATAACATTTTCATACTTGAATATGGTAATGGTACCGACATTTGCCAGAAGAAGAAAAATGAGAATGTGCAATTATGATTTAGCATTAATTTGTGCATGTTTTGGGGGGGGGGGGGGGGGGGGGGGGGGGTGGGGGTTGTGGTTAATTAATTACAGGTTGACCGAAGAAATAAAGACCGATCATGTTGTTGATGAGATGGCTGGGTCTATAGTGGCTAAAGGCACCGGTAATTAACGTGTGCAATCGACCGCTGGTGAAGTTATCCCATGAAATCTGTGCAATTGATCACAATCAGAAGGATTAATTAGCAACATATATACTAATACAATTCGATTTAGGAGAATTAATTGAACCAAAAATTAAGATCCTATATGTAATTAAACCGTAAAATGCTTGATCATGAAAGAGGGGTCGGCATTCTTCCATAGGATAAAAACAGCAACATTTGCTCCTACTAAGTAGAAAACCACCTTGTCAGGTGACCGTATCCGGTGCAACCTACAAAACAGTAAACATTAACCCTTTACTTTTTTTATCAATATATTTGTTGGCGTTCCTGCCAACCATAAAAAAAAAAAAAACATTAACCCTTTAACTGTAAAATTGCAAGTAAAACTATAATGTATAATGTATAGAGAGAGGTAACTGGTAAGGTAAGGTATATAGTATACTGTGTACATTTATACCAGAATTTAGACAAGGAGAGAAGATTCATTGCAGCGTGGTGTTGCCAGGTGGAGGAACTTAGCAACCGGGACCCAGTCGTCAGAAGAAGCGTCCGCATGTTCACAGTAGTAGTAGTAGTAGTGTACATTTGTCTGAACTGCCATGAGCATTTGAGCATGAGAGAAAGAGGCTTTTGTTGAGAAGGAGGTGGTGATAAAAGAGAGATGGGTTGTTTGTTGGGGTTTAGCAGGAGGCGAAGGTGAGACTGAGAAAAGAGAAGCCTAGTAGTGATGATTTTCATGGTTTTACTTTGAGAGAGAGAGAGAGAGAGAAAGAGCATAATGCATTGCATATAAATATATAATGTTTTTTCTTTTCTTTTCTTTCCTTTTGCTTCATGATATCCTCTTGACCCAATCACAGGTTGACAACAAGCTGGTTAATGTCAGTGTCAGAATAAATGACATGGTATCTGTATATGGATCAGAAATTCAGAATTCAGAATAAATGGGTATTTCACAGAAATAGAAAATATTCGGTGCTGTTGCCTATTGCACCTACTGGTACGGTGCAACAGAAAAGTGTAAAGCTCCAACATCATTATTTATTGCTATTATATACAAACTTGTAAAAGAAATTTAATTAAATTAAATAGTAGGCCCACTGAGGCCCACTTCCACGTCCAATCAAGCCCAACTAAGATATTGACACAACTATTTTAACTTCACGTAGCCTACCAGTTATGTTATTTCTAATGATCCTGCGCTGTGTATAGTCAAAATAAGTCTGTCAATATATTTTATCCTATGCTCTTGAGTGAGACTCATCTCTTCATTCATTCTTAACGGACCCTGCTGAGAAAAGCATAATCCTGCTTTGCCGATCCCAACTATTCAAATTTGTTGAGATTTGTGCATGAAAAAATTTATTTATCGAGATACGCGAATGAAAAATTTTAAATAGTTGAAATCGGAAAAGCAGAACCCTGTTTTTCTTTAAAAAAAAGCAGTAGAGTCAGATCCCATTCTTTCATCGCAGCAACTATTTATAATTTTCAATTTGCACTTCACTGGTATCATGTAGGGATTAGGTTCCATCTCAATTTTTAATTTTCAATTTATTTGGAAAATGTAGTAAAATGAGTAAATTTGTGAGTTTATGATAACAATTTGATTATAGAAAAGAAATAAAATGACTTAGCCACACAAAAGCCCACACGACAACATCATCACCCTTTGTCTCTCTCTATTTTCTTTACAGCTGGATCCCACCCACAACGAAACCCTTCCCCTTCTCTCTCTTACATGCGGACCCCACCCCTCATTATTTTTTTCTTCTAGCTTCTCGATCATTTGTTGTTACACCCATCATTTTTGTTCGTGTAAATCTAAGTACTTTTCAGGATATGTACATTTTTTTTGTGATTGATAAATTCAAATTCAACTACTAACTTTCAGTATAAATTAATATATTTTTTAATTATAATTCTACTAGTGTTCAAATCACAAGCGCATGATCCTACCGTATAGTATAATTGAGGTGTCAATCCACAGGGATAGTGTATTGGATATCTAACAATATTCATTAGTCTAGATTATATAGGGGTTTGAATTCGGTTTAAATTGATTAATCATGTGCTAAGTATATATGCGAATTTAACGGGGTTGAAAATAAACCACAACAAGAGCTCCTTTATTCCAATAGCTATTCCGCAGGGTCTCGTCCGAGTGGTTCAGAATATCCTACAATCTCCCATGGCTTCCTTGCCAATAAGATACTTAGGTTTACCACTAACGATCAAAAAGCCGAGGAAAGCTGATTTCCAACCGATGCTTACGGCGGTCCAGAGTAGGATTGAGGGTTGGACCTCCAATTTCTTGTCGTACGGTGGTCGAATAACTTTGGTCAAGGCGGTTTTATCGGCAATGCCGCTGCATTTCATGCAGGCCTTGAAAATACCGGTTGGAGTGATCAAGCACATTGACAAAATGAGAAGGAACTTTCATTGGAAAGGTACTGAGACCTGCAAAGGCATCAACTGCTTGGTTAATTGGGCAAAAGTGTGCTGCTTAAAAATTAATGGGGGTTTGGGAGTGATGGACCTTGCCCAGCAGAATGATGCATTGCTGACTAAATGGGTCTGGGCTTTGGACACTAATCCGGAAGGTCTCTGGCCTACTGCCTTGCGCAGACTCTATGGAATAGCGACGGCAGACCACATAGATTTAATAGGAGCCTCCACAACCTCCTTTTTCATCAAGGACCTGGGGAAACTTCTTCCTTTTTATTCCTCTTCAACTAAAATAATAAATGGTGGAACGGCCTGGCATTGGGAACCCTCCGGCACATTCACTTGCGCCTCGGCATACAAGGCAATGCACCACACGGGCATCATTTCCTCAACTCAAAGGAAAATTTGGAAATTGAAGATTCCTATGAAGGTCAAAATTTTTGTCTGGCTTATGTTGGACAACAAAATCCTGACTCAGGAGGTGTTGTTAGGGAGAGGTTGTGCGGTGCCAACGGGCTGTCAGCTCTGCGCGGCAAATTTGCTGGAAACAAAGGATCATATCATGTGGGATTGTCCTTACGCGGTAACATTCTGGAGAGGGCTCCTAGCGCACCACAACATCCCTATCCGCAGTTATCCAAGTATACGGCATGTTTGGACAAGGGGAATGCTTGGAATGACTTCAACTGAGAGGGAGCGTTGGAGTATAATCTGGGCGGCAGGGGTTTGGGCACTCTGGCGTGAGAGAAACAGAAGAGTTTTTTCAGACAAGATGCGCGATGTACATTGTTTGTTAAATTATACGGCCTTAGATATTTATCAGTGGATGAATTCGGTTTAAAGGCTTAGTTGTTGTGTGTATATATTTTTCTATTATGTTGTAATTAATAGTAGGGTACGAACCTTGTAAATAAACTTTCTTTTATCAATATATTTGTTGGCTCTGCCAACCTTCAAAAAAAGAAATTCGGTTTAAAAACAGTTTGTAGTAGTTTTGAAAATAGTTTAAAAATAGTTTTTAGGGTTCAATACCCTCAAGGTTAATGCGGAAGCGCTAATTGTGTTAAGATTTGGATTAACCAATTTAATGGAGATTCTTTATGGTTCAGGTTCTTGGACTAGAATTTTATTTATTACTTTAAGATACAAAATTTTGTTATTTTGCTAATATAGTCTTTAGAAAAGATTGTGGCGACAAGATTTCTAATTCATGGGTTTCTACCATATAACTTCATTTATTTTAAATTTGTTTCTTATATTTCTGAACATTGTTAAAAGATTTTACTAAATTAATTAGCAAACAATTTTTTTTTGTTTATACTATTATATAGTTCTAATTTGTGCAATCCTTTTTTATAATTAAGAAAAAAATCCTAAATGTTTTGTAGATACTTGTAGACCAATAAATATACATGCTAATTATACAGTCTAATTAGGGCTGCACAAATAGTTTGTGACTAGCTCGTAACTCGTTATCTAAAAACTTGCTAATAACTCGAGTTGGCTGACTTGTTAATCTAATGAACTGAGTACATGCAGACCCTAAGTCACTCATTACCAACTCGAGTTACATGTAGCCGGGCCACATCCAATCCCAACCGGATCCAAATCACCCAACCCATTTCCAAATCACTGTAATAATACATAATAATATAGTCTTAAGAAATTCAAATGTGTACAGTTTATGATTTTGGTTAAATTTGTTAAAATTATTTTTTATTATGTATTGTTTAGGTTTTAAGAAAATCAAACTGCTTAAAATTCAAACATCTACTTAACGAGTTTAAAAACCGAGTTACGAGTCAATTTGAGTTGGTAACAAGTTGATCACGAATTGAGTTTTCAACTCGGTCTTGTCTTCTTAACTCGAGTTGACTCGCTCATTAACTTAATGAATTGAACACGAGCAGACCCCAACTCGCTCAAACTCAGTTCATTAGCAGCCTTAATTATTATAACCATAAATTTTAATGATTAATTAACTATAAATAATAATTTATGATAAATAAAAATGCAATTTAAACACGTAATTAAAATTTGTGATGATTCAAAATATTAATTTAAATGAAATAAAAATTGACAAAGCAAAATAGAATAAAAGAAGGAATTTAGAATATCCAAATTAAAAATAAAATCTTAAAACAATATTAGTGAATAAATAAATCATAATCGTGCCAAATTAAAATTAAACGTAAATAGATAAATCAAAATTTTCAATTAGTGAAAATCAAATTAAACTTTCAAAACATTTCCATCCTTAGATTAAAAAAGAAATTGAATTTACAATAACAATTTGATTATCAAAACTCAAAAAGAAAATAAAATGACTTGGCCACACGAAAGACCACACAACCACATCATCACCATTTTTCTTCCTCTCTCTCTCGATTTTGCATTACAGCTGGATCCCACCCCCAATTAAACCCTTTTGCCCCTCTCTCTCTTACATGCGGACCCCACCCCATATCATCACGCCTTCTCTTCGTCCGTGCTGGCCACGTGTTCCTTCATCCGCTTTCCACTCCTCCTCTTCTGCTTCGGTGGTATTTCTCTATTAGGGTTTAGTACTCACTCTACTCCTCTCCCTCAACCTCAAGTCCCGCTGCTTTTTTGTTCTTCCTTGCGCCTCCCTGAGATCCCCCCTCGTCTATCCTCCACAGCAGCAGCTACGCCCTCTACTGTGGTCGACCCTGCTCGCCTCGGCCACCTTCGGTTCCTTCCGCTGGTATGATCTGTTTACAATTTAGCAATTTCTACCCCTAATTCACAAATTGGCAAAAAAAAACGACACCTACCAGGCTTTACGGTTTATTTAGTTTGGTTAATTACATACAATTTGAGACATCATTGATTTTTCCAATTTAAAAAAAAAAAAAACGAAAGAGGGAAAATGAAAAGTGAAACTCTTTCATAGATTCAATTTGTGCCTGCTTCATACCTAATCGTGGAATTCTATTTATGTTTGTCTTACAAGTTTTCAATTGGGCAAATTAAAATAAATAAGGCTTCTCCAATTTCCAATCTTTCGTTAATATTTATTTCTCTATGGTTTAAGCCCAAATCATATTATGAGATGGCCTCGAAAATGCATTTCACTTATTCAAAGAAATTTCAATACATGCAGTGATCAACAACCAAGGTGGCTTCCACAGGAAGCATCACTAAGGAATGAAGGATAAATGCCCCAGGCAAGGTCAAAATCTTTCATAACTGTGTTCCCACTGTTTTTATAATTCGACTTGTACATTCACCATGCTGCTACACCTGAATTATGGTACTGGTGCTGGTACAGTTCTGATGAGTATTCTGTACTTGTTCTGGTACAGCACCAGCATCATATACTTTTTGTGGATGAAGGTAATTCTTTAAACTTTAGCAAGTTGGTGCATGAAATTTCTAATAAACTAAGAAAACACAGTTACAGATAATTAAAGCCAGGAGCACAGGGCCAATTAGTAAATTAATTTTTTTCTTAAAATGTTACCAAAATAGGAAAATAAGAATCATTTGACCAAAACCTAAGAATGTCAGGCCAGTTAGCTTCCAAAAAAAAAAATGTAAAGTTGGTGTCCAAGCACACTTTAGTAGTACCACTCTGTATTAACCATTTGTTTGGACTATTAATATTAGAAGCATAGCCGGCCTCTATATAACCATGTATCATTTGTTGCTGTTTCTCCATCTCCAACCATTTCATAATTGTCTCTCTTTCGACAATCCCCTTTCATTTAGGCCCAATTTTACTGGACACATGCTCTTAGGTAGGGATCAAACATACAGGAGAGAGATCTCACAGAGCCCAAGTCTGAGTCCCCCAAAATAAATGATTTGGATAATTTATACGGTACTGTGTTGGCTGTGCTGGTACCTGTAGTGGTACCAGCTTTCTGTTGCTCTGTGCTGGCTGCCACTCCTGCAACTTTAGCACAAAGAATTACTTGCCCGTTGCGCACCTCATTCGTTTTTGTTTTCAACTGCATATGCAACTCATGCCACATTAAAACTAAATGGTAGAAAGATTTCAACACCAAATCATACTCCAGCAAAGCTAAACAAACCATTAGTCCATTATTACCCAAAAGAAAATGCAATGAAGTATACTAGCTTCAGCAAACTCGATCAAGGTAGGGATTCAAAGTTCACAACCAAGTAAATAATAATGAGTAAGAAGAGAAACTGTGAAAAACAAAAATTACTTAAAACAGCCTAAAAGGTAAAGTTTGCAGAAATAGATCGAATACAATTCATTTTTTGATTGGCTACTATACTTTGTCCATTCAAAAACATAAAAAAAAATGAAAACTAAAGCTTAGAGATAAATACACTATATATAGCAATCTTTTCAAATTCCGTTCACACAAAAATCATATATATAATGGTTGCTGGTTTTGTTTTTAATTTCCACTGAGAACAACTTGGAGTTGACTTGAGGCTTTGATTATAATGGTTTAACTGGGAAGAAATCGTATAATGCATGGATTCAATGTTAATATGTCGAACTCATTGTTACCATGTTTATGCAGGTGTGATTTCATAAGCACTTGCTATTGCTGAAAGGTTTGAGGTGAACTGGTGTTATTCCAAAGTACTCTAATCTGGAAAGTAGACATTAATTGGACAAGGGAGAGGTTTAGAGTCTTGCATTTAATTGGAAAACAAGCCCCCGTAGTTGGCATCAGGTAAATTAGTATCTCTGACTACTAGCTGTGTTAAGCAAACCATTAGAAAACAATTTACCCTTCTACCAGCAAATATCAGCTTTGCTTCACATCAGTCAATTGTAACAGGAAAAAGGGGTACGAAACACTGTCTCTACCAGTAGACACCTAAACCCTTGAAGAGTAAATGATACATGAAGCAACTTGAATGAAATCAGAGGTTTTTACTGTTGAGTACACTCTTTGAATTTCATTGGCTGTCATTGAGGTGTAATGAGGTGGCCCCATTAATTAATTTTTTCTTTATTTTTTTTAACCTTTCGTACAAATTATTGTTTTGTCCTATATTTGACCTGACCACACATGGTCTAGCTACGTATAAGTCATCATCTGTCTTCACTCTATTTGTACTTCGAAGTCCGGTTCGTAACAATCAATGCAATAAAAATCAGTAGACAGATAAATGATTCTACCAGTTAATCCCTATATTTCAAACGAGAAAATAATACCAGAATTAGCTCGAATGAAACAGGTGGGAAAAAGTAAAATTTCGCTTTCAATTTATGCATCGAATACAATTTAGGATGTAGCACAAGTATCAAATTTTTTAGTTACATTAGTATGGAGAATTGCTGCCAGGATGTACAAGTTCTTCAGAGAAGAACACGAAAACAACATATATTTAGTTTCCCAAATTGCATTTCCTTTTGTGAGTGATTCTTTCTAATGTTTCCACAGTACTGAAATTATATTTTGAACAGATACTTACTACTTTTTGTAGTTGTTCCTTTCTTTTAAAATGAAATGCACTCTTTATAATGCCCAAATAAAACATAATATATATCCTCCCAGGTACCTACCTCAAAAAAAATTACAAACAGACGGCCTACATCAATCCAGCAGGATGGAACTGTGGTAATTTGCTTGAGTCAATCACGTCAAAGAAGAATTAGTTGTGGCGGAGCCGCAACAGACGCACCTAGTTATCCTCTTATTTTTTTCCTGGAGAAGGAATCGATGCCTCTTTGTCACTTTGCAATGAATTCACTCTCTCAATCTCTCTGTTTCTCTCTCTAGTTGGAGACTCCAACGCTGATGGCGAGATCAGGTCTTTGCTTCCCTCTCTTGAATGCATGCATTCTTTTTGGTTGTTTTCTCGTTTCATTTTATCTTTATATTGTTATTGTTTTTCTTTTCATTAACTAGTTCAAATAACTCATTCTAACAAGAAATTTGTGTTGTTTTGATCAGGAAAGTTTGTATCTGAGCATGGACTATGCTTCTCTGAAATTGGACCAATTGACATAGAGGCTCTTATGGTGGGTGATATTCCTTTTACATTTAAGCGGTGTTGTGCTGTAGATGAAATTTCATTTAATTTAATTTAATTGATATACATATGACCTTGCCTGATCTTGCAGACACATTGGCAAGGAAAAGAGTACCACTTGTCGAAAACCCTACCGATCAAGGGGGTTTGTTTTCTCAAAGCTTTGGTGGGGACTCAACAGCGGCCTCATATTGAGATGGCTGTAGAGGTAGAACTAGAAGGTTCGTCTACTTGTAGTAAAGAATTGCTGCCACCATGGACTAGATTTTTCTCGATCGATCGTAGATCTTCTAGACAAAGACAAGGTATCTGTAATATCTCTTCCACATTGAGCCATTTCTCAATTTTTCTTTTCAATCGCTTTAAACCTGAATTAGAATGCTTAAAGGTTGAGTTATTTGGTTAGGGTTTAGTGTTAATTAGCTGTAATTTAAGAAACGACCAATACCCTTTTATCTCCAATATAAAACTTGGTTAATTTAGTGAATTTTAAGACCAACAGGTCCTTTGAATTACTAATGAGCACTGCTTCAAATATCTTAATGATTCTCCATTCATTATCCGTAGTAATGATGTGCTTATTTATCATGTTAGTCAGTTTATTTATGGGAAAAAGCTACAGATAGTTGATTAATGAAACTGTCAATTAGTTCTTGCTCTTTAGGGCTTATTTCAGTCGGATCATTAAGTTTATACAAAAGTACCAAAACAAGACAGTGTCTGCAGCACTACTAGTACCAGTTTAATAAAGGTTTGAAGTCTTCACACCTGCTGGCCAAGGAGATGCACAAGGACACAACTAGTTCAATTAAATATTACTCAAAGAGGAGCAACCTCAACTCTACCGAGCACAAAGAGGAGATAAAACTCTAAATATAAAATTCATATATATTCCGAAGTTGCCTTACAAATTAAGTTTGACTTCTCTTATAGCCTTACATTAACCTCCAAAAGACACCTAAACATTAATACTACTCAACTACTTTTTATTCTCCCAAAATACTCTTAATTAACTTCCTAGAGACCCACAAAACATAGCTTGACCCATCTTCAAACAAACATTCTTTAGAAAATACTAGAATAGTTTAGAAAATACCAGAATAGTTTATAGAAAGGTCCAGAATAGTTTAGAAAATACCAGAATAGTCCAGAATAGTTTAGAAAATACCAGAATAGTCCAGAATAATTTAGAGAATAACAGAATGGTATAGAATAATTTAGAAAATACCAGAATGGTTCAGACTTATTTAGAAAATATCAGAATAGTTCAGAATAATTTAGAAAATATCAGAATGGTCCAGAATAATCTAAAATGATTTAGAATTTTTTTAGGAACCTCTTTTTTTCTCGGATCCCTTTCGGAGCTCTGACTGTCTGATCACTCGGCTTTTCGATTGAAGTTTTTTTTAACTTTTTTAATTTTAATTTTAATTTATAATATAATTAATTAGTTTATTTTAAATGATTTAGAATATTGTCCGAATAATTTAGAATTTTTTAGAACATTTCAAAATGGCTCAGAATAATTTAGAAAATACTAGAATGGTTCAGAGTAATTTAGAAAATAACAGAATGGGTCAGAATAATTTAGAAAATACCAGAATGGTCCATTATTATTTAGAAAATAGCAGAATGGTTCAGAATAATTTAGAAAAATTCAAGATAATTTAGAATATTTTTCGAATTTTGTAGTATGGCAGACTTAATACTTAAGCATACATTTAGGTCTTTGTTGTGGATAGCTCACGGCAATTCATAGGGTATCTGAGGCGTCGAAGGAGGTAAGCATTTACTTATTTCGTTTTTCATAACTCGGTCAGTAATTAAATTATATTGTAATTGATTTTTTTTCTAATTTAGAGTAAAGATATTTTAACCGTGAGACACGATCGACACAAATGCGAGTATCACAAGGACTAGGCACCGTTATTAATTCGAATGGGCTTATATCAGCTCGCGACAATGCCTGATATCGCTCTCGATACGGCGCCTCATTCATGCACTTGTCGAGCGGTGGCGTCCGGAGACGCACATCTTTCATCTTCCTTTCGGAGAGATGACAGGTATTAACTAATTCAAATAAATTTATTTTTTAGTTTCTTACTGACATGTAAAAATAAATTACAGTAACGTTGGAGGATGTGAGTTGTTTGTGGGGTTTGTCTATTTCGGGGGATCCTGTAACGGAAATTATAGACTCGGCGAGTATTAATGGACGACTGTATGAGTTGCTAGGGATCAAAAATGATGAAATCAATGGGATTTATGAAAAAGAAGGGAAATGATGAGAGTACGTCGGACATGCTTTTGGCGAAAAAAGCGCTCCGTGAGCGCTTCAAAAGATTGTCACGGGTGCGAGCGAGGAAGAAAAGAGATGGTTAGTATTTTTTCTATTTAAAACCCTATTCGTATTTTGCATTTTCAATAATTTACTCACATTTTAATATTTTGTGTTCAGGTATGCCCGTGCATTTATCCTTAACATTTTAAGGAATATCATGTTTGCCGATAGTAGCGGAGACGGGATACCGTTTTGGTATCTTAACATGGTGGATAATTTGAACGAGCCGAAGAATTACAATTGGGGCGGAGCTGTTCTCGCATATTTATACCGAAATCTGTCTCGCATGCAATCCTAGCTGCCACTCTATGCATGGTCCCACGATGCTTCTGCAACACTTATCGTGGAGCCGATTTCAAGTTCACTGGCCGATCCCGAGATCTCAACCGGCATGGGGCGCCGAAACAGAAGATACTTGTCCAGCTTATGGTGAGCTATGGAAAGGCCCACATGATTGGGAGAACTCGTCGCATGCAAGACCCACCGGTCCAAGTATCTCCCGCAACCAGATTCAGCTATTGACGGATAACATGGTGGAGTGGCAGCCATACGCGCATGTTTACCACAATCTTTCGAGAAAAACTCGGGGGGACCAGGTATATTGTAATAAAGTCGCATACTTTCTTCTATTTCTTTCATCATAATTATAAATTCTACATAACATTTCAACTAAAATCGGAAATTTAATCTAAAACTGGAAAAAAAAATTCGGAAATTGAGTTCGGAAATTTTTTTTCTGGATTTAGAATCCGGATAAATTTATTCCGGAATTAGAGTTGAGTTTCTGAAATTTTTTTTTCAGGAGTTAGATGTTGAAACTCGGAAATTTTTTTCCGGTTTGGGTAGATTTCGAATTTCAACACCAAAATGGTTATTTTTTGTAATTTAATTTATTTTTTGGATATAAATAAAAAATTCGGTGGATGGATTTTGTTAACCTAATCGGTTTGGTATAGGAAACACATACTCAGTAAAGTTAGTACCTTGTGATTTCAACCCTTCCCAAATAAATTTAAATTTTCCTTAATATCATAGTGTACTGTGCAAATTGTCTATCACTAGAAAGTATTGTGTTAGTTTGTAAGAGCTTCATTGCCTTGTTTTTGTAGTACCTAATAAAATCGAATGAAGTGCTTGAACAAGGGCAAAAAAAAAAATATGGGATGAGTAATCTAGATCTGTATGCACCTTAAAACATGATTCCGGTTTCGATCCAATCCATTGGATCTAAATTGAACGGTCCAGATGCACACACACCCTATTGTGATAGAGCGGTGCAGATCCAATCCATTCAGTATAGATCAGGAGGACTGGATTATAATAACAAGATCATGCTTTTAAGGTG
Source organism: Carex kokanica (assembly GCA_025461125.1). Taxonomy (NCBI): domain Eukaryota; kingdom Viridiplantae; phylum Streptophyta; class Magnoliopsida; order Poales; family Cyperaceae; genus Carex; species Carex kokanica. The sequence goes on along the minus strand of JAJGRX010001217.1, from coordinate 1,171,279 downwards.
AAAACACAGCAGCTACTAATCTTGAGTGATCTACAAAAAACTTGTGTTCGTTGGTGGTACTCACCTCTCTAAATCCTCATGCTTTTCATCTACTGGACAACCTACATCATTTATAATGTACAAATATTTATGGTACAATACTTCGGACGTATACTTCATTATTCAGTTCTTCAAATCATATCATTTGTTTAATTCATATCATTTGTGCATGTATATTGGATACGGTATACCTAGAGAAATACTCGTCAAATACACCAGGTGATGTGATGGTCTAATAACAAAATGATATATCTAGCGGGATATAATAGCAATACACTAGCTCTCGTTTTGGAAAAAAAAAAACAATAGTACGTGTGATGATGCTGTTGGTTTAATGCAATAAACTCTTTGTTTAACCAATCATTTTGTTTTACATTTCCGTTGACCACCAATTTACTCGTTGCAATTACACTTGAACATATGATGATTATCTCTGTTTGGTGGAATTATTTGTGAAACTAATTGTTTTTTATCATCTCAACTCTAGATATGGCGCCGAGTAGAAAGGGAAAGGGGAAGGAAACGGCGGGATCCGAAGCAGAGAGTAGTCAGAAACATGTTCGCGGTAGGAATGCATATATGCGCAGCCGGCAGATCCGCAGACTCGACCAGTGCTTAGGATGACGGGATACAGGTAATATTCATTTTTTGTGTATGTTGTAATTATGCATTAATTGTAGTGATTGTAATAATTATTTCTATTTGCAGAACTTTTGATGCAGGGCGGCCAGAACATACCGAGAAGGTCAACAAAGTTATTTCAGAGATTATATGTATCCATTATCCTGGTCCATTCTCCAGATACACTGATTTTCCCGAGGAGACTCAGTCCGTTATCAAGGCAGAGTTTTTGGTGAGAAAAATTTGTTTTACAAAACCTCTAATAATTACTTGTTTATTTTTTTTTAAGCTAACCAACGATATTAATTTTTAACTATGCATTGCAGAAGCACTACCAGTTTGCCGAGGAGGTAGATGAAAACGAGGCCTGGGATACTTTCAGGAGGATAGCGGACAAACGGTTGCAAGACATGCTGAACAAGGCCAAGGCAGCAGTGAGAAAGTCGTATGGAGATTCGATCCTCTCGTTGAAGGAGCATTCGGCGCCTCACCCGCACGAGTGGATCATGCCCGACAGCTGGCCCGGAGTCATGAATTATTGGTGCAGCGACGCATTTGCTAATCGGAGCCAGCGAAATAAAATCAATAGGGCCGCAGCTGGAGAAAGTTCAGGTGCCACGACGGGCTCTGTGAACATGCTTGTTCACAAACAACGCTTCGTAAGTTGTTCTTCATTAAATTAATCAATTTTCATTTCAATTGAATCGAATCGAACTAATCTTGATAATTTTTTTGTAATTGAAATTGTCTTTCAAATTAGTTGATTAATGAAACAGGCAATTAGTTCTTGCTCTTTAATGAAACTAGTTTCTTGCTCCTTAGGGCTTATTTTAGTCGGATCATTAAGTTTATACAAAAGTACCAAAACAAGACAGTGTCTGCAGCACTTCTAGTACACTCACAAATCACAACCAACTAATTAATAACACACATCTCAAAGCTGACCACTTCTTTTGACATGCCTTTTCTTACTATAATGTCTTCTGATTTGTTGTTGCTTGCTGGGCCGTGTCAAGTCTGATATCATACTACTAATCAGTTTTAATAAGAGTGAAAGCTCATTGATTGAAATGAAACACTGTATACTTTCAAGATCCAAATGTAAAATAGTTGGCTCATAACATAGCTATCTTTATTTGAAACAATTAAGTTTCTACAGTAACTGTTCATTAATTCCATGTATTGATGTCAAATCAAACTTCTAATATCCTTCTCCAATGTAATAATGTTGTTTTAAATGCAGGTATCTACAATACCAACAATATTCTGGACTACAAAGGATTTCATCAATTGTTTCTTGTCTTCTCTTATAGAAGAAGTGCATGCTGAAATCTCGTGTAGCTTAGAGGCGGTGTCTCAGGCATGTTGTGCCAGTGTAAATATTTCTCGTAGCACACTCAACGAGGACAACAAATCAGTCATGTACATAATGTCAATTAACAATGAGTTGTACACACCAAAACTTGCTGACATCATTATAATGTCTGCGAGTAATCTATCCAAGAATCAATCTGAGATAAGAAAAAATGTGAGTTCATATACACTTGGTTGTGCTGTCCTTGAGATCAAGGGCGGTTGTTTTCTTAGAGCTTTCATGGGGACCCAACAGCGGCCTGATACTGAGATGGCCAGAGAGGTAGAACTAGAAGGTTCGTCTACTTGTAGTAAAAAATTGCTGCCACTATGCAAGAAAAATCTTCTAATTCTTAATATAAATGGGGTATTAGTTGATATTACTTCAAATTATAAATATCAACAATATGCAGATTTCGAGATCAACGGCAGATTAGGTAACAAAACAATTATATATTACACTTTAATTCTTAATACTACAAAGTAATGTATTTAATTGGTGTTAATTTTCTGTGATGTCAGTCAGGTTTCAGAAGGCTCTTCTGTGCTGGATTTTTGAAGTTTTGTTTCGCAAACTTTGAAGTTAAGAGTTTGGTCATCAAGAATGCGGTAAGTTCGATCTTTGAATTATATAAATATTATATAGAAGCATGTATGTATTTTCTTGAAGCACCAGTTCTATTTTGTTTCGGCTAGTCTCAATTTTCAACACTCAAAAAACCAATTCATGCCTCCGCATAATGTGATCTTCCTACTGATATCTTTTTGTTTTATTATTCTAACTCTGCAGGCATAACCTAGAGGGGGGGCTCTCCACCATCTTTTTGGAGAAATGAAAAATGAGCTATTATTTTGTTGGGTACGCAACCTTCATTTATAGTCTTCAGAAATGCGTTTTACATTCTCTTCCTTGAGTTGTATTGATATTTTCATTTTCTTTGCCTTCATTACTCACAGGACCAATCAAAATGCACAGATACAAATTTCAAAACAGTTCTTGTATTTCAAAGAATTAAACAAAGTGTGAGAAAAAGAGGCGATTTACACCATCTAATACTCTTCTTGTTGAGGATACTCCATGCATAACCCTGTATGTTGCTTAACCTATAGCCCTTTTATTTTATTTTTTATTTGTTTGGCTTTCTTTACTTTGCTTACATGCAGCAGCAGCTGGCAACACCAAAATCTTCATTTGATTTGCAATTTATCTCAGCATCTTACTGAGTTATAAGTTTATATAACCATTAGCATTGGCATCTGTTGGTTATTTACAAGATGTGAAAGTCAAGGTTTAGTAAAGCAAAAATTATCACAATTGTGCATATATGTTCATTATTTCCAAACCAAGTATGAAGGATCAATTTGTCAATATTTAACAAAGTACACCTTGTTGACCATTTTTATAGGGACAATACATGCAGATACCCCATTTTAAGTTTTTTGGTTATTGAAATAGTCTCTAACATATACTTTTCTAACTTTCTGTTGCAGCCTTACACAGAATTTTTTTTCCATATCCATACACATTCAAGATCAAAGAGGATTATTCCTTGGGTTAGTTTGTTATATTTTTTATTCTTTCATTTATCACATATTTAATGTTAATAATAAATGCATAATCTTATCGGTCAATTTTATAATTGATAATTTGTTATGAGCAGGTATAGAGGAGGAGAAATCAGGATATATTTAGAAAAATAGCTGCAGTTGAGAACATTCCAGAATTTGTGGAGAAAAACCCATTTGGGCAATCTGCTAATCTTCCAACTTTGAAAAGACTCACTCCTGCTTTCTAACTGATACAGATTTTAACAATTTTTGGAAATCAAACAAATTTGCTGTCAGAAAAAACAAGTTCTTGGAAATTACACAAATTGTATGGGGATTAAACAATCAAAAGATTGCACTTGCAAGAGGCATCTTAACCGTTCGGTTTCTCAACCGAACGCTTCTCATGCCTAGCTTGAGTGCCTCCCTGTTTTACAAGGGAGTTGAGTTACTGCAACCCATGCAATTCGACAAGGTTTTTTATTTTGACAAATTCAATCAATTTGTGATGGGTTTGTTCGATTGGGTCGGTATTTAGAGGTTTCAATCGAAACTGATCCGTTTGAGTTGCAAAAGGGAAGTGCAAGGAAATGGACAAGGGAATGAGATTTGAAACACTTGAATGAAATTCTAAATGATAACAAATTGCATGATTTAGAATTGGTGAAAATTCTAGGGAAGAACCCGTTCTCTGGCACGACGACTGGCCGGTATGAGACTATGCTGAGATTTTTGACTGTTTGGTTTTGATACATGGGATAGAAAATGATGTAATCAAGGTTATTTCTAAGATTAGAGATGTCGGCATGAATGTGAAATATAATACAAATAATGCTGGTTCTACCCCTGTCGTACAGTACATAGCAGTACACATGAGAATTGAAAAAGATTGGGTGATACATTGCAAGAAATGGAAACAGAGAACAGGAATTCTGCAAGGATGCATCTATTTTTGGTTGCTAGCTGTACCCAATTGTGGCTAAAACTTTCAAACTTTATCTATATAGTTTGGGCACCTTTCTGATATGTATGATACTCAAATTTAATCCAACTTAATTCACAGCTCATCATTTTGGCTTAACTAAACTATATATTAACTAGGGCCACAAATTAAAAAGCATTGTAATCTAGGAGGATAGTAATATCAATCTTGACAACTAACATCCATGTAAATTCCTAACAAACCCCAAATGAGTAACACCATCTTTGCTATTCAAATGTAGGAGCATTAATTTTCATGAGAGCTTCACTACTTTCTCCTAGATTCTCTAGCGACCTTCTACTGTCGTTATAGTTAATTGGTCGACACTAATCGAGTCATATTTGTACAAGTTGCTATCAGTATCCAACTCTGATCCAATGCTTCTGCGAAATAAGGGTCTCTTTGGGGTTGGTAGCTCCATGTTGTCACATGATAGCATCATGACAACTGATGACATAGATGGCCTATCATCAGGGCATTCTTGCACACATAAAAGACCCACATGCATGAATCTTGATAGCTCTGTTGTAAGAATTGAGCTTTCTACGGCTTCATCAAGTAGCTTCAAAATGTTTTCTTCCTCCCAAAATTTCCAAGCCTAGAGTGGGAATTATGAGTGAGGTAGGTGTTAGCAGTTCTCTTTGATCACATCAGTTTTGCTATATAAAAAAAATGAAAGATTAGTACTTACATATGCAAGAAGGTTTTGATTCCCCTGGTTCCTCTTGCCAAATATAATCTCAAGGAGTATTACTCCAAAGCTATACACATCAGATTTGACAGAAAATGTACCCTCTGTGATATACTCAGGAGACATGTATCCACTTCATATATAAAAAACACAAATAGAGGAAATTAATAAGCAAAATAGTTAAACATATTCCATATGCAACATATATAAAATTGAATGTTCATACCGAGTGCCAATCACTGTTTCTGTGCTTATTGCTGCCTGTTCTCTTTCAAACAATCTTGCAGTGCCGAAATCTGAAATCTTAGGATTCATCTCTTCATCTAATAAAACATTTGCTGCTTTGAGGTCCCTATGGATTATGTTGAATCTAGAATCATGATGAAGGTAGAGAAGCCCTCTTGCAATCCCTGTTACAATTTCCAGTCTCGTTCTCCAACTCAAAGAGGCCCGCTTCTCTGCATCTGTTGCAAGTTCCCATGAATTATAAACAACTTTGACCCGGTAAGATTTGTAGGTTACAGTTGAAATCAATAGTTGCATTTGGTATTATAAATTGATAAATGATCAAATAGCGGAAACAATTAATAAATAACGTTGTGAAGTCAGTTGCGTACTGAATATGAAGAAATCTAAACTTTTGTTGGTCATGAACTCGTAGATTAATATTCGCTCGTTATTGTCAATGTAGCATCCATGGAGTTTAACAAGATTCCTATGTTGTAGCTTGGCAATCAGCGTAACTTCATTCATGAACTCGTTGAATCCTTGTGATGAATTAATGGAGAGCCGTTTCACTGCAATTTCTTGGCCACAAGGGAGCTTGCCCTAATATATATTGTAAGTTATCATTCGCCTCGTCATCCAAAATATTTTAATTTGAGAGATTTGTTTTTAAAAAAAAAGGTAGATTGTCACAAGTCTTCTTATAGCAGAGCATGAGAAGGATTCAAATAAAAAGAATACCTTGTAGACAATGCCAAAACCGCCTTGTCCTACTTCATTTGTTATTGAAAAATTGTCAGTGGCTTGCAAAATCGTCTCCATGTCAAAAATAGGGAGGTCTGTACCTTTGAACGAGTCATTTTGTGCCAGGGACTTTTTGGTTTTATCTGTAGAAAGTATGATTTCTATATAAATTATGAAGGTTGGAGATCACAAAGCCACAGTAAATTTGAGTTGCACAATCTGTTTACCTTGTTTTGCAGATCTCATCTTCTTCCTCTTGAGTAGATATCCAAATAAGCATATTAAAAGCCCTGATATTACGATGCTTGTTATTGTTCCGATTATTATTGCCAGCTTCCTTTTGTTACTTGTTCCTGCATTTATATAGGCACTTATCAAAACCCAATTACCTTTTTCCTTCAATAGAAGAGGAACAATTGATGAAAAGAAAATCTTAGCAATTCTACCTGCTTTCACTACTCTATATTCTGTTAAGATTTGTTGCTTTTACATCTGGACAAATCCTCAAATACTTTTCTTCAATAATTAGTGACTTGATGATTAAAAATTATAATAGAAAGAAAGATATTTGTACCCAATTCAGACTTTGAAACCTTCACATATAGGATGTCTAGCCCACCAGTGACATACTTGATGTCAACCAGTGCAGTGTTCCACATAACACACCCGCTTCCTTTTGCCCTTATATCTGAAGGGGAATAAGCCAAGCATGAACAATTCATCAAGCACCTCCTCCTGCACTCCTTTACACTTATATTAGCATCCACAGTTGCATTATGGGAAAATGGTAACTCCACCCCTTTTAGCGAATAAAACCCATCACTGTTACCAGTACATCCTACTGGAGTTTGTCGTTTGCACCCTCCTGAATAATCTCTCATGTTCCACTCGGTTTGTGTCACTGCCTCAAATCCTCTAAGACAAATACAAACGCCAATACTATTAGGCTTACATATACTGAAAGCACCACATTTCCCATAGTTATCACACTCATCTGTTGGTACTGACCAGAGCTCTTTCCAATTCTGTTGATCTGGGTCCCAAACCAACCGCTGAGCTATACCAACATCATTCATTATTATTCGGGACAAAATCAGGGTTGATTTAGCCTCGAATCCATATGACACCTCATCTTTATCCCTCACAAACAAGAAAGTAAACATATCACTATAAGTTAACATCTGGGTCATCCCACTAAAATATATCCCATTCCACATTCCACTTCTGAACCTAATTTGATCACGGTCCGATATGACAACCTCTGGAGAACCTTTAGTGTCTATCTTGTACGTGTAGTTCCCTTCTGATGGATTGTTGTTGCTTTTCCATGAAGAAAGCACCATTTCAAATCCAGTTGTCAAGTTCTTGCGAAGTTTCATCCCAGCAATCAATGAGTTTGTTGGATGATCAAAGCTTTGCCATATGATAGTATTACTTGTTTGATCTTTCAGTACAAGATTGCCTGAATCATTCAGCTGCAATATTGTACTAATATCATTTGTAATACTCGTCGAGTTAGTACTAGATGACCAGACTATCCTTTCAGATGAATCATATAGCACTAGAGACCCGCTGTTATGTATGGTTAGTATTCCAAAACTGTTGTTCAAGGGACTTTCTCGGTTGGCAACCCACACAACAGTTTCTGGTGAAACACTGTACCATATACCGATAAAAAGGTCAGGGGAGGAGCCGGGATGGAAGAAGCCTAGCTTGAATGTGTTGTTGGACGAGATGAGAAACTGTCTTGTAGTAATGTTTTGGCCGGGAAGTAGGGTATCCGTAGACCAGGTAAGCGGTGAGGATGCAAATAGAAAAATAGCAATTATGAGTTGCTTGTGAAGTTGTGTCTTCATGTTTTCAATTTTAAGGAGATAAAACAATCAAATTAATTGTGGGGAACATAGAGAGATGGAGAGAGAGAGGTAACAGATGGCCATTGTCCCCCTTTGTATGGCTAATTATAATTCCAGCTTGACCCTTCTTCCTTGGTCAGTTGGGTCCCACACACCTTTGGTTTTGATTGTTTGTTTCTTGAGGATTTGTGGTATATGTTTATGCCTTTATGAGAATGCAACATACATAAGATTTTTATTCTCTTTATGTGATTTACTTTCCTTTACTAATTTTTAAAATATACCATTAAAAACTGCCTAATTTAATGCAATTAGAATATTCCTTATAATATCAGAAACTTGATACTTATGATTAAATAAAATAGTAAGGAGCTCATCCTCTTGTATCCTGTATAGCACCTTATTCTTGCCCAGACTTTAATTGGGTCAGTCTCAAGTGTATTTTTCAATTGACATTTATTATCTGTTTAGCCTCTTTAAGAAGTTATCCTAATCCGTCATGTTCGACCTCCATAACATTAATTAAATTTGAATTAACAACCCACATTTCATCTCTTAATTATTCACCACTTATTTCCTCTTCATCTATTTCACGTTATCTTAGAGTTTTGTAGCTAAAAATTGCTTTCGGAACTAACATATGTGTTCAGAAATTTCAAAACTAACAAATTAATATATATGGATTAATTGCCTAATTTTAATTATTGATTTATTACTGATTAGAAATATAAAAATTGAAGTTCAACTAATAGTTCGCGTATATTCTTAATCCGAGTTCAGTAATTCACTAATTCTAATTAAGTTTATGCTATAATAAATTCGAAATTGACTATTGTATGATATACATTTGATAATTGCAATATGCATATTATATTGTTATGTCAGAATAAACACTTTCTTATTTATTTTATTACTTAAAAATTATAGGTATCTAAACAAGTTTTCTGGTATCACAGACTAATTCGGTTCTCATCTTGGTCAATGAGATTTGTCATGTTGAATAGTCCCAATATTATACATCACAGTATTTAATTTCTTTTGCATTAATATTGAATGAATTAATTGATGATTAGGACATGATTTTGACATGAACAGGGATATTTATAGGTGAATTTTCTCCCTCATTTAATGACAAGTGGGACCAAATGTTAGGAATGCCATATGAGAATTCAGCAAGTGGAGACAACATTAATTAGAATTTAGAAATGTCTTATTTGGAAAATAAAGCCCTTAAAGATCAGAGCATTCCTGTGCATAGTGATTCAGAATAAAATATTGACTCAGGAAATACTTCAATTGAGGGGATGTACTGTTTCTTTAATTAGGATGTGTCTTATGTGCAAATGTTTTACTTAAAAACTATATATATTTTTGTTTTCAGACAATTCTGAACCATTGAAAAACAATGATTTTCAAAAATTCTTAAAAAATAGTAAACAATTTCCAAAAAAAATGTAAAATTTGGTCTCTAAGCATATTTTAATATGAAGATCATGTTGAACGGTTCAGATCGACTGTTTGGATTTTGAAATCGCAAAAATGACTTATAAATATATAGTGTCAAGATGCGTCACTATTTTTATGATGTAATTGGATCCCTTCTCTAATTACTTTCCTCAATAAACATGACATGGAGACCTACAAAATGTTTGTTAAAACTATGTTGATAGTACTATGAACAAGGTAGCTAGACAACTGCTCGTTTAAATGTTCATTTTTATAATCCATGTTTCTTGTTTGATTTTGTTGTTGTTAGGAATAAATGACATTTTAAAGTTTAATTAGATATCATTTTTTATCTTAAGTTGATTTGTGAGAGGCTTTGAAAGGGACAAATCTTTGAAATCAATTATTTTCAGAATTAATTAATACTCTACTTTATCCAAACCTTAGATTAAATCTTTAACTAGTGTTTATACAATTTCTAATCGTAGGCCTCCCTCTTGTAGTGTTTATAAAAGAGGATACTATATATGTATATTGAGTTGGAATTGATGTTCTTAATTAAGGATCTAAATTAATTATATGATAAAACTACAGTGAGAGACTATTGTGATATGCATATTACATATTACAGATTAGCTGTGCTATGGATTTATATCTCTGTATTCAAAGTCTAAGTGGTCTTCACATAAAAATATGTACTTGCATGGAGATCAAATATTAAATTGATTTTCTTATTTTTTTTTTACTATTTTTTATAGATAGAAAATCACTTAGATCTAAAAATTCGATACAACCAGAAAGTAGTAATTTTTTGTCTATCTAGAAGAATAATTAAAAAATTATAAAAAAATATAAAATTTCTAACTAGCTAGAGTAAGGTAATTTGTTTGTATTAGCTGTTCTATTTTGCGAGAACGAGGCAAGGGGAATAAGTCATTTTGAAGCTGTTGGAGAGAAGAGGTCTCCATTTGTGGCACGAATTGGAGAATGCCATTTATTCCTAACATAGACATTTATCACATTAATTCATGTCCCCACATATATATATATATATAAAGATTAATGGGCAAAGCTAGAGTGTGATGTGCTCACTAAGAGAGTTTGGTGAGCACAACTCTAAAAGTATATTGGATTAGCTTCAAACGATGAATCCAAACCATTGAAATTCATGTATTTAATGAGTGATGCATGTACATGCAAAATTTTGAAAGTTTCAAATTCATTTGCTTCAAGGTCAAGCGGTCAAAGAAATGAACATTTTATAAGTTGTTTTATAAGTTGTTTTATGTATTCATTTTTCACCATTTCTATGACTGCTTGACCTTATAGCAAATAAATTCGAATCTTTCAAAAATGTTGCATGTATATGCATCACTAATGAAGTACATGGATTTCAACAGTTTGGATTCACTGTTTGAAACCGATCTAATATATTTTTTAAGTTGTACTCACCAAACCTTCTTGGTGAGCACATCACGCTCTAACTTTGCTCAAGATAAATTATGGATGGTTAATTATGAACATGATAAAACATCCACAAATTCATGCAATGATAAACCAATACAGTTTTGTATCATGCTATAAACAATTATAGAAAAGTGTCCTACTCTAAGTAAGCCCAAGAACGAATTATAAAAAGAGGCCCAAAAAGAAAGCCCAATTAATTTTGTGTAATTCATAGAAATCAGATATCACATGACATCTTGCTTCCCTAATGATTCAAAATATCCAATCCAGCCCGTATCTTCTTCTTCTTCCCGCTCTCTCGTCTTCTTTTCTCATAATCTCTAGTTATTAGAAACAATTTTCTTTTGAAATATAAGTTGTAGGTCAAATTACCTAACATATTTCAAACTTATGATCTCTTATATGAGAACTATGTGGCTTTGTCATTAGACTAAAATCATAGACTAAAATCAAATTCTCGTTATTAGAAACAATTTCAGTCTCATTTCTGATTTATCTCTCATATTTGTCGCTATTATAGCTTCTAAATGCTCTTATGATGGGTCATATTCCTTTGAGCTGTGTTGTAGTCTTGTAGATGTAATTTAATTTAATTCATTTTTTTTTCTTATCATCGAAATTGCCTGGCCTTGCAGACACGTTGACACGTTTTTTCTCAAGTGAATTGAATACCGTTCCTTTCCTATAATAAAGGTAGTATTACATATATATATATCACCTTTAAAATAGAAGACTGAAAATAGAAATTCAGCTAAATTCTACCGTATATCTTCAATTTTTTTTATTGCTTCCTATATTTTATAAACATTGTTAAAAATATTTTACTAAATTCGTTTAGAAAACTATAAATTTTTTGGAACTGATAATAATATTAATTCGCGCTACAGTACCGCATTGTACCCACACAATAACTACCATAACTACCTAGGGGCCCGCAAAAACTCAAGCACTGAATTTTTTTTCTAAAGTATTAATACATATGCAAAGAAGTATTTATACATATGCACGGAAGTATTTATATTTATGAGGTGAACAATTTTACATAAATAATTGTTTCTCTAACCAAATCTCTCAAATATACCCACACCATAAATACCTATGGAGAACCACTCAAACTACATGGGAGGCCATACACGTTTTTAGAAGTGAATTTTTTTTCTCCTTTCAATCTCATCCATATTTCTGACAATCTGTGAGAAATTTTGTGAATCTAAAACCATGAACGTCTTCTACACAATTTTTTTTTCAAATGAGATCCATGATGAAGTACTTTTGGGCTCGTCGTCACACAAGTATTTATACTTGTCATGCAAGTATCTATATGCATGTATTTTTTATATATAACACTGGATGACGTCTGAAAATATTATTATCAAGTATTGCAAGTATTTATACATATGTGGTCAACTATTTTTGTTAGAGGAAGGTTAATGCGAGGACAATTGAGAAGGTTGATGCGGTGATACGGGGTCCTCACTACTTCATTAGAGAAAGATTGACGCGGGACGATTGGGGGACTGAAAAATGGATGATTATAACACGTTACACAAAATAGTTTGTGACTCAGCTTGTAACTTGTTCTTTAAAATCACACTAATAACTCGAGTCGGCTAACTTATTAATTTAATGAATTTAGTACGGGCAGACTTCCCAACTCGTCATTACTAACTCGAGTTATATGTAGTCGGACCACATCCAATTCCAGGATTCATGTTACCCAACTCATTTCCAAATCACTGTAATAATACATAATAATATAGTCTTAATAAATTCAAATGTGTACAGTTTATGGCTATGGTTAAATTTGTTAAAATTATTAACTATTATATATTATTTAGGTTTTAAGAAAGTCAATTTGGTTAAAATTCAAACATTTATTTAACTTAACGAGTTAAAAAACCCAAGTTACGAGTCAATTGGAGTTAGTAACGAATTAATTACGAATTGAGTTGTCAACTAGGTCATGTCTTCCTAACTCGTACTTATTACTCGCTCATTAACTTAATGAACTAAACTCTGTCATGTCTTCCCTACTCGCTCGAACTTGGTTCATTAACAACCCTAATTATTATAACCCAAATTTTTTTAATGATTCATTAACTGTAAATCATAAATAAAAATGCAATTTAAACACGTAATTAAAATTTGTGATGATTCAAAATTTTAATTTAAATGAAATAAAAATTGACAAAGCAAAATAGAATAAAAGAAGGAAATTTAGAATTTCCAAATTAAAAATAAAATCTTAAAACAATATTAGTGAATAAATAAATCATAATTGTGCCAAATTAAAATTAAACGTAAATAGATAAATCAAAATTTTCAATTAGTGAAAATCAAATTAAACTTTCAAAAGATTTCCAACCTTAAATTCAAAAAGAAATTGAATTTACAGTAAAATGACTTGGCCACGCGAAAGACCACGCAACCACATCATCACCCTTTTTCTTCCTCTCTCTCTCTCTCTCTCTATTTTGCATTACAGCTGGATCCCACCCCCAATTAAACCCTTTTGCTCCTCTCTCTCTTACATGCGGACCCCACCCCTAAATATCCTCTCATTTTTTCCTGGAGAAGGAACCGACACCTATTTGGCTCTTTGCAATGAATTCACTCTCAACCTCTCTATTTCACCTGAGTTGCTCAACCTTAACCCGATAACCCGATAAGGGTTCTCTTATTGTCTTTTTCTCTCTCTAGTTGGAGACTCCAACGCTGATGGCGAGATCAGGTCTTTGCTTCCCTCTCTTGAATGCATGCATGCATGCATTCTTTTTGGTTGTTGTTTTCTCGTTTCATTTTACCTTTTTTCTTTTCATTAACTAGTTCAAATAACTCATTCTAACAAGAAATTTGTTTGTTTTGATCAGGAAAGTTTGTAACTGAGCATGGACTTTGCTTCTTTGAAATTGGACCAATCGACGTAGAGGCTCATACGGTGGGTGATATTCCTTTTACATTTAAGCTGTGTTGTGCTGTAGATGAAATTTCATTTCATTTAATTTAATTGATATACATATGACCTTGCCTGGCCTTGCAGACACATTGGAAAGGAAAAGAGTACCACTTGTCGGAAACCCTGCCGATTGAGGGGGGTTGTTTTCCCAAAGCTTTGGTGGTGACTCAACAGCGGCCTGATACTGAGATGGCTGTAGAGGTAGAACTAGAAGGGTCGTCTACTTGTAGTAAAGAATTGTTGCCACCATGGACTAAATTTTTCTTGGTCGATCGTAGATCTTCTAGACAAAGATCTATATCTAAGACAAGGTATCCGTAATATCTCTTCCACATTGAGCCATTTCTCAATTTTTCTTTTCAATCACTTTCAACCTGAATTGGAATGCTTAAAGGTTGAGTTATTTGGTTAGGGTTTAGTGTTAATTAGCTGTAATTTAAGAAACGGCCAATATCCTTTTATCTCCTGCTGCCTTATCTCCAATATAAAACTTGGTTAATTTAGTGAATTTTAAGACCAACAGGTCCTTTGAATTACTAATGAGCACTGCTTCAAATCTCTTAATGATTCTCCATTCATTATCAGTAGTAATGATGTGCTTATTGATCATGTTAGTCGGTTTATTTAGGGGGAAAAGCTACAGATAGTTGATTAATGAAACTGTCAATTAGTTCTTGCTCTTTAGGGCTTATTTCAGTCGGATCATTAAGTTTATACAAAAGTACCAAAACAAGACAGTGTTGCAGCACTACTACTACCAGTTTAATAAAGGTTTGAAGTCTTGACACTGGCCGGCCAAGGAGATGCACAAGGACACAACTAGCTCAATTAAATATTACTCAAAGAGGAGCAACCTCAACTCTACCGAGCACAAAGAGGAGATAACTCAACTCTAAATATAAATTTCATATATATTCCGAAGTTGCCTTACAAATTAAGTTTGACTTCTCTTATAGCCTTACATTAACCCCCAAAAGACACCTAAATATTAATACTACTCAACTACTTTTTATTCTCCCAAAATACTCTTAATTAACTTCCTAGAGACCCACAAAACATAGCTTGACTCATCTTCAAACAAACATTCTTTTGACCATAATTAAAACACACTTAAAAATCACAACCAACTAATTAATAACACACATCTCAAAGCTGACCACTTCTTTTGACACGCCTTTTCTGACTATGATGTCTTCTGATTTATTGTTGCATGCTGGGCCGTGTCAAGTCTGGTATCATACTACTTATCAGTTTTAATAAGAGTGAAATCTCATTTATTGAAATGAAACACTCTATACTTTCAAGATCCAAATGTAAAAAAGTTGGCTCACAACATAGTTATCTTTATTTGAAACAATTAAGTTTCTACAGTAACTATTCATTAATTCAATGTATTGATGTCAAATAAAACTTTTAATATCCTTATCCAATGTAATAATGTTGTTTGAAATGCAGGTACCTACAATACCAACACTATTTTGGACTACAAAGGATTACATCAATTGTTTCTTACCTTCTCTTATAGAAGAAGTGCATGCTGAAATCTCATGTATCTTAGAGGCGGTGTCTCAGGCACGTTCTGCCAGTGTAAATATTTCTCATATCACACTCAACGAGGACAACAAATCAGTTCTGTACATAATGTCAACTAACAATGAGGTGTACACACCAAAGCTTGCTGACATTATTCTAATGTCTGCAAGTAATCTACCCAAGAATCAATCTGAGATAAGAAAAAATGTGAGTTCATATACACTTGGTTGTGCTGTCCTTGAGATCGAGGCGGTTGTTTTCTCAAAGCTTTCATGGGAATCCAACAGCGGCCTGATAATGAGATAGCGGAAGAGGTAGAACTAGAAGGTTGGTCTACTTGTAGTAAAAAATTGCTGCCACTATGCAAGAAAAATCTTCTAATTCTTGATATAAATGGGATATTAGTTGATATTACTTCAAATTATAAATATCAACAATATGCAGATCAACGGCAGATTAGGTAACAAAACAATTATATATTACTCTTTAATTCTTAATACTACAAAGTAATGTATTTAATTGGTGTTAATTTTTTGTGATGTCAGTCAGGTTTCAGAAGGCCCTTTTGTGCTGAATTTCTAAAGTTTTGTTTCACTAACTTTGAAGTTAAGAGTTTGGTTATCAAGAATGCGGTAAGTTTGATCTTTGAATTATATAAATATTATATAGAAGCATATATGTGTTTTCTTAAAGCACCAGTTCTATTTTGTTTCAGCTAGTCTCAATAAACCAATTCATGCCTCTGCATAATGTGATCTTCCTACTCATATCTTTTTGTTTTATTATTCTAACTCTGCAGGCATAACCTAGAGGGGGCTCTCCACCATCTTTTTGGAGAAATGAAAAATAAGCTATTATTTTGTTGGGTACGCAACCTTCATTTATAGTCTTCAGAAATACGTTTTACATTCTCTTCCTTGAGTTGTATTGATATTTTCATTTTCTTTGCCTTCATAACTCACAGGACCAATCAAAATGCACAGATACAAATTTCAAAACAGTGAAAAAAAGTTCTTGTATTTCAAAGAATTAAACAAAGTGTGAGAAAAGAGGCGATTTACACCATCTAATACTCTTCTTGTCGAGGATTCTCCATGCATAACCCTGTATGTTGCTTAACCTATAGCCCTTTTATTTTATTTTTTATTTGTTTGGCTTTCTTTACTTTGCTTACAGCAGCAGCTGGCAATACCAAAATCTTCATTTGATTTGCAATTTATCTCAGCATCTTACTGAGTTATAAGTTTATATAACCATTAGCATTGGCATCTGTTGGTTATTTACAAGATGTGAAAGTCAAGGATTAGTAAAGCAAAAATGATCACAATTGTGCACATATGTTCATTATTTCCAAACCGAGTATGAAGGATCAATTTGTCAATATTTAACAAAATACACCTTGTTGACCATTTTTATAGGGACAATACATGCAGATACCCCATTTTAAGTTTTTTGGTTATTAAAATAGTCTCTAATTAATACTTGTCTAAATTTCTATTGCAGCCTTACACAACAATTTTTCCATATCCATACACATTCAAGAACAAAGAGGATTATTCCTTGGGTTAGTTTGTTACGTTTATTATTCTTTCATTTATCACATAAAAATGTTAATAATAAGTGCATAATGTTATAGGTTGATTTTTATAATTGATAATTTGTTCTGAGCAGGTATAGAGGAGGAGAAATCATGATATTTTTAGAAAAAATAGCTGCAGTTTGAGAACATTCCAGAATTTGTGGAGAAAAACCCATTTGGGCAATCCGCTACTACACCGCATCAGCATCCACAGTGGAATTATTACTGTGACATTCTTCAGGCTTTGAAAAGACTAACTCCTGCTTTCTAACCAATACAAATAAAAGAATGGACCCGATAGCACCTCTAATAGTAGCATCCATCCTTCTTCTCAGAGCAATTTTCTCTCCTACCCCTGGCATTGCTTGGTTTCAATTTCAACAAAGGATTTCCAAATCAAACCAATTTGCTGTTAGAAAAGATAAGTTCTTGGAAATCCCTCAAATTGTATGGGGATTAAACAATCAAAAGATTGCACTTGCAAGATGTAGGAGAGATTAAACAATCCCTCAAACTGCTCAATTTCTCAACCGAACACTTCTCATGCCTAGCTTGAGTGCCTCCCTGTTTTACAAGGAAGTTGAGTTACTGCAACCAATGCAATTCGACAAGATTTTCGATTGCTGATTAGGCACTAGCTGATTTTCAAATCAGCAATTAAAATTTCACACTTGGTTGCTGATTAGACGCATAGGAGGCCCATGAAGCAGGCTGAGTTGCAATCTAAATTCTGAGTATTTCACAATTAGATGGACCGGGGACTAAACAGTAGTTTTAAGAACTCTGAAGAGGTGCTTTAGAAAATGATGGAAGAAGGCTGATTTCGTACCAGCAAGTACAGAAAACCAAACATCAATGCCATGCCAATGAGACACTGTTTTTAGATGTTCTTTTTTAGATTGAATGTTTAGATGTTTAGATTTTCCATTTTAGCTTTTCTTAAGGAGTAGTTGGTTCTGTTTATTTTCAAATTCATGCACTTAGTTCAGTAGTCAGGGCTCTCCTCTTGCTACTGTTCTCTTTCTGTTTCTTTTTGTGGGAGACTACTTAGCTTAGGGACTCTATTTTGTATATATGCAATCATACCTACGGGTTTTCACTTAAAAAAAAAGAAAAAAAATTCGATTTTGACAAATTCAATTCAATTTGTGACGGGTTTGTTCAATTGGGTCGGTATTATGAGGTTTTAAACAAAACCGACCTGTTTGAGTTGCAAAAGGGAAGTGGAAGGAAATGGACAAAGGAAAGAGATTTGAACTGTTTGGTTTTCTAGTAAAGGTGGTATTACATATCACCTTTAAAATAGAAGACTGAGAATAGAAATTCAGCTAAATTCTACCGTATATCTTCATTTTTTTTTTATTGATTCCTATAAATTATAAACATTGTTAAAAATATTGTACTAAATTATTTTATAAAATTATAAATTTTTTCTTTGTTGATAATATCGATTAGTTCTAATTTATGTAATTTGCTGTAATACTATATATTTGATAATGAAAAAATTATCTCCAAACTTTTTGTGGATATTTGTTGATAATATAATTAAATACGGATACATATTTCGGATGCAAACTATGGATACAAATAACTGTGTTAAACTTCACGACAAATATCTATGTATATCACGGATCGATACATATCTCTATTTTTAAAATTTAAATAGTCAATCTGCACCGTTAAAGATGATATTCATATGAAAATATAATTGCAGACCAAGTTTTATATTTTTTACAATCTTTTTACTACCTTTTTAAGATAGGTAGAAAAACATTACCATTGGATGGTTTTGAATGGTTCAGAAATTTCAAATTAAGTGATTTTGTATCTATCAAAAAATATATTACAAAAATTCTAAAAAATATAAAATTTGATTTGCACGTACATTTTTCATAGAAGTTCATATTTAGCGGATGAACTTTAAAAACATTTAGCATGCCATTGTGTTGCATAGTCTCACTCATTTTCATTTATATATAAAAATGTTTGTTTTATGATTGAAGCTTGGGGAGTTGTTGGAGTTGCCCTTTCTAATCACTCTAATCCAATGAGACAATATCTACATCACTTTTTATATTTCAAAACTGTCCTTTGAAGTTTGAAATGGTGGATCCGACTCCGCTGTTCTCCAAAGGGAGAACAGGACCCTGTTATTCCGATCCCAGCCATTCACCTTTATCGAGATTCGGGTATGAAAAACTTTGAACGGTTCAGATCGGAATAACAGGGTCCTGTTCTCCAATTTGGAGAACAGCGGAGTTGGTTCCTGAAATGGTGGTCAATTAATTAAAGGCATATTTTCTTTCCTCTAAATTATAACCATTAACTTAATAGTATCAAGCATATTTTTCTTTTTCAAGTGAACATTGAAAAATTAATTTTGTGAGACTTTCTTATATAAATTAGTTATGTATAATGGAATGATGTTGTTTCAAGAACATTGCTTAACTCTATTTTGTTTAATATATCGTTGGTTGGTAATTTCCGGCTATATTTAAAAAAAAATCATAAAGTTTATATTTTTAGTATTTGAGTATATATTTTTTCTAGCTTCTTAATCATTTTTTGTTACATCCATCATTTTTATTCGTGTAAATCTAAGTATTTTTCAGGATATGTACTTTTTTTTCCTGAATTTTTTTGGTCTTATAGTTAGAAATTAACGCATGTTTTTTGGACTGGAATTTTATTTATTGCTTTAAGATACAAAATTTCGTTATTTTGCTCGTATAGTCTTTTGAAAAGATTGTAACGATAAGATTTCTAATTTGTGGGTTCTACCATATAACTTCATGTTTTTTTTAAATTGTTTCCTATATTTCCAAACATTATTAAAAGATTTTAGTAAATTAATTAACAAACTAATTTTTTTGTTTTGTTTATACTATCGAATAGTTCTTATTTTTCCAATCCTTTTTTATAACTAAGAAAATATTTTCAAAATTATGCTCAGGGTTACACAAAATAGTTTGTGATTCAGCTTGTAACTTGTTCTTTAAAATCTCACTAATAACTCGAGTTGGCTGACTTATTAATTTAATGAACTGAGTACGGGCAAACTTCCCAACTCGTCATTACTAACTCAAGTTATATGTAGTCGGACCACATCCAATCCCAGAATTCATTTTACCCAACCCATTTCCAAATCACTGTAGAATACATAATAATATAGTCTTAATAAATTCAAATGTGTACAGTTTATGGTTGTGGTTAAATTTGTTAAAAAAAATTATATTATGTATTGTTTAGGTTTTAAGAAAGTTAAATTGGTTAAAATTCAAACATCTATTTAACTTAACGAGGTAAGAAACCAAGTTACGAGTCAATTGGAGTTAGTAATGAATTGACTACGAATTGAATTTTCAACTAGGTCATGTCTTCCTAACTCGAGCTTACTCGCTAATTAACTTAATGAACTTTAATGAACTGAACTCAGTCATGTCTTCCCAACTCGCTCGAACTTGGTTCATTAACAACCCTAATTATTATAACCCAAATTTTTTTTAATGATTAATTAACTACTAGTATCGTGCCCGTGCGTTGCAACGGAATATATGATAAGATAACAAAAATAAATTCTCATACAAAATGACAAATTTTCATAAAAAAAATAAAATTAGAAATATATTCTAGATTTGTCACAGTAATATATATAGAAATAAGGAAGTAGATAAATAAGGAAGTGAACAAAAAGTTGATTTGCATTGTGATCCACCATATAGAAAATATCAATTGGAGAGGGAGAAATAAGGAAACAAATAAATAAGAAAACGAATAATTATATGGCTAAATTTTAGAGTCTGTTTAATTTTAATTGTAACGCATCGTGTGGCGAGTATGTTTATAACTAAATTTAAACTTCTACACATATAACAGATGCATTTAATCAAAAGAAGATAGATTATGTGATTGGAGAGTTGAGATTAAATCCAAAAAGTAATCTTTCAATCGTAACCGTTAGCGGATCGGACACCCAACGTGCTTAATAATAGAATGGAGATAAATCATAAATAAAAATGCAATTTAAACACGTAATTAAAATTTGTGATGATTCAAAATTTTAATTTAAATGAAATAAAAATTGACAAAACAAAATAGAATAAAAGAAGGAAATTTAGAATTTCCAAATTAAAAATAAAATCTTAAAACAAGATTAGAGAATAAATAAATCATAATCGTGCCAAATTAAAATTAAACGTAAATAGATAAATCAAAATTTTCAATTAATGAAAATCAAATTAAACTTTCAAAAGATTTCCAACCTTAGATTAAAAAAGAAATTGAATTTACAATAACAATTTGATTATCAAAACTCAAAAAGAAAATAAAATGACTTGGCCACGCGAAAGACCACGCGACCACATTAAACCCTTTTTCTTCCTCTCTCTCTCTCTATTTTGCATTACAGCTGGATTCCACGCCCAATTAAACCCTTTTGCCCCTCTCTCTCTTACATGCGGACCCCACCCCTAATTATCCTCTCATTTTTTCCTGGAGAAGGAACCGATGCCTCTTTGTCTCTTTGCAACGAATTCACTCTCTCAATCTCTCTATTTCTCTCTCGTCGGTTCTCTTTTCGCTAAAATCCTCTCTACCGGTTTCTCCACAACGATTTGTGGGCTTTCTATAGAAGATGAGGTACTACGCTCGTGATGAAGAGGAAGGAGATGATCGGCCATCTCTCATGGACCAGATTTTTTCTTGGTCGATCGTAGATCTTCTATACAAAGATCTATATCCAGACAAATACAAGGTATCCGTAATATCTCTTTCACATTGAGTCATTTCTCAATTTTTCTTTTCAATCGCTTTCGACCTGAATTGGAATGCTTAAAGGTTGAGTTATTTGGTTAGGGTTTAGTGTTAACTAGCTGTAATTTAAGAAACGGCCAATATCCTTTTATCTCCTGCTGCCTTATCTCTGAAATTGGACCAATCAACATAGAGGCTCTTATAGGGGGTGATATTCCTTTTACATTTAAGCTGTGTTGTGCTGTAGATGAAATTTCATTTCATTTAATTTAATTGATATACATATGACCTTGCCTGACCTTGCAGCCACATTGGCAAGGAAAAGAGTACCACTTGTCGAAAACCCTACCGATCAAGGGGGGTTGTTTTTTCAAAGTTTTGGTGGGGACTCAACAGCGGCCTGATACTGAGATGGCCGTAGAGGTAGAACTAGAAGGTTCGTCTACTTGTAGTAAAGAATTGCTGCCACCATGGACTAGATTTTTCTCGATCGATCGTAGATCTTCTAGACAAAGATCTATATCTAGACAAAGATAAGGTATCTGTAATATCTCTTCCACATTGAGCCATTTCTCAATTTTTCTTTTCAATCGCTTTAAACCTGAATTAGAATGCTTAAAGGTTGAGTTATTTGGTTAGGGTTTAGTGTTAATTAGCTGTAATTTAAGAAACGACCAATACCCTTTTATCTCCAATATAAAACTTGGTTAATTTAGTGAATTTTAAGACCAACAGGTCCTTTGAATTACTAATGAGCACTGCTTCAAATATCTTAATGATTCTCCATTCATTATCAGTAGTAATGATGTGCTTATTTATCATGTTAGTCAGTTTATTTATGGGAAAAAGCTACAGATAGTTGATTAATGAAACTGTCAATTAGTTCTTGCTCTTTAGGGCTTATTTCAGTCGGATCATTAAGTTTTTCTATTTAAAACCCTATTCGTATTTTGCATTTTCAATAATGTACTCACATTTTAATATTTGGTGATCAGGTATGTCCGTGCATTTATCCTTGACATGTTAGGGAATACCATGTTTGCCGACAGTAGCGAGGACGGGATACCGTTGTGGTATCTCAACATGGTGGTTAATTTGGACGAGCCGAGGAATTACAATTGGGGCGGAGCTGTTCTCGCATATTTATACCGAAATCTATGCCTCGCATGCAATCCTAGCTGCCACTCTATGCATGGTCCCACGATGCTTCTGCAACACGGTCGTGGAGCCGATTTCAAGTTCACCGGCCGATCTCGAGATCTCAACCGTCATGGGGCGCCGAAACAGAAGATACTTGCCCAGCTTATGGTGAGCTATGAAAAGGCCCACATGATTGGGAGAACTCGTCGAATTCAAGACCCACCGGTCCAAGTATCCCCCGTAACCAGATTCAGCTATTGACGGATAACATGGTGGAGTGGCAGCCGTACGCTCATGTTTACCACAATCTTTCGAGAAGAACTCGGACGGACCAGGTATATTGTAATAAAGTCGCATACTTTCTTCTATTTATGTCATCATAATTATAAATTTTACATAACATTTCAACTAAAACCGGAAATTTAATCTAAAACCGGAAAAAAAAAATTTCGGAAATTGAGTTCGGAAATTTTTTTTCCGGATTTAGAATCTGAATAAATTTATTCCGAAATTAGAGTTGAGTTTCCGGAAAAAAAATTTCCGGAGTTAGATGTTGAATCCGGAAATTTTTTTTCCGGTTTGAGTAGATTTCAAATTTCAACACCAAAATGGTTATTTTTTGTAATTTAATTTATTTTTTGGATATAAATAAAAAATTCGGTGGATGGATTTTGTTAACCTAATCGGTTTGGTATAGGAAACACATACTCAGTAAAGTTAGTACCTTGTGATTTCAACCCTTCCCAAATAAATTTAAATTTTCCTTAATATCATAGTGTACTGTGCAAATTGTCTATCACTAGAAAGTATTGTGTTAGTTTGTAAGAGCTTCATTGCCTTGTTTTTGTAGTACCTAATAAAATCGAATGAAGTACTTGAACAAGGGCAAAAAAAAAATATGGGATGAGTAATCTAGAGAAATACTCGTCAAATACACCATTTGTTTAATTCATATCATTTGTGCATGTATATTGGATACGGTATACCTAGAGAAATACTCGTCAAATACACCAGGTGATGTGATGGTCTAATAACAAAATGATATATCTAGCGGGATATAATAGCAATACACTAGCTCTTGTTTTGGAAAAAAAAAAAAATAGTACGTGTGATGATGCTGTTGGTTTAATGCAATAAACTCTTTGTTTAACCAATCATTTTGTTTTACATTTCCGTTGATCACCAATTTACTCGTTGCAATTACACTTGAACATATGATGATTATCTCTGTTTGGTGGAATTATTTGTGAAACTAATTATATTTTTATCATCTCAACTCTAGATATGGCACCGAGTAGAAAGGGAAAGGGGAAGGAAACGGTAGGATCCGAAGCAGAGAGTAGTCAGAGACATGTTCGCGCTAGGAATGCATATATTGCGCAGCCGGCAGATCCGCAGACTCGACTAGTGCTTAGGATGACGGGATACAGGTAATATTCATTTTTTGTGTATGTTGTAATTATGCATTAATTGTAGTGATTGTAATAATTATTTCTATTTGCAGAACTTTTGATGCAGGGCGGTCAGAACATACCGAGAAGGTCAACAAAGTTATTTCACAGATTGTACGTATCCATTATCCTGGCCCATTCTCGAGATACACTGATTTTCTAGAGGAGACTCAGTCCGTTATCAAGGCAGAGTTTTTGGTCAGAAATTTTTTTTTTTACAAAACCTCTAATAATTACTTGTTTCTTCTTTTTTTTAAGCTAACCAACGATATTAATTTTTAACTATGCATTGCAGAAGCACTACCAGTTTGCCGAGGAGGTAGATGAAAACGAGGCGTGGGATACTTTCAGGATGATAACGGACAAACGGTTGCAAGACATGCTGAACAAGGCCAAGGCAGCAGTGAGAAAGTCGTATCGAGATTCGATCCTCTCATGTAAGGAGCATTCGGCGCCTCACCCGCACGAGTAGATCACGCCCAACAACTGGCCCGAAGTCTTGGATTATTGGTGCAGCAATGCATTTGCTAATCGGAGCTAGCGAAATAAAATCAATATGGCTGCAGCTGGAGAAAGTTTAGTTGCCACGACGGGCTCTGTGAACATGCTTGTTCACAAACAACGCTTCGTAAGTTATTATTCATTAAATTAATCAATTTTCATTTCAATTGAATTGAATCTAACTAACATTGATAATCTTTTTTTTAATTGAAATTGTCCTTCAAATTCTTAACAGGAGAAGGAACACATGCGCGAACCCAGATGGTCTGATGAGCTGTTCAAGCCGATACATACGAGAAAGAAGACGGATCAATTTATTTCCGCCAAGACTGAGAAGGCATAGGTAATGGAACATAAGAATCGTTTTATAAAATTCATTCTTTGTTGTACAGAACATTATTGTTATATTTTACAAAATTTGCAGGAAAATTATGAAAGAGCTATGGTTCAGAAGTATGGAGAGGAGAGAAACATTTGACCTCCTTATGACGATGCCGTATGGTACTTTTCAGCAGTTGAAGATCAGAATGCTCACGACGATAACTATGGTCTCGGTGCTCTAGGTAAAATAAACATTCCTTGAAATTTTAAATTTATTTTTAAATTTGTAAGATAATATTAATTGTCTTATTTTTAATGTTCCAGGGAAGACGAGGGTCATGGTTCGTGATGGTGGGTCTAGCAGTACTCCGTCACATTCTCCACAGTTATATTCTTTTGTGCCGACGGCTTCACGCCTCAGACAAGAGGATATCGATGCGATATCTTTTCGGGTATTGTCATCTATCATGCTCCAGATCACCGGACAGATCACCGAGCAGATCACTTTAGCTATCAGAGTTGTTCAGGTACGAAATTTGATTTTTCAGTATGTTTTAATTGTGAACCCTAAACCTTAAATGTTGGCGGAGATGGTACTGCTTAGATGTTTAGACATTTACATGTTTAGATGATACTGTTACTGTTATTGTTTATGTTACTCGATATTTAGATGGTACTGTTACTCGATTTTATGTTACAGTTTCTTGATTTTTATGTTTTCTCGTAATGATATATTGTTTATGTTTAGATATTGTTTATTATTTGTATGTTTATATTTATGTAGTATCTATCGATCGATGTTTATGTTTATGTTGTATGCTGGTACGTGTGGTACCAATTATTAAATGGGAGAAAAGTAAATAACAAAAAAAACCAATAAACCTGACAGAAGAGTATTTTGGTCTCTGATGCTTTTACATGACGTTAGCAAAATCCAACAGCGACAAAAAAAAATTGGTTGCTGAAACGTTATCAGCGACCGGGATGACGTCATTCAGCGACCGGTAATGTCATCGGGCGAGTATTAGCGACGATGCCTTCAGCGACCGGTGTATCAGCGATCGATTTTTGTCATCAGCGACCGGAGTGAGACATCAGCGACCGATCGCTGTCCACCGGTCGTTGAAGGTCCGATCTGCTGTAGTGATAGTTGGATTACAACATAGCTATCTTTATTTGAAACAATTAAGTTTCTACAGTAACTATTCATTAATTCCATGTATTGATGTAAAATCAAACTTCTAATATCCTTCTCCAATGTAATAATGTTGTTTTAAATGCAGGTACCTACAAGACCAACAATATTCTGGACTACAAAGGATTTCATCAATTGTTTCTTGTCTTCTCTTATAGAAGAAGTGCATGCTGAAATCTCATGTAGCTTAGAGGCGGTGTCTCAAGCACGTTCTGCCAATGTAAATATTTCTCATAGCACACTCAACGAAGACACCAAATCAGTCATGTAATAATGTCAATTAACAATGTACATACCAAAACTTGCTGATATCATTATAATGTCTGCGAGTAATCTACCCAAGAATCAATCTGAGATAAGAAAAAATGTGAGTTCATATACCCTTGGTTGTGCTGTCCTTGAGATCGAGGGCGATTGTTTTCTCAAAGCTTTCATGGGGACCCAACAACGGCCTGATACTGAGAAGGCCGAAGAGGTGGAACTAGAAGGTTCGTCTACTTGTAGTAAAAAATTGCTGCCACTATGCAAGAAAAATCTTCTAATTCTTGATATAAATGGGATATTAGTTGATATTACTTCAAATTATAAATATCAACAATATGCAGATTTCGAGATCAACGGCAGATTAGGTAACAAAACAATTATATATTACTCTTTAATTCTTAATACTACAAAGTAATGTTTTTAATGGTGTTAATTTTTTGTGATATTAGTCAGGTTTTAGAAGGCCCTTCTGTGCTGAATTTCTAAAGTTTTATTTCGCAAACTTTGAAATTAAGAGTTTGGTCATCAAGAATGCGGTAAGTTCGATCTTTGAATTATATAAATATTATATAGAAGCATGTATGTGTTTTCTTAAAGCACTAGTTCTATTTTGTTTCGGCTAGTCTCAATTTTCAACACTCAAAAAACCAATTCATGCCTCCGCATAATGTGATCTTCCTACTGATATTTTTTTGTTTTATTATTCTAACTCTGCAGGCATAACCTAGAGGGGGCTCTCCACCATCTTTTTGGAGAAATGAAAAATAAGCTATTATTTTGTTGGGTACGCAACCTTCATTTATAGTCTTCGAAATATGTTTTACATTCTCTTCCTTGAGTTCTATTGATATTTTCATTTTCTTTGCCTTCATTACTCACAGGAGTACACATGAGAATTGAAAAAGATTGGGTGATACATTGCAAGAAATGGAAACAGAGAACAGGAATGAACCAAATTTGCAGTAGCAAAAACGAGATCTTGGATTGGGTTTTACACATAACGGGTATAAACCCGCCAGTTGTAGTTTATCTCGCTATAGCTGATAGTTTACTCAAGGAGGATGATTCGGTTTTCAATGGGTGGAAATCTGGGTTTTTGCCGTATGAGAAAAAAGGACTCGGAGTTTGGGAATTTTACCAGAAGTACCTGATACTGATACTGGTATGTTTATACCAAATTGTAACTTGTAATATGTTTATAACTTGTAATATTCTCATATTCTCATATAAAAATGGAAACATGGCAAGTGAACACTATGTTGGTACCAACACTGGTAAAATTCCTTGCTTGCTGAATTTCTCATATTCAGAATTTAAAATGTACTTGATTTGTTTTATTATATTATTTAAAGGACTTGTTTTGCACAAATATTCTGAAATTAAACATGGTATGTAGTTTTTGTAGTTAGTTTGGCCAAATAGTATCGAAATTGTCAAAAATACACTTTAAAAACTTATAATTTTCTTGAGAAATAAAAAATTGCTTTTCATGTCTCTTTCAGTCTTTCCACTTATTAGAATTTTTGGATGGATTCCATTTCATTATGACCTTAAACAAACTTTAAAAAAAATAAACGTGATCAAACATGATTTATTTTTCTGATTTTTCAAGTTTAAAAAATAATTAAACATTACCAAACTTAATAACTCAAATTATCGACAATAAATTTATTTTTTTTACACGTAAACCTTTTTACAACATTGTTTCCTTTTGTTATAATTTTTAATAATTTTTTCACATTCTTTTTACATTTTTTTTTCATTTTTATTTTCATTCTTCTTTACAAATATTTACTAATATCAACTCAGATTTTTGAAAGTTCATATTAATACTAGACAAGGCCACCATTGGCATTGTCAATTTTTTAAAATGTGTATCTAAAAAAAATGAATTATATCATCTGTATAATTATAATGACAATTACTGATGAGGTTAATATTGGTAAAAGAAATTGCATAGAACCTCTAATAATAAAAAGAGGAGTCAAAATTTACCTGAATTATCCATGGCTCATTTAAAAAAGATACAATATAGAGTAGAACTAGGGTGTGATGTGCTCACCAAATTTTTTGGTGAGCACAACTCTACATAAACTATCGGATTCACTTCAAACGAGATTAATCCAACCGTTGAAACCGATGTACTTTATGAGTGATGGGCGTACATGTAAAATTTTGAATTTTTTGAATTCATTTAGTCTCAAGTCAAGTGGTCAAAATTGAGAATTTTTTCAATGCATTAAAACAACTTCATTTTGGATCATTCATTTTTCATCAATTTTGACCACTTGACTTGAGACTAAATGAATTCAAAAAATTCAAAATTTTGCATGTACATGTATCACTCGTAAAGTACATCGGTTTCAACGGTTGGATTAATCTCGTTTGAAGTGAATCCGATAGTTTATGTAGAGTTGTGCTCACCAAAAAGTTTGGTGAGCACATCACACCCTAGTTCTACTCTACAATATATATAGGAGAACGATTAATAATAATGCATATATATATTAGCACTTTAAAAATAAAAATAGAGTCTGTAATCCAGTCAACCTATTTATGGCCTAAACCTCTAACAAGTTTACTAATTGCACCTAATTTTATAATATGATGGAGGAGATGGAGGCAGCAATGGCAATGGAAATGAAAAGAAATTGGGCGGACCTTCCGTCGGAAATTTTTCTGCTCATCCTGGAAAAACTATCGGATATATGTGATTTCATTCGATCCCGAGCAGTTTGCAAATCTTGGTGTTTCTGTTCTTCCATCTCTGACTATCCTCGACAATTCCCTTGGATCATCAGCTTCAGCAAGGGGCCAAATCTAGAATTGTATTCCATATCTTTCAAAAAAATGTACACCATCCGTGCTCATTGCGGCTCTGGCAAGGAGCCCTACGGAACTGCTGGCGGTTACTTGCTCAATAAAGAAAAAGGTAATGCCAATAGTTTCTCTCTTCTGAATCCCCTTAACAATAGAGAGGTTCATCTTCCTGTTCTTCCATACAATTTTTCTTGGTATAGTCCTACGAGTTTTCAAAGTGGCGACTATGTGCTCTTCGATGATTTTGATAAATCGTTATTGTGTAAACCCGGTGATGACAGGTGGGACATCATTGGACCTGGACATGGGTATGAATACACTTGTTACTATATGAAGGGTTTTCTTTTCAGGTTTGATGATCAATCTGGGGTTACAAAAGTTATGGATATTAGTAGCCATAAAGAGCTTTATGTTATACAACCAATCAAATATGATATAAATCACAAGATGACCATTCGCCGTACTTACTTTGTCGAGTCTTATGGAGAGATTTTGGCTGTTAAGTATTTTCAATCCTATAATAAGAGGGATTATGAATTTTACATTCACCGTCTTGAATTTGGCAATGGAAAAGAGAATCCTTATTGGGTCAAGCTTAACAGCATTGGAGATAGAATATTATTCTTTGATATTCCTCTTGGTACTGCTTGTGGTTTCTCTCTCAGTGCGAGTGATTTTACTGGGTTCAGAGGTAACATGATTTACTTTATAAATAAATTACATACAAATCGTGCTTATGTGATCAATATGTATGACATAGAAAGTGGTGAGACAATATTTATTGATAACCCTTTTGATCAGAAAAAATACATTACTTGGTTTATGCCTACTTTAAAACATATATGACATCAATATATACTTTTTTTCCTTTCTTTTATTCTTAGGAGAATATAGATATGCTCTTATTGTCTTTGTATTAATTCTATTATTCAAAACTTAAGGGTTGCTTAGTGTAAGGCAATTAATGATGTGTAAGGAATGATCATTGTGGATGTTAAATTTATATTTGTGAAATTTTAGTGTTGTTTTGACTAGTTTTTGTTGTAGCTTGCAGCTGCTTAGGTCAAACTTTACAAATAATTAATTTTACAGAGAATAATTCTTAAATTCATATTCTTTATGTTGCATTAATTCTACATACAAGTATATGTTTTGTTCTTTTTTTGTTTCTGTCATTGTGACTTTTTTATCTCATTATTTATTACAAATATCACTCATAATGTTAGATTGAAATTTTAGTGAAGACCTTATTATGAGATGACAATTGTTTTTTTAGAATAGTTGACAATTCATGAAACCCTTCTATTCTCTCTCTGTTCTATCTAATTAATAAAAAAAAGCTAATTAATAACAAAGCTAATAAAGAAAAGGAATCACATCGTTCCTCTGAGTGAAAAATTCGGAATCGAATCTCCTGTCAGGAGATTTCTGCAAAGAAGGTCCATCCGTCTATCCATTCATGATCATAATGGTCATAATGAAAGTATGGATAAGTTATGTCTTCTCAAGATCAATTGCTCTCCATACTTTAATTATGATCGTTCAGATCATGAATGGATGAACGAATGGACCTTGTTGGTAGGAAATTCCTCCTTAGGAGAGTCGTTTCCGAAAAGTTCCTCCATTCTCTCGGAAGAAATCCCTCCCTTCAGATTTCTACGTCGTTCTTCAGATTCTTGTCTCTAAAAACCACATGCCCCAAAATTATAATTGTCCTTTTGATTCTTGTATCTCCCTGCTCCAAATTTCTTTTTAGTTCGCCCCAAAATTCTCCTCCAAAATTAAATGGAAATGAATTAGATCAATCGTAGAATCAATCGGAGAGAAACTTAGTATGAAATCAAATTGTGCGATTCTCATATATATGCCCTGAAGTTCTCCACACAAACAAGCTTAAAAGGCTTTTATGCTAATTCTAAGAAAACTCTTCAATTTTGCCAAAAAAAAAAAAACTATCATTTACAAAAGCTGTGCTTGTTAAGTTGTGCTAGCTTGTGTGCATGTTTTAGTTAGTTTTCCTGTTATTACAGTCACCTGTATCTATTCTCAGTACCACCCTACAGGATCTAAAACCAGTCAAGGCGTATGCAAGTGGTATATTGGTACCCAAAGATTTGTAACAGATCCAACAATTTTGTGAATGCTTAATTTATTGTAAGGTAATGGGAGATGGTGCAAGGATAAAACTTTTGAGTTAAAATTGGGGAGAGGACAAGAATAGGGTTTTTGTAATTAATGACATTTAATTAGTACCTCTATTTATAGGCTATCATGTTTCTTAACTAACCTTTATACTGTCCATATTAAAATTTCATGTGGTGATTATTATTATATTAATAAACATAATCATAATAGTAATAAAAACAAGAAACAGTTATTTTTATTATTATTGTTGTTGTTGTTGTTATTATTATTACCAATATAATAAAAATCACCACAAGAAAATGTTATATAAAAAATAAAATTGTTGTTTGAATAATAAATAGTGGAGTTACAATATTACTTTTTAAGTAGTGTCTAATAAACCCAGAAGCCAGTGGAGTTACAATAGCATGACACATATGTGCTGGGGTTTTATTTTTGTATGGAAACTAATTATTACAAAACTAAACGGACAAATAATAATAATAATAATAATAATTATTATTATTATTATTATTATTATTATTATTATTATTATTATTTGTAAAGTCCTTTTAAATGTTCACAAGATCAAAAATTGAATGTATTTAATTAACTTATAAATCTTTTTTTTTTTACCACTTCATTTTATACTAAATTAATTTGAAAATTTAATAACTCTGTATGTAAACACATCACTCATGAAGTAATTCGATTTCAACAAAATACTAAAAAATACAAAATTTAGTCTGTAAGTACATTTTTATATGAAAATCATATTTAACGGTTCAAATTAACTCTTTGAACTTTGGAAAGGAAAATACTGATTCATAATACAGGCCAATCCGTGCTATGCATAGTATCATAGCTTCACACTTTTATCTAAATCTATGTTGATTTAATCACGTTGGCACTGACAAAAATTGCACCTTCATACTTTCAGTTTAATATTTCTTACTATGCAGGGTTTTTTTTATTATAACAGTTCAATATAAGTCATGATGAGTTTAGAGTTTTATTTTTAAAGAGCATTAAAAAGATTCGAAATCTTATATAAATATTATCAGAAAACTTATTCTCTGCAATCATATATAATAAGAGGAGGGATCAAATTACACCTTTTTTGGTGACACACTTTGACACCTACCATTTTCAAAGTCCGAATAGTCGATCCAAACCGTTCAACATGATGGATATATTAAAATGTGCTTGGAAATCAAATTTTACAGTTTTTTGAATTTTTTTACTATTTATTAAGATGGTTACAAAATCGTTGTTTTCAGACCATTGAAAAACAGCGATTTTGTAACCATCTTAATAAATAGTAAAAAAATTCAAAAAAATGTAAAATTTGATCTCCAAGCACATTTTAATATGGTGATCATGTTGAACGGTTCGGATCGACTGTTTGGATTTTGAAATCGCAAAATTGACCTATAAAAAAAACGGTGTCATAATGTGTCACCAAAAAAGATGTAATTGGATCCCTCCTCATATAATAAACTAAGTTTCAGCACTGCCCAGTTATTATGTCTTTTAATTAACACCTCTTTTGAAAAGTGTATTACAGTGCTACGCCACTTACTAAACAAGCTTAGATCCGGAATTTCATGGTCCATTTTTAATGCACATGGCCTTTTCAAAATAGGGGGGATAGGGGGAATTTCAAGTAAAATATTAAACTTATTTGAAAAAGGCCAATTGCATTAAAATTTAAAAATGGACCATGAAATTCCGGATCTAAGTTTTAGTAACTGGCGTAGCACTGTACGTAATACACTTTTGAGAAGGTCCATGCTAGAGTGGGAAAAATATCACCATGGATCCGGCTCCGTTACGGAACAGCACGACATGTGTGTCGTGACTCGCATGTGCCGTGTTGTGCCCATTCGCGTATCGTGATCATCTTTTAAAAATTTTACACGGTACGTCAAGTCATGTGAAAGATTTGGTCATGCGAGTCACGTGTAATTAGGACCGTTAAATCTTGATCAAATAGTGAATTTTGAATAAACTAATCTAAATTATGAAAAAAATAGTTAAACATGAGTCACGTTTAGGCACACGGCATAACTCACATGGCGTGACTACCCCTCGATATTTTGGTGACGATACAGCACGAGACCAAAATCACAGCGTGTTAGTCACGATACGGCACGACACATCACTTTTTTTCCACTCTAGGCCGTACGTGCATGTAGCTTCAATCGTACGTGCACGACTACAAATTAATTCAGGTTCTACCTTTTTTAGTATTGCACGAAACCAATTTGACCATATTATGTAATATATTCATTGGAACATGTATAAGTAACTTTTTTGAGAGGAGACAATAAAAAAAACAAAAGGTAAACAAAGATCGATGCTTTAGGATTTGGGAAATCAACGGTCCAGATTAATCCCAGTCAGATCAAACTCAATTTAATTGGTGTCTATGAAAACTATGGAGAGTTCATTTTGAGATTCGTGCCAGGTTAAAAGAACGGTCCGGATCTATTTATTGCACCTCAGGTATTACACTGGATGTGAATAGGTGGTGATGCAAAAAAATATTAGAATAATATATACACCACAATGTAATATCATTATTAATTCATAATCATTTCATGAAAGGCATCATTAGTTAGTTGAGTTTGAGTGCAATATATACCTCCCAACTCATGGTATAAACACCACAACGTTAACCTTACAGGTGAAATCAAACAAGATATGAGACAACCAAAAACAACAACTGTGTTCTTCACAAAACACCAACCAAAACCTCATTACATTATCTCTAACTGTCTCTTCTTTATCTTCGCCTTCGCCTTCGGCATGTTGTCGAACACGTACCTACGATCTCTCCCACAGTTCTTCCAATTCTTTGAAGCTTCCTTCAACTTCTCCTCGCCGACACTATTACTTTTACCAGAGCCAATTAGCCTTCTGCACAACATGTCAGAAGAGGAGTTGCTTTGGAGAGCATCATTTGCACCTAAGATCCACCATTTGCCGTCTAACCGTGTACCGAAGGTTGCTTTCTTGTTTCTAACAAGAGGCGATCTGCCGATGGCTCCTTTTTGGGATGAATTTTTCGAAGGGCATGATGGTCTTTATTCCATTTATGTACATCCTGATCCAGCATATAATGGGTCGGTAGCAAAGAATTCAAAATTTTTCGGGAGAAGAATTCCAAGTCAGGAAAGTTACATATATAATACGTACATGCAATGTAAACAGAATGAAAGTAAAAAAAAAAAAGGGTTTCAATTCTCTAAATAACCTCTCTGTCGATTCATGCAGGAAGCAAGGTGGGGATCAATAAACATGATTGAGGCGGAGCGCCGCCTCATAGCAAACGCATTACTCGATTCCTCAAACGAGCGTTTTCTACTTCTATCTGAATCATGCATACCTCTCTACAACTTCACCACAATTTATACCTACCTTGTAAATTCCAACATGTCCTATGTAGGCACCTTCTACCCCAGCGGACGTAACCTCGGGCGGTACAACCCTGCAATGGCACCGCAAATAACAATTGAACAGTGGCACAAAGCAACACAATGGTTCGAAATAAATCGAGCATTAGCGATGGAAATTGTCTCGGATGAAACGTACTTCCCGCTTTTTCAGAGGTTTTGCCTTAAAAATTGGAAGTATCCATGCATTTCCGACGAACATTATATACCGACTTTTATTATTGCAACTTCTTGGATGAATAACGCAAATAGGAGTGTGACTTATACCGATTGGACAGCACGAAAGCATCACCCGGCGAGTTTCGGAAAAGGCGATGTTACACTAGATCTTTTCGAGAAGATCAGATACAGTTCAAATTGTACCTATAATGGGATAAGAACTAGGGTTTGTTCATTGTTTGCTAGGAAGTTCTTGCCTATTTCGTTAGACTCACTGATGAAGCTCGGTCCGGACCTACAGATTTTCGGACGAATTAACGCTTCGATTTATCATTGAAATGTACTAATTTAATTAGATAGAATGATCAACTAGAAGTTTAGCATACATTGTGCTATTAATGTGAAATGAGATTTCCATCTTTGAGTGTGTGTATCTATGTGTGAAACAAACTGATAGTTCATTTCAGCTCAAATTCAAGCAAACCTTGGCAAGTATTCAATCTAATTACTAAAGAAGTTAACAAAAATAGAGATGATTTTGAATTTGAATTTCCTTGAGAATTTCTAATTTTTTTTATCAATTCAATCTATAAATTTTAATTGTAGCATACCCTAAAGATAATTGTGCTTTCTTGTGGGCCTTATTTTATTTTGTTTGTATTCTCATGGGAGAATTCAGATTTTGGTCCCTGAACTTTAAAAAAAAATAAAGTTAGTCCTTAAACTTTTATTGCACCAAATTAATTCTTTGGCTAAAAGATAGGGTTCCAATTATTCACTGGCCATATGGCCCACATTGCCAAGTGCACTTTTAGGCTTCAATTCCAGGAATTTATAGGAATAAATAAGAAGTGCACCGCCACCACTTTTTCTATGTATTTAATTTGTATCATCATCATAGAAAGCTTTTGTTTTATACTAGCATAAATGCAAAATCACTACACAATTAATGAAGCTCAACTCATCCCAAAATCACTTAATTGGAATTATCTCAGTGGAACCCTAAAAATATTGAGAATTTATCTAAGGGATTTATCATGGCAATTCTTTGCAAATTTGATGAAATAAATACCCTAAAACCCCAATTTCTTGAAATGTCATAAGATTGGGCAATGATTTTATTTAAATAAAATTCAAGATTAAATTCTACATAAAATATCATGAACTTTTATATATAGAACTCCCAAAATCTCAAAAGGGTTTATTTTCTATGAATTTTATTAGACCTGGATACAATTATGGGTGTAATATTGGGCTACACTTAGCAAAAATAAGTCAGAAACAGCTCAGGGTGCAACTTGGGTAAGCAAATCGCGTATCTGACAAGTGGGGTCACATGTCAGTGACAGAAACTCAAATTTCGCTGGGCTTTAATATAGGGGGATCTGAATGAACTCAGTTTGAAGGATCTAAGCTATACATGGGCCCACTATCTTGCTTCTGGTGTACAAAGACCGAGACTAACCGCAAATCACCCCATTTGTATTCATTTGAATCTCAGCGAATTGACCCCTACTAATTTAATTTTGATATTTGAGTTCTAGATTCTATGTTACACATAAACTTCTAAAAATTGAGATGATATCTAGTTATTAAACTTTAAATATGATGGTTGAGTGGAGGCAAAAAAATGGAGATCAATAAACAACAATTTGAGCTTAAGCAAATTGATTCACTAAAATTTGTTATACGTTCCCGTTACATGTGTCAATGTGATAAATACAATCTAAGGTCATGTTTGGTTGTGGAGTAAAGTAATTTCAGATTAAATTTTTTATTCCGCGCTAAAATAGATTAAAATAATTATATTTGGTTGGAGTTTGGTGGAATAAGCTCATGAAGAGAGATAAAATTGTAACATAATGTTATTTTCATTGCGGGACCCACAGGTGGAGTACGTAACTCAAATGTTACTACATCTTATTCCATCAAATTTACTCCTCGTTTAGCTCATTAAAAGTTGAGTAGAGAGTTTACTCCACCACTTACTCCATAACTAAACATGACCTAATTAGTCATAAATAATGATGATTTAGTACTAAAAAAAGGAGCAATAAAATTGAAATTAACTGAAAATCTAATTGAGCTTAAGATTAACTATTAAATAAATAGTATATTCCACATGTACGTTGAATGATAAAAGCATACAAATTGCGTGTTCAAGTGTAAAGTAAATGAGTGACACTAAAAACTTTTTCTATAAATGCAAAGTTGTTCCAAAAATTTCACTTGCTTATTTTAATGTTTTTCTCAACAAAAAAACTAAAATGCACATAACAACAATAATATTTTTTATAAATGCAAAGTTCTATATACCAATAGTTCTATCTTCTTATTTAAATATTTACATCAATAAAAAAATAACTTGAACCCACATAAATACACATTCAAAAGTTTTAATTAGCCAAAAGATGTTTTTTAGATATTGGAGAATTCTAAACAATAAGTTAGAAGATTGTTTTATTTTTTTTCGTAATAGTAACATTTTTTTTAAATTCATGTGTGTAACACCACATAATTTCATCAGAGTGGCACAACGAAAGTGTAGTGAAAATATTTATAATTTTATGTTTGAAATTTGAGGACAAAATTTTTTTTGAAAGGGGAAAGGATGTAATGCCACGTAAATTGAGTTCTAGATTCTATGTTACTGATAAACTTTTAAAAATTGAGACGATATCTAGTTATTAAACTTTAAATATGATGGTTGAGTGGAGGCAAAAAAAATTAGAGATAAATAAACAACAATTTGATATATATATGTTCCTGTAAATACACAAAAGTTTTAATTAACCCAAAAGATGTTTTTTAGATATTGGATAATTCTAAACAAAAAGTTAGAAAATCACTTTCATTTCTTTTGAACACAGAGATTTTGAATTATTTATCATACATGTTTTGCTTGAGAGAGATTTTGCATGATCAATCATGCATGTGGTGCTTTATTTTTATTTAATTATCTTCTAAAACTTGTAATAGAAGCAGATATTTGCTATACTATAAGAAGAAAAAAAATGTAAAAATGAAGTTAGCCTATGTCTATCTTCATATCTTGAGAAGAAATATGATAAAACTAATTCTTTATTAATTATAGTTGGTGAAGTTTATAAATCTTGAATTAAGATATCCGAGAAAATTAATGAACTATATATATTTATTTGCTTGTTCTTTAACCGTATTATTTTCAAATTTCACATTAAAAATAATTAAGTTAGAAATTACAATGTCATACATAAAACTAATATGAAATCAACCATACTACTTTCACATAGAGCCTCCATTATATTACCAAAGCGGTTTGCATTAGCCGAAATACCGTAACCGACTCTGTTGGAATACACATGTAAAAGCCGTCACAATCAATAACAAGAGTGTATAGTTTTAATTATAGATATTTAGTTTATTCTTTTGTGTCTTTTTTTTCATTTAGCTAGTTATTTCATATGTTCGATCGTTTTCAACCTTTTCAGTTTAATATATAAAACATTTATTTTGAATATTCTATCAAAATAATTTTGTAAGTAATCACAACATAAGTTTGCTCTCTTGTTTTTTCTTGTTGCATTAGGAAGGAAGCTTTGGATGCCCCTCATTTCACAGAAATCGTGTTATGGGATGAGATCAAATGAATCAGAACAAAAGAAATTTGTTGTAAAATTCAAAATATTGGACCTTATAGAAAATAATATAGATTTGTTGGTCTCCTAATATAGACAAAATGCAAGGATCATAGTGCTTATTGATCAATTCCAAATTTCCAACTTATTAGGCATGTTATACACATAGTGACAAGATTCGCGAATTATACTCGAACTTTGACCGAATTATTTCCGAATAATTCGCGATTTTTTCCCAGAACATTTTTTTTTGGGTTTTTTTTTTTGCTTCATTGTAGGACTGAGATCTCTGATCCAGATTATTCTGAATAATTTCTGAATTATACCCGAATTATTTCCGAATCACAAATTTTTAACCTCGCCGAACCGAACCCGAATAATTCATTTGTCACTAATGGTTATACATTGTGTCTCTCACTTGAATTGTTTGTTACACGCAAAATTCATATATCCAGACACATGCTATCCACTGATACTAATAAGTGGACCCCACAAAAGTAAAAAGTAAAAACTAAAGAGTTGAAATAAAATTCAGATAGGTATTGATTTTACATGATACACAATTATATTTGTCAAGCATTTCTCACAATTGAATTTATTGTTTACATAACCTATCCTTATTTATTTGAAGTTAGAATAAGATATTTTATATGTTCTTTAATTAAAATAATTCTGATAGTTAATTGAAGTTAGTGAGACTGAAATGAAAATAAAATCTTGTGTATGATACTTGATTTTTAAATAATGTTGCTTTTTTAAGTTATATCTTAAATAATGTTGCTTTCTTAAGTAATATCTTACCGAAATTTTTAAATGTAGCACAGATCAAAAAAAAATATACCAAAACGGCACCGATCGGCTAAGCGGCCCCATTTCCTGGGGACCGCAGATTCGCTGAGCGGCTCCTGAAATGGGGCCGCATATCGGCTGAGCGGTCCCCTGTGAGGCCTATATAAGGGGGCCGCTGGTTTGAGTTTTTGCATTGATTGAAGAAGTCCAATTCCCTTCGTACTCGGGTAAGTTTTCTCTTCTTCTATTCTTGTTTAATTTTTTAGTTTAGGGTAGTAATTAGGTGTAGGATTTAGGTTTAGGAGTAGGGTTTAGGATTAGGGTGTAGGATTAGGATTCATAATTAGAATTTAATTTAGAGTTAATAATTAGAATTGTACCAAATTTTAATTGTCCCACCAATAAAATTAAAATAGACTTGTACCAAAAATTAAATAGGTATATTTAACCAAAATTAATTGTTTTAGTACCAATACTTAACTAGATTTGTACCAAAAATTAAATATGTATATTTAACCAAAATCAACTGTTTTAGCACCAATACTTAACTAGATTTGTACCAAAAATTAAATAGGTATATTTTACCAAAATCAATTGTTTTAGCACCAATACTTAACTAGATTTGTACCAAAAATTAAATAGGTATATTTTACCAAAATTAATTGTTTGAGTTAACTAGACTTGTACCAAAATTTAATTAGGTTTATTTTATCAAAATTAAATGTTTGAGCAAACATCCAACATTAAACTGGACTTGTACCAAAATTTAATTAGGTTTATTTTAAATACAATATGGCATCTGGTAGAGATATACCGTTTTCCAGTATGGGTGTGCCATCTTCCAGTAGAGGTACACACTATGGCCCTCCACCCACTCCGTATCAGATGTCCCAGCACATCGATAGTGCTCTCTCACAGGCAGATATTCCGGGTATCCGGAGTCGCACTGACAGGGTCAGCGACTTCTTGTGGTACCCGAATGCGGAGCACCGGATTCTAGAGGCTGCCACCGGGGTAAGTTATAAATTAGTCATATTTATAAAAATACAGTAAAACATAATCTTTTTTTATGAATGAACTTGATCTGATTTCTTACATAAATGCAGGGGTTGGATGCAGTTACGGTTCGTCACAACCGCATGTGGCTACCGTACCAGCCGGCGTACGGGGGGACGTTACGCTCGATGGGATTATTCCAGCTATCCCAGATGCGGAAGGAGAACCATGACGATGGGTTATCTTCCGGCCTCATTGAGCGATGGCGTCCCGAAACGCACACCTTTCATCTCCCCCATGCTGAGATGACAGTCACCCTACAGGACGTCAGCTGTCTGTGGGATATAACTATTACCGGAAAGCCGGTGATGGGTGTCGAGTACGGGGACTTCCGTTCGTTGTGCGAGGAGTTGCTGGGTATCCCGCATGACCAGCTCCAGAAAGAGAAGAAGAAAGGTGAGAGGTTTGTGATCTCGCCCAGTACCATCAGCTTGATGAAGTTGAGGGCCAAATTCAAGGACTATCCGGATCATCCAGATCAGGTATGTAAATTGTACCTTATTTAATTCAAATAATATCAGATTTACTTGTAAACAATGTTCTAATTTATATAAATAACAGGTGGTTGTTGACCGGCACCTGCGCGCGTATATTTTGGAGATGATCACCTGCCGGTTGTTTCCGGATTCACATGGAGATCAGGTTCGGCTGTGCTACCTTCAGTTTCTGAGCGATTTGCCCACTGCGGGCAGGTTCAACTGGGGTGCGGCCACGCTGGCATGCTTATACAGGTAAGAAAATTATTCTTATCATATTAAAATTTTTCAAATATTATATATCTCAGTATAAGTAACTCTGACTTTGTGCATTGTTAAGGGGTCTTAACAATGCCTGCCTTAAGAAGAACAAGACCTTTGTTGGACCATGCATGTTACTACAGCATTGGTCCTACGCACATCTGATCGTTGGCCATCTAGTCATAGCCAAAAAGACTGATGTGCCGGAGTGGGGCAAGCCCGAGCCAGACCAGTGCCCTGCATATAGCGCCAGGTACTGTTACAAGAAGGTTTGGGTTGGAGCCGGGCATGGCGCGACACTCGGGATCACATTCTGGAGACAGGAGATTGAGCATCTGAGAGATGATCCTGAGTATGTCACCTGGGAGCCCTACAGAGAATATGTAAGTCTACTTTTATTATAATTTTGATTTTGAAAAAACTTATATCAATTCATACTTTATTTGAATTGATATATGGTATGAAATCCGTGCTATCAGGTCAAGGCCGATGGGGGACATCGGGCTTACATCGAGATATTGCCTGAGCGATGTCGGCAGCAGGAGAGATACTGGCGTGCGGAGGTGCTGCTCATATGCTTCCAGGTACCGTAATTTAATTTAATTTTTATATTTCTGTACATGAAAAACTTAATTAAATATCTGACATACTGAAATATATAGATCGTCGAGCACCACTACCCTGGTCGGGTCATGAGGCAGTTCGGCATGCATCAGCTAGCTCCACCCCCGGCACCGATCAGCGAGGGGGTGTGGCGACAGCTTCATCGTGCCAGAGACACCACTGCTGGCAAGAACTGGGGAACCTGCCTTTCTGATTACGTGTTCGAGGCAGCATCTCCAGATCCCCCATTGGCCCAGCCGGACCGTCACATGGATGTTGCGCCAGTGTAAGAATTTTTTTCTCAAATTCGAAACCTTCACTGTAATTTTCTGATCGGAATATCTAACGTTTTTTGTAATTCGTACAGACTTTATAGAGATTGGTACCAGGATCACGGCGCATACACTATATTTCTGGAGGGGTGTATCGCCGACAACCCCTCAGAGCGAGTACCAAAGCCGAGGGATCGGAGAGGACGGGTCCATGGTCTTATCCCTGCTGGCGCACCGTTTGCAGCCACGGTATGTTTAATTTTAAATTTCAAGTTAAAAACTAACAATATTTACATTTGTACAACTTTTTCATATATTTTTTTCTTTGCAGGCATTATATCTGGTAAAGAGTTGCGTCATAGGGGCTACGATGGCTGTGACTACGGGTTGGAAGAGGCTCGGGAAGGTCCTCCTCAAGCACAGCGTGCCGGCGGTGTGCCAGTGTGGGTACAGGGTGCGTCTTGATGCTCTACTGAGATGCGCTGGCTTGGGCGGAGTTGATGCGGTGGACGACATATCCGACGAGTCTGAGCTTGATGTCTACGTCCCATACACTGGCGATGAGACCATGTTTAGACCCGTCCATGACGCTGAGACCGTTGGTCAGGTGTTCGACCGAGCTGCCGAGTTGATGCGCGACTTCGGGCATATGGGCATGGGATCTCAGGCTGATACGGCTGCCGAGGTATAATTGTAATTAAAATATAAAACAACTGTTTTTGTTTTCCAAATTTCTTGATTAACTAACTTGTAAGTTACTGCTGCAGGGTGAGGAGGGGGAGCGCATTCCGGAGTACACTATCTCGGCAGATGGACTGTATTCTCCGGGTTACAGTCCGACTCAGACGGATTCTCCTGCCTATTAGCCAGGGTATGTTCAGACAGAGCCTTTCCCGGAGTTTCCTGGACAATCCTCACAGCATGCCCCCCTTGATGACCCCATTGCTAGACAGGCGTATTTATTCACGCATCCTGAGTCTGCACAGACTACTGTTTTTGGTCCTGGAGTACAGCAGACATCCGAGATTGAGGAGGTTCGTGATGAGCCGGTCCTGTCTGCAGATGTCCAGGCGGAGGACTCCACAGACACTACAGACTCAGGAGGTACTGACGAGATGCCACTCTCCAGGCGGGGTCGAGGGTTCAGAAAGAAGAAGCAGAGAAAGATGTATGATTTGTAGACTATGTTAGATACTGGACTTATTTGTTATATTATGTCTCTTATTTTTTTTGTTAGTTTGTTATTTGTTTTGGTTATTTATTTATTTTGTTCATTATATCACTATCTCCTCGTACAAAAAAAAAAATTGAACTACACGACTTATATAAAATATTTCAAACGAACCACATTTCTAAAATAACTTGCGATAAAATACATAAATTAAAACAACATTACAAACTAAAAAACAAATACAATTATTTTTATAACACAATCACAAAAAAAAAACATATTTCGTAATAAATAAATAAAAAGGGACCGCTCAGCCGATATGCGGCCCCAGGGGCCACTCAGCCGATATGCGGCCCCATTTCAGGGGCCGCTCAGCTGATCTGCGGTCCCCAGGAAATGGGGCCGCTCAGCCGATCTGCGGCCGTGCTAAATTTGGAATTCCGGCCAAACGGTGCCGTTTTGGTATATTTTTTTTTTTTATCTGTGCTACATTTAAAAATTTCGGAATATCTTAGGTTGATTTTTAAATAATGTATGATCCGGACCGTCTGATTAGAAATTCGGGCCTTCATATTCGTGTTAGAGCAGATCGGACGGCCTTATCCGTATCCTCTGCATTAACTCAAAAGGGAATCTTTTGAGTTAATGAATTTCAACCGTCTGATTTTAAACAGAGCCAATCCGGCTCGTGTCTATAACATAGGGGCCCTTTAATATTAGTGCAGATCTAGTTTGCACGAATCTTCAAACAGATTGGACAGTTGAGATTCATTAACTCAAAAGAGAAAAGAGATGAACTCCTTCATATTCGTGTTAGAGGAGAAAAGAGATGCGTCTCGCTCTTCTTCCTTCCCATTTCCCTTTCTCTCTTTCTTTCTCCCGTGTCCGTGTCGTTGATGTCGTGTCGTGTCGCGTCGCGTAGAACTAGAGAGAAGCTTGAAGGCGCGTCGGATTGAACGGTGCTGTGTCGCGTACAACTCGAGAGCAGATTTCCTTCTTCTTTGGTACCCACTTCTCTTTTCTCCTTTTTCCTTCGACCTTGCTTCTTCTAGCAATTGGGTTCTTTGCGAAGAGAAGAGAAATCATCCTTTTGCCATATTTAAAGTTGCTCTCTTGCTTTACCCCCAAATTGCTGTTTTGGTTTAATTTTTAAGGTCTTGTACCAAATTACGTTGCCATGTACCCTTTTTTGAGATGAACTGAGCTCACACTGTGGCAAATTCATGCAAATTTGGGTTTTCTTTC
Source organism: Carex kokanica (assembly GCA_025461125.1). NCBI lineage: Eukaryota > Viridiplantae > Streptophyta > Magnoliopsida > Poales > Cyperaceae > Carex > Carex kokanica. Next base: position 1,126,564 of record JAJGRX010001217.1, on the reverse strand, counting down.
ATTTTTCCTCTTAGTTCAGTTCAGTTCATCTCAAAAAAGGGTACATGGAAAATTTGCAAATTTGGGTTTTCTTTACCTTAAATTGAAGACCTTCCATTTGAAAATCAATTTTAGTTCTTCAATTTAAGGTAAAGAATCATAATACAATACGGAATTATTGTTTATATTATTATCTCTTCTGAATCAAAATGCTTGATTTTATGATAAAATGATGAAAATAATTGAAATTGATTTGGCAGTTCACGGTGGAAGGAATGATGCAGAGGCTAAAAGGGTATGCAGAAGTGAAGATAGTGGGGATGCAATACCACTACAAGAGCAGTAACGGGCAGCGCCTGCCCAATCCTTCGCCGGGCTGCCCTCTCTCTCTACAACTGGAGCCCTCCAATCCATACCACCACAATGCTATCAAGGTCATCAATGACATCGACACCCGTCACCTAGGATACATTGTCAGAGAAACCGCTGATGTTCTCACTATGCTTCTCAAGGGGAACAACAACACCTTCGCTTCTGCACGCACCTACCTCTCTGCCTCCGGGACCCACAACCGCAACCGAGATCAAGATGTGATTTCATGCCAAGTCCTACTCTTCTTTGCTGTGCCGCTTCATCTCGTCCCTCCCTTGCCACCTCAGTTACGATTTCACGAGGATCTCTCCAGTCCCGATTTTGTACTGGCCGGCACCCCAGTCGCTTTGACCGGTTATACCCTCCATGCTTTTGATGAATACAAAGCCCAATGCATGGCTTCTTTGCATCTTCAAACCCTTTTGCGCCCATGCTCAACTAACACCAACTCTCCAGTACATGTGCGTGATAGTGATGTTACTGCTCCATTGGAACCTCCTCCTCAATCCCAAGTCCAAGTACCAACTGATGAGGTGGTAATCATCGATCATAGTAAACGGTTTGATGGGACGGTGGAGTCTGATAACTTTGTAAGCGGGCCTCCAACCAATGCTGAAACCCAATTACTAGATGCCAAAATGAATGAAGTTGTTTGCATGAAATGCAAACAAACGGGTAGGGGCTTGTTTTTTCAGTGTGATCAGAACGGATGTCCAGTGGTTATCCATGAGAGCTGCATTGGTGGTGTTGTTGGTCACACGTGCCTCTTTTGCCTATTCCTTGCATGTCGAGGAGAAAGACTTAGAGCGAAGAAGCGTTCAGATTTATACGTAGTGCTTAAATCAAACTATGAAGAAGTGAGGAAAAGTGCCATTCGGTTTTTTGGGAAGAGAACTTTTATGAGACTGCGGGAGCTTGCGGGCCTAGATCCACTTCTTCCGACCCAAGTGCAAGTGCCTTGCAATGCTAACATGAAATGTAATGCTAAAGAAGGGAAAGAGAAAGAAGCGGTTGGTACGAGCACAATCATAGAGAAGAGTGCATCAAAGGAGAAGAAAGAGAAAGAAGCGGTTGGTACGAGCACAATCATAGAGAAGAGTGCATCAAAGGAGAAGAAAGAGAAAGAAGCGGTTGGTATGAGCACAATCATAGAGAAGAGTGCATCAAAGGAGAAGAAAGAGAAAGAAGCGGTTGGTACGAGCACAATCATAGAGAAGAGTGCATCAAAGGAGAAGAAAGAGAAAGAAGCGGTTGGTACGAGCACAATCATAGAGAAGAGTGCATCAAAGGAGAAGAAAGAGAAGGTGGTTGGCCATGGCAAGAGGAGATTTTCACCACGACTTAGCCACGACAGAGCCTGTAAAAAAATAAAACAAGCATCATCGCCGCTTTGGTAATAATCTCCCTCTCTTTTCTCAGGTTTGTTTGTCCCAAAGGCTAAGAGCAGTGACAAAGAGAGTAAGCAAGAAGAGCAGAAGAGAGGAGACAAAATTTGAGACCATTTTGCCCCTTCCTCACCATCTCTCTTGTAATCTCCGATCCTCTCGACCTTGCTCCACCTCTCAGCCTTAATTTTGCTTCTCCTTTGACTTCCCCCCTTCGTTATCATTTCTCCACTTATAAACCTCAAATACTAAGAACTAGTCATTTATATATTACATCATTTGTCTGATTATTTTGCAATTTTTCTATTTGATTTCTATTAACTTGTTTGCTTTTTGAATGCATTTCGGTGTTGGGATCAGTCAATTAGTGCAAGATCGTGGGCTGGAGACTTACTAAAAGGTGATCTTTTACTTTTACCAATTTAATTGTTTGCTTTTTATCCTATCGTGGTTGTAGCGAATAAATGACATATATAGGTCTTTAATTACTGGTGAAATCATTTTGTTGTTCTCTGTAATGTTATGTTACCCATGGTAGGGATGCTTTATTTAATTAAGCACCAACGAACTCAAATAAATTATTGATTATATTCATTGGCAAATTGCGATTTACAGAAATAGCAAGGGCATATGTAAAAAAATGTGATTGTAAATATAAAAAAGTAGTGTCCCAACTATAGCATGGCAATGCCAGGCTTGTACCAGTTGGTAGTATCCAGGTTTTATATTTCACATGTTGTAGTATTTTTGTTTCAGCATTTTTTTTTTGTGCTGTTAATTGCTGGCAGGTAGAAGCTATGACAGTAGCTAGACAGCCTGGAGGATTTGTTCTAGTAGAAGACTTGTTATTTTGCTTTAGTTAGATCAAGTACTTGTGATATATAGATATGCTGATACACTGTTAGTGGTTGTATTTTGCAGCTCTGAAGCATCAAAACTCAGAGCTGGTAACTGGTAACTGGTTGTTTGATAATAGTCATAGCCTTACTGATATCATGAGTAGATGCTAAAAGGCAGCTTTTGTAACTTAACTTTTGTTTCTGGATAATGAAACGGCCACGGATCCTATTTCTGAACTGACGCTGGAACTCGGCCCGTGGAAATACAAACTGATCCATAACCCAATCAATATTCTTTCACATTTTTTTTCCTTAAACAAACTTAAAAAAAAAAAAACTAGTTAAATGTGACTATATATGTAACCAAATGCGACTAACAGAGCAGTAAAAGAACTGGTAACAGATAAAAACCAGCGCTCCTATTCAAACCCTTTCAATTTCAAGGAGGCACTTGGGGGTGAATATTCTAACAGAGCAGTTTTAGCATAATACAGCGCACGGACTATACAATCAAAACAGCGTCACTTATGGTTCATGCGCTGCATGAAGTCAAAACTGCTGTGTTAAATACCTTTACCCGACTTGCTAGTCAGCAGTAGTGGAGTCAACATCATCTGAAGTAATTCAAAATTTGAGTTTAGATCACGACCGTTTAATATTCGTGCTAAAGTAGATCCAACGGTCAGGATTTAAATCCAAAATTTGAGTTAACTGAGGTGATATGAATTGGCAGCTGTTAGTTATTATTCCGACACTTTCTTTCTTTGCGTCTTTTCGCTCATAATTATTCATTCCACTTTCCATCATTCTTTCTTTCTTTCTTTCTTTCTTTCTTTATTCCATTTCTCTTCTCTCTCTAAATGCCGTACACTTATTCCCGATCCTTATTCCGATCATGAGAAACCTTCGCGACTCCGAAGCCGACGCCGCTGTCTCTTCTCCCACTATTCAAGAGCACGAGGTTTATTCACTATTTCTTCCCTTATACCCCTCTAAATTCCAGATATTTGCTTTTCAACCCGTCCGATTTTTTTAATTTCTTGTTTAATTTATTATTTTTGACTTAGTGTAAGTGCTATAAAAAATCAGTGACTTTGTCAGTCAAAAGAAATCAAGAAAATAAAAATTTGGATAATATTGTTAAAAGAAAAGTGTTTAGAGAGACCAATTTTTTGTTTGATAAAATGGATTTGTTAACTTATTTTAAATTAGGCTGTTTGCTATTACAGAAACCAACTTTTTAATTTATTAATTCAAGTGCTGTGTATCAGAAATCAGTGACTTTGTCAGCAAAAAGAAATCAAGAAATTAAAAATTTGAAAGGTACTTCACTGGATATCAAATTTTGGATAATATTGTTAAAAAAAAGTGTTTGATATAGGCAATGGTATACATCTTTTTGAAAATTTATAGTAATACCCACAATTAAAATGTACTTTCTTTTACAAAACTTTTAGGGGGGAAGTAGCCAATACCAGACTGACACATCATCAACCACTTCCCCGGTTGTTACGGGTCCCACGGTCAACCCAACCCGACAATGGAGGGATGTTTTCTGGCTCTTAATCTTCATCTTACATCTCCTTGTTTTCGGGTCGGGTTTGGGTCTTCTTGGAGCAAACCGGTTTAAGAAAGCCGACCGGTTGAACATTGACAGGTTTACTAATATAACACTCAATGCTTCTGGTCTTGCACCGCCGCCTCCACCGCCTCTGCTCACAGAAGATCCGTCAAGACATACTGAGACCTTCTGGCCGTTTTATGGTGCAGCCGCTGGTATCGGGTTAGTGGTTGCATGGTCTTGGCTTGCATTATTAGGTATGGCAATTTATTTTATTTATTGCTATTTTTTTTTGCCTCATTTTGGTTCTTTTTAGTGCCTTCTGGGTTACCTTAAATTGTACTGGTATACTCTCCGATACCAGTTACATGGAACAGTTACAAACAATACAATAATATTAAGGGGAATTTCATGCATACCCTTCAAAAGCTTCAAAATCTCACAAATTTACCCAATTTATATTGCCTTTTCTATTAAAACTCATTTTAAATTTATAAAGTTCCCATTTTACCTTTTATTAAAATTTAAAAATATGTAATTTGTGTAAGAAAAATGTTTAGACTTCTAATTAGTCGGTTTCCAAGGACATGATTCATTTCTCACCTGTTATTCTTGCAAATGAATCTCACAATATAAACTTGTATGATTCATACGTACCAGTTCCAAGTCTGATCTTACAAATGAATTTTACATTATATCATGCATGACATAGACTCAATTTTTTAAATTTTGTTTTGAAAATATAAAGGACGGCATGCAGAGCTGATGATGCGGGTGTCAGTTCATGGTCTGACAACATATTTAGCAGTAGTAAGCGTGTTCTGTTTCTGGGCTCATCACTTCTTTTGGGGTGTTGGCTTTGCTGTGGGGGCCGCGCTTCAGTTCTTATACCTTTTGTCTGTTTTTGACAGGTATCTTTTTTTTTCTCTCTTTTATTTCCTTTTGTTTTTAAATAGAAGGCTTAGCTTGGTTTGAATCATATAAGTATCTTTCAGGTTTAATGCAAAATTGGCCTGATTTCAAGGCTGAATGCAAATAATAAAGCCAGGCCATATTTAATTCAGTGCCTATTACAGTATCATTGTTGCTTTGAGAATCGTGCAGAAAAGATTTGACTGATGACTGGTTCACATTTTTCACATATCAACTCAAAATTTGAGATATCTCAAGGGATGCAAATTCCATATAATGTTAATATTGGTAGCACAGCAATTGCAAGGGATGTCTATTTTACCCCTTAACCAATCAAGTGATGATTAATTTTTGTTGTTATTTTTTTCTTATTTGGATGTTCAATATCCTGTTTATCTTGTAGTTTTTACTCACCTTGACTTCTTTTCGTGCAACTAAATTAATGATTAATTTAATAATTATAAACTGTAGGTTCCCATTTACAATGCTAGTGCTACAAAAATCAGTGAAGATGGTTTGGAGTTTGCCAGAGGTTGTGTGGGTCGTGTACACATTTACTGTCGTGATGCTTTGCTGGCTTCTTTTGTGGTCGTTTGGTGTCGCCGGCATTGTGGCACTTAGTATAGATGTTAACGGCCGTTGGTGGCTTCTTGTGGTGAGCTGGCAAGTTTTGAATTTTTTTTTCTTTTTATTTTTTTTCTGGTAATTTTGTCTACTTTTTGTATAAAGTGCCAGAAAAGGTCAAGTGCTAACAAGTCTCACTGTGCAATTTTAGGTTCGGCTTAAATTGAATATTTTTTTTGTGAATTTGTCTAGTTTTTGTATGAAGTGGTAAAAAAATGTGTTATCAAGTACTAAAAGGCTCACTGTGCAATTTAGGTTTGGTTTAAATTGAATGTTTTACTGAATATAGAGAAAAAAAAAATGAAGCAAATGAGGTATTTCTACTGTATTAGCTTTAGTGCAGCAAAATTTAACCTTTACTTTGGGCATTTGAGTAGAAATTTAACTGTTAATTTAATTGTTTTTCTTAGGTTTTTTAGCTAATAATATCTTTTTTTTTTTGTAAAATGTAGGTTTTCTCGGTGAGTTTATTCTGGACTGCTGCAGTACTATGTAACACAGTGCACGTCATAGTATCAGGCATGGTTTTTCTAGTGCTACTGCATGGTGGCCGTGGGGCCTCTACAATGCCCCCAAAACCGCTCTTAAAAACTCTCTGGCACGCTCTGACGACTAATTTCGGCAGTATTTGTTATGGATCTCTCTTCACAGCTGCCATCAGGACCGTCCGTTGGGAGGTAGATACACTTTTCTTTTTATTTCTATATAGATTTTCATCAAATGTGAACAAATTTCAAGTGAATCCTTGTGAAGTTTATGTATTGCCAGTAATGAATAAAAAAATCAGTTTCAGAGTAAAAATATTATAAATAAATTACAGGGTACAATGATTGTCAGATATTAGTGATTTTTTCAAATGTATTTTTTTTTTGTACTCTTACTTGTTTATCATTTTTTATTTCAGATAAGAGGAGTCAGGTCGAGAATTGGCAATAATGAGTGTTTGCTATGCTGTATTGACTTTTTGTTTCATCTAGTGGAGACACTTGTTCGTTTTTTTAACAAATATGCATATGTCCTGGTAAATTTCTCTCTCTTCATGAAAAAGTTCATCTTATAGGAAAATTTAGACTTGTAATGCAAATTAATTTAAACATCATCTTATAGAAAAATTTAGAATTGTAATGCATATTAATTTAAACTTCATCTTATAGGAAAATTTAGAATTGTAATGCATATTAATTTTGAGAATTTATATTTGTACCTCTAAATCTTGCTTCTGTTGTTTCCTTGTAACAAATGTATACCCAAAATATCCCTCACTTCTCCCTTCACTGCTTTAAACAAATATAGGAAAATGCGAAGGATATTTTTGGTACTTTGAAAAGAAATGATAACATTGGCAGTAGACTTTCTCATTTTCTCATTTTTGCAAAAAGCCCCATTTTTTGAATTGTTGTTAATTTCATGTATATAGATAGCGGTGCATGGTAAAAGCTTCAATCGATCAGCAAGAGATGCATGGGAATTATTTCAATCGACAGGCGTAGAAGCACTAGTGGCATATGATTGCTCTGGTGCAGTACTACTCATGACTGTTGTATTAGGAGGTCTGATAGCTGGTACGGGTACTGGTATTTGGGTCTGGTATAAACGAAGCGACAAGGTCATCATGGTCTGTACCACTGCTATGTTAGTTGGCATGATACTGGTATCTTCTCTCTCTCTCTCTCCTTTCTCTCTCACACACACAATAGTGGTACTCATAGCAGCACTGGTACATAAATGGTAGTACAGGTATGGTTGGCAGTTGTGCTAACAGTTTCTTACTAGGTTTTGCCAAGTGTTCTTACTAATTGCTTGATTCCAGAACAGGTACCTGATTTTGTTAAATATTTCTGAGTGAGGCTATGGTGCTATGCATAGCGCATATTGGCCCGTACTATGGATCAATATCTTCGTTTTCAAAGTCCGAACAGTCGATCTGAACCGTTTAACATGATCTCCTTATCAAAATGTATTTACAGACTAAATTTTATATTTTTCAAAATTTTGTTACTATTTTTTTTTAGATCGGTAGAAAATCACTACTTTTGAATGGTCCAGAATCTTTAGATCAAGTGATTTTCTACCTATCTAAAAAGATAGTAAAATAATTCTAAAAATGTAAAATTTTATCTTTAGATCAAGTGATTTCATGGCAGCATTGTTAACTAATTGCTTGAATTTTTTGAAATTGTTCATAGGTAGGATTGGCAGTTGTAGTTGTAGAAAGTGCCGTCACGTCAATTTACATATGCTTCGCAGAGGACCCCGCTTTGATCGAGAGGTGGGACCTCGAGTTTTTTGGCCAGCTGTCAGAGGCACTGCACCAGCGGTTGCAGTACCGGAGTGCTCGTGCCAGACAAACATTCAATAATCGACTCCCCGATTTAACAACTATTTGACATTCAAATAATTTTCTTTCATAGTTTTTGTTCTCATTTTGCAGTATAGGTGTCTCTCTTGGTTCTTTCTTGTTTTTTTTTATAATTTTTTTTTTTGAATGATTAGAGTTAGCTGTTAATGTCAGAGTGCATTTTTAGGAAAAACAGAATGTAAACGAAATCATTTTCTGGAAATAGAAAGTATTATGTGGTCTCAAAGTTTTGTGCAATAGAATGTTTTTTTTTAATCAGCAGAATTTCATGTAAATCCTGTTTTAACTTTAAAATTACATATTTAACCTTGTAAAATATATAAAACATCAAAATTTTCTACTTCCGATGCACATATAATGACATTTATGTATAAGTTTGTGTAAATGTTAATAATCACCTCTCTGATTCAACAAATATCTGACACATTATTGATGCCTCAAACATGTAAATTTTACGTTATTTGTGTACAATAATTTTTTAAATTATTACGATTGTCAAATTAATCAATTGTTGTCAATGAATCATTCAAAAACATTAAAATAAAAAAAATAAAAAATATTGCGATAATTTAGAAAAATTTAATTGCACTCAAACATAGACATAGAAAACATTAATTAATACAAGTGGACGAGAGATTCGGTTCCATAAATTGAACACATAAACACTGTTTTGAAAAATTCTAAATAAATAGTAAAATATTTCAAAAAAAATGTAAAATTTGATCCACAAGTACATTTTAATATGAAGAACATGCTGAGCGCTTCATATCGATTATTTGAACTTTGAAAATACAAAAATAACTCATAAGTAGAGTAGCTAACTTCTAAGTCTTGTACTTGGGACACATGTGGTTTTTTGAACAAGGTCGGGTGGCTGGCCCACCTTTTGCAGCACAGGGATGTTTGACGCATACATTCTGACTCCCTTGAATAGAGCCGTAGCCAACTCCATCTTGGCCATGCACGCACACAGGCAGCAGCAGCAGCAGCACACAGACGCAGGTCATAAGCTCAACCACCTTCTTCTCCATCTCTATCTCTGTGTGCGTGTGTGTGCGTGTTTGTGTGACAAATTAGTTGCATCTCATATTCATATATATATAAGCTAGCTGAATTATGCATGCATATATGGTTCATCAATAATAATTAATGATTATCTTCCAATTAATTATGTATTTTGTTTTACGTACAACTTATTAGCTGTGAATTAGTATTATACATACGTTTGTCCAAATGACAAGCTGGACGTGGTACGTACATATAAATAATTTCTTCTACCAATCATATCTTCTTTAACGTTATCTTAATTTAGTCTCTTCTATTATATTACAATTAATTAGGCGATGCACTCCTCAAGCCGTCCGATCCGCTTCAAAATATGTACACACTTGATCAGTGTATTAATATTCGGTTCTCATGCGGTATTCGGAAGGCCGCCGCATACCGCATATACGGTATGCGGCCGAATATGCGGATTCTTATTCGGATTTATATATGTGAATTTTTTATTAAATATTTAATTCCACAATACTTAAATACAATAAGGCAGCATGTAGAGATGTTATAAAAGACTTCTGAGTGGATGTAGAGAGGCTATAAAAAAACTTCTGGGTAGGACACTTGAAGAGAACACCTATCTGACGGGTCTGAAACTCATTTAATGGGTTATGGATTCGGGTCCGGAACTCTTTTACTGGGTTTTGAATGTTTTTTAATTTTTGTAAAACATGGATTCAATATTCAGTCCAAATAGCTATTTTCTATTCGGCCGGACACTGAATAGGAATATACGACTGTATATTCACCGAATAGAACTGAATATTAATACACTGCATTTGATCCATACAAATATTGAAGTGGTACACAAAATATGTATTTTTTCTCATTTTTTTTTTTCATTCTTTCTCCTCAATCTAGCTTAAACTAATGAAAAAAAAGCACAAGATGTGAAGTCGATTTTTTCTCACAACGGGGGCGTCTTTGCAAATTTGCATCCTCTCAGATTATCCAAGGTTACAATTAAAAAACTCTAGACAGTTCTTTAAATCTGATACGAATCTTAAAACAGACCTTTCTATATCTACCATAGGTCTGAATTTCTTTTGATCCAGTTGAGATTAAATCCAGATCATGCATTTTTAGGATCCTTAATTTAATTTGCTCTCCTCTACAGCTCCCAGCCTCATTAAATGCAACCATTACTATTATTTTTTATTTTTTAGAAAAATTTGGGTCCGGTGTCCATCAGAAGCAATTTTGGGCAGGAGTGGAACTAGAAAATTTAGTTAGAGAGAGCTGAAACTTAAAATGCACAAATATTAATTTGTAGTTAGTGAGACTTGAATCTAAGACCTACCAAGAACAAAATAAAGTCTTAACCGACAATAATTTATTTATTTTATTACAGTTTAATTTTTAATATTTATTATTAATATTAATATGAATGTTGAAAATTAGATAAACAACAATAATTTATAATCTATTTTTTTTTATAAAAAAACTGAATATTTTATATTTTTTCAATGATTCCAAAAAACTTGTTATGAAATAATAATTAATAAGCATTATTATATTATTATTTAATCCACTTTATTTAACAATATTAATAATTATTAACAAAAATAACTATATTGATATCAAGTAGTATTGAAAAAAAAAAGAATTTTCATATCTATTTTTACATAACAACTAATTATTCATTTCACCCTTGTAGCTGTTACTAAGATTTAAAAAAAGAACTAATTATTTATTTGAGGAATATAAATTCTAATAAATTAATTTGTGAATTTGTATATTATAAGCCAAAGTTCGGAGGGATGCTTAATTATCTTTCCTATTATTTCCTCTAAAAGTTTGGGGAAAGAATAAAATGAAAAGAAATCAAAATGAATAACAAAAAAAAAAAAAAAGTTAGGAGGAGAGAGAGAGAGAGATGGGAAGGAGCCTTATCTTCTTCTCCACCAATTCTCTCCATGTTTTCTCCACCTCTCCAACCAAACGCAGTTCCTCCCTACCAACCACCAACTACCAACCAAACCACTTCACACCATTTCCCTCTTTGCGCCTTAAACTCACTGGTACCAGTACCAGTACCAGTACCAGACCTTCACGGGTTTCCTTTCCCTTGCGCTTTGCCAAACCAGGAAGAAAAACTGGGGTTTCTTCTGAGTCTGAGGATGTAGGCCCCACTGCTGTTATTCAAGTGGTGCTGTGGGCCATGGAGGCAGTGTACATCCTCTGGCTTTTTCTCCTCCCATATGCTCCGGTTTCTGTTCTTCTTTCTTCTTTTCTTTCTTTCTTATATTTTATTATTATAACCTCTCTGTAAACAAAAAAAGCACCTTGACTCGCCTGTCCCATGTCGTGACCATCTTTCGAAAAAATGACACAACACGTCACGACATGTGAACTAGTATGGTCACGGCATGGCACGTGGTCATGCGAATCACGCGTGATCATGACCACTAAAACTTGATCAAATAGTGAATTTTGAATTATTTAACTTAAATTACGAAAAACATAATTAAACGTGACCAGTCAACACGTGTGGTCACGGCGCGATTAACGTGCCGTGACCGTCCCTCTTAATTTGATCATGACACAACGCGTAAAAATGAAAAATCTGACTTGATTATACTAATTTTGTATGCATAATTATACTAACTTTTAGGTTTTTTTATATTTTAAATTTTTTGTTGGATGAGCAGGGAGACCCAGTGTGGGCTATTAAGCAGAACACTATAAATGACCTCTTGGGCTTGTCTCTTAATTTCTTCTTCATCTTACCTTTGTTAAACTCTGGTACTTTCTTTCATATATATTTTTTATTACTTTCAATCCATTAATTGTTAAACTGTGCCTTTGTTAGTTTAATTCTTGTTTTAACTTCGATTGTTGTATTTGGTGGCAGTTGGCATTAATTTAATTGAAGCACCTGTACTTCATCCGGTTAGTAATATCTTTTATATTGGTTCTAGGTTGAACAGCCAGGTCTGGTACCAGAAAGTGTACCCAAATTCAATTAGAAATCAAATTTGTTTGATCGTTTATTTATGTCCATGGGCAATTAGAAAATCCCAATTAAGCACAACAGTGATAATTGAGTTGTATGTTCCAAGGTAACAGGTAAGGTATACTGGTAATACTTCTGGCAAGTCTATGATGCCTGAAATCCAGGGCTTAAAGGTCTTGTACCAAAGCGGTATTTACACCCTAGCATCAAATTTATTTTTTTCTATACCTTTGAGTAAGGCTATGGTAGTATGCATAGCACAAATTGGTCCATAGTATGGATTCATATTTTCGTTTACAAGTCCAAGCAATCGATCCGAACCGCTCAACATGATCTCGATATTAAAATGTACTTTTAGACTAAATTTTATATTTTTTATAACATTTTTTTACAATTTTTTTAGATAGGTAGAAAGTCACTACTTTTGAATGGTTTAGAATCTTTAGATCAAGTGATTTTCTACCTATCTAAAAATATAGTAAAAAAATATTAAGAAATGTAAAATTTGATCTACAATTACATTTTCGTATGGTGATAATGTTAAACGGCTCAGATCGACTGTTTAAAATAAAAAATGGAAATATTGATCGCTATATACATAGTACCGTAGCCTCATTCCTATAACTTTTGTTTACATAGTTTACTTTTTCATCCAGTAACAAGTTATTTGGAGTTGTTCTTACAGTTTTTTTGACTCAGCAACTGTTATCAGACCTCTAATTACTTTTTTCCTTTTTTTTCTTTTTTTTCGGTGCCAGATGGCAGAAGGGTTGTTCAATTTTGTGATAGCATGGACTTTCATGTTTGCACCTTTGCTATTCACAGATTGCAAGAGAGACAGATACAAGGGCTCTTTAGACATTTTATGGGGTTTTCAGATGTTTCTTACCAATAGTATGTCATTTTACTTCTAATTTCATTTTTTTTCTAATCTATTTTTCCACCAATTCTGAGTAATTTAGTATGATTCTCTACAACATAATATTGTCAGGTTTTGTGGGTTTTTCATTTCTTGTTGATTTTTTAATTTTTTATTCTTCATTTATTAGTAATGTCCCTTTAATTTTAATTTTCTAATCCTTTTTTGCACCAAGTCTGAGTAATTTAGTATGACTCTCTAGAACATAATATTGTCAGGTTTTGTGGGTTTTTCATTTTTTAATGACTTTTTTATTATTTTTAACTTTAATTCTTAATTTATTAGTAATGCTCCTTTATTAGTAATATCAGAATACTATACCTTGTTATTTTCTCTCAAGCTCACATTTTTTCTTTTCAAATTATAGCTTTCTTAATACCCTACATGGCAATTCGACTCAACGAAAAAGATCCAAATCAATCTCCTCCAAAATTATCTAAATTGGGGTCAGTCATGGTGCAAGGGGCCCCGCTTGTCGGTCTAATTGGTGGATCGGTGTGTGTTCTTTCACTGATTTGGGCATTTTTCGGCCGTGGAGGAGAGCAATTCGGGGGACTAATCGAAAGAACACAATACTTGGTTAGTTATCTTGGATCTGAGAGATTAGCATATGCATTTATTTGGGATATAGTTCTGTATTCTATATTTCAACCTTGGTTGATTGGAGAAAATATTGAAAATGTGAAGAGAGATGATGTAGGTTTTGTAAATTGGGTAAGATTTATTCCAGTTGTGGGCTTAGTTTTCTATCTTTTGAGCTTGGATGTTAATAAGAAAGATTCATAATTGCTTCTATATAGCAATGTTTTTGTATATATATATATTTTTTTGTTCACATAAATACTGAAATTTTCCTTTTGTTCATGAACTTTTTTAGAAGAAATAAGCATTGTGTGATTTTACTGGCTTAACTTAATTCTGTTTTCATATTTTGGGTCATATGAATAAACAATTATTCCTCTCAATCAAGCATTTTTTTATCTTTCTTTTGTTTTATTCTTAGGTGAAATTATAGCTGATCCAATGAAATAAAATGTAATATATTTAATTAAGTCTGAAGTTTTTGTCAGACAACTTATAAAAAAAATACAAATATTGACTACAAAGATAAGAAATATAGACCATAATACATATTTGTTGATAAAAATTTGAACTTGAAGAAGTATAAAAAGCCACTTATATTATAGTAAAGATCAAAAGGAGAAGATAATCTAAGATTAACTATTTTTTTTCTAATATTAATCTAAAGAGTTATTACTAGCACCCAAACTATAATATAAAAAGAAATAAATGTTTTTTCAAGCTTCATTTTTTCTCCCTTGTTTTGTCCCAAAAGTTGGTCTCTTGCCCTTTGCAGTGGCATCAGTGCTGATTGCATTGGTGCTGGTTCTGTAAGTTTTGAAATTAAAAAAAAATAATAATATATCAGATTAACTGTTAATTATATATAAAGAAAAATGTATCAGCATATAGCACAAAACAGCAAAGCTATACTTTTTTTTTTCTTTTCTATTTTTCTATGATGCAAGTAACTTTTGATTATATATACAGGGTAAAATCAAATATTTATATTAGGTTCCAAACTGTTTGGTGGTACCACACCTATGCAACAACACATATAACTGTCAATAAATAAAAGGGTAACAAAAGTAATGATGAAATGCATGTCTAGTATATATATATATGGTTGAAAGCTGGTGAAAGAGTAAAAAGGGTTGTTAGGTGCTCACATTAAATGGAAATATTTCCAAGTTTCATAGTAAGAGAAATAAGATAAAATAAATAAATGAAGTAAACCAGAAGCATTGCAGGAGCAGTTTGTGTGTTTGCTTGCTTCTGGAGCTTTAGATGGTGGAAGTGGCACTGCTATTCCTACAAACAAAATAAAATAATAATTATATTATTTTTCTAGATAAATAAGAAAAATCAATTCCATTTTTTACAATTTAATATACACACTAATTAATTATTCAGTTGATAATATAAACAGAACTATAGTAATTAATTAACAGGGTGGGCCCCACCTTGGCAGGTTGTGTTGACAGTGCCGATTACATCGACCTGACAAAGTGCTGGCAGCTGAATAACCAAGCTCCGGTTAACCGGAAGCGAACCCGAACTGCCTAACACAGCGCAGACACACTGGGGTTGGTCACGGACCAGGTTCGCCAGGCCGGTGCAACACTGATCTGTCGGCATGGGTCCCACCCCCTGCACGAACGGCATGCATGGAGCCAGAAGCAACAAGCTGCCCGAGCACTGAGCCATGTCCGGCGAGTCGGATAGGGTTCGGGTTGGAGTTGTTGCAGTGATCACGGTTAAAATCAACAGTATATTTGGTAAATATGCCATTGGAAGTAAAAAAAAAAAAAAGTAATTTGTTAGTGTGAAATTTGTTTGGAATTATGAAATTATGGATTATAGGTGGGGTTGAATTTGGTGATATTTATAGCAATATATAGTAAAAGGAATGGTTAAAAGGAGCATATTCATGCATGAATTAGGCATGCCATTGAAGGAGTTTCATGTGATGTACTGTTCCTGTTTTACTGTCCTTTTTGGTCAACTGTAATTAATTACTGAAGGAAAATATATAATGGTAGAAATGATTTTTGTATAAATAATTTATTGTAAACTTATCATATAATATTATTGTTAATTTAAACAAGGAAAAGTGGAGAACACTAGATAAATATTGAAAGAGTGTTCAACAAATATTTCAGTTTCCTAATTATTCAAGAGTCCTAAATAAACCAAAATTATGTACTAAAAAAACAAATTTATTTAATATTAGAAAGAATTTGGCTAAGGTACTATGGATAACATAAGACGTCATGTGTTGTTGTCTCGAAATATATAATTTTCAAATTTATTTAGTATAAAGTCAAGCAGTTAAAAAATAATATTTTTTAAATTAATTTTAATACCTTTATTTTTTATTATTTTTTGAACGCTTGAATTCATACTAAATGAATTTAAAATATTATAAATTTTACATATAAACAATGACGAAGTAGATCAGTTTTAACGAATTGAATTCGTTGTTTAAAGTTAATCTGATAAATTTTTGAGACAATAGTATAAATTTTTTGGGCTGTTATTATATTTTTTTGCACATTTGGATCTATGATCTAGGATTAATATATTATTAAATTTAAATTAACCCTGTTACCCGTTACTAGAACAGTTGTACAATCTCTTCAATAACGTCACACTTTTAATTGGGCCTGGCCCAATAAACATAGATGGGCCCTCTTTCTCTCATTGTGCGTACACTACCGACACTTCAGTAGTTCAATGCCTTTCTTAGTTGATAACATTAATTATTTTGGAGAAAACAATGGTTGAAATAAAACAATAATACTAAGGGAGGGCCTAACCTTCCCCCGCCATCCATCCCCCACTTTTCCCCCAACTGAAAATAAGTAGGGGACCACAGTAAACTGTTAATAACTGTTGAAATAAGTAGGGGACCACAGTAAACCGTTAATTAAATAGAAGGGGACCAAAAATGCCTCCACAGCAGGATAGATTGCGCACAAGTATTCACCTTTGTAAATTCAAGTATTCATCCATGTAAAGAAAAGTACTCATCTTTGAGAAATAACTATATAAGGAAACATTACCACCCATCTTTGACACGTTTTTAGAGGTGGTTTTTTTTTTGTACGTTCACTCTAACTAATTTTTCCGACGATCTGTGAGGAATTTTTCAAATCTAAAACCACGAAAGTCTTCTACACAATTTTCTCTTTCAAATGAGATCCATGATGACATACTTTCGAGGTGTCCGTTACGCAAGTATTCACACCTCGTACGCAAGTATTCATCTCTCATTGAACAAGTATTCATTCTCGTCGTGTAAGTGTAAAGAGTATATGGTGGGACCGTACAACCGCGACTTCAGATAAGTAGGGGACCACAGTAATATGCGGAGATAAGTGGTGGAATTAGTAGGGGACGATTTGCGAAAAAGTATTGACACTTAACACGAGTTGTATTCATCCATATAAATAAAAGTACTCATCTTTGAGAAAGAATTATATATGGAAATATTACGACATTAAGAGCATTAATTACGCGGAGATAGTAGGGTACCACAACTGCCGTCCGCTAAAAACAAAAGAAAACGCGTAATTAAGTGGGGAGACCGCACAACCGCCATCACTAACTACCGTGGGGACCGCATAACCGTCACCGCAAGTGGAAACAACATCAAGTATTCATCTATAATACATGAAGTATTCACATGTAATACATCAAGTATTCACCCTGATATATCAAGTATTTTAAAAAAAACTGGACATATCACACCCATCTTTTACACGTTTTTAGAGGTGGTTTTTTTTTTCTCCGTTCAATCTAACTAATATTTCTAACGATCTGTGAGAAATTTTGCAAATCTAAAATCACGAAATCTTCTACATAATTTTCTCTTTAAAATGAGATCCATGATGACATACTTTCGAGTTATTCGTTGCACAAGTATTCACCCTCGTCATGCAAGTATTCATCTATCATTGAACAAGTATTCACATGTAATACATCAAGTATTCACCCTGATATATCAAGTATTTTTAAAAAAAACTGGACATATCACACCCATCTTTTACAAGTATTCACCCTCGTCATGCAAGTATTCATCTATCATTGAACAAGTATTCACTGTAATACATCAAGTATTCAGCCTGATATATCAAGTATTTTAAAAAAAAACTGGACATATCACACCCATCTTTTACACGTTTTTAGATGTGGTTTTTTTTTTTCTCCGTTCAATCTAACTAATATTTCTAACGATCTGTGAGGAATTTTGCAAATCTAAAACCACGAACGTTTTCTACATAATTTTCTCTTTAAAATGAGATCCATGATGACATACTTTCGAGTTATTCGTTGCACAAGTATTCACCCTCGTCATGCAAGTATTCATCTATCATTGAACAAGTATTCATCCTCATTGTGTGAGGCGGAGACGGAGAGGGAGAGGCGAAGGTGGGAGAGGCGGGCGGAGGCAGAGGTGGAAGGGGGAGGCGGAGGTGGAAGAGGGAGAGGGAGGGAGAGAGGAAAGAAATAGAAGAAGAAAATCTACTAATTAATTTGTAGGGACCACTAGTTAGTTAAAATTGATTATTATAGTTAGAAAAGGAAGTTAGTTAGTTGGGGGAAAAATGGGGGAAAGAATCAAGGGGTAACATATAATTACCCTAATACTAATTGAAGTGTGAAAGAATATCATATATATTTCCAACAATTAATTGTTGGGTCACGCCTAACTTATTCAAATATAATTATATTCAAATCATATATATAATATTTAATATTTATAAGGTCGTTGTTAATATATTTTTATTTCAATTTCAAACTTAATTAAATAAGATTTTTTTTTATATATATAAATGGAGAGTCAATCATGGAGCCACCAATCATTTTTTACTATGTTCCACATTTGATTAACAGTTGATATTTGAATTCAAACATCAATATATTATGACTTAATAATAATTAATTAATTAATGCCATTTATAGCTAATAGAGACCCACAAAGCAATTGAAAGCTAAGTATAGCTTAATTTGTTTCTTATTCTAGAACAGCAAATCTCTTCTTTCCATTTAAAACTCAACTAAAATTTACACTTGAAGGAATTATAAATGTCCCCAAATTAATTGTCTCATGGTACACTTCATTAATTTCGTCCTTTATGTAGTAAAAAAAGGGGGCAATTTTTTTTCCCTTTTATCTACCAAAACCTAAATAATTTCTAAATGGGAAGATGCATTTATTTGATTACAAGTTTACTTAAATCAGCCGAAATTGTTGTTATATTTCAGATTTCAGAGCATACATTTCTTATTGCAAATTAAATTTTGCAATACATGAATCATGAATATGATCAGAGTTCAAAAATCAAATAATAACATATAAATTTAGTCAATGTATAATAAAATAGAGAGAAATTTGTATTTGGATTTCTTATGATATATATATTCATTGTAATAAAATTCCCATGTAGAGAATTTGTTAATTTTGACTGAATTCAACTTCAGGTAAGAGTGAGGCTATGGTACTATGCATAGCACGGATTGGTCCATACTACGGATCAATATTTTCGTTTTCAAAATTCTAACGGTCGATCCAAACCGTTCAACATGATTTTCATATGAGAATATACTTGTGGGCTAAATTTTCTATTTTTTTTGAATTTTTTTACTATTTTTTTAGATAGGTAGAAAATCACTGTTTTTGGATGGTCTAGAATTTTCAGATCAAGTGATTTTCTACCTATCTTAAAATATAGTAAAAAAATTTGAAAAAATATAAAATTTAGTCTGCAAGTACATATTCATGTGGGGATCACATTGAATGGTTCGGATCGACCATTAGGATTTTCAAAATGAAAATATGACTCCGTAATACGGACTAATCCGTGCTATATATGCATATTACCATAGACTCACTCCATCAGATAATATTACCATTCAATATAAAAAAAAAAATTAATGGAACGTAGAAATGGGGCAATATATAACAAAATATCTGTAACAATTTAATTTGTGACATATATAATAAAGATAAGAACATAGAAAAAGACAAAGTCATATATGGAATGTAGTGAAGGAAATATAGATACAAACTTTTGTAAACAGACGCACCAACACAATAAGTAGTTTAGGTGAAAGGTAGAGGTGCTATGAAGCATCTCACCAAACCCCGAAAGGGACCCACAACGGATCAAATCACAACTACACATTTTTCAAAAAGATTAAAAAAAAAGTGTAAAATAAAACTATGAATTTTATCTGATTAATAGAAGGGATCGGATGACATTTTTTTTTTGTGATATCAGATGACATCATGTATTTTTAAAATCCAAATAGTTGATCCAAACTGTTCAATATGATGGATATATTAAAACGTGCTTGTAGATCAAATTTTACATTTTTTTGAATTTTTTGTACTATTTATTAAGATGGGTATAAAAATTCAATGGTTTGAAAACAATGATTTTGTAAAATACTTTATAAATAGTAAAAAAATTCAAAAAAATATAAAATTTGATATGCAAACACATTTTAATATATTCATCATATTGAACGGTTTGGATCGGCTTTTTGAACTTTGAAAACTTTGAAAATGCACGGTGTCATCCGATCCCTCCTATAATTTTATATATATACTTGATTTTATATTTTATAAAACAGTTGGAGAAAATACATGTGAATTCCATAGAAAAAAAACCTATTACATTAAAATGTTACACTTTGTGATAAAAATAAGAAACTATTTTTAATTAAATTAATCTAATAGTTAAAATAATATTTTTTGTGTAAAAAAAACATGATTGAAATCCGAATGAAAAATTTCTTGTAAATATTTCAAATTAGATAAGTACTTGATTTCATATTTATCTAGAAAAAAAAAAAGAACTTTGTGATATTATTTACATTTAACATGTGCTGATATAAAATGCCAAAGCATGCTATCACAATTGGATGATCCAGATTTATTCAGCCAATTTAATAAAAAAAATAAAGTAACTTCATACAAATCATGCATATATATTCATCATTCATCAATCATAAAACAATCAACCCTGGATGTATTATTCTTTTCACTTTTTACATTTTTAATTGGTACTGTTGAGAATTTAGTAATTTAGTGAAGCAAAGGTACAAGTGCCAGACTAGCAGGTAATAAATTGACAAAACAGCAAAGGAAAAAACAAAGATAGAAGAGAGGTCCATTTACTGCTCTCAACCGCTTTGCTCAGAGATTTCTTGGAGTAGCATTAAAGCCAATTCATTTTACTATTTTTTGACTCATCACAAAATTTTACTTTTTAATTGCCCATTGCCCATTTCTGAATATATTCAGCCTAGCTAATATTTTTTCTGATAAATATATTATATTTTTAAATACTTTTATAACTAGTTTTAACACAAATCTAATTTTTTTGTTAACAAATAATCAATCATGATAGTATGTATTATGAAAAAAAATGAGTAACTTTTAATAAAAAAAATATATTGTTCTTGTAACATCTTTTCATATTGTGATATTGTATTATATATATTATTAGACATAAATTGAGAATTGTAAGTATATAAACAGAACGGAAAATAGTATATCATCATATTATTTTCTCATTATTTTATGTAAAAAAAACTAAACTTATTTAAAAAACAATTTGTTAAATATTTATATATACACTATAGTTGTTAAATAAAATTAAATACTAAATGGGACTCAATCCATTTCTCTATTTGATATTGTTTTCTTGGCTTTTCAATTAAATCATGCACCGTTTTCTATATTTTGCTTCATTTATATCCAACATTTTTAAAGCACAAAAGACCCATAAAGCCATAATTCCTGTCTTCACCTCTCTCCTCTCTTTCTCTCTCTCTAGCTCTCTAATGGGCTGTGCTCCAAAATGCATCTTCTCTCTCATCTTCATCTCTCTGACATTGTTTCTCTTCAATTCACATCTCATATCCACTTCCTTCAATCCCAAATGCAACAATGTGATATCAACCAATCACATTACCTCAAAATTTAGATCACTACTTGGTCTAAAAACCCATAATTTTACAACAAAATCACACCATTTTACACCTTATTTGTCTCCTTCACCTGCACCAAGTCAAGGAGTGAGAAAACCAGTTCCTGCAACTCCATTTCATGTAAAAGTTGCACCACCTACTAAAGCTTCTTCTCACCATGCTCACATTACACCTCCACAAAGCATATCAAATGAAAACAAGCATGGTAAAGGCAAAACAATTGCAATTGCTATCTGTGTAATTTCTCTGGTACTAGTTATGGTAACATGTCTTGGCATTTTTTTACTATGCAAGAGACATGACAGTAAAAACAGCCATGGTAAGAATAAGAAGGTGAGTTTCGACCCTGGCCCCGAGGTATTTTATCTAAATTCCTTGACACATTTTGTAGACATACATGATACCAATAGCAACCATGCAAAAGTATCTAGTGAAATGGTGCAAATGGAGAGAAATATTGTTTCTTCTCCATGTCATAGTGCAAATAATGAAGAAGTAATTGTAAGATGTGAAGGAGATAATGAGAGTAATTTCTCGGGTGAAGAGACGCTATCGTTTCATTCGGCACAGGCCTCGGATTTATCTGAGTTGGTTCAAAATCACTTTCAAGTAAGTAATTCCCCATCAAATGCATCCTATAGGTCCATGTCTCCAATGCACAAAGCAAATTTGAAAACAATCCGATTTGCCGCTCCTTTCACCGAAGATCAACAAGCCGATACATTTCAAGCAAGTAATTCCTATGACATGATCATACCTGCAATTTCACATCCTAAAACTTCATTTCTTAGTAGTAAGAAATCTCAATTTTCTTCCACAAATGGGTTCATGTCTCATGATAATTCTCAATCTCATGTTCTTACTGATATACCAGAAATGCACATCCATGCAAGTTCACATCCAAAACCTTCTTTTGGTTACAAAACCATGAAAATTCCTTCTGAAAGTGACACAAACAAAAAAAATTCACCTCCTAAATTTACATTTGCTCCTGAAAATGCCTCAGAAAACCCAAATTTCTCTGCATCAAACCATGCTCCAAGTAATTCCTCCGAAATACTATTAAATGCAATTTCACCTCCAAGTAATTCTGTTTCAAATTCTACTGAGGTGCAATCTGCGAATGTTACACATTCCAAAAATGGAAATATACCGAAACCGCCACCGCCGCCACCCCCTCCGCCTCCATTGCAACCTAGAAAGAATACAATGCATCAAAGAGCGTGCAGAGATGGCCGGTTCCAGCCGCCATCGCCTAGTCGAATAAAGCAAATGGATCAAACTGGAATCACCGAATCTACCCTTCCAAAATTAAAGCCTTTGCACTGGGACAAGGTGCGCGCAGCTCCCGATCGATTGATGGTTTGGGATAAGATCAGATCAAGCTCGTTCGAGTATGTCTTTCCTAATAAGTTTCTATTTTCTTTTTCTTTTGTTCTTGAGTAAAATCCAGGAAAAGCAACATTTTACAAGATTCTGTTTTTAAAATTCAAATTCCTACTATTTCTTTTAAGTAGATACATATATAAGAATATCATATTTCACCTGGATTAATTATATATTGTTTGTACATTAATTTGACTTTCGAAATGGAAACCGATCAATGTGTAGGTTTGACGAAACAATGATCGAATCTTTATTTGGATACAATTCAAAGAATGTGGTAAAGCATGAAGAGGCGAACAAGAGCAAGAGCCCTTCTCCTAGCAAGCATGTGTTGGAGCACAAGCGGCTTCAAAACATTACCATTCTCCTCAAAGCATTAAATGCCACCACACACCAAGTATCTCATGCCATAACCAACGGTATATATATCTCTTTATATGCTACTATGCATAGCGCATATTAGTCCGTAGTATGGATCAATATCTATATTTTCAAAGTCCAAACAATTGATCTGAAACGTTCAAAATAATCTCCATATGAAAGTGTATGTGTAGATCAATTTTTTCATTATTTAAATTTTTTTAATATTTGTTTAGATATGTAGAAAATCACTTGATCTATAAATTCTAGACCATTTAAAAATAGTGATTCTCTATCTAGTTAAAAAATAGTAAATAAATTCTAGAAATCTAAAATTAATTTACTCTGCAAATACATTTTATATGATAATTATGTTGAACGGTTCAGATCAACTATTTGAACTTTGAAAATGAAAATATTGAACTATGGTACAGACCAATCTGGACTAGTACCATAGCCTCAATCTATCTCTTTAAACAAAAACAAAAGTAGGTACTACAAATTTGATAGGGATTAGCTAGGCAACAAACATATATATTTGATCCAAAACTATAGCATATATATACATTTTCTCTGTTGATATCAGGAAGCGGGTTGTCGGTGCAACAATTGGAGGCACTTGTCAAAATGGCACCGACAAATGAAGAAGAAGAGAAGTTGGTTAAGTACCAAGATGAATTGGAAGACTTAGATCCTGCGGAGAAATTTGTGAAGGAGGTAGTACGCATCCCCTTCGCATTCGCCAAGATAGAGGTGATGTTATACAAAGAGTCGTTTCAAGATGAGGTTTCTCACCTAAGCAACTCATTTTCCATGCTAGAGGTATTTATATAAGTTTTTTAGTTTCCTTTTTGAAGGTTATAAGTTTTTTAGTATCAAACCAACTTAAAAATTTAACCAAAAAAACATCATTATTAATTTATATGATGCTATTTAATTTCCCTATATAGGAGGCATGCAATGAACTGAAATCAAGCAAACTGTTTTTGAGACTTCTTGAAGCGGTACTAAAAACAGGAAACCGAATGAATGTTGGTACAACAAGAGGTGGTGCAAGAGCATTCAAACTAGATACATTACTCAAACTTGCTGATGTAAAAGGAAGAGATGGTAGAACCACATTGCTTCACTTTGTAGTACAAGAGATAAATAAACCAAAACCCGGAGAGGAGAAGGTTGACAAGGAGATATCGGGTTTGGATTTAGTATCGGGTCTAAGCACCGAACTGTCGAATGTGAGAAAGACCGCTAGTGTAGACCTAGATGTGTTAATGGGTTCAGTACAAAACCTCTCTCTCGGGTTGTGTAAGTTGAAACAACTTGTTCAAAGTCACGATTCGTGTGTCGATGAATTGAATTTGATATTCTTGCAAAGTATGAAGGCGTTCATTCAAATCGCGGAGAAAGCTATAGAAGAGTTAAAGAATGAAGAAAAACAAGTGTTGATTCATGTCAGAGAAATAACGGAGTATTATCATGGCGATCTCAGTAAAGAGGAGGCGCCGAACCCGTTAAGGATTTTTGTGATTGTCAGAGATTTTTTGGGCATGTTGGATCGGGTTTGTAAAGAGTCAAGGCAACCAAAGATGCATTCGGGTGCTCCACAGCTTGTTATGTTAAACCGGTAATCCATCAATCAATCTCCACTGATTAAATCTAGGGTTTATGAGATATATAACAATGATTGATTAATTGTAGATTAAGGAGTGTTATTATTTTTTGTGTGTATGATTTATTCAAACGAAAGTGTACTTAATTGTAATTAAATATCTAGTATATTTGTGTGTTTCCTACCTATCTTCTCATTTATTTTGGAAAATCAGTACTAGTAGCTTGTTTTGAGTGTGTGTGTATGTGTATAGAGTTGGGCAGGGTGGACCCAGATGGTTCCAGGGAGGGGCGCTGTCCTCCCCTGGATTTTGAGTTTTAGTGGAGATTTATCGGTCTCGACCGACTTTGCCCCCTCTAGAATTTTTTTTGTCCCTATCTGTACGTTTAATTTGTAATTCGGATTAAATTTATGGTTAAAATTGAAATAAATTTGTTGAATTTTGATTGGTAATTAGAATTATAAGTCAGAACGTTAAAAATTACAAGTCAAAGCATTAAAAAGTATAAGTTAAAATATTATTTTTTATCGAGTACCCAATTGGTTATTGGATTTAAACCCGATTAGGTATTTAAATCCGATTCGATATTTTTTTGCCCCCCCCCCCTCATGAAAATCCTGGATCCGCTCGTACTCAGTTGGGCTATGGTGAGTTGCGAAGTAAGAGTCTTATTTTACTTCAGGCTTATATCTTCGTTTTTAAAGTCTAAATAGCCGATCCGAACCCTCAACATGATCTCCATATTGAAATGTGCTTGGAGACCAAATTTTACAATTTTTGGGAATTTTTTATTATTTTTTTAGATGAGTAGAATATCGCTATTTTTGGATTGATTATTGACCATACAAAAACAGTGATTTTAAAAAATTCTAAAATAATAGTAACAAATTTTCAAAAAAATGTAAAATTTGGTCTTCTAGCACATTTCAATATGTAGATCATGTTGAGCAGTTTAGATCGACTGTTTGAACTTTCAAATGTAGAATATATGAGTGAAAATATATATATGTGTGTGTGTCTAATATGATATAGGTAAACTAGAGGAAGATGCTGGTTGGCAAGTTGCAAGTCACATGCTTGTCATATTTGTCTTATTTCCTCCAGTATATTTGTGTGCATCCTACATACCTTCTAAATTGATTTTGGAAAATCAGTACTAGTGGCTTGCATAGTAAAAAGATTCGCGAATAATTCGGATTTTAGCTGTCGGCGAATCAATCCACATATTATTCGGTTTTTTAAATTTTTCCTGAATTATTCACAAATTTTACGAATTATTTGCTAATTTTTTCTTGAACTTTTCAATGTATAATTCCGAATTATTCCCGAATCACGAATTTTTGACCCCACCAAACTTTTCCCGAATCATTAAGTTGTCACTGTGAATACATGATATAGGTAAATTAGAGGAAGATTTTTTTTTTCCTTCAAAAACTAGAGGAAGATGCTGATTGGCAAATTGCAAGTCACATGCTTGTCATATTTGCCATATAATGCTAACTTAAGCTATGCCCCAAAATACGCGTGAACTCATTCATTCATTCATGTCATTATTCATTGTGAAAATGACATGTGTTCCTGACCAATAGGAATCTATATAGATATCATGAATTAATGAGGTTATGGTAATATGCATATTATGATTGACCCATGCTATATATGGGTTTATATGTTTATTTATTTTCAAAGTTCAAACATCAATTTCATTTGAAAATAAATTCTAAAAAATATTTGGTCTCCAAAATATCTACTATTTCTTTAGATAGGTCTAGATTTTTTTTAAATCAAGTGATTTTCTATCTATTTAAAAAGTTAGTGAAAAACAAATTCTATTAAAATTCTATAAATTTTGATATGCAAGTACATTTCTATTGAAAATGAAAATTATGTTGAGAAGTCAATTGATTATTTGAACTTTAAAAACAGAGCTATAAATTTATAACAAGGACACTATGTAATATCCATATTACCATAGCCTCACTCATCTATCATTAATTCATTATCAATCTATTTGTTTTGAGTTAGACTTGTGTGGAATCAGTGTTTTCAAGACCAATATAATTTTATGACTGACCCAATGGGCTAGTTAATAAGTGGGCCAACACTGGGCCCAACACGACCCAACTTGAGCAACTTATAGACATTGTGTATACATGGTTTTTTTTTCTTTTTAGAAAAAAAGGAAGAAATAAATGGAAGTAAATTTTGAAGGACTTGTTGTGTAATGTAGCTTTCTTTGTACATGGAATGCATTTAATATATATCTATATGATGGCAAAAAAAAACACATAATTATTTGAATGGTGGATATTTACTGCCATGTTATTTGATCAACCTCAATACACCATGGACTAAAATTAATAAGATTTAAACCTAACAAGCAAAAGAAGCCACACTAACATTATACCATCCTATGACACAAAAATCAAGTGAAAACAACTAGCATTTGAATGCATGAGTTCTTAAATAATATATAATATTATTCTTTTAGGACAATTTGGTATTGTTGAAACTTGACTTTAATTCGAATTAATAACATTTAGCTGAATGTTAAGAACAAGTAATTAATTATTAATTAGATGATTATATTTGTCAATCATACATAATTCAAAACTTGTAAAAAAATTCAATTGAAAAAATAAATTAATAGCATGCTTGGTCATTGTTGCTTCTAGATAATTGTGTTCACAAGAAAATTAATTCATGTTTACTATCTATAAAATATGTTGCGAGTAATTTATGTACATAGAGGGTTTAATCTGCAAATTTTAATGTGTGCTTATATATGCTTCATGTACCCAAGAATTACATCTCCCACTGTATATCTTCAACTGTCTCTTCTGATATTTTTCCTTTTATAAAAACAACTTAATAGGACATGAAATATGAAAGCATTAAACAAACCACTCATAATTGGTATATGGTGTCTATCTAGAAGAAAAATGACATTATTTAACATTCAATGGAATTGCCAATTTTTAGAAATGCAGAACAGCACTTAACAGTGCTTGAAAGACAGGGTCAGATTTGGTAAATAATGCAGAAAATAAGCAGTTTTGTATTTTGAGAATGTGAATTTAAAAATGCTTAATAAATGCTTAGAAAATCCTAAAAATATAAATTTTTGGTCTAAATTGTGTGTTGGAGTCCTTTATTTGACTGTATCCTTGGTTTTGTCATTTGGTCCCTGTAGGTGATTGTTCTATTCAGTTTTCTGATTCTGGTCATTTTGTGCATCTCTTGTACCAGTTGAGTGCCTCACTTGGTTCATTTGTTCTTTTGACTGGTACACATGTTGTAAGTCTGATTCTTATGCTAAAAAGTCCCTTTTAATTTATTTACATCATTTTAGACGTGACAGAGAGCTTTTAATTGTGAAAATCACTGTTTTTGAAGATGAAATCCATAAGCAAATGCTCTGTCAGTCTGAGATTATGCAAGATAGTCCTTGTTATTTCCTTTATTCATCCCCAGAGACTATTGACAGAATAAAAAAGTCCTTTATGCATAAAGCTTGATTTACAGTCATTGAAATAGCAACTGCTCATGTGTCCAGTGACAACATGGCATATTTGAGTTGCCTTTAGCCAAATAAAAAAAAATATAACGGCTCTTTAGCCAAATAAAAAAATATAATAAAGAAGGTCATTTATTTATGTCTTCATTGATTTGCCTTGATATGCATTTATCACCACAAAAGCCTTTATCCCTGCTAAAAGATAAGAGAGAATGTAAAACAAGTAATTATACTGATGATGAATGCTCTAATTTGTCAAACCGAATGAATTTTTACAAAACCATTCAATACCGAGGATAATGTCCGGTTTTCAAAATTCATACCGAGAATGGTTTTGTAAAAAAAATTGGTGCATCTTCAAAATTCATACCTATACATGAATATATTTTGCCCTGTGATATCCTTATCACAGAGGAAGCATTTGGTTGGTGTTGCATCACCAAATGCCACTGGCTGCACAGGAAGCAGAACCAACGCTCCAATCTCGAAGATGCCTGTTGTAGAACTGGTGCATTTTTCTCCATTTTTTTCATTCATTTTATCCATATTTTTTTTTGGGTTTTTGGTAGATAGGTTTAAGTGATGGGCTGGTTAATTCCAAGGTGGTGTTCTTAAATAGGAAATGATGAAGTTTGTTTAATGCGTTTGATCATGCATACAGAGATTGATGTGGACATCTTGTCTGATTCTTCTTACATATGCCTTTACTGGTAAAATTTTGGAAGTATATGTCATACACACCTTGGGTACCAACATCTTGTCTGGTGCTTCTTAGATATCTGCCTTTACTGGTAAAATTTAGGGGATAGGTGAAGTAGAGCTGTGCAGGTTATATGGAGTTGTTCAAAGTGTTAAATGTACAGATGCACTCCAACTGTTGGATGAAATGTTGAAGTCAAAAGTAGAACTAAATTAGCATGACCATAGCTAGTGTTGTTTCAGCTTGTACCACATTGAATTGGCTAAGATCAGAACAGGGAGAATCTTTCTTCTAAATACCCTTTTTGCCCTTCTTAAATACTTCCTTATCTTTTGATTGTTGGATAATTATTTTGAAATAACACTTTTTCATTAATGTGTAGAGTTTGGAATTAGTTGTCATTGGTTGTCATCTGTGAATTCTATCCATTAGCGGTTGACAACATTTCTATAAATACATAGTAATTCTTTATCTGTAAATTCCTTTTGACATTTCAGTACTGTTGTTTGTGAAGTGAAATTACTGGTAAACATAGATGACACTCAGCCTAATTGGCTTTTCTACCTTGCAAATGTAAGATTCTCTTATAATTAAATTTGAACATAATTGGTTTATTTTACTTAATACATGTTGGCTCTTCAAACTTTGCAACAACGTACATGTATTGCTCCTGTGTGCTACTATAAGCATCCTATGTTCTTAATAGATGGCACTATAATGCTCTATTGTTCTAGCTTACCTTGATTTGGAACTTTTACTAAAGGTGGTAGTGTATGAATTGAACCACCCATTTATGTGCCTCTAATTAACAAAAAGCTTGTTAATTAAGTTGTGCTTGTGTGCAAGTTTTAGTTAGTTTTCTAGTGTATTTTCTCATGAATTCAATTTAAGCTTGGTTTATATTCAAAATATGTTGTTAAGATTAGCCAGTTAATTAAGTGCCACTGTTAGTCTGTTGTTTAAATGAAAGCAAGGTGATCTACTTTTGGTGTTTCATAACCTGTTTGATTAATAAGCACAATAAAAAAATTACAGTCAAATCATATTTTAGATCTTAATTTTAGACCTCACTAAATTATGCACATAAAATAACTGGCAAAAGAAAAAAAATGAAATTCTGATAAAAGAATTTCATTATTTATCAGACCTTTGAATGATTCTCCTCAACAAGGGTAAATTTTGGGGGTCTTCTCAGTAATTTTGGTATTTTTGGGTTCAAATTTTGGGAGTCTTTTCAGTACTTTTTTTAATGCTAATATAATGTGTGGATGTAAACTTCAAATTTTTGTGTACTGAATGAATATATAATGTTTGCATGTAAACTTCTTTTAATGCTAATATAGCCTACGGGCATTAATCTTCAATACAAAAAAAAAAAAAAAAAAAAACATGAAATTATCATCTACTCCTGCAAAATGAAAATGTTACTAATAGAAGAACTGCAAAATTGTAAATAGATTGGACTAAGGTGTAATTTTTGCTTTTGTTGTAATTAAATTTTGTTGTGCCGATTATAATTGAGCACAAAAAAAGAGAGAGAGTTATCAAAATAACAAAAAAAAATTCTGTCAAAGTAACTTCTTTGTTATTTTTTTCTTTTATTGACTTTTGTATTAATTATGATAGAATTAACATATAAGGGAGAGAACAAAAGAACAAAATTGGTATTTACTATTTAGAGAGAAAATTTTCTCTCAGGTCTCAAAATTTCAAATGATGCTTTCAGCATAGCACTCCCCATCTGTAAAAGTCTAGCCCTTTGGTCTGTATTATAGATTCATATCTTAATTTTTAAAATCTAAATAGTCGATCTGAACCGTTCATCATGATCTCCATATGAAAATCTACTTCTTAGAGGCAACATTTTACATTTTTTATTTAATTTACTTACTATTTTTAAGAATAGTAAATATATTACATTGGATGTTTTTATTGTTATTTATTTTATTTTTTATGTTGATTTTTTCTGTGACTTTTCATACATGTCTTCATGTTTAGTTTTTTAGCAATTTAATTTGCACCATACTTAACTTGGTTTCAGGTTTGTAAAGAATTAGGGCCATTTTGTTTAACACTTTGGCTCAGGAAGTGTTGTTGAACAGCCATGTTTGCAAAGGAGGTGGCAGTGCTAGCTTAAAATTCTTAGTATGAAATGAAAGACTACAAAAATTTATTAAAATTTAAAATTTGATAAATTATTTTTTAGGAGGTGACACATGAACTATTTACACTTGCATAACAATAACAAGATATAAATATTTATAATATTTAATATTAAATCATCATCCAATGAGCTCACTCATCTATCATTATCAATTTATTTGTTTTGAGTTAGAATCAGTGTTTCGAGGACCAATATAATTCTATGACTGATACAAGGAATGAACTCTGCTGTTATTCCAATAGAAAAGCAGGGTCCTGCTTTTCCGATCTCAACCATTCAAAATTTTTCATTCACGTATCTCGATAAAGAAATTTTTTTCATGCACAAATCTCAATGAATTTGATAATTGGAATCGGAAAAGCAGAATCCTGCTTTTCTATTGGAATAACAGCAAAGTCGTATCCATGATACAATGGGCTTGCAAATAAGTGGGCCCACATTGGGCAATTTATATACATTGTGTATACATGTTTATTTTAAAAAATCAATGGAAGTAAATTTTGAAGGACTTGTTGTTTAATGTAGCTTTCTTTGATTTTTTTTTTTTCTAATTGACAATCTTTGCCTATAGAGATTGCTGACTCAGCTTTTAATTCCTCTTCTGTAGACCAATCAAATTATTCAAATTATGTTGACCGACCACAAAAAAATGTTCTAAATGCCAAAAAAAAAAAGGAAAAAATTATGTTGACTGTATTACACACTTTTTATTCTGTGTCCTTTTCGGTGTAGCCATCGCTATATACTTTATACGAACTGTTGTCAAATTATTTTTTCAGAAGGTATTTTGCAATTAATACAAGCAATAAAAGCCGCACTGAGATAGGAGTAGGTCCGATGGGCATCGGACCTACATTTAGGTTCAATTAGCTTTATAACCGTACGATTAGCATCAAGATCTATGCACACGGAAATTGATACATACTTGCACGGATTTTGATACAAATCACACGAATCTTGATGCAGATCGAATGGTCATCACACCCATCGAACCAAGGTAGGTCCGATGGGCATCGGACCTACTCTGATTCCTTCTTTCAAATCCAACTAATTCTTTCTTGCCCTAACTATCAGCCTTGCTAGATGCTTAGTTTATACGGAAACCAAGTCCATTGATTTTTTTTTTTGGTCAAAGTCAAGTGGAATTGAGACCTTATCTAGTCATGATTCATCTATCTACATTTGGGTTCAAAACATAATTTTTGACTAACTTTTTTATTTTTTTATTAAAGACTGTGGAGTAGGTTAGATGGGTTTCAGAACCGTCCGATCCGTTTTAAGATTTGTGCACTTAGTTTTAAAATTTGTGCGTGCTCGTGTCAATTTTTGCACGCACGGATCTTAAAGCGGATCGAACAGTCCTGGAGCCAATTAGATACAAAAGTATGTTTGATGCCCATCAGAAGTTCAGAACTACTTCATTCTCGAATTTATACCTTCATTTGATCTAAAATAGTGGTTTTCTACCTTTCTTAAAAAAATAGTTAAAAATTATAGAAAATAATGTAAAATTTGATCTCCAAACACATTTAAATGAAGATCATGTTGAGCGGTACAAATTGACTGTATGTACTTTAAAAATATAAATATAAATTTATAGTACATATCACAATGTGTTATGCATAGTACTGTAGTAAGGACGGGTTTGTATTTATATGTGATTTTCTATATAATTTAGAATAAAATGTAATGAATACTGTAAAATTGACTCTTATTCGCTATATAATTTTTTTATATAATTAATCTATTTTTACGTTTGACACTCATAGCTTGAAAGTTAACCGTAGCATTACTCCAAGTCTCTATTATAAACTACTATACCTAAATTATCTCATCCCTCCGTTGCACTAAATCCATCTTCTTGCCTTACTTTATACGGTAACTATTGCATTGATATTTTGTGAAAATCATGTGGAAGTGGAGAGCATTCTATTCTATCTCCATTAGACCACAGAATTTTGAGTAAATCATTATCTATGGAATAGTCAATACAAGCAACATTTTAATGGTAAAAAAATCAGCGGTGCATAAGTTTAATAAAATCAGTGGTTTTCAAACCAGCTTAATAAATAGTAAAAAAATTCTAAAAAATGTAAAATTTGGTCTCCAAGCACATTTTAATATAGATTAAATATCTAACGGTTTGGATCGACTGTTTGAACTTTGAAAATCGGAGAACCGAACCGTTTGTTCCTGAGTCCAGGAACAAACGTTTGTATATTAGCCTCTCTCTCTCTCTCTCTATATATATAGTTGGGCTACGGTACTTCGCGAAGTAAAGAGTGTGTTTTACTTCACGTCTATATCTTCAATTTTAAAGTTCAAAATGTCGATCTAAACCGTTCATCTCCATATTAAATTGTGCTTGGAGACCAAATTTTACAGTTTTTAGAAAAAATTTACTATTTTTTTGGAATTTTTAAAAATCACTGATTTTTTATAGTCCACGATCTTCTGAAAAACAGTGATTTTAAAAAATGAATTAGAAAAACGATTAGAAAATAATAATACTTTCTCAAATATATATGATATCTCTTTCTAAATAAATTAGAGAAAAAACATTAAAAAAAATAAGGAATACCAAGTCAATGAAATAACCATAGAAATAAATAAACATGACGACTACAAAAATATAAAAAATAAAACTAGAAGTATTAAAACTACTAAAATTATAAAATAATTATACGGCCGCACGAAAGCCGCATGGCATCCATAATAAGACAGACACAAAAAATCAAGAGACGCGTAAAGTCCGGTCCGCGGTTGACTTGGACTAGTCGAATTCGGATCCTCTACAGTAACTCAAAGTTTGTGTTTAAATGTAGACTGTCCGATTATTCCATCTTGTCTCAGATTCTGATCGAACGGTTTAGATCTAAAATCAAATTTTGAGTTACTTTATATAATCTTGATCTCTGGTCAACAGTCGTCGCTCTCTCTCTCTGAATTCATAATACCTAAAGTAGCTCAAATTTTGAATTTGGATCCAGACCGTCAGATCTTCTTGGCACGAATTTCAAAAGGGCCACGTATTTTTCATCTCAGCTGGATATGTCCGGATTCAGATTGGACGGTCAGGATATACTTTCAGAGGATTCGGACTCTGTCGCCATCTCTCTTTACCTCCTCTCTCTCAAATAGCAACCCAATTGGGGAAGTACGGACTGAAGGTGTCTACTCTTCTCTCCTTCTCTGTTTCTCTCTGTTGATTGAAATTCTTCAAGTATGAGTAAGAGCCATCAATCGGAATCAAAGGAGTCGGGAGGAGGCAACGGATACTACACGGCGACGGCCACGGTGACAGGGGATGATGATCCCAAACCAGATTCAGTTTTGTTGCAGCATGCATTTGAAATGGAGACTCAGGGTACCATGCCGTGGTCTACCGGCCTCTGCCGTTGCTTCGACGATCCACGCAATTGTATGTTCAAATTCTATATACCAGTAAAATTGTTTTCCTGATCATTACTGATTCATTTGGTGGTCACTGGTACTTACTCATGTTCCTATTCATATACCAGTAAACTCATATACCAGTAGTATGTATATAATATATGCTGCTCTTCTCATTACATAATTCATTCATGTATAAATTTAAGTTTTTCCAATACCAGTATATTTGTTTTCCTGATAACTGCTTGGTTTGGTGGTCACTGGTACGTACTCAAATTAATAACTGAAATTTTCTGATTCATATACCAGTAAATTATGTTCACATTAATTTGTAAGTTAATGCCTGTAAATTTGTTTTCCCGGTCCAGTCACTGGTACGTATTCAAATTAATAACAGGAACTTTCTGATTCATATACCAGTCAAATTAGTTCAGGCCAAAATAAACACCTGTTTATAAATGCTTGATTTTGATCTATCTAGTTTGCCTTAAATGTATGTATATTTTTTATTTCTAGTAATTTTCTGAATTGTGGTTAAATTAAACAGGTTGTGTTACTTGCTGGTGCCCATGTGTTACTTTTGGTCAGATTGCAGAGATAGTGGATAGAGGATCAAGTGGTAAGTAATTTCATTTTTCAAGAAATTTCATAACATTTATATGTTAGAAAGACATTAATTAATTTATGAATTTTATTGTTAAAGCGTGTGGCACAAACGGCGCCCTATACATGTTGATAATGTGCGTGACGGGATGCCCGTGCTTGTTTTCGTGCTTCTACCGTGCCAAGATGATGTCACAATACTCGATCAAGGAGGGTCCTTGCGGCGGTCCTTGTGGCAGCGATTGCTGCGTCCATTGCTTTTGCGAGCCGTGCGCGCTCTGCCAGGAGTACCGCGAACTCAAGAGACGCGGCTTCGACCTTAAAATAGGTAGGCAAAAGATTTTATTTATGAGAAAGAGCACATGTTTTGTAATCATAGAGGTGCTTAGTCACCCGTATATACGGTTAGAATTCTACTTTGTGATCGTGGAAACTGAATTCATATCACCTAAAGTAACAAAATATTTTTGTTTAGATCCGGACCATCCGATCAGAATCCGCACGCAGAGGCGGATGCATCAAGAACAAATGGGGGTCAACTGGTCAATTGACCCGCATTTTATTTCTAAATTTTTATATTTATTTGTGATTTTCTATATAGTTTGGAATAAAATACTATGAATTTATAAAATTGACCTCCATTCATAGTATAAATTTTTTATATAATTGACTCCCATAATTTGATGGTCTGGCTTCGCCCCTATCCACACGGATAATAAAGGGACCCCATGCATTACACCTTGGGCCGGATTGGTCCGTATTCTGATCACACAGTCCGGATCAAAACAAAAAATATTATGTTACCTCAGAGGATATGGACTTGTGGAGACTTGAATTCAAATCTTACATACCACATATTATGTATTTTACGTTCAAGCCCCTCCAATTTTTTTTTTTAATTTTGCCCCTGTTACAGGATGGCATGCAAATATGGAGAAACAAGGGCAGGCTGCAATGCTGCCTCCACAGTTGCAAGACCCCATGACTCGCTCTTCCTCTAAATCTAGCTAAAAAATTATATATATTACTCAATTATTCTTAATTTAGAGTGTTTGTACTAATTCTAATTTGCCTGTGTTTATAAAACTACTATAATTCATTCCTATTATACCAAATTGTATGATTGCTGCCTTAAATGTATAATGCATCAAATTGTATGCTGCATAGTTGATAGTTGGTTGGCTACAAAATTAATTAAAAACAAGGTTCTAAATAGCGTTTATAGCGTCGTAGCGGGAAGGCTAAAAAAAAAGCTATAGCGAATAGCGTCGCTATAGCGGAAGCTATTCCAAATAGCGTTTTTTTTTTACATTTCGTATATTCAATATTTGTACTAAATATCAACATTATCTAAGGTCTCATAGAACAATAAATAACACCAAAGTAATTAAGAAATTATAATATTCATATTGAACCCGTACAAAGGCCAAATTGCGGTTCAAAATATCCATAGTAATATCATAAACTATCGATTTTTCCTATTAAAAATATCTTAAGTATCATGATTCATGACATAATCTATTTTTTTTTCTATTCAAATTTTAATTCCGGTTTGGACTTTTTTTCTATTCAAATTTCAATTTATATTTCCAATTTCAAATTGATTTATTTGTAGCAAGTAGCAACAAATTCAATTTCGGTTTGAGATTTTTTTTATCTTTATTTAAAACTCATATAAATTGCTTAAAAAAAAAAAAAAAAAACTCATATTGTATAGCGCAAATAGCGCTGTAGCGGCCGCTATAGCGGCCGTAGCGCAAATAGCGCATGTTGATGTCGTAGCATAGCGTTTGGGGTCCAAAAACGCTATAGCGGCGCTATAGCGCCGCTATAGCGCGCTATTTAGAACACTGATTAAAAAGCATAAAAATAGGTTCTTTGTTTGATCATTTTTTTAATATGAATTCATTATTAATATATTATATTGAATTGTTATTGTGTTTTTAAATTTAAATGATTATAAATATATTTTAATTCTTAAATTGATTTATTAAATTGCATATACATATCAATGATTTATTAAACTGCATATTACATATATATTTCTGATGAACAATATAACACTGTGACATGATTAGTGACTAATGTTTGATAATATGATATATGTTTTGTAACCAACAAACTTATTTTGAAAAATATTAGGATCTAATTTATGAATGAAAAAATTATATTTAGATGTTATTTTTTACTAAAATGTACATTAGTAATTTATTTTTAATTATCCGAATTATATTCATATTCGTATTCGTATCCGTCCGATATCCGATACGTATCTGTATCCGTTTAATATCCATCCGTATCCGAGACTATCCGTATTCGTATCTGTATCCGAAAAATTATAACGGATAAAGATATTGTTTGACCACTATCCCGTATCCGACCGTTTACACCCCTACTAGTAACTCTTGTAGATCTCTCTGTAAGTTTTTCGGAATAGTGTCAAAAGAAAAAATCAGAGTTTCCTATCAATATTATGCCTTTTCAAAATCTGAATTTAATTTGCACTTTTTGTTGAATTTGTTCAGCTTGAAAATTAATTTATATTTATTAAAATAAATTAGTTGTCAATAGCTTAATTTAAAGTCAAAATTAACTTTTTAGTAATTTTAAAAAATATTTATTACTTCTCTAAATATAAAATTCCTACATGGCATATACACCTAACCAAGTGGTAAAGTGGGAATGTTATTCCCACCTCTGACTTCTCACCAATATGACACCTCAGCTTGCTAGTGGTAGGGGACCAACACACATGTTGCAACAAACAAAACTTGAAAAATCATAAAAAAAAAAAAAACACTTTCTTTGCTTTCAACTTTTATACTAATTATTTACATATTTATAATGTTGGTTGATTGATTGAAACAACCATTTATCTCTAAAAAAAATTAGGAGAATTTCAAACCTCCAAATTATGTATTTTCTCCTCTAAAATTCATAATATCATATTTACTCCTATAAATTTCAAAAATTCATAAATTTACTCAATTTATTATCTTTTTTATTAAAAACTCATTTGAAAACTATTAAATTTCCCATTTTACCCGTTTAAAAAATTATAAGTATGTAGATTGTGTAAGAAAAATGTTCAGACTTCTAATTGGTCGGAAATAGCAAACAAAACTTGCAAAATCATAATGAAAAAAAAAAAATTTCTTTCCTTTCAACTTTTATACTTATATTTACATATTTATATTGTTGATTGATTGATCGAAACAACGATTTGTCTATAAAAAAAATTAGGGAGAATTTTAAACGTATTTTCCCCTCTAAAATTCAAATATCATATTTACCCCTCTAAATTTCAAAACTCACAAATTTACTCAATTTATTATCTTTTCTATTAAAACTCATTTTAAACTTTTAAAGTTCGCATCTTACCTATTATGTAATTTGTGTAAGAAAAATGATTCACTTCTGAGGACCAATGATTCATTTCTCTGTTTGTAAATTTTTCAAATTTAGAGGGGTACATAAGTAATTTGAAAGTTTTTGAGGGGCATATATGAAATTCCCCAAAGAAATTAAGAATAGTACTTTTATATACTTTGTACTGTTCATTTTACGGCTCCAAATCCAATTATCAATTTATTTTACTGCGAGATCTGATGTTGACCGTCCAGATTATTTAATCATGCAGCTTTTAGGATTTGTTTTTTGTGCCCAATTTCTTCTTTTTCTTTTTTTTTTTAGAGAATAAAACTAGCAAAAGGGACATATATACGCTCTAATAACGACTCTATTGTATTAAAATAGCACGTAAGAGTCTATGTTCAATGGATGTGTGGAAGATGACAAAAGTGTAGGTTCGAGGGACATCAGACGTACTTTTGGATCTGATGGGTATCAGAGTCGTCCGATGCACTTTAAGATTCGTGCGTGCAGAGGCGAGATCTGATGTAGCTCTTAGCATTTGTTTAATCATGCAGCTTTTAGCATTTGTCTATTGTGCCCAATTTCTTCTTTTCCTTTTTTTTTAGAGAATAAGACTAGCAAAAGGGACATACATACGCTCTAATAACGACTCTATTGTATTAAAATTGCACGTAAGAGTCTATGTTCAATGGATGTGTGGAAGATGACAAAAGTGTAGGTTCGAGGGACATCATATGTACTTTTGGATATGATGAGTATCAGAGTTGTCATACGTTTTAAGATTCGTGCACACAATTTTAAAATGTATCGGACGGCTCCGATGTCTATCGGACCCAAAATTACATGTGATGTTCATCAGATAAGCTGCGCTCGTGGAACAGTTATATCACACCGTCAATCTAATTTTCTCCGTAATCTAATATATAGTTTTGCAATTCTATTTAGATCCATTATTATTCTAATAATCATCGAAATTCATGTTAACTAAAGCATTAAATTATAGATGATTGTATATGAATTTTTACATACAATTTTTTTTAGAGAAAGATAGAGGTCTAATTTTTAAAATTTTGATGTCTACAAAGGACTTCTTGTCTGAATTTCAAACATGCGCCTGAAATTTTATGAAATTAAAAAATATTTTGTCATTAATTAAAAATATTTTCTATTAAAACTCATTTTAAACTTTTAAAGTTCGCATCTTACCTATTATATAATTTGTGTAAGAAAAATGTCCAACTTCTAATTCGTCGATTTCTGAGAACAAATGATTTATTTCTCTGTTTGTGAATTTTTCATAAATTTAGAGGGTAAATAAGTAATTTGAAGGTTTTTGAGGGGCATATATGAAATTCCCCAAAGAAATTAAGAATAGTACTTTTATATACTTTGTACTGTTCATTTTACGGCTCCAAATCCAATTATCAATTCATTTTACTCCAAGATCTGATGTTGACCGTCCAGATTATTTAATCATGCAGCTTTTAGCATTTGTTTATTGTGCCCAATTTCTTCTTTTCCTTTTTTTTTTTGTAGATAATAAGACTAGCAAAAGGAACATACATACGCTCTAATAACGACTCTATTGTATTAAAATTGCACGTAAGAGTCTATGTTCAATGGATGTGTGGAAGATGACAAAAGTGTGAATCGGACTACGCTGCTTTTTTGGGAGAAAATGAGGACTCTCTTTTTCTGAATCGAACGATTCAAAATTCGTTGAGATTTGTGCATGAAAAAATTTCTTTATCGAGATACGCAAATGAAAATTTTGAATCGTTGGATTCAGAAAAGGAGGCTCCTCCTTTTCTCCAAGAAAAGCAGCGGAGTCGGACTCCAAAAGTGTAGGTTCCAGGGACATCGACGTACTTTTGGATATGATGAGTATCAGAGTTGTCATACGTTTTAAGATTCATGCACACAATTTTAAAATGTATCGGACGGCTCCGATGTCTATCGGATCCAAAATTACATTTTTGCAATTCAATTTAGATCCATTATTATTCTAATAATCATCGAAATTCATGTTAACTAAAGCATTAAATTATAGATGGTTGTATATCAAACATGCGCCTGAAATTTTATGAAATTAAAAAAACATTTTGTCATTAATGAAATATTACTAAAACCAAATTGTTAATTTTATATCACTTGACAAAAGAAATCTTCCAAAAATTTATGAAATGTATAGTTTTAAATTATATCTTAAACTATTAATCAAATTTGTAATTTAAAAAAGTTGGAATTTCAAATTCCGATGATACATATTTTCAGTGGGAAAAAAAAGGAAAAAAAAAAAACTAAGACCGTAATTCAAATTTAACACCATGATTTGAAGATATTTCCCTTCAAGAATCATGATTTAGAAGTCTGACATTTTCTTTTTTGAAATTTGAGTTCTAGACTTCTAGTGTGAGATATAATTTTTGTTGTGTTTCTTAGGGGAACAAAAATCAAGTTACATTTCAGTAACTCAAATGAGTTTTTAAATAGCTGTTAATTATTTTTTAGAAATTAAAGTCTCTAAAGTTTCTAACTCTCACATTCCTGGAATTTATGTTAGAGCTTCTAATAAGCCATGTCATCAACAAATTAAAAAGAATAAATAATTTGAGTCAATTATTTGATCAGTATGGAGTTTACAAACAGTTTCTTAATAAAAAACTTTACTGCATAGTTTTTAAATAAAAAACTCTTCCACATCTCTGAAACTGAATTATAAACTGCCACATCAGAAATACTCATGCCATGCCACATTGCCACGTTTGTTGCATATTACACAAGCAATTTGAATTATAAATTTTGGTGGGGTGCGGTTCCGAGATTTTTATTTTTACCCAAAAACAATATTATTTTAATATAAATAACCAAGTTTTGGAAAAAAAATTATTTGTACCCAAACCGTAAATATTATTTACGGTTTGATTTTTTTTTTTTTTTTTAAGAGAAAAATAGCTAAAATGCTGAAATGAAATATAACACAAAAAAATCGAATTGTTTTTTAAAATATTTGTTAGAAAATACGCTACGAATAGGGCCGATTTTGTGCTAAAATACGGTAAATTACAATAATTATGCTAAAATACGGTAAATTTACTAAAATGCTGAAATTATAATAATTATGTAGAATTATGCTAAAATACGGTAAATTACGCTAAATTACGTATGAATTGGACCGATTTTGTGGCATCTTTCATAAATCATAAAAAATAGTAAAAAAATTCCAAAAAAGAATAAAAATTGGTATTCTACAAGTTAATTAGATAACTAATTTACTGAGCTACGTAGATTGAAGAATAGAAATGAAAATCTTAATCGGAAACTTCAACTGAAGTTTTGAGGCCCTTCTCTTTATTTTTTGGCGATTCTGAATTTGGAAAACTAGCAAAGCGAGTACGGACGCATGCGCATTTTCACAAGCTTTCCGAAAAGTGGTCATTTGCTG
The DNA here is from genome assembly GCA_025461125.1 of Carex kokanica. Taxonomy (NCBI): domain Eukaryota; kingdom Viridiplantae; phylum Streptophyta; class Magnoliopsida; order Poales; family Cyperaceae; genus Carex; species Carex kokanica. The sequence continues at coordinate 1,084,484 of JAJGRX010001217.1, read as the reverse complement.
AAATCGGACACTCGAGTCCGTTTTATGGCCGTTTAAAGTTTCGTCGTCGTTTTTCGCCTTTTCAGTGAAAATATCACCCCAATTCATATGTAATTTAGCGTAATGTACCGTATTTTAGCATAATTCTACATAATTATTGTAATTTCAGCATTTTAGTACATTTACCGTATTTTAGCATAATTATTGTAATTTACCGTATTTTAGCACAAAATCGGCCCTATTCGTAGCGTATTTTCTAACAAATATTTTAAAAAACAATTCGATTTTTTTGTGTTATATTTCATTTTAGTATTTTAGCTATTTTTCTCTAAAAAAAAAAAAAAAAAATTCAAACCGTAAATATTCTGTACGGTTTGAATTCTTAATTCAAACCGTAAATATTATTTACGGTTTGGATACAAATATAATTTTTTCAGAAACTTGGTTAATTATATTAAAATAATTTTTTTTTTGGGCAAAAATAAAAATCTCGGGGTGCGGTTGGTGAAAAAAGAAAAAAAGAAAAAAGAAATGAAAAGGGGCGACGTGGCTACCGCCTGGCCCTTCGCATTTGAAATTCTTTATTCACCCCCGTGAGATATTTCTTTCTCCTTCCCCTCTCGACTTCATTAACCTCCAGTACCTTAAATTATGATTTTTGATCTGGAACGTCAGATTGGTTCTGATTCTGATCGCACGGTTTGGATGTAATCTCAAAAATTTGAGTTACTTTAGAGGAACGGTTCCCTGTCTCCTTCCTTCCCTAAATATTTAGTTCATATCACCAGAGTTAACTCAAATTATGAGTTTTGATCTGGACCGTTCAATCTGCTTCGACACGAATATTAAAGAATCGTACGGTTCGGATCTAAATTTAAAATTGGAGTTACTTGAGAGAAATCGAACCCTCCTCTCTCTCCCTTCCCTCATAAAATCTAAGTTGATAATCGTCTCATTTCATCTCTTCTCTCTCTCTCTCTCTCTCACTCAGATCTAAATCGACATTACATCAATCCTTTCTCTATCCAACTTATTCCTGTTCAAATTTTGAGAAAGAATTTTCTTTAGGAGAAGCCTCGCTCGCATTTATTGTGAGTGATGAAAAAGTTAACGACTTGACATGATCTCTTGGTAAGAAATTTCTCTTTACATTCATTGTTATTTGTCACTTGTAGTATTGTATGAGAATGAGAGAGACTACACACACACACACACACACACATATTCTGTTGCTTTGGCATTCTATGCATGTACTGTGTATTTATTAAACTTACTATGTATAATTGTTGTGATTTCTTGTATGAAGAATGCTCTTCATGTGTTATTGTTTGAATTTGAATTTGAATTAAAAAAATGCTCTTCATGTAGTATCTATCATATGCTATAAAAGTTCTTTCCATAATAAAGGATTTCTAATTTTATGAACTATATGCAAATCCAAATGGTAACACTTCCAAATTGCAAAACTGATATGTAGTCTTTACTATTGAACTAGTATTTCTTGTGATAATTCACTATTGCTATATTCTTTTTGCAAGTTGTATTGTATTTCGAGTAGAACTAGGGTGTTCTTAAGTTCACCAAGCCTCTTTGTGAACTATACTCTAAAATCTATCGGATTGATTTCAAATGACGAATCCGAACTGTTGAAACCCGTCTAACTTACGAGTGATGCGTCTACATGTGAAAATTTTAAATTTTTGAATAAATTTTGTATAGAGTCAAGCGGTCAAAATTAGAAGGTCTATAAATTAATTTTAGTGCATTCATTTTTTTGAACTTTTTTTACCACTTGACTCTATACAAAATTAATTCGAAAATTTAAAATTTTTGTATGTAGATGCATCCCTCGTTAGGTAGACGGGTTTTAATGGTTCGAATTGGTCCTTTGAAATCAATTCGATAGGTTTTAGATATGAGTTCACAAAGAGCCTTGGTGAACTTAGGAACACCCTAGTTCTACTCTTGTATTTCACTAAATTTTGTTGCATACAGTGCCTCGCATAATTAGAATACTCTTCATATAAAAAATTAACAGTATGTATATAAGTTCTGTTAAAAACAAACACAAGTTGTTTATTTTACCAAATTTAGATTGAAGTACCTTACAAGCTGAAAGGTTGATGCGCATGACATCTGAAAGGCTATTGAGGGGATCTATGAATAGTGTAATGTTTTAATCACATGTAAAGTCTATAAAACACATTATTTTGCGTAGTTACATAACTCTATATTTTAATATGAAGGGGGTTTCACTATAGCTTCATGTTTTAGTATGAAGGGAGTCCTTTAATTAATTAATGAATCATATAAAACTGAAATTGGCCTACAATAGATAGAAACAACAATTTTGATTAATTAATAATCATCAATTTTATTGGAAGATTAGCGGTGTTATAAAATTGAATGTGAATAAATTTTGCTAAGTCGAATTGGGGATAGAAAGGAGTTAGATAACAGAACAATCATAACTTACTCTTGTACTAATGGTTGTATGGTAAAACAATGAAATTAAGTGAAGGAAATTACCACTCAAATTTTGATTTACTTTTATTTTTTTGGAATTCACATTTGATTATTACTATTAGTGATAGTACTAAGCATAACTAAAATATAGAAATACATGCCACAAGCTTGGAACCGATATTTGAATAATTTTTAGGAGATCTTTTTTGTATGTGTGGTGCTAATTTAATCCTAGATTGTTCTAAGACTTTTATTTACTTTATATTTTGTTTGTTGTCACCTTATCCTTTGTAATTCCCAAAATAACATCATAAATTTTCAATTTGTTTAAAGATATGATCATCTTGTGACACTTCAGATATGAAAATACCGAATGAAATTTGCCAAAATCTGTGTAAAATTACAATAAGACTTGGTTATATTAGGTTGGAATTTAACAATGCACATGACTTAAAGCAAATCTTAATGTATGGTGTTCATCGTTTAACTATTTATTCATAATTCAAGCGATGTTGGTTTTCAAAGAATTTATTGATAATTCAAACAATGTTGGTTCCATGTAATTATGCAAAAATTTAATCTTTGTATTATGTTTTTTTGATGTTTAGGATATGCAAATGGTGTCAACGGGCTTGGAGCAACAACTGCAAATCTTGCAAGAGTACTGGTAACTATTAATTTTCTCTAAATTACAGTTTTATTAGTTATTACTTATTAGCATATGCATTGTAAGCAATATTTGTTGTCATTGAATAAACTCTTTATAAGAGAAACTGAATATAAAAATTAATGTTCTGAGTTTCTTTCCAAGACAAACCGGATATTGAATGAGTAAGTACTGGTAACTATTAGGTTTCTCTCAGTCACAGTTTTTATTAGTTGTTACTTGTTAATCTTTAATCTGTGTCAAAAGCAATATCTGTCATAATTTAATCTTTTTCCAAGACAAACCAGACAAGCAATCTCTCTCTCTCTCTCTCTCTCTGTGATAATTTATTCTTTGGATTCAACTGAGTTTTTGTCAGAATCGGACCGATTCTGCAGTTTTTTTTTTGGGATCTGTAATCTGTGGTTTGAGCTTTGTAAAAACTTAAAGGAATGAAAGATGGGGAGAGGAAGATTCTGACAGGTGGGACCACAATCAGAACAATCAACTGATGGGCCGAATTTATTGGGCCTATTCTTATTTAATATTTGTTTTAAGTTTTCATTTTAAATTGTTAGTTGAAGGACAAAAGGAGAGTTTGAGGCATAGCTCATCTAATAGCAAATAATAAAAAGGATTAAATTGTGTAAAATGGTACCAGCATAATTTTAGACAAAAAAATTATTTACAAAAAAATTCCTATTTTTTTAATACAAAATAAAATTATTTCGAAAAAAATCTAAGTTTTTGATCCGATTTGTCCGATTCCCACCGATTCACCCAATTATGATTCCATGATCAACTTGCGGATTCTGATTCCGATTTTCAGAGCCATGCAACTTTTTCTGATTGCACCACCTATTTACTTGTATTTGCAATTACATCAAATGCTTTAGTTAGAAAATTGATTCAGTCTTAAAGAAGAGCAATACAAGGTTATTGATATAGTTGTAGCTATGTATGGAATTTTATTAAATCTGGCAAAAGACTTTATTGCCCCTGCAAGTTATTTTTTCTCTATATAATCTGAACTTAGCTGAAATAAATCAAAGAATATGGTTTTCTGATATAGTTTTCTTCCTACTCATCAGAGCACAGTGGAGTTATATGAAACCTAACATATAAGAATTTGGTTTTGATAATAGTTTATGGCTCTAAATGCTATACAAAATGGTAACTTCGTAAAATGTGAAACTAATATCTAGCCTCAGTTAATCTTTCATTCAGCACTTAAATAGAAAACCACAATAAAAGAAAAGAATAAAAGGAAATATAACAAGTGATGCATATCTCTTAGCATAGCTTTGTGTTTGAGTTACTGCTCTACTATTTATTACATCATAACATTCCAAACAGATGTATATCTAATTTACATCAAACAATAATCTTTACTATACTACATCTAATTGATAAAATATAAATTTGCAATGCGTAAAGAGAGAGGCCACTTGGTATATGCCGGCAGCTCTACAGTTGTCTCAGTGCAGTTGAAGCCTGATCAAGTTTCAGTAGCAAAGAAAATGCTGTGCTAATTATTATTTTGCAAAAAAAGTTAGTAATTTAATAACTATTCACATGTCAAATAAAAGTTTAGTTTTGTTCACTATCTACTGGTACGTTCATCATATATTGTTAGTTAACACTGAAAATAAAATAAAAAAATTACCCTAAATTTGGGGCGGTGCCACCTGTTTGTTGTCGGGTTCTTAGTTCAAGATGAACTGGTACACTTGCATCATTTGGCACAGTTGGGTTTGAATTTTCTCTGTGGGCCCCGCTTCCTCCCATTTCGTACAGCTAGAATAAAAGAATAAAGAAAGATATAATTAACCCACACAAATTATTACTGGTGTGTATTGGTATAGAAGTATTGTATCGAAAAAATAATGTTTCTGTTAAATTTTGTACATTTCTACCTTTTTGTAAAGATCTATGTTTTCTTGACGAACTAAGTTTGCTTTGCTGTAGAGATCAACATTTTCTTGGTGTAATAAGCTCCCCTATAAATAAAACCGCAATTAAATTTAGAACTATGATTGCTGGTATGACCTAGAAATGGTACCAGTGAAATCTTGGTATTCTACTGGTAGCTCCTACCAGTCTTTTCAAAAAAAAGAAATCTTGGTATTAATTAAGCCATGGTTTCATTAACCTTCCGGTTAAGCTCTTGAATTTCATCAATCATAATTGAATCCTGTAAAATAAAAAGATGGTGAAAGAGTGTTTAGTAAATATTCTTATATAAAAGTAATACTTGATGAAATTCAAAAGGGAGTTTCTTAGTTGACCTTTGTTGTGCGCACGCTACGCATGCTCATCTCTAGTTGGCTTTCTAGGGTTTGAAGTTCCTTCACACTTAGGCCTGATAGTTCATCCCCCATCAACTGCCTGTTCATCATATGTGCATTATTATTATTATTTTTTTTTCAATTTAACATTGTAAGTTCTCAAATAGTTGATCTGAACCACTCAACGTGATCTCCATATGAAAGTATACTTGGGAGGTCAAATGTTACATTTTTTAGAAATTTTTTACTATTTTTTTAGATGGGTAGAATATCACTCGATCTAAAGATTATGAACCATCCAAAAGTAGTGATTTTCTACCTATCTAAAAAATAGTTAAAAAAATCTATAAAATATAAAATTTGGCATCTAAGTACATTTTCAAAATGGAGATCATATTGAACGGTTTGGATTGGCCGTAGCCTCACTTGTTAACATAGTATTAGAAGTATACCTTTTATTTTACTATTTCTTATTGACTAGATTTCTGTAATGCGAGTAGCTTAAATAATGTGTCTTTTAACAGGGAAATTTTCTCCTATTGTTCAGGTAAAATTGGAAAGATTTACCTATGACTTTCTTGCAAGCTTTGCAGTTGTTGTTTCAAGCTTGCTGCCTCCCTTTGCCAGTACTGCACATAATAAAGAAAACAGTAATTGGTTACACCAAGTTATGCTTTATAACTTTTCTTATTTTAACTGAATTACTCGGGATTTTTTTCGGTTGAACTGGGTACCAGTTGAGCACTGGTGCTTGGACTTTACTGGTCAAAATTCACCTAGGATAAAAAGACTTCATTTTACAGCTCAGCGAGAACCAAAGTCAAGATATCAATTGAGTGATACTGGTACGGGCTATTTTTTTATCACTGTCTTTGATTTGTACAAGAAGCAAAATCGGTAGCAGTATTGGTTTTTTTACTTCAATTGACAAAAATGCCCTAAGTTTGCATGCAGTGGTTTTTACTTTACTAGATTAATGTTATTTGCAACATGTATCAGAATTTACTGGTCAAAATTCACCTAGACTAAAAAGACTTCATTTTACAGCTCAGCAAAAACCAATGTCGAGATATCAAATGAGTGACACTGGTATGGGTTATTTTTTATCACTGTTTTTGATATGTACAGTAAGTAAAATTGGTACCAGTATTGGTCTTTTTTACTTCAATTGACAAAAATGCCCTTAAGTTTGCATTCAGTGGCTGCACTTTACTAAATTATTGTTTTTTTGCAACATGTATCAGAATTTCAGGTTTCATTGTACACAATAATTTGTTTTCTGAAGAAAAATATATGATATTATAAGACCCAATTTATTTGACAACTGTTACAAAGTCATTAAATGTGAGAATTAATTGATGGTTGATCAATTAGTTTTTAAATTGCACCACCAAATTTAATATGCGGATTATCTACAGTAAGTTTAATAACTGCTCTCGTTAGTTATTTTGATTTTACAGTTTAACTACACATGTAAAGCTTTACCAGAGAAGCGAATCAGAAGAAATTTAAGAAAAATGCCTCTTATCAGGTCACCTTTCAGACAGGTTTAAGATTCGAGGCCGCAATGAAATGCATGTATAGGATTCACAAACTAGGAGTTTCATATTTATGTAAAGGGGCATTTGCGGATTTACCCTTTATATCCTGATTTGTAACTTTCAGAAAATTATCATATCTAACGAGGTTGGTTTAGGGTTTATACTTCATTTTACAGCTCAGCAAAAACCAAAGTCGAGATATCAAATGAGTGACACTGGTATGGGTTATTTTTTATCACTGTTTTTGATATGTACAGTAAGTATAATTGGTACCAGTGTTGGTCTTTTTTACTTCAATTGACAAAAATGCCCTTCAGTTTGCATTCAGTGGCTACACTTTACTAAAGTATTGGTTTTTTGCAACATGTATCAGAATTTCAGGTTTCATTGTACACAATAATTTGTTTTCTGAAGAAAAATATATGATATTATAAGACCCAATTTATTTGACAACTGTTACAAAGTCATTAAATGTGAGAATTAATTGATGGTTGATCAATTAGTTTTTAAATTGCACCACCAAATTTAATATGCGGATTATCTACAGTAAGTTTAATAACTGCTCTCGTTAGTTATTTTGATTTTACAGTTTAACTACACATGTAAAGCTTTACCAGAGAAGCCAATCAGAAGAAATTTAAGAAAAATGCCTCTTATCAGGTCACCTTTCAGACAGGTTTAAGATTCGAGGCTGCAATGAAATGCATGTATAGGATTCACAAACTAGGAGTTTCATATTTATGTAAAGGGGTATTTGCGGATTTACCCTTTATGTCCTGATTTGTAACTTTCAGAAAATTATCATATGTAACCAGGTTGGTTTAGGGTTTATACTTCATTTGGTGATGCATAATCAAATATCTGAGAATGCTCCTTTTGTGGATTTGAAAATACCTAAGCATAGGTGAGGTCAAGTCAAATTTCTGGATTAATTTTTTGTATTTGGATGTATGAACATTGTATTCACAGTTGTTTTGTTATGAAACAGATTGCATTTGCTAGTTTCTTCATAAAAGAGAAAACGAGTACCACAAAAATTATTTGGTTTTTGCCATTTTTTTAAAAATAAATAATGTTTTTTGGTAGTGGTGGAGCCACATAGAGCTAGAGAAAGACATGCCTTCTGATTCAAAATAATTTTAAAAATATACTTTCTCATAAAAAAATGTAAAAAATATACTTAATATTCAGAAAAATTATAGAATAATGTCTCATCCTAATTTTTTTTCTCAAAGTATGTTTTCTAGAAGTATGTTATTCCATTTTAGCGTAGCGTTAATTGGTTATCTATATCATTTTTTCAATTTGCCTAGTATGTTACTCTTAGTACTAATTAGCGTAACCGATATACTTCATGAGTGTGCGTATATATGCAAATTTTATAAATATTAGAAATAATTTAGTATAAAGTCAAGTGATAAAAAGAAGAAGAAGATTTATAAGTTAATTTCATTGGGTTCATTTTTCATCAATTTTTTTACGGCTGAATTATATACCAAATTAATTTGAAAAATTATACATCTTGCATGTAAACACTACTTTTAAAGTAGATCGGTTTCAACAGTTTGAATTTAACATTTGAAACCAATACAATAGATTTTTGAGTTAAGCTTACTAAAAGATTTGGTGAGCTTAAGACCACCCAATTCTACTTGTATAATTAAATCTTTGTTATTCCTTAGTTTATCTATTGATATTTTTATTGGGAAACATACCATACTCTATTTGATTAAACAAAACCTATCTGCTAGTTAGCTAGTATATTTGGAATTTAATCTTTTAAATTATTTTAAACATACTACAGCCAAGAAGGATAACACCATAAATTAATGTTTCCTATATATATATATATATATATATATATAGGGATGGGCTTAGCTAAGTCATGGAGTAAAACAAGTTTGTACTTCACGCCTCATTATTTTCATTTTGAAAATCCAAACTACCGATCCGAACCGCTCAACATGATCTCCATATTGAAATGTATTTCGAGACCAAAATTTACATTTTTTGAAATTTTTTTACTATTTATTAAGTCACTTTGAAAATCGCTGATCTGGGTGAACAGTAGCAAAACAGTAAAAAATTCTGGACCAATGGATCAGCGATTTTCAAAGTGGCTTAATAAATAGTAAAAAAATTCCAAAAAATGTAAATTTTGGTCTCGAAATACATTTCAATATGGAGATCATGTTGAGCGGTTCGGATCGGTAGTTTGGATTTTCAAAATAGAAATAATGAGACGTGAAGTACAAACTTGTTTTACTCCATGACTTAGCTAAGCCCATCCCTATATATATTTAACACCATGATTGAGAAGTTCTTTTTAATTTCTTTACTGTATATTTTCCTATATATATTAGAGGTGCTCAACGAGGTGATGAAAAATTGAGTTGTCCTTATACAATTAAATTGTAAGCTTATTGATAAGTATGAATTTCACATATATTTTGGTTAGGATTTTACTTATTAATTGGACCAAATTTCTTTGTTTTTTTTATAAGTTAGATTTAGCTATACGATTAGGTTACTGTGCATTCAACTTTGATAATTTTTGGGCATTATATTTTTCAATTCAGACATGGGTTTAGGGTTTAGGGTTTAGACCTCTTACAAAATACAATTACGCTATAGTATCTTATTTAGTCCCCCTCTCTCCTCTCTCCTATCTAAATTTTCTAGATCCACCCCTAAATTCAAGAGGAATCTCAAAACATTGAAGTGTAATTTTTTTTTTTTTGGAGTAAAGTTGGGAGGTCAAGCCACCTAACTGTTTTTAATATCCACAAGGAATCTCCCATCCGGGTTTCGAACCTGTAATCTCTCACACGGAGAGCATTGCATTTGTCACTAGACCAAATACTAGTTCTCATTGAAGTCGTAACTTTTTAAGGGTTTTAAAGAACTTTATTTGATCACCTAGATCCGAGGTTTACAAGGAAAGGTGCAACGCTTGCAATGTAAATGCTCACAACAAAGGGTATAAGGGTTTTATCTAATTCTATGTTACTTATTTTGATTTTACAAGACGCATTTTTTAGATGTATTTGTGTATATTATTTACCTATGATAGGTTAATTTTACTCTCGGAGGGCAATATATATAGAGGAGGGATCCAATTACACCTTTTTTGGTGACACATCATGACACCGTTTTTTATATAGATCAATTTTGCGATTTCAAAATCCAAACAGTCGATCCGAACCGTTCAACATGATCACCATATTAAAATGTACTTGGAGATCAAATTTTACATTTTTTTGAATTTTTTTACTATTTATTAAGATGGTTACAAAATCGCTGTTTTTCAATGGTCTGAAAACAACGATTTTTGTAACCATCTTAATAAATAGCAAAAAAATTCAAAAAAATGTAAAATTTGATCTCCTAGCACATTTTAATATATCCATCATGTTGAACGGTTTGAATCGACTATTTGGACTTTGAAAATGGTAGATGTCAAAGTGTGTCACCAAAAAAGATGTAATCGGATCCCTCCTCATATATATATGGTGTCTACATCTAACTATACTTGAAACAGTTTAATTAACTTTACTTGTTGCTTAATTACTTTTGTTGTGCTTTGATTTATCTTTGAAAATACCAACAAAAAATTAATAAAGAGTAGATTAACTTGAATTGTTATTAGGTATTGGGAATGAACTCTGCTGCTTTTCTGATCCCAACTATTCAAATTCGTTGAGATTTGTGCATGAAAAAGTTTATTTATCGAGATACGCAAATGAAAATTTTGAATGGTTGGGATCGAAAGCAGGACTCTGCTTTTCTCTAAAAAAAGCAGCAGAGTCGGATCCTAGGTATTGTGGTAAGTCAGAAACTCTAGGAAGTTGTGTTTAATTCAACTTTCTTACGAGTCTATAGATGATCAAAATGATTTAAATTGGTACTCAAAACTGCCCCGACATTAAAAGCAGGGGTGGATGCAAGATTTTCACTAGGGTAGGGCAATAAATTATCAAATCGGATTTAAATAGCTAATCGGGTTCAAACCCATTAGATAACAAGTACTAGAATTTGAATTGCAGGCGGAGAGCTGCTTCACTTGATTTTCCTTTTTTCTTTTCGAGTCAGCGGAGAGGAGGGATTTCTTTTCGTTTTCGTTTTTCTGTTCGAGTCAGAGAGCTCTCCGCTCTGAGGTTTGCGTTTTTTTTTTTTTTTGCATTTCTGAATCAGAGAGAACAACGGAGAGGGAGAAGAATTATAATTGGATCAGCAGATAACGAATTCGAATTGGATCAGCAAATGAAATTGGGCTCTGTTTTAGATTATATTAGGTTCTACCTCTTAAAAATTCATTTAAAATATATTGGATTGTTGAGCTCACATCACAGGCCAGGTCGCCAAGGTAGGGCAATATTATTTTTCAGAGTAGAGCAAAGGCCCAAAATTCAGTTCCAGTAAATTGATTTTGGATTTCCAGAGGTGCCCTACCCTGTATTGAGCTGCATCCGCCCCTGATTAAAGATTTACTATATATAATGGTAAGTGATGCGCTTGCAACCCACATTTAATTAATTTAGGGTTAAATTTTATTAGTACTTGAAACTAAATGGGCAAAGATCTCCAGCTGAATTCCTCACGAAGGCCTGAACTAATAAGAACACATCATTGATATATAATCACCAGCTGACCTTCAAGAAAAAAAAAAAATTTGATATTGGTCTCTTCTATCACTTGGTATAGGATTTTCTCTGAGGAGTTTGTTCTGAAAGTTTTGAATTTCTGAGATAATTACTTGATTATGTTGGAAATCAATTTGATAACATGACCCGGCTGTCAACCATTTGGAGTATGTTTGGTTGCAAAATAAGAATAATTAGAATAGCCAAATAAAAAATAACTATTGTTTGTCTTATTAGAATAGCCAAATCTCAAAACTCTTAGAAATAACCTATTCTAATAAGACAAAAAGTTTGAATTCCCTATTTTAGCTATTCTAATCAAACCAAACACTGAATAGCCTAATTTCAAAAATAGCCTATTCTCAACCCAACCAAACATACCCTTGATGAATATCTTAAAGCCATTTCTCTGTCTACCAAGAATTAGAGGATACTTTTAAAGGGACAAAGAAAAGCAAAGTTAGGTTTAAGTAGCATGTATCCATGTATTAATTAATTGTTTCTTCTCAATGTTTCATAGCATGAATTCCTGAAGAAGAACCAATGTAAGAGCAGTACTTAATTAGGTTATAGTGTTTTTCAGCTAGTATTGTTTATTTGGAGATCCACCATTAACTCAAAGACAAATATATGGTGTTCATCTAAATCTGAATATATTAGGTAAACATACACACTGAAGAAATTAATCATCAAATAATATCTGTGCTGTGTCTTAAATGCTTCTATTTCTCTAAGTTTTGTCAACTCATCATCTTGCTTCTACCTCTCAATGAAGGAGAAACTAACTAGGAGCATAATCGGTATCCATTATTGCATGCACTACTGGTATGTAATTACACTACAAAAATTGGATGCTTCGGAGTATCGAAAACCTATTTATGACCTTCGAATTAGGTTTTTCATAGTCAATATATGTATCAACATATGTATCAATTCAAGAAATGATAAACCTATAGAGAAAAAGAAATATAAATGCTCTTTCTAAAGAAAAGAAGGCGATATAATGAGCAAGATATTATTTAGTAAATACTTCTTGAACTAATTAAGATGTCCACGCATTGTAAATTAACGTGTTTCTAATTACTTTGTTGATATATACTCAGTACTGGTATGATTAATTATCGATCCTACACGAGGGTAAGGAGTGATTCCTGCTGTTAAAGGATAGGCTACTCACACATGACGTTTTGCTACGCAGAAACATAGCATGCGATACACCTTGCGCATTATGTCAGAATTGCCCAATGGAATCCGCCTTCCATGTGTTTTTTCTATGCCCATACATTGTACATGTGTGGTTCATTCTGAGTAATATGGTGGGCTTCAATCTGGTTCAGAGAGGGGTAGACGTTCTAACCACATGGGACCTCTCCATCCGCAGCTTGAGAGGCAGAGGGTAGCACTGGAAGAACTATGGTACCGGCCTGTTCCTGTGCACCTGCTGGATGACTTGGAAGGAGAGAAATTCGAGAATTTTTACAGATGAAAGGATGCAGCCACAGAGGTTAGCAGACAGTGTGTGGCATGAGTTTGCTTTATGGAGGAAGAACTGTTGATGGCCACATAATTGGCGGCTGTTTTTATATTTTATCCTAGCTGTATTGAGGGTAGTTTGTTCAGATGTATTACTGATATAGATGGAGGGTTCGTAATGTGTTACCAGTGAGAGACTGGACCCTTGATGTAATATGCACTTTTTAATATTATCAATATACTAGCCTTGGCAGCCGCTGCCAAGTTTTTCAAAAAGAGGGTAAGGAGTGAGAAACAACAGATTAAATGTATAATCTAAGGTTCTATAACTGTCAGACTAAATTAAACAAGAGATATCTAATGAAGTTTCATCACAACTGATTAATTAAGACATGTTACAGTAGAAATAATTAGCAATGAGCTAATGTTAACGCTGAAATGTATTATATTTTATTTGATATATATTTATCTCTCCAGCCCATAAAGATTGAAGATAGCAGTTTTAAAGATGGTACTTTTTGAAAAACTAAAAAGTAAATATTACTTGTTATACAAATGGGGAGGGGGGGGACTGATGCATCATTGCATCATGCATGCTTTGGTTTGTTTATATGTGCAGTAGTACAATGGATAAATTTGTAAAATGTTTATGATAAAGTCGTGAAGTTTATCTATATTGTTTATATGGTCTGATCTCCAACTTAAAAAATGTACCAGTTCAGTAAAAGAAAAGGTTCTCTTACAAAAAAATATGTAAAATTGTTATAGATCATGTGTATATATATATAGTCATATATATTACAATATGTGCAGATTTTGATGACATCATGGAACACTAAGTTCTTATAACAATTTTGCAAAGACACAAAGGAAGGTGAACATATTCTCTTGCATAATTTGTATTTGAGTTTTTCACCTCTAAACATAAACATTGAGATAGAAAAATGTACCTTCAGCTAACCTTTTTGCAGGAGACAAACATATGAAGAAACACAATTTAAACAATGAAATAGTTTTGACTAGGAATTAAGGAAAATAAATGATTGGTCTATGTGTGTGTATATGTATAAATGGTACCTTAATTTCGGAATTAGGATTAACGATTTGTTGGCTCTCGTCTTTCGCTTTGGTGTATCTTTCTATGACATTCTTCATGCTACAGCCACCAGAACAACAAACCACAACTTAGTTGATTTTTTACATGACTTCTCAAGATCTTACAAAAGCAAGGATATATACAACAAAAGAACATATTAATTGGTTACTTATTTATGATCTGAAAATATATTAGTCTAAAAAAGTAGTTAGCAAAAGAAAGGTTGAAGTAAGCGATTAAGCCTATAAATTTTTGTTAAAAGAACCATTTACAAATTAAGATGGAAAGTAAAAATACCTTCTAGTGATGGATAGGATGATGTAATGTAAATGGCTAATTAAGGAAGTTTCCAAATAAAACCAACAAAATGTGGGGATAGAGAGAGCTCAAAATAAATGACAACTAGACATTTCTTAACTAACGAAGTGAGCAAAAGGAAATTAATATTAAAAGAGAAAAATACAAAAATTGGTCTAAGGAGAGACGCATGTTCGATCCACACAAGAAATATATAAAAGAATTAATAAATATCAGAGTTTGTAGAACCTTATTTCAAAACAAAACAGAAGAAAGAGAGAGAATTTGCTAATAAATCTGAAGGAGTTGATAAAACGACGAGGTAAATATGGATTATATATTATCACAGTCAAAATAGAGAGAAAGAAAGGTAGATCGATCGACAACTAGAGTGAAGTTGAGGGGGCTGTGCCAAAAGAAATTGAGAGAGAGAGAGAGAGAGAGAGATAGAAGAGCACCCTAGGCAGCCACTGCCAGGATTTTCAAAAAAAAAGAGAGAGATAGAAGAGCACCTAGGCAGCCTCTGCCAGGTTTTCAAAAAAAAAAGAGAGAGAGAGAGATAGAAGAGTGTGAGTAAGACCTAGAGCTGGTGTACTCATAGAGGCGGCTGGTGCTGGAGAAGACGACAAGACCGACCTCGGCATCACAAAGGATAGCGAGTTCCTTGGCTTTCTTGAACAAACCGCTTCGCCGCTTGGAGAAAGTCACCTGACGGCTCGTTGAGTTGTCGATCCTCCTTATCACTATCTTCCCCCTCCCCATCTTAATTAATTAGTTTCAGATCAAGTACTAAAGCTGATGAGAGAGAGAGAAAGAAAAAGAGAAAGAGAAAGAGAGAGAGATAGTAGAGATGTGAGTAGGAAATTAAGGAAGGCAAGGTATTAGGTAAGAACTAAGAAGGGTATTGATTACTAAATTTGGGGCTTCAAATTAAGGGTTGAGATGAGTCTACTCCTCATTGGGTACCCTTTTATTTTATTTTTCTCCATTTACACCTTCAAATGGACACCTTTTAATTATTTTAACCCTTAGTGTTGTCCTCTCTTACAAGTTGTAACTAATGAAATATATACACATCACATTATTTAAAGTTTAAGAATCCAGAATCTAATAAGACATGTTAGTATCATCAAATATGTTTTAATGCGAGATAAAGTAAGATATAGTTATGATATTATATGGATACTTTCTTTGTGATAAGCACATTTTAATTATTTTTAAATCACATTCAAAGCATATACTCTTCAGAAAATATTAATTTGTCAAAGTTGCTTTCCCAATCGGAATAGCCAACATTTGCTTGAACTTCGAAGGGGTAATGAAAACTGGATTAAAAAATAAATGAACAAACAGTTTATTTGGTTTATGGAGGAGATGAAAGGAGAGAGAGGTGAATAATAGATGATAAATTGCTTCATTTTTTTGTTTGGTTGGTTTTGCTTTCGGAATTTGAAGAATAATAAAATATGAGTTTTAGAATGTTATAGGAGATTAAAAGAAATTAAATCTAGCCCTCCATTCAAATAACAAGATGTAAAAGTTACAAGAAGAGGTTAATTAACTAAATTTATTTTGAATGAATTCATAGGCTCTATGTGGTCCCTCTTTTTGGTACAATAAATGGACACAAACAAGAACTTGTTAACAATATTATCTACCTCCTTTTTATATACATATAATATCTACTCAGCATATGAACTCTGCCATTGGCAGAGTCTTTCATGCACTCTCTCTCTCTCTCTATGTATCTCTTAAAGCAAGCAAAATATCACAAGTGAGAAGCACGTCAGAGAGACAACAGTTGTTTAATTAATTAAAAAGAAAAAAAAAGTTGTGTGAGAGAGAGAGGTTTCTAAATTAACTTAAAATTACTAATAAGTGGAAAGGAAGAGGTGCTGTTTGTCATTGTCAGTTTGTCAGATAAGATATATATAAGTGTATATATATATATGCATGACATGCATTGCATTATTAGCATATGGATTGGTGACGCGTGTGTTTCCTAGTACGCATGCCATCCCAGGTCCCCTTCACCTTTCATGCCATCCCAGATCAATAATTGCTCTCTACTCTCTTTACTATATATATATATATATATATATAGAGTAGAACTAGGGTGTTCCTAAGCTCACCAAGGTCTCTTGTGAGCTCAACTCTAAAACCTATCGAATTGACTTCAAACGACATTTCTAAACCTTAGATGTTCAATCTATATTAAAATGTGCTTGGAGACCAAATTTTACATTTTTTGGAATTTTTTTACTATTTATTAAGCCGGTTTGAAAACCGTTGTTTTCTAATGGTGCAGAATTTTAATAAAAACAGCGGTTTTCAAACCGGCTTAATAAATAGTAAAAAAATTCCAAAAAATGTAAAATTTGGTCTCCAAGCACATTTTAATATAGATTGAACATCTAACGGTTTGAAATGTCGTTGAAGTCAATTCGATAGATTTTAGAGTTGAGCTCACAGAAGGACTTGGTGAGCTTAGGAACACCCTAGTTCTACTCTATATATATATATCTATCCTCTATTTATTAATGCTTCTTGCTTCATGGTACCACTGTACACTTTACCTAATGCAGGAAATTAAGGTAGTTTGTGAGCCCACCAATCAAAATCAGATTACCAACAGGAAACAAATAGTAAACGAAAAAAGACTTTCATGCATTAATAATATATAAAAATTTAACCTTAAATCATCCGAAGTTATATTGGCATGTTATATATAGTAAGTGTTGGCATATATACAATTAAGGATAATTTTCGTGGGAGGCCACTAGACTTTGTTTTTTGTCACAAATTGGTCACTCAAGTTTAGTTTGTTCATCTATAACCATAAAGCTTTTTGTTTATTTCAATCAAGTCATATATAACTTTTCCATCCAAAATACTAACTGAATATGCTCATCCGTTACCTTTTCTGTCCAAAACACTAATAAAATATAAAGTACCATGAGATGGATAAGCATATTATGTTAGTATTTGGGCAGAATAAACATATTCTGTTAGTATTTTGGATGAAAAAATTATAGATTGACTTGATTGAAACAAATAAAAAGTTTAATAGTTATAGAGGGACAAATCAAACTTAATTGACCAATTCGTAACAAAAAACAATTAAAGTTTAATTAGTGACCTCTGGTGAAATTGACCCTGCAATAGCGCACATCGGTCCGTACTATGGATCAATAATGTAAAATCAAAATAGTCAATCTGAACCATTGAAGATGATCTCCATGTGAATATGTAAATGGAAACCAAAATTTTCATTTTATATTTTTTTTTTACTATTTTATTTAGATAGATAGAAAATCACTACTTTCCCATGGTCTAGAATCTTTAGATCAAATAATTTTGTACCTATCTAAAAGATAGTAAAAGTTTCAAAAACATATATGTAAATTTTGACATCCATATATGTACATTTTTATATAAAAAAATTATGTTGAGCAGTTTGAATTGATTGGATTTTGAAAATAAATATATGAATTCATAGTAAAAACCGATGTCAACTATCTCACTCATTAATTAATGTTTCTTTAAAAGATTATTATTTCATTCCAGGCATATATAGCTCTAAACAATTTAATAATTTATTGTGGAAGTTTCCAACAATATGTGGAGCTTCCAAAGCGTTGCCCAATACAAAGTCAAAAGTCTTGAGTTTGATTTTTAATGATGTGGGAAGGTCAAGTCTCAGTTGTTGTTTTTTAATTTAAAAACAAACTCAAGAGTATAAAAATTATAAGAGATCTAACTTTTACATACTTACAAAATCAGATTTGTTAGGGGATGCAGCTAGCTACAAATTATCATCACAACATACCTAAATTAATTAGAGAAATCAATGTTGCATGGTTTACATAATTGCTACCATCATTTTAATTTACTATAAAACGGACAAGTATGTATGTTTCTACTTTATTTTATTTTTTTGAATTGTAATTCATACAACCTGATACTAATTTATATAAACCAAATATTAGTAAGAACAGAGTTGGAACTTCATCACTAAAAGTGATTTTATGCTATATTATTTCCTTTCTTTCTTTAGTGATTTTTTTATTTTTCAAATTAACAGTTAACCAAAATAATATTGATTTTTTGATAGATTATATGTAAGATGAAATAGGAGGGCTAATACCTGTATAAGTAGAAAAAAAAAACTAAAGAATCAATTATTATTTGCACTTTTGTCTAGTTTAAGCTAATATAAGATCCCTTTGCAATAACTTTTACAACAAAATCCATTATTTTTGTTTTTTTAGCTCCACTATTTCAAGAATTAGATACATCACCTAACAGGTATAATAATTCATATAACTTGAACATTGAAGTACTACTAATTATTAATTATTGTTTTCTAGTCCACACCCGTTCACCACCTCTTAATTTGTACAAATTTTTCAATTTTAACATCTTCATACTTTATTTTTTTCGATTCAGAACTACATAATTTTATAATTTGAGAACCTTATTGTATTAACTATTAAGTTACCTTGAACCCTAGGGAAGAGGAATTCACATCACCTTAGGTTACCTGACTGAAGACAATTACGATCGGACGGTTCTTTTAGTATGACACAAATCTCAAAACAGACCCCTACAGTCTCCAGAGGCATCCGATTGAGTTTGGCCCAAATAGGTTTAATCTGGGCCGTCCGTTTCAATTTGCTTGAGTCAGGTACCTGGGAGGATACGGATCCAGCAAAGAGTATCCCCTCAGATACCGTAAGTACCTGAGTTAATTTCAGCTGAGCGATTTTTTTTTCCGGATTTGCCTTAGATGCATGAGAATCTTTAAAATTTGTGTCAGATTAATATAATCAGTCCGAATCTCATTCTACCAGGTCAGAAACTTTACAGGATATGAATTTGAATTCTAGTTAATTTAAATTGAATACAAACTCACATATTCTAAATACTAAAAATAGTAGGTAGGTATAACAACAGTAGCATTGAATAATCAAATTCCTTAAATTAATTGGACATGGCCAATTTGCTCACCTCACCAATTAATTAGAGAGAGAGAGAGAGAGAGAGAGATTAGTGGCGAACCAAGTTGCAATTATTAATTAGGTATATGGGACTTCTATATTAATTAAGCACGCATATCAGCAGGGAATCATTTTGGTAATTGTTTATTTAGGGGTCCAGTAAACTAATAAATGGTAGTTATGATGCCGTGACCATTACTTCAAAATTCAAATAATTAGGGTTTTTCGAATTGATTCAAATTTGAGTTTGATTTATTTAGTTCCAAGTTATTAATTGATCCATTGAGCTCAAAACTAAAGTTTAAAGCTCTATATAAATTCAATTATTAACTTTTAATGTTTTATTTTGGTATTATCATAAAAACTAAAGTGTAAAGTACCCATATATATATAGAGAGAGAGAGAATGGCTAATATATAAACGTTTGTTTCTGGACTCAGGAATAAACAATTCGGTTCTCCGATTTTAAAAGTCCAAAGAGTCGATCCAAACCGTTAGATATTCAATCTATATTAAACTATGCTTGGAGACCAAATTTTACATTTTTTAGAATTTTTTTACTATTTATTAAGCTGGTTTGAAAACCGCTGATTTTATTAAACTTATGCACCATTAAAAAACAGCGGTTTTCAAACCAGCTTAATAAATAGTAAAAAAATTCTAAAAAATGTAAAATTGGCCTCCAAGAACATTTTAATATAGATTGAATATTTAACAGTTTAGATCGACTATTTGGACTTTGAAAATCAGAAAACCAAACCGTTTGTTCCTGAGTCCAGGAACTAAAGTTTGTATATTAGCGATTATATATATATATATATATATACACACACACAGTCTTATTATTTTGTAAGAAAAATATTACCAATGTCTTGCTCATTTTTAATAAAATAAACAAAACTTAAATTTATATCTAAAAAAAAGTGAGAACACTATATGTTATATCAATAGTTAATTAGGTTTTGTCAAATTGAATAAGTTGCGGTGTTATATAAAGTTAAAGTCTGTTAATTATGAGCAATTATAACACAACGAGGTTGTGATGTTATAATCTCCTCATATGATAACACAACAATAAAATAGAAATCTTTGATGTTCAACAAGGAAAAAAAAAATATAAAGTGTGGGATGGGGTCCATTTGTCTCTCTTTCGGTCTTTCCTACGTACTCTTTTGATCTATCACATATGATGGGTGGGGTCCATCACTCCATTGCATGGTCATAAAAGTGGTTGGTAGAGAAAGCAAGAGACACTATATGAGAACTCATTCATCAAATTTAGTTATCGTTCATTTTGATCAGCTAGTATTTAGTTTCACATTGTCAAGAGGTATAGTAAACTCTATCATTTCGTTCTCTGTCTTTATATGTAGCTACCGGGACAGAGTCAGACTTTTAAGTTATCGGGATCAAACGTGAATGGAGGTTAATTTTACACTACTCATAATATTTTACTCTAAACTATAGAAAATAAGGTATAAGTAGAAAAATTTTGAAAAAAAATGGAGGTCAAGAGTGGCTCTGCCACTGTGTAGCTAGCTCCATCTTTTTCTTACACGCTATGTATATCATTTTATTTTATATTTTAATAAAGATTAAAGTTCAAGTCACCCAGCTTGCTATAAGAATTTGTTTTAAAACTATGAATATACTTTTGAAACCATAAGAGCGTAGTTGCTAAGAGCATGTGTACATTAGTCAATTTTTTGCCAAGTTCTTAAGATAAATTCTTGTAGTAACTTGTTTAATATTCACAAGAATATATCTCTCATTCAGATTTTGAATATGTGACCTCCACACAGAGAACATTGACTTTACCACAAGATTAAAACGTTGGTTCCTGATATTATATTATTGATTTAGTCTTGTACACTTAATTACTAATTAAGGTACCATTATTTGTTAAATGCAAATCGTATAGACTACTAATAACTATTTAAAACAAGCATTTGCTTTTCTGAAACATTTAAGATATATAAAAGTAAGTTGCATATATGATAACAGTTGCACGGCTATCTGTTTCCATGTGCATCTCCTGTTATAATTCAAAAGTTTGCAGGTGAAGAAGATGGAAAATGACACAACTAAACTAAACTTTCAAGAAATGAACTACTATAGTAACATGTGCATATTAATCCTCAGAATTAAGTTATAGAAATTTTGGCTTCTAATCTTTTGAGATTATTAGCAAATGTAATGAGTTGCTCTTGCCTACACTTTGACTTTAAATAAATACAAATGAAGAAGTTGAGTCACTTGTATATATTATGACCCATATCAATTAGCGTCGATCTATATATATATCGAGACTAAAAACACAACAAAAATAATCCATACTAGAGTTTCTTCTTCGATCAGTGGTGCGAGATGGAGAGGAGAGAGTGAGAGAGCGAATTTTCGGAGCTGACGGAGAGGAGGGGGGGGGATTTTTTCGACTAAAGTGGGGAATTTTCAGGAGGAAGCGCGACGTGGAGAGAGACGAAGTGCTGAAATGTAAGTTCGAGAGAAGAACAGAGTCGGAGAGGCTGAAATATGGACCCACTTGTCATTGATAACTATAGCGGTTACTGTTCACTCTCGGTTCCAAAATTAATATATAAGATAGATTTTGTTGCTGGTGTGTTGCTTCTTCGAAATGTTAATTTGTGATATTTAATTTTGATCCTGATTCAAAATAAATATAAAAGTGTGTGTGTGTGTGTATGTAGAGAGAGAGAGAGAGAGATATTGGCTAAGCTCAAAACGTTTTTTCCATGGCTATGAAACAAACGATTCGGTTCTCAAATTTCCAAAGTTCAAACAACAAATCCAAACCGATAGATGTTCAATCTATATTAAAATGTGTTTAGAGAACAAATTTTACAAATTTTACATTTTTTTGAATTTTTTTACTATTTATTAAGCTGGTTTGAAAATCGCTATTTTTCAATACTGCAAAAATGTAATAAAAACAACGATTTTCAAACCAGTTTAATAAATAGTAAAAAAATTTCAAAAAATATAAAATTTGGTCTCCAAGCACATTTTAATATAGATTGAACATCTAACGGTTTGGATTTGTTATTTGAACTTTGAAAATTAGATAACCGAATTATTTGTTCCATGGCCATAGAAAAAACGTTTTGAACTTAGCCAATCTCTCTATATATATATATTAAGTTAATCTTCATCATTATTTAGTTTAGTATTCCCTAGCTAGTTTTTTGTGTGTGTGTGTGTGTGTGATAACGAATATATATGGGCAAGTTAAAGAAAACTAATATGGTAGAGTTGCTACTTGCTAGACAAAATGGATTCCATATAAAGTTTTGGGTTGAAGTGCAAAAAAAAAGATGCACACGTGTCAACACCCCATCAGCTAATTAATTAAGTAATTAACCGACATATCCAC
The DNA here is from genome assembly GCA_025461125.1 of Carex kokanica. NCBI lineage: Eukaryota > Viridiplantae > Streptophyta > Magnoliopsida > Poales > Cyperaceae > Carex > Carex kokanica. The sequence goes on along the minus strand of JAJGRX010001217.1, from coordinate 1,061,664 downwards.
GTGAAGCATTGCATGGCGAAATGAACCCTCTGGTCCAAGTACCAATATAATTAATTAATTCCATCATTTAATGTACAATGGAGAGAAGCATTTTTTTTTGTCCTCTTTTTTCACAGTTAAGTAGGCAACTTGAAGGAAGGTTTTGTTACCCAGAAATTTTTATTTATAGAAATTAATATGAAATAATATAGGATATTAGAATGTGTGGCTGGATTTTTAGAAGCATAGACGGATCTGAATTTTCAAAAAAATATAGGGTATTAGAATGTGTGGTTGGATTTTTAGAAGCATGGACGGATCTGAATAGGAATGCAAACGGATCGGATACAGATTAGACAATGGTAAATCCATATCCGTATCCGCTTTTATTTTTCGGATACAGATGCGAATACGGATTGTATATTAAAGAAATATAGATTAGATATTTGTTTTTCAAAACAATTATTTATTTAAACAATATACATAAATATTATTAAAAAATATCAAAGTTTAAATTATTTATCTAATTATAATAGTGATTAACATAATTTTTTATCATAATATATATTAAACTATACATTATATATCTACTATTCATATACAAATAATTAAAATTTATATCATATCCGTATCCTCACAAATATTTATATATCGGATATCCGTACTTAATTTTCGCATACGGATCTAAATACGGACGAATAATATCGTATCCATTTGCATCCTTAATCTCGGATCCAATGGATCCAGCCACAGCAACACAGCAAACCACATAAAATTCGGTCATATTGGATCCGAAAAAGGGACAGAGGGGTGGTAAATTCGGTCATATTGGATCCAATTTTTTTTAGAATCCGTCTGTGCCATCTAAATTCCACTGCACTCTTTCTAATACCATGTATTATTTAATAAAAGTTCTGTTTGTTACCAGTACAGAACCAGTTATCTTTTTAAAAAGATGAAACTGTACTTTGCATCTTCTGATTTGAAGTTTCAAATGTACTTGAAGCACAGACACACATGCTGATGCTGTCATGCTTGCTGAGAAAAGGAATCGTGATGTGTGTGTGTATATATAGGGAGGCCAAGTGTCAATCATCGCCTAATGATTTATTACAGGTGCCGAAAAGACAGAAGAAAAGGCAAATCTCATTGAAATCTACACACAGTTTCACATTCTAAAGGTACTACTGCCGACGTAAAGATCTTTTTTTTTATTATTATGAAAACAATTTACTTTATATGTATATATACTAATGAGTGAGGCTACGGTGCTATGCATAGCACCAATGGCTAGTGTACTACGGCTCAATATGGTACTTTTAAAAATTCTAACGGTCGATCCGAACCGTTCAATGTGATATCCATATGAATATGTACTTGCAAACTAAATTTTATATTTTTTCGAATTTTTTTACTATTTTTTTAGATATGTAGAAAAATCAGTGTTTTCTGAAAATTCTGGACCATCAAAATTCTACCTATCTAAAAAATTAGTAAAAAAATTCGAAAAAATATAAAATTTAGTTTGCAAGTACATATTCATATGGTTATCACATTGAACGGTTCGGATCGACCGTTAGGATTTTAAAAAGTACCATATTGAGCCGTAGTACACTAGTCATCCGTGCTATGCATAGCACCATAGCCTCACTCTATACTAATTATGTTCGTTGGAAGAAATTCCCTTCACTTTATGGGCATGTGAAATCAATTTCCTGTACTGGCAAGTTTCCATTATTATATTATATTTCTCATTTCTGAATCCTGATTCCTGATTTGTTTTGTTTTTTTTTTGTAATATTAGTCATGAATTAAGAGTCTTGATTAAGATTACGTTCATATTTTCTACATTTGAAGTTCAAACAGTCGATCAAAACTATCTCCATATGAAGATGTTTTCGAATACTAAATTTTATATTTTTTTTTACATTTGTTTATTATTTTTTTAGATAGGTAGAAAATCACTGGTTTTTGGATGGTTCATAATTCTTTCAAAAACATCGATTTTCTACCTTTCTAAAAAATAGTAAAAAAATTCTAAAAAATTTAAATTTGGATTTGAAGCATATTTTATTATGAAGATCATATTGATTGATTCTGATCAACATTTGAACTTTGAAATAGGAGATATTTCTCCCCACGCGCGCCTTCACCAGTTATCTAATAAAATTAATCCATGATGCAAAACAAGAATTATATATAGAGGTTTGCTAAGATTAAAATTGTAGTTCGTAACCCTTGGTGCTACCAATTTATTTTTGCAGTTTTCAAAGTTTCAATAGTCAATATGAAGTGCTCAATGTGTTCTCCATATTAAAATGTGTCTGACGCATGATTTATGCCAAGGAGGGGCAATAATCAGATTAAAATAGTTTATCGGGTTCAAACCCATTAACAAATTGGGTACCAGATAAAAAACAATCAAAATAATACGAAACAATAAAAATAGTATAGTCTTACATAATAAAAAATAACAAAATAATATCATTTTACATATTTAAAAACAACAAAGTTGGTCCGGATTCGTAAATTTCTATAAAATTTCTATAAAAACAACAAAATTTCTCATTAACAGTGCTTTTGGACTGGTCTGGTGGGCTTTCCATTTCCAGAGGGGCAAAACAATTTCCATGGTGGGGCAAAGTGGTACCCAGATCATATTTTTCCACTGAATTTCAAAATTAAAGGAAAGGCAGTTGCCCCTCTCTAGCTGTGTGTGGGTCCGCCTTGCTGGGAGATCAAATTATACATTCGAGGACCAAATTTTACATTTTTTGGAATTTTTTATTATTTTTTATGGATTTTTAAAAATTACTGTTTTTCTGATTTGTTCAATTTTTTTATTATTCAAAACATTGATTTTCAAAAATCCTTAAAAAATAGTATTTAAAAAGAAGAAGTATAATACCAGTTATCAGTACAGAACAGTACCAGTTAAAAAATAGTCTTTTCAAAAATCCTTCAACAAGTTCTGTTTGTAACCAGTACAGTACCAGTTATCTTTTTAAAAAGATGAAACTCTTCTTTGCATCTCCTGATTTGAAGTTTCAAATGTACTTGAAGCACAGACACACATGCTGATGCTGTCATGCTTTCTGAGAAAAGGAATCCTGATGTGTGTGTGTGTGTGTGTATATATAGGGAGGCCAAGTGTCAATCATCGCCTAATGATTTATTACAGGTGCCGAAAAGAGAGAAGAAAAGGCAAATCTCATTGAAATCTACACACAGTTTCACATTCTAATGGTACTACTGCAGATGTAAAGATTTTTTTTTTATTATTATTAAAACAATTTACTTTATATATATATACTAATTATGTTCGTTGGAAGAAATTCCCTTCACTTTATGGGCATGTGAAATCATTTTCCTGTACTGGCAAGTTTCCATTATTATATTTCTCATTTCTGAATCCTGTTTCCTGAATTATCAGTCGTGAATTAAGAGTCTTGATTCAGATTACGTTCATATTTTCTACATTTGAAAGTTCAAACAGTCGATCAGAACTACTCAATATGATTTCCATATGAAGATGTTTTCGGATACTAAGTTTTACATTTTTTTACATTTATTTATTATTTTTTTAGATAGGTAGAAAATCACTAGTTTTTTTATGGTCCATAATTCATTCAGAAACATTGATTTTCTATCTTTCTAAAAAATAGTAAAAAAATTCTAAAAAATTTAAAATTTGGACTTGAAGCATATTTTATTATGGGGATCATGTTGAATGATTCGGATCGACATTTGAACTTTGAAATAAGAGATATTTCTCCCCACGCCTTCACCAGTTATCTAATAAAATTAATCCATGATGCAAAACAAGAATTATATATAGAGGTTGGCTAAGATTAAAATTGTAATTCCTAAGCCTTGTGCTACCAATTCATTTTGACAGTTTTCAAAGTTCAAATAGTCGATCTGAAGTGCTCAACGTGTTCTCCATATTAAAATGTGCTTGGAGACCAAATCATACATTCGGGGACCAAATTTTACATTTTTGAAAAACTTAACTATTTTTTATGGATTTTTAAAAATCACTATTTTTCAGATTTTTGTAATTTATTTTTTATTATTCAAAACATTGATTTTCAAAAATCCTTAAAAAATATTAATTTTTTTTTTCAAAAAATGTATAATTTGGTCTCCAAGCACATTTTAATATGAAGAACACATTAAGCACTTCAGATCGACTATTTGAACTTTGAAACCGAAAAAACCAATTGGTAGCGCAAAGACTTAAAAACTACCATTTTGATCTTAGCCAACCTCTATATATATATATAAACATAATTTTCTTACTTAGCATTCTCCATCCTTGGGAATTTTATAACAATTAATAAGGATTGCTCCATTATTATTTTTTTTTACCTGCATTCATAATTTTTGTGCCTCAAGGTTCAGTTATCATGTCATAATATGTATTCAAGCAGAATTTCTCCATGCCAATGCCATACATTAATTCCGGGCCAATACCATATATACACTCTTTTATTTTGTGATTCATTTAATGGGCCGCAAGAGAAGCAAATCTTGGGCTTTCTTCATTAGTTTAAAAAAAAACATGGAGTAGGTGGGCTTAATTTCTTAAGTAGTTGGGCTCAATTTCTAAACCCATAATAACACCCAAACATTTCCATGTAAAAGAAAAACCCATATCAAGGCCTAGTTTTGGAAGGATATTTAGTTGGAGTGATAAATGTATTTATATATATTTTTGGGAGTGGCTAAGTTGCTGCCGGCAGCATTTCGGCGAGGTGCTTACGGGGGCATATCTTGAAATTTGATGTTCAAACAACAAATTCAAACCGTTAGATGTTCAATCTATATTAAAATCTACTTGGAGAACAAATTTTACATTTTTTGGAATTTTTTTACTATTTTTTAAGCTGGTTTGAAAACCGCTGTTTTTATTAAATTTCTGAAACATTGAAAACAGCGGTTTTCAAACCAGCTTAAAAAATAGTAAAAAAATTCCAAAAAATGTAAAATTTGGTCTCCAAGTAGATTTTAATATTGATTGAACATCTAATGGTTTGAATTTGTTGTTTGAACATCAAATTGTAAGATATGCCCCCGTAAGCACCTCGGCTGAAATGCTGCCGGAAGCAAATTAGCCATACTCTATATTTTTTTTTTTCAAAAATTGGTTTTACATCTTAGATGCATATATATATTAAAACAAATATCTATCTTTAATAATCAAATTATTTTTATTGATGTTATTAAAAATAAAAATTCTTTATTTTTTTATATAATTATTGGACATGTGGGAACTTAACCCATTGGATTTTACGCTCTTTTAAATTATCATTTTCTTATGGACCAAATAACAATATATCATTCTTAAAAAAATTTTTATAAGACAATAAAAAAATAAATTTGGATTAGTTAATAGTGTGAGATTAAACTACCAAAATGGTTAATAGTAACTCCAAAATCACTGAATGGGGCTTCAACTGAACATTTCAAACAGTTCAAATATATATATATATATATATATAGAGTAGAACTAGGGTGCTCCTAAGCTCATCAAGCCCTTCCGTGAGCGCGACTCTAAAATCTATCGAATTGACTTCAAACGACATTTCCAAACCGTTAGATGTTCAATCTATATTAAAATGTGCTTGGAGACCAAATTTTACCTTTTTTGGAATTTTTTTACTATTTATTAAGACGGTTTGAAAATCGCTGTTTTCCAATGGTGCAGAATTTTAATAAAAACAGCGATTTTCAAACCATCTTAATAAATAGTAAAAAAATTTTAAAAAAATGTAAAATTTGGTCTCCAAGCACATTTTAATATAGATTGAACATCTAACGGTTTGAAAATGTCATTTGAAATCAATTCGATAGGTTTTAGAGTCGCGCTCACGAAGGGCTTGGTGAGCTTAGGAGCACCCTAGTTCTACTCATATATATATATATATATATATATATATATGAGTGAGGCTATGGTGCTATGCATAGCACCAATGGCTAGTGTACTACGGCTCAATATGGTACTTTTTAAAATCCTAACGGTCGATCCGACCGTTCAATGTGATATCCATATGAATATGTACTTCCAAACTAAATTTTATATTTTTTCGAATTTTTTTACTATTTTTTCAGATAGGTAGAAAAATCAGTGTTTTTTGAAAATTCTGGACCATCAAAATTCTACCTATCTGAAAAATAGTAAAAAAATTCGAAAAAATATAAAATTTAGTTTGCAAGTACATATTCATATGGTTATCACATTGAACGGTTCGGATCGACCGTTAGGATTTTAAAAAGTACCATATTGAGCCGTAGTACACTAGTCATCCGTGCTATGCATAGCACCATAGCCTCACTCTATATATATATTGCAAATAATATGGTTATATATATTTGCACTTTTAAAGAAATTTACATTGACGAAAGACCCAAAAAGTTACCAAATAATTAACTCAGGGTTAGTAAATTGACATTTTCAATAATTATTTCTCCATGGTTGTAACTTAGAAAATCTATTGTATTGAAATTTTATACGTATCATACACAATACCTATCATATCAAGTTAATTTATTGTGATATTATAGAGAGCGAACATAATTAGAAATGGTTCTTTTGATACCTATATATCAATGCAACATAAAAAATATTATTTCTATTAGTATGAAATTTAGATGATATAAAATACATTTGAGGGTTCAGATTTATTTGTTTTTATGTCCAAAATGAAAAATTGATGGTTTTGAAAAAAAAAATGATTGTCCAAATAGGGGTAATGTTATATTATGTTATGGGAACTCGCAACTTGTGATTTGTGCAAGTTGACTTTTAAATTTTAATTTAGGCAACCACTCTCTTAAACTATATAATTAGTATAATGAACCATCGACAATTAATTCAACTTAATGCTTAATTTTTAAGTATGAAATAATAATATACCTTGTATGTCTATCTATATATAATAATAATAATAATAATAATAATAATAATAGTAATAATAATAATAATAATGAACCATCCAATACAATATTTTTGTACATCTCTAAAAAAAATTGTAAAAAATTTCAAAAAAAAATTTTGATCTCCAAGCACATTTTAATATGGAGATCATGTTGAACGGTTCGGATCGACTATTCGGACTTTGAAATCACAAACATAGACTCGTTATAACTTAGGCTGAAATTATAACGTTATGACATTAGCCGGACCCTCTATATATATATATATATAGAGAGAGAGAGATGGGCTATCATGCTTTGGGAAGTAAATATGATGTTTTACTTCCCACTCGTATCTTCATTTTCAAAGTTCAAATAGTTGAATCGAATCTTCCAACATGATTTTCATATTAAAATGTGCTTCAAGACCAAATTTTACATTTTTTGAAAATTTTGAATTTATTTTTAATTTTTGAACATCATAGCTTTTCATTAAATAAAAAATCATAAAATTTTTAGAAAAACAATGATTTAAAAAATTCTTAGAAAAATAGTAAAATTTGGTCACCAAGAACATTTCAATATGAAGATCATGTTAAGAAGTTCGGATTGACTATTTGAACTTTGAAAATAGAGATATGAGCGGAAAATAAAATACCCCTTTACTTCCCAATGATCGTAGTATCACTCTCTCCCTCTCTCTATATATAGAGAGAGAGAGAGTGGCTAAGATACAAACGTTTGCACCAAGGCCTTAGTGCAAACGAATGGTTTTCGGATTATCAAAGTTCAAACGGTCGATCTAAACCGTTAGATATTTAATCTATATTAAAATCTGCTTGGAGACCAAATTTTAAATTTTTTTTGGAATTTTTTTACTATTTATTAAGCCACTTTGAAAATTGCTGATCACATGGTCCAGAATTTGGTTGCACTGTTTTTACTGTTTACCCGAATCAACAATTTTCAAAGTGGCTGAATAAATAGTAAAAAAATTCCAAAAAAATATAAATTTGGTCTCCAAGCAGATTTTAATATAGATTAAATATCTAACGGTTTAGATCGATCGTTCAGACTTTGAAAATCCAAAAACCATTCGTTTGCACCAATGCCTTGGTGCAAACGTTTGTATCTTAGCCACTCTCTCTCTCTCTATATATATATATATATATATATATATTGTTGGCTAAGATCAAAGTGGTATGACCAAGGCCTTGGTCTACCAATTAATTTTTACAATTTTAAAGTTCAAATAGTTGATCTGAAGTGCTCAACGTGTTATTATATTAAAATTTGCTTGGAGACCAAATTTTACATTTTTTTTTGAATTTTTTTACTACTTTTTAGGGGTTTTTGAAAATCACTGTTTTTCATAATAAAAATAATAAAAAAATATGAAAAAGAGTGATTTTAAAAATCCATAAAAAAGAGTAAAAAAATTCCAAAAAATAAAAAATTTAGTCGCCAAGTATATTTTAATATGGAGAACACATTGAGCACTTTCAGATTGACTATTTGACTTTGAAAATCATAACAACGAATTGGTAGTACTAAGACCTTAGTCATACCACTTTGATCTTAGCCAACCCCTCTCTCTCTATATATATATGGACTTTTAATTTACAAAAACCTGTAACTTTTTAAATAATTTGTATCATCATCCATAAGGTGCTTATTGTTCTCTATTTTGTTTTTTCCTTTATTTTATTTTTGAGGATGTGCTACGTCAATGAGAACGTGTCTAAAAGTACATAAAAACAAGGGGAAATTTAGTACACACCCTTCAAAAACCTCAAAATTATATATTTTACCTCTAACCGTCTAACTTTAAAATTCACAAATTTACTCATTTTAGTTCTTTGTAATTTAAATAGAGTATGTATTAAATTTGTATTGTCTAAGCGATTTTGATCATTAACTAGAGAGAACAAAGTAAGTCCACAGATCTAATTTTAAATCTGATGAGCTTACTTTGACATATTAACCAGAGTTCTAAATAGCGCGCTATAGTGTTTTTGGACCCCAAACGCTACGTTATGACATCAAAATGCGCTATTTGCTCTACGGCCACTATAGCGCTATAGCGGTCCTCTATTTGTGCTATACAATATGGATTTTGTTTTTTTAAGCAATTTATATGGGTTTTAAATAAAGATCCAAAAAAGCTCAAACCGAAATTGAATTTGTTGCTACTTACTACAGATAAATCAATTTAAAATTGGGAATAGAAATTGAAATTTGAATAAAAAAAAAGTCCAAACCGAAATTAAAATTTGAATAGAAAAAAAAAGATTATGTCATGAATCATGATGCTTAAGATATTTTTAATAGGAAAAATTGATAGTTTATGATATTACTATGGATATTTTGAATTGCAATTTAGACTTTGTACGGGTTCAATATGAATATTATAATTTCTTAATTACTTTGGTGTTATTTATTGTTCTATGAGACTTTAGATAATGTTGATATTTAGTACAAATATTGAATATACGGAATATAAAAAAAAAAATGCTATTTGGAATAGCTTCTGCTATAGCGACGCTATTCGCTATAGCTTTTTTTGTAGCCTTCCCGCTATGACGCTATAAACGTTATTTAGAGCCTTGATATTAACATAAGAGAGGATTCAACAAATCCAACCCAAATAATAGCTGCTCTCTTTTGTTTTGTTTATTTTATTTCTCTCTTCCTCTCTTTTGTTTTAATTTTGGTCGGTATGTTTTCCCACTCTGTTGGATTTCTTTCTTTCTACTTTTTTTAGGATTTTTTTTTGGGATATGTATTTTTGGTACATATATAATTTATATATAATTACAATTTTATATTCATCAAAGCATATAATCTACTAATAGGCTGAAGAATGTTACTGAAAAATAAAAAAAACCGAAATTTTTATTAATAACATTAAAAAAACAAATTAAAGAAAATGACATGCCTTTTTTGAAATTTTCAGAAACAAAATTTCCGCTAGATAATCCAGCGGAATGGATGGCCAATTCCGCTGGAAGAACCGCGCACTAACCGTGCTGAAGATTGCCCATGCCCTTACCTCCTTGTTTGGTTTCTTTTCAATTTTTCTCCATTTGTTCAAGATTTTTTTTCTGAATTTGTGTGGGTGAAGAAAGAGAAAACCATGGATTTATTGGGGTTTGAGGCTGAAATCCCAATTCCGCTAGATCATCTAGTAGAATTGGACCCATGCAATTCCGCTGGATTATCTAGCGGAAATGCTTTTTCTAGAAATTTCAGAAAATGCATGTAATTTTCTTTAATTTTTTTTAATGTTATCACAAAAAATTTAGTGCCCAGATCAGAGTTGAATTTAGTGCCCGGATCTAGTTCGAGTACCGTGGCATGAAAATCAGTGACAGCTTTTCAAACTCCTCCCACTGCCAGAACTTGACTAAAAAACCACGAACGCGCACCAAGATTTGGATCATCCAGAGACCGTCAGTGTAACACGGGTCCCACGGTAATACTTTGAAGGAATGCTGTCGAGCAGTACTGATCCGCGTCTGATCTGAGCATGGAATCAAGCCAGTAAGGTGACGGTGCTTCAATGAGATAGTGAGTATATGATAGAGGTTTTATACAATATATGTAATCCCTCAAGGATGGTGATCAATAAAGGTTTTGCCTACGGGCGTGATTCTCGAAAAAAAGAGAGTAGAGTGTGTAGAAAGTTTTTATAGATTATAAAGAGTAGGTAATCATTTAGTAAAAATATGTGAAATGTCTTTTGAATTTAAAAGAGTAGGTGAACATCGTTATTAAAGAAGGAGATTTTCCACTAAAATGTATTAGATCTCTTCCACTACTAAAATATTAGTAGAAAATATTAACGATCTATATAGAGGTGCTACTTTTATCCGATTACCCAGATCCGATCTGGAACCGAACCGGATCCGACCCGGAACCGACCCGGATCCGGTTAATTTGGGTAGGGTATGGTTTAAAAAATATAACCGGTTAAATTATGGGTACGGTTACAAAATTAATAATTTAATATCCGATCCGGATCCGAACCGGAACCGATATTGTAATGGATAGGATATGGGTTTGATTTAGTTATCCGACCCATAACCGAACCCGACCCGATACCCATATAAATACCTGATAAAACATATATGAATAACTATGAAATACAATTTTACATATAATCAAATCAACAAATGTCACGCCAGTAATCACATTTTGCATATTAATTTTTTGAATAAAATTTATTGCTTTGAATATATCCTTCAATATCTGCCTTATATATCCTCCTCATTATCATGAAAATTTATTGCTCTCATTGATATGTCATTCGCAATAAATCTCATTGAAATCAAATATTTGTCATAAATTTAATTCTCTATTCAAACAAATTAGTATTAATATTCCATTCATGGATTTTTTGAATCATAGAAAAGGAAATCACCATCTCCAATATTTTACTTTCTAAAAATTATATTTATTCTTCTCAAAAAAAAAAAATTATATTTATTCTTCAATATTTTGATTTTCAAAAGTTATTTATCTCAAGCCTCTTGAATTCAAAAGCTATTAACAAAAAATAAAAAAATTTCGAATACTTTTTGTTACACCATGAGTACTCCAAACAATCAACAATCAAATCCTGAAAATACTACCCAAGTTTCAAAATATTATTGAAGGCACTTAATGAGAAAAAAAGAAAAACATCTGTAGTATGGGAGTTGTGACATATATCCGCTCCGGATCCGGAACCGCCCCATATCCGAACCGGACCCGATAATCCACAAACAAGTTATGGGTATCTATCTACCCGGAACCGAAAGACTGGACCCGAAATATCTACGGGTAGATAGGTATCCGGATCCGGACCCGACCCGATTTGAAACAAATAAGTGTATGGATCGAAATTTGGACCCGAACACTTTTAGGGTACGGGTCCAAATATAATAGTATCCGGACCCGACCCGACCCGATAGCACCTCTAGATCTATATAGTATGAGTGAGGCTATTGTACTATGCATAGCGTGGATTAGCTCATATTATGGATCAATATCTTCGTTTTCAAAGATCAAGCACTCGATCTAAACTGTTCAACATGATCTCCATATGAAAATGTACTTGCAAACTAAAATTTATATATTTAATAGAATTTTTTGCAAGTTTTTTTAGATAGGTAGAAAATCATTACTTTTAAATGGTCTAAATTTTATCTTTTAAGGTTAAATGGTCTAAATTTTTTAGATTAAGTGATTTTCTCCCTATAAAAAAAATAGTAAAAAAAATGTAATAAATTGTAAGATTTGATCTACGAATAAATTTTCATATGATCTTATGAAATGGTTGGGATATACAAATAAATTTGGATTTTTAGAAAAGAAATATTAATCTATAGAACATACCAATCCACACTATGCATAGTACGTACCATTTGTTAGGGTTTTTAAAGAGTTGCCAGAATTAAAATAGAAACAAGAGACATAATCTTATGAGGAACTTAATTATATTTCTTGACTTCATATTACATAGGGTACAAACAACTTATTTATAACAACATAAAATCTCTAAAACGAGAAACTTATATATAACTCCATCCTAAAATATCCTACATACTAAATACCAAAAACTTTCTGCTTAGTATAGCCTGCCAAACATAAGTCTGCTATATCTAATATCCTACTAAATCAATGCTGCTGTAAATAGATAGTGAGATGAGAGGCATACGCAACACCATAGTGTGGATTGGTATTGTTACTTGTGCTTAAAACTCGAGATTTTTCTCCTTGATAATTCCAATCATATGTTCTTACATGAGACCACTTGCATACATGAATTTAAGTAGTTTGATAAATGAATTAGACATAATCAACAACTAGTTTGCAAAATCTTTTTACATATTTCTTAATAAGAAAGTGAACACCAAAAACATCACACATTTACAAAAGCTTATCATCATTACATCCAGAAGGAAAAATCAACAACATGCCAACATGGGAGTACAAGCAGAAAGTAAATTACAGGAATGAAAGAAAGAATTTAAGAAAATAGCTTTATTCAAAAAAAAGAAATTAAGAAAATAGCAAAGAAAAAAAGAAAAGAAAACATGCCTTTAGTTAACTGGTTCAAGCAATATTAAGGTTACTAGTTCCTTGGTATCACTGTCGGGCTTGCCATATCCATCGCCAAGTTGGTAAAAGCATTGTGCTGAGCGTGAGATATTGAAAGCAACATTATTGATGGCCTTCTCTAAAGCAGAATTGCCTACAACTTCACCGTTGAGTGATTTCCAGTTTTTCCAAATCAGCTCCTTTATTTCTTGGCGAGCAACAGATTCTGTGACACTTTTGTCACGCATATAACATTGAATGGATTTGTCGGTATCCCCCTGTTCTATCTCATCCTACAATTAGAATTGTGATGAATAATGGAAGAAAATTGTTTGAAATGCAGTATATAATACAAGAAATTGATTTCTTCATTTTCAAACTGTTCAGGATCCTATTGATACCAACCTCATTTTCAAATATCTTTTCAGGTTTTTCATCAACAAAAAAATATATTTCAGGTTGTCTAAGTCATTTTGAAAGAATAGGAACTAATCATCTGGTTGGTTATGTGCCCCCAAATTTATTTGGGCAACAACATAAAATTCATTATTATTACCTTGTTCTATCCATATTATTTTAATGCACTTACAGTGGATGTTGCTAAGTCGTTATAAAGTCATAGGTTCATCGATGAATATCGAAAAATGTCAGGATAACCAGATGAGAACTGCTCTAGATCTTTAGCAGTAACATAATCGTTTATACAGTAGGCATAGGAAAGAGCTATGTGGGCCGAACTTGAGACCCATGCGTTCTCAAGGTATTCCTCCAATGTTGGTGCAAATCCATTGTGGTTCCACCTTGCTTCCACTAGGCATGCTTTGCATATATCTTTCCACTGCCAAATTGTTTCCAACAATAAATGTACAATAAAAACAAGTGATTTTCACCACTAATTCAATGATTAATTCAAGTGTATGTCTCAGTCAGCCTTCATTTTCATTATATGGTAACCAGATTGTGTAGAAAGAAATAACTGTAATATGGATTAACTAATTACCACTCGCCTAAGATACGGAATAACATAAAGCCCTTTTTCTTTCAAGACTTCATTACCCTGATCTTCGACAGTATTAAAGAGAGCTAAAATGCACATTCGAAAGATTCCGGGAAGCCCATCTGTAGCAGTGACATCCCATCTTCAAAAGAAAATTATGATTAAGAATTGAAATAGCCTATTTATTATTCAGAATGAATCAAAATGCAAGTTACACCCTTAAAGAACTTACTGTTGGATGGCATTAGTAAAGACCTCAAGTTCATCCAATGACCCATAAACATCATAGATATCATCAAATGTTGTAATCAGGCAGTTTGCCTGTGTCATTGCTATTCTATAACTTGAATTCTCTGGCTGATCAGAAGCATAGCCTTCACTCCAAATGTAGTTCTCAACGAGCCTGTCGCGAATAAATGGTAGTTTTTCATAAAGCCCCAAGTCAGTCCACCATCTGGACAAAGGATAAGTGAAAGGAAATTTAAAAAAAAATACGTACAAATAAAGCTTTCTCAAAGTAAAACACGTGAATATTTCGCCTTCTTTTGAATATCCGTAGAATAAAACATGGATTAATTTGAATAATGAAAATGTCATGTCCTTATTTATTGAATTATTTTATTTATAATAATTGATATGTACCTTGATACTTGCTTTAGTTCTTTCTTGTACAAGTTTTGAATTAAATTAAAATCCAAAACAGACAGTTCCCTCAGTGCAGGTCTGGTATGCTCGTCTATCTTGTATTGCTCGATAAACCAGCGATTGTGCACTCTTTTCATCCTCCAATTCAGAGGGAGCTCTAGTGCATGGCCAACTTGTTCTTTTAGCCTTGAATTATCATACTTGGAGCACTCCACAAAATTTGTTAGGTGTTTGGTTGTGAAGTGCCTGGCCATCTCCAATGCCTCTTCTCCTTCTTTCGCGTGAAAAGAAGCCTGGTACAAATTGATCATCTCTTTAATGTCTAATAGCTTTGTTTTGCAGTTTCCTTTGTCGTCGAAGTAACTATTGAATATATATGCTCAAAGTTTTCATGTACTTGTGAATACATTTTTTAATAATGAAATTATTAGTAGTCATTTAAAGCCACTAACCTTAAAAAAAAAAGTTAATGGGAAAACAAGGTCATTGTTAGCTCAATTTGATCATTGTTAGCTCTGAGAGAGAGAGAGAGAGAGGGAGAGGGGAAACAGCATGGAGATTGAAGAACTCGCTCGTTTTGTCGTAGAGGAGCACAATAAAAATGAGGTTAGTCGATTTCCCCTCACATTGGTTGATAGGAAATTTGATTTTTCTTTTGCTTTTATTTTGTTTATTTGGGACTACTTAGTTTTTCAATCAAGTGCTGCCATTAGCTAGGAATATTGTAATTTAGAACAGCTTCTAACAATTTTTTGCATCTGCACCAGTAGCTAGGTAATCGAAGGAGCTAATTAATTTGATTTTGCATACATATTCCATGAGCTAAAATTGAATGTTGAGAAGCTTGATTTCATGATTTCTCTAAACATAAAATTTAATGTTAATCTCCAAACAAAATTGAATGTTGACGAAAATCAATTATTGTACGGAGAGAACGAGAAAGAACAGAAGAAATTTCATTTATATAGGAAACTTATTCATACCATAGAATATCTTCTTGAGACAAGTGATGTAGCGTAAAACAAATTTGGTAGTCTCTACCAAGTATTTCAACAAAAAAAAAAAAAAAAAAGTGATGTAGCGTAAAAAAAGTAGGAAACTTATTCTATAGGAAACTTAATTTCTATATGAAGGGTGTTTAAAAGAAGAAAATTTTAGACAATATCGTAAAATAGAATTCTAATTTCATTTATACTTCTTAATTTGCAGATTGTCTTATATGACATAAATAGTGCATGACAAAGTATTGTTGGTAATACAATATTGATTGCCAACCACCAATTTGTTACCTTGTTTCTTATTATTTGTCAACCAATATATTTGTGTTGGAAATAGTAAACTTAATTAATTGGTCAATTAGTCAAATGGTTCTGTGAATACTTGGATTTTCTAGATAAATTAAATATTTAGATTTTCTAGACTCATGTTGGATTATGCAATTCATGCACATCGTATGTGTGTCATGTTTAATGACATTTATGATCTAGGGTATCTAAAGGGCACCATGTTACCTATAAATTGAGATGTTTTCATTTGTAATTTGTAAGAGTGTGAGGGAGTAATTAAGAGAAGGAAAGTTCATATGAAATACTAACAATTTTTGTATTAACGTGCAAGTACTTTATTATTGCACAATTTTATTATAGACGAGTATACAAATGAAAAAGATTGGTCCTGAATAAAGGATTTCCTTGGCGAGGTCTCCTTGGGAAGGCCTGAAATTGGTGTTGAGATTGTATTGGGAAGGTCCCACTGCTGTTCTTCGTCCAGGTTCTCCTCTGTTTCCGGTACGCACGCTTTCCTTGTTGGCCACCTGTTGCTTCATTCTGCTGCTGTTTTTTGCTAACAACGGTAAACCACCCTTCTCCAGTTGGGATCGCATGTTTTGTCGCCATCGTTTTTGCTCTCCGTATAGGAACTTCATTCTCCATCTTTTTTTTCGCCTTTCCGCGATGACACGATAATCCCTATTTAGAACCAGGAAATTGAAAGTTGAACCAGGATCAAATTGAAAACTTTTTGGAGAGTCTTGTACATTGAAAACTTTGTGTTTGAAGCATAAAGTTATGACAGATATATCTGGTCAATAATAAGTATAGTAAAAGGATACGATTAATTTAGATAGGAAATGTTTTACAAAATATAACCAGTTAAATAATGGGTACGTACAATTATAAAATTAATACTTTAATATCCAATCCAGAACCTGTATTGTACGTAATAGATAGGATATGAGTATGATTTAATTATCTGACCCAATAAAACTGATCCATATAAACAACCAATGATGTGAAATTTTTTGTATTTCTTACATTACACATGTATCATACAATAAAAACGTGTACAATTGTTGTAGCATCCATATATGCGCGTCCGAAAAATACACTACAATATTCATAAACGGTTTTTAATAAAAATCATGTACAATTGTGTTCAATTGTACGTGAGTTTTTAATAAAGAACCGTAGATGAGTATTGAAGCTTATTTATAAACGGTTTTTACTTAAAATCGTATATGAATATTTCGGATAAATTTTCAGAAGCGTGTTTTCGTCTCTCCTCAATTTATTTTTTCTCGTTTTAATTGCCATCTTGACTTTTCTAGGTGGCTTGATGATAAACCAATAAATATGAAATATGTAAAATCTAGATTTTTGTTGAGGAAACCAAACATTCACAAGGAGTGAATTAAATAATTCTCGTTGCATGTGCATTCATTTTATTTTGTATAATGATTTTTTAATTAGTCAAACTCAATGAGATATCGAGGTCTAATCACTTCATTGTTTAATTCATTTTATTTAATCACATTCAGATCGCATCTGCACCCAGCTGCACTAGAGTTCTTGGATGAGAAAATGATGTTACCCTTACGAATTAAGGAATAACCACTGACTTTGGACACATTTAGATCCAATTAACACACATGTATGATGCTTTCCGATGAGATTAATATGGAAGTGGTGTATACCTTCTCGCAAGAATTCCGAGTTGGGGTCATACAATTAAAATCAGACATTCGAGCAAATAGTTATGCCTGTTTGAAATTTCTTCATCTCCGATGGCCTTCTTAGTGAAGATATTGCCGCCCTTGCCTTATTTCTAGTCCTAACCTTGTCAGTTAAGAAAAGATGTCTGAGAAATACATATCCCGAGAAGAAATGTCATAGAAATGATGGAGATGACATACAAAAACTAGATAGGTGCTTAATAACATAAAGTCGCCGATCGATGACGTGGAAACATTTGTATTTGTTGCATCACACACGGATCATACCATAAAACCATGTATGATTACAAGCGGTCTTTTTTCTGAAAATCATGCGGAACATTTATACATGGTTGGTAGAAGGAAAACTGTGTATGATTACAAGCATATTTTTTTTTCAAAATATTCTACAGAAAAGATTACAAGCAACTTTCCCGAAAAATTCTACGGAATATTCATACTCGGTTGGTAGAAAGAAAATCGTATAAGAATATTTATAAAATATATACACATTTAAGTTAACAACAACTATTTACAATTTGTTTTCAATAATACACGGTTGCTCAATAAACAACTGTGTATGATTGTTAAAGCTCATTTATACACAGTTCTATTTTAATTAATTGAGTATGAATGTTGGAGCTCATTTTCGCGTGCGTGACTTCTTACTTTTATACAAGATTATAACGGAAATTACTCGGCCAAAAGCACCCATATAGAAATATATGCATCAACAATGTCTAAGAAAAAGTATGGTAATGGAGTACAAAAACGAAAATTAGAAAGAATTTTTTGAAAACTTCAACTCTAGTTTTGAGTCTCTTCCCTTTGATTTTTGCAATTCTGATTGCGCCGTCTTCCCCTTACGGAAGCCTCTCGCCCGAGGCAGAATCAATATCTTCTCCTCACAAGTTTTTCGAATTGGTAAATAACTCTTAAATCAGACACTCGAGCGAAAAGATATTCCCGGTTGTAGTTTCTTCTTCTCCGATCACTTTCTCGGTGAAGATATCTCCTCCATTTTCTTACCCCTCACCCAAGCCATGCTTGTTTGGAAGAGATGCCTCAGAGAAATATATATACAGGGACAAGATGTTTTAGACATGAGTGATATGCCTTAGGAAAAAAAATAGATAGAGACACATTATAATAGAAAGGAACGGATTGATGACGTGAAAATGTTTGTATTTCTTTTATCACAAATGGATCACGTACAACTGTTGGAGCATTCAATTGTACACTGTTCTTTAATAATTAACCGTTCATTTATGCACGGTTTTTTGTTAAAAATTGTGTTTGAATATTTCAAGTAAATTTTCAGAAGTGTGTTTTCTGGCTTTAGACACGAATTTAATGGAAATTTAAAAAAATTGTATAACGTGCAGTGTATGCTTAGGGTTTTTGTAGTGGTGCTATTTCATTAAATGCTAATTGTTTACTTGTATACTACTTAAATTTCACTTTATATTTGGTAGATTTGAGTTCAAATTACTCTGCCACATATTGTGCATTTTACGTTTCAGCTCTCAAATATAAATTTTCAGTTCTGCCCGGCCCTGCCTCAAGCGGCATTGGCTCAGGCGATATAATTAGCACAGATCGGGCAGTTGCTTCAATCATTTGGTCAGCAAACGGGTACGTAGCTGCTAAATTAATCCTCGTCTCAGTTTAATTTCTCGCTGCCCAGCGGGCCCTGAAGGAAGTTCTCTGAATTTAATTTGTCTCGTTTTAATTCCCATCTTGACTTTTCTAGGTGGCCTGATCAAGATAAACAAATAAATATGTAATATGTAAAATCTAGATTTTTGTGGAGGAAACCAAGCATTCACATGGAGTGAATTGATTATTTCTCGTAGCATGTGCATTCATTTATTTTGTATATCGATTCATTAATTAGTCAAATTCAATAACAGATATCGAGGTCTAGTCACTTCATTTGTTTAATTCATTTGATTTAATCAAGTTCAGATCGCATCTTCACCCAGCTGCACTAAAGCTGTTGGACTTTTTTTTTTAAATAATCCACACAGATATCATCAATTTTTTAGACACTCGAGCGAAAACTTAAGCCGGTTTGAAATTTTTTCATATCCGTTTGCCTTTTCGGTGAAGATATTGTCACCCTTACTTTAGTTCTGACTCTAGTCTCGTCAGTTTAGAAAAGGTGTTTTAGACAAATTCCTATACAGTGAAGAAGTGTCAAAGAAATGATAGAGATAACATTGAAAAGATAGATAGGTGCTTTATAACATAGAGTCGCCGATTAATGACGGGAAAAAAATTATATTTCATTCATCACACACGAATCAAACAATCATACTGTGTATGATTACAAGCGGTTGTTTTTTTTGAAAAATTCTGCAGAACATTTATATATACACGGTTAATAGAAAGAAAACTGTATATGATTACAAGCAACATTTTTTCAAAAATTCTACGAATATGATTACCACAGCCTTTTTTTCCCAAAAAATCCTTAGAACATTCATATACTGTTTCTCGTCTCAGTTTAATTAATTTCTCGGAGCCCAGAGGGCCAGCGCCTAGGGGTGTTAATGACACCCGTTTACCCGTTTATCCTACCCGTATCGTATTCGATAAGACGGGTATGGGTAAGGTTTTTTTTTGTTAGCTTATTGGGTATGGGTATGGGAAAAGATTTTTTTTCATTAGATAAACGGGTATGGGTATGGATAAAGATTATTTCGTACCCATTAGGTAACGGATAATTATATGAAATAAATTATATATAGATATATCAATATTATATTCAATTTATTTATTTCCTTGTTTTCCATATTGCTGAATGTTTTGTTATTTAGTTAACGAATTGAATTTGTTAGAAGAGATATTTGTGATTTTTATTTTATTTTTGCTTTATAAAAAACTATTAGTTAGAATTGATTGCATATTTGTATTTTCATTTTTATATTAGTAATTGTGATGGCGTATGTATGACATGATGAATTTAGATGGTTTATTTGTAAAAATAGTAAAACCATTATATTAGTATTTTCGTTATTCGCCCGTTACCGTTTCATTACCCGTTAATCATAACGGGTATGGATAGGATAGGGTAAGACAAATTCTTAACGGGTATGAATAGGGTATGGATAGATCAATTCTTAGTGGGTATGAGTATGAAAATGGTTCCACCCTACCCGTATCGTACCCATTGACACCCCTACCAGCGCCCTCCTCAATTTAATTTTTCTCGTTTAGTTCCCAACTTGACTTAAATTAATAAATCTGTATATGTAAAATCTAGATTTTTGTGAAGGAAACCAAGCATTCACATGGAGTGAATTGAATAATTCTCGTTGCATGTGCATTCATTTTATTTTGTATAATGATTAATTAATTAGTCAAACTCAATGACAAATATCGAGGTCTAATCACTTCATTTGTTTAATTCATTTGATTTAATCAAGTTCAGATCGCATCTGCACCCACATGCAATGAGTTGTTGGATGGGAAAATGATGTCAACTTTCTTACGAATTCAGAAAGATCATTCACATTGTCACATCTAGTGATCTAGATCAAATAAATACGTTGCCCCTATTTATTTATTTATTTTTTAAATAATTCACAAATGTATCATGCTTTCCCATGTCTTATTGAGTTATGTCTCTTTTTATCATGTTTTTAAGTTTAAATTTCCTAAAAAGAATTTTGAAAAAAAAAATGCTACAGTAATTTCTTTTAGTAAATATAAAAACTAATGAATACTGAATGCAATATATATTGAAAACTTCAACTCAAATTTTGAGATTGTTTTTCTTTGATATTTTGTTCCTCAAAATACAAATCCATGATTAACTTGGAAGTCATGTAGATTCTCTCGCGTGCTTTTCCAACTCCCTATAACTCGACCTAAGCTTATATATTTTCTCTCAATGATGACCATTTATCAAACGATAGGTCCTAAAATTTTGGCAATTCCCCTATACCAAGCATCAATTTTTGTTCCAATCGATTAACAGTAAGATCAAACTTCTAGTACTTGAACTCAACCATTTCAAGATTTCTTCTTGGAGATTCTGCAACCAGTGGGATTGGATTATATCTCTATTCCATCCCTCTTCATAATCAATCATAACAAAACTGCAACCCATAACTAATTAATAACTAATGAGATCTTTACTTAACCATGCAATTAAAAAGACTAGGGTGAGAAAATTAGTACAATTTGAAAACATTAGGGTGACCATAACAAAACTACGACCAATAACCAGTTCTCATGTTGTAATATTAAAACCTTTTCAACTTTGGCGAACTCTTTAGGATACAAGTTTCCATTTGAAAAAATGAATACAAACAAATAGAAATAGTGGCATCCGTAATGTTCTGAAATATTGGGTGTTCTAGTGGAAAAACTACTATTGGCAATTCCTAAATTTAGAATAATATAAACACAAGGTCAAAATTAAGTCGAACATTGAATTTGGTATCTTTCGGTCAAGTGCATTACTCGGAATTGGTACCTTTCATTTATAATTTTGTTATTTTGCAGCTAGATTACACTAATTTGGTACGTAATATATCACATTTGAACTATGTGAAAATGTAGTTATTGAAATTGAGTCATTTTTAACTTTTTTTTTCTCTTTTCTTCATGTAGCATGTATTTATCGAATTCCACCTGATCTTGACCGCCCATACTAAATTGAACGATCCACAATGCAAGGAGGAGCCGACACCCTACCACATGCCATTAATTATTTGAACCGTAGTTAATTAGTAACAACTGCATTAAATTTTCTTAGAACAGCTTAACATTGTGAGCGAATGATTGAGTTGGTACAGGGATCTTTAATTATCATTAACAATTGCATTAAATCATGTTCTGCTTATTCATGAAGACAAATATAAAGACAAAACTCTTGTGGGCCCGAATGATGAAGTGATGGGGCCACACTAACGATCAAAATATATATAAATGTTAAAAGGCCATTGTTTGGTTGAAGTTGAACCAAAACTCTTCCATTCCACCCACGAACAAACATTAATGGCAGAAGCCAAGATTGTTGTAGATGTCGAAGCCTCTTACCGCTCAGCAATGCAACGTAAACTTGACACATGGGGCCAATTGAAGGATCCAAAGAACTTCACCATCTTCCGCGCACCACTTGGCATTGACCAAAGCAAGAAGAATCTCCTCGAGCCCTCCGCAATCTCCATCGGCCCATTCCACCATGGTGAAACGAGATTCCAATCCATGGAGGAGAAAAAATGGCGGTTCTTGCGGGATTTCTTGTCCCGTGGGGACCACCTAAGTTTGGATCTCTGTATATCAGAGATGAAGCAGCTAGAAGAGCGAACACGGAAGTGTTATAGTGAGACGGTGGATCTTGACAGCCATGCCTTTGTCGAGATGATGCTGCTTGACGGATGCTTTGTGCTCGAGTACATCTTAAAAGAGAACCAATGTCGATGGTCGAATTCTGCTTTTGAGTTTGGTTGGAATTGTAGGTCCGTATATACAGATTTGCGGGTTCTAGAGAACCAAATTCCATTCTTTGTTGTTGAGAAGTTGTGCGAGATTGGTTTAAAAAAAGAAGAAAGAATAAATTTTGTTAATGACATTATTTGTATTATGAACCCAGGACCAACAGATCACCCCCTAATTAAAAACCCTCCAACTGAAATTCATCATTTGCTCCATCTCTATCACCATTGTTCAGTGCCAAATTACCCATTAGAACCAGTTGTATTGAGTTCCAAATCATTTGATTTAACCAGAATGTTGAGCTCCAATAGAATCAAAGATTTGCTTCCTGGGTTTCTTTTATGGGTGCTCCCAAGAAGATTTTCTGGTTCTACATCTCAAAGTGCATTCCCGAATTCTAACAGGGAGAGTTTTACATTCATGATCCCTTGTGCCTCTGAGCTCCAAGATGCGGGCATAAAATTCAGACCAAAAAGTAACCCGCGACATATGCTCGACATATCATTTATTCATGGTGTCTTGGAAATCCCTAGACAATTTATCACATGTACAACTAAGCCTTCTTTGACCAACCTCGTTGCATTTGAACAAAACAAATTACATCAAATGTATACACACTTGACAAGCTTTTTATTATTCTTCAATTATCTTGTCAACACGCAAAAGGATGTGATGATACTACAACAGTGTGGGATCGTTCATAACATTTTGAGCAGTGAAGAGGAGTTGACTAATTTCTTCAACGAGGTCGGTGATGGCTTGATATATTACGGCAATCACTTTTTGGCTGAATTGTTCGTGGAAGTGAACACATACTGTGAATCAAGATGGAACAGGCATCGAGCAAAATTGGTTCGTGATTATTTTAGCAGTCCGTGGGCAGCAATTTCTCTCATTGCTGCTCTGGTACTTTTAGTATTTACATTTCTACAATCTTTCTTTGCAGTTTATGCCTACTTTGTTCCCCCGAGCTCATGATGACTTAACATTCTCTGTTTCACAGTACTATTAAGATCTTCTGATCAATTGAACAAGAGAAAAATGGCTTTACAATGTATCTTATCAATGATGTATTTGAGAATCTTTTTTTTTTCTTTTTTCTTCATTGTTTGTCATTTCTTTTAGTCTTCTATCTTGTCTCTTTTTTTCTTTTTTATAATATGCTAGGAAGTTTTATTTCAAAGCACTTGTAACTTTGCACTATATGAATGGATTTCTGCAATTCGCCTGTGTCCTTTTTCTTTTTCTTATTTTTTACATTTTTTAATGTTATTTTCTGGACAGGAAAATGCCATGTATTGCCAATATAAATGAAATATTCAGCGAACTGTTTCAATTTATGTACATCTACCTAGTCGAACTTTTTCTCTTTAATTTATTTCCATGCCCTTAATTCTACCTATTTGCTGCCAATAATATATATATATTCATGTCAACCAAAGAAAGTTTGTAACCGGCCTGTTGGGCCCTGTTCCAGCCCAGCCCATATCCTGTTTGATGAATGAAGATCTAAATTTGCGGTCAATACAGTAAATCAATTCATGCATGCTCCACGCATTAGCAACATAAATGAGCTTATCCAAATTTTCATTTATCTTAAGATATATATCACCTGATGGATGTATTAATTTGGATAAAGAAAAAAAGTTCAAACTACGTCATTTTGATTAGTATAACATCAAAATCAATATTGCTCCATCTTATTAAAAGCAAACTTTCTATTAATGATCGATTAAGCCAGAAAGGAGCACAGACATTAATTGTTGCAGGACGTTTCCCATGTTGTTAAAACATTTAAAAATATAATTAACTAGAGGAGGGTTCAAATGCACCATAATTTTTTTGCTCCAATATGCTTCACATTCTTTATCTCCATTTTCAAAGTCTGAACAGTCGATCTGAACCGCTCAACATGATCTTCATAATAAAATATGATTGGAGACCAAATTTTATATTTTTTAGCATTTTTTTACTATTTTTTTAGATAGGATTTTATTGTAAATTTCTAGATCTTGTCTTACCACTAGCTGCTCTGCCACCATGTTTAGATAATAACACCACTGATGAGTATATAATATTTAGGGTGCTATGTAGAGTTGCCTTTTGGGTAATTATTTTGTTAACCCATCTATATGTTTTATATTTTATCTTATTGGTTTAGCAGTGGAAACACAATAATTACAGCATATATTTATATGATTAGAAGTAGTTAGTTTCTTTAATTAAAATTAGACTGTGCGAGATAGTTTTAATGTAGTGGTGTTGTGAATTTTTGTTGTGCTTTCTGTGAAAATTTTCTTTTATGAAGGTTTGATGTTGTGATTTGTGTGGTGAGAATTGATAATGTGAATGTTGTGAAAGTTTTCTTTTTTTAAGGTTTGGTGCTGTGAATTTTTAAGTTTTTGAGAAGTATACACAAAATCATTCTTAAATTACGTTATATATTTAGGTTTGATAATTATTTTTACTAGTTTTGATAAAAAATTGTACTATATATATCATATTAAAATATGGATATTTAAATAATTAAATTGAATACTACGTGAAATAGCTTTCTGACAGTCACTGCTATCAATTATGGTTCTTTTTAATATCCTAACTTTTGACCTAAATTAAATTATAACAATGTTGGTGATTATTCAAAAACTTCAATATATAAAAATGAGTGAGGCTACGGTACTATGCATAGCACGGTTTGGTCCGTGCTACGGCTTAAATTATAACAATGTTGGTGATTATTCAAAAACTTCAATATATAAAAATTGTATGAATGTCAAAATTTGAAGCAACAATCGAATAATAGCAAAAAGACAAACAGTATTAATTGTACCTTCACACTAACCAATGGAGTATGTACTATACCTATATTTTATTTGTGAAAATTTAACATCTCATATTCCGAACCATTAGCAACTGAACATGCATCACATTGATTCATCGATTGGGTTATATAAAACTTGGGCCTAAAATAAACTATAGGCTATAGGATTTCGGTCCATTGAATATTATACTTGGGCCTTTTACATATGTAAAGACTATAAAATAGATGCCAAGGTTTTATTAGTACGCACCAAATTAGTGTTGCTGGATAGTAATAAATCCACCGAAAGACTAAATTTTAATTAGAGAAAAGGTTTCTATACTCAATCTTTTGTACCTACTTTTTACCCACACTGTTTCGGTTCCCACTTCATATGTGTTTCAACTGTTTCGTAACTGTCTTATATAATCTTCGATCTCTTTCTTTCTCAAATTACCCGATCTCTCTCTCCACTATTAATCCATCTCTTATTCAAAAAAATTTTCTCAAATCTCTCAGTTTGAGATCTGACCTGACCTCCGACGGCCTCCCCTCCGACAAAATTTATGGTCGCCCCGAACCTCCTCACCCTTCAGCACCGGCATGGCCGTGCCGGACCTCCTCTCTTCGCAACAACTTCTACATCAGCGCAAATCAGGTCGTCATTAATTAACTACAGTGAGATCTCCAATCTATATCCGGAGGACGCGATCGAGGGCGATGTATTGCTCTTACATTGTGCTGGGTTCCTATCAGGTCCATTTACAATCTCTCCGTTTCACAGATCTAGTAAATGATTCACTGAATTGACTGTCATTTTTTTTTATTTGTTTTAGCTGGTGATAATGAGATCTGATTTGTAATGACATCAAATGTTGAGAATCCTAATTCATCCATTTCCTCTTTGGCAATGGCGTCGTCTGTTCACGATTCTGGCTGCGGCTATAATTTTGGACTACATGAAGTGAACAAGTTCAATTTTTTATTGCGATTTCATACTTTAACCTTGCATGATGAAAATTTTCTAATTAAGTTTTATTAATGTTGTAACAACAAGTAAAAACAACACGGATGTCTTCTACCGTGATCAAATTCAAGGTATGGCATACATTTTTTCATGCCTTCTATTCAATCTCGATTATATTTCAGTTGGTACGGCAGGAGGCAGTAGATAGACTAGCTTAGGTTTCATGAGGGGTGGCGTTCCTGATTCCTATTCCCGTTCAATGTAATTATAACATTCTCATTCACATTATTTAGTTTTTAATTTAATTTTTTGTAGTATATTCAGATGTAGTAGTTTCTCATTGATTTCTCGGCGGGTTGTTCTTTTTGGAGGCTGCTGGTACCAAAGCGGCATTAAAATATTTGAGATAGAGTAATGGGAGCAATATTTGAGATAGAGTAATGGGAGTTGACAAAGTTCCGTCACTGTCAAGCATTTTGAATTTAGTACTTTTTAAGTCATTCAATCTCTAATCATTTCAAAAATCATGTTATTTAGTTCTCAATTTATTTGAGAAATTGATGCTAAAATCATGTAAGAAATTACTGTATTCGATATTTTGTTTTACAGTATTCGATTTCACTTTTGAAAGAAGAACACGATGGAATTTGTATTCTTCGACGAAGATTGACGATATTCATCATTTTCGATTTGGATTGAAGGCCAGCATTGAAATCTAAATTCAGTGAGTTATTTACTGATTTTAATTTACAGGATTCATGTAATAGGTTTACAGGTTGTAGTAATTCGTTGACAGAATTTATCTGTTAGGTTTAAAGGCTCTCTATATAATTTTTTAGAATCTGTTTCACAGTTTGACAATATATTACATGATCTATGTATTGTATTTCTTTGTTTTATTTTACTGGATCTGTTTCACATTTTTCCAATATATATATGCAAAAGCTTACAACATATATGCAATAGTTAGAAGATATGTTTTATCAGTGTTTCTAATTTAAATTTTCAGTATTTATCTAATAGGTTTACATGATATATACAGTGTTTTACATGATATATATAGTGTTTTACATGATATATACAGTGTTTTACAAGATATATGGAAAATTACAGGATTTGTTTAACAGTTTTACTGATTTAAATTTCCAGTATATATACAGTGTTTACATGATATATTAATCAGGTTTAAAAGTTATGTACAGTATTTTATAGGATGTACTTAACAGTTTTACATGATATAGCTATTATTTTACAGGATATATGCAATTGTTTTCACTGATCTCTTGTTATCTGAATGTCTGATTTTACAGGATATATACAATTGTTTTACAGGATGTAATATAGACAATTACAGTGGTTTTATAACATATTGTTATACTTCATTGTATCTTTTTAATTGCATATATTCAATAGTTACAGGATCTGTTTAACAGTACTACTCATTTAAATTTGCAGTATTTATCTAATGGATTTACATGATATATATTGTTTTTACAGGATCTATGGAAAATTTACATAATCTGTTTAACAGTTTTACTGATTTTAATTTCTAGTATTTATTCAATAGGTTTACAAGATATATACATTATTTTACATGATATATCAATCAGATTTAAAGGTTATGTATAGTATTTTATAGGATATACTCAACAGTTTTACAGGATATAGGTATTATTTTACAGGATATATGCATTGTATTGAAATGTATTGTTTTTATAAGATGTATGAGTTATTTTACATGATTCATACAATAGTTTTTTAAGTTATATGAGTTATTTTACATGATTCATACAGTATTTTTATAAGATGTATAAGTTATTTTACAGGATTCATGCAGTATTTTTATAAGATGCATGAGTTATTTTACAGGATTCATACAATAGTTTTTTAAGATGTATCAGTAATATTTTAATGTTTGATTTTTGTCTATTGCAGATTCTGATGCATCAGTATGATGAAAAAGCAGCATTACAGGCCCTTCCGCAGTTGTTTGGGCCTCAATTTGAGAGCATCAGATGGCTGTTCATTCCAATTTGCAAGAAAAATCATTGGGTACTCTTTGCAGTGGATGTTCCTAATGTGGAGATGCATTATTACACCTCTGCTGATAATGTTGAATACATGCAATACCACTGGCACACCATGAAATGGGTTAAAGATTTTCTTTGCTGGAGGACTTGTGAGTGTTTTCCTTCAAAATTATCTATGCAACCTTTTACAGTATTCTTCAACTATTTTTTCATTATTCTGCCAATGATTTACAGGATTAGGTGTTGAAATGCATTAAACTATTACATAATATACTTAACAGTTTTGTAGGATACATGAGTTAGTTTACAGGATTAATACCATAGTTTTATAATATGTATGAGTTATTTCACAGGATTCATACAATAGGTTTATAAAATGTATGAGTTATTTTACAGGATTCATGCCATACTTGAAGTTATTTTACTTTAAAGATATTGATATCATTTTTTTCTTTCAGCTAATGCTTCTTGGAAAGATCTTGGCATTATTCATCAGAACTGCCCAAACAGGCACCAAAATCGATGGACTGTACTATTTTTTTGCTACGCTATGTGTACAATCTGATCACTGAGATGCCTATGAACTTTATACAGGTAATTTTATGATGTATATATTTTACTTTCAAATACCCGTAGGCTTCCATTTCACCAACAATAACATTTCCTGATATTACATATTGTATAAAGAGGGTAGTGTATACCCCTGATAACTGATATTACATATTCATCATTAATTTCATAGTATTTTACATACTTCATAAATAATTTCACAGTATTGACATACAAGTTTACAGTATTAACAGAGTTCTTTTACAGTATTGTTTCATTCATCATTCATCATTAATTTCACAGTATTGACATACAATTTTACAGTATTCACAGTGTTGTTTTGCAGTATTTGTTTTATTCATCACTCATCATTAATTTCAGTATTTTACATACTTCATAAGTAATTTCACAGTATTGACATACATTTTACAGTATTCACAGTGTTGTTTTGCAGTATTTGTTTCATTCATCATTAATTTCAGTATTTTACATACTTCATAAGTAATTTCACAGTATTGATATATAATTTTACAGTATTCACAAAGTTGTTTTACAGTATTTGTTTCATTCATCATTAATTTCACAGTATTTTACATACATAATAAGTAATTTCACAGTTCTGGCTAATTGTGCTAACCTTTAAGACCTATCATTTTCCTCTATACTGATGTGAATAAATCTAAATCCCTTACAAATCTTTTTTTTTTGTAGGATGACATTTCTAAAGAACGTGTCGTTCTAGCAATGAAGCTCCTCACGCATCCAAATAATTCGCATCAGCGGTGTATGAAGTAACCATCCAAATATTGCAATGATTGAACATCTTTTTGTTTGTGTTTGATGTTAGATACAGTTAATATTTGATACAGTTGAAAATATTTGTGAATAGTGAAATAGTAAATGGTATAGTTGATGGTGAAATGGTGAAATGAAATGGTTAAATGGTACAATTGATTTTAATGAACTTTTTGTGTTGAAATGGTACAGTTTATGTTGTGGTGAAATGATACATTATATGAATATTTTGTGACTGGTGTCATTTTATAGTTTGTATATGATGTTTTTATAGTTTCATGTGTCAAATTTACAGTATTAAAATCTTGTTGTTAACATCTATTATATTTATAGTTTGCATCTGCTAATTTTATAGTATTGAAATCTTATTTTACATGATATATATCTATATATAAATATTAATAATTGAAGAAAAAAATGATGAATTCAAAAAAAAAATTTCAAATTTTTTTTAATTTTAATTTCGAAAAAATAAAAATTTAATTTTGATGCATAAAAGTTAATTTTGCATAATTTTAAGTGTAATTTGTAAATAACAACAAGTTTTAGAAGTGTGTTTTTTAAATCTTCTAGAAGCTTGAAGTACAGCCGTAACAGTTTTGGAAGTGGTTTGTGTTAAATCTTCTAGAAGCTGAAAGTACAGTTAGAAGTACAGTTACTTTTCTAGTTCCTAACAGTTTTTAACTAACACGAGTAAAACTGGGTTGTTAAAATTTTGAACTAGGTATTATGCATGATTTGTTGTTGAAGTTACAATATTGATTATAGTATTTTATAGTATTCGCGTAAGTCAAATGATAGTTTTTTTGGGTAAAAACTGGGTACAACTCTTTGGGTACAATTAGTCGGACCCTTTTAATTAAGTTTCAAGTAGAAGTGCATATATTATACAATAATTTTTTCTTTAAATATAAGCCGCAATTTATTTTTTCTATTATACTTCAAGCAAATGACAATTCTACTTTATCTTTTCCTTTTCTTTATTCTTTTTCCTTTACCTTTTCCTTTTTCTATTTCCTTTTCGTTTTTCTTTAATGTGAATAAATTCGTCTCATATTCTCAGAGCATATATATATGTGTCCAAAATTTCTGATAAATATAAACATGCACCTGCCTCTCTTGAACAATTAGGGAGAAGCCTAAATTCTTTTGAAGCTAATAAGGTATACAAACATGCCCCATTTAATTATATATACACATTGACGATGCAATTATTCTTGATGAATATTAGTATTCACATGTTTTCATATTCTTTAAATGAAGAATGGAGAGTATAATATGATGCTCACATTTTTGCACGCATCTAATTTATTAATGTTCAGGACTGTTAATAAGTAATAACAAAAAAGCTAGGCAATTAATTAAGAAAGACAGGTTTTTTTTTTTTTTTTTTTAAGGTTGTCGGCAATTGCCGAATCAACAAATATATTTAATAAAAAGATGATTATTTACAAGTGGGCTAATTACATTTCCCTATTTATGAAATAAAATCTCTAAAATAGTACAATATTCCCTCATAGGGTCCACTATTCCTACTCTCCCCCTCATTCTATGCAAAGTGCTCCCAGTTGTGGATATCCATTGTAGTCTCATTTAAAAGTATACTCGTTTGTTTAGTCTTCCCCGAGAAGGTCCTTCTGTTCCTCTCTTTCCAAAGGGCCCACACACCTGCAGGCCATATCGTATACCAAGTTTTTGTGTGTAATTTTGGGATTTTCCTTCTTCTCCTCCACCAAATATTTACAATAGCGTTGCCATTATACCACGGGATATTGTCAGGGGCGGAACTAGAATTTGAGTATAGGGGGTGCTAAATAATATCATTAATTTTTTTTAATATTAAACTTCAATTTTCAATTCTCCGTCTATGCTTCTACGCTTCAATTTTCTTTAATATTAAACTTTCTGAATTGAAATTTGCTCTCTTTCCTCTGCGCAAAGATGGAAGCCCACAGGCCCAAATAGAAATAAATATAGTTTTATTTTCAAAATTTACATTGAAGCTCCTTTAACTTTGAATATTATTATGGGGGGGCTTATACATGTAAAACAAACAATATCAAAGGGTTTCTACATACTTGGTAATAAAAAAATTTCAAAGTTGGGGTGGCTTAGCACCCCCCAGGTATACTTATGTTTCGCCCCTGGATATTGTAGTGAGCAAATAGCCCTCTCGAAAACCCTCTTGCGTATCTACACTCCCACAAAATATGATCGCTCTTTTCTATGATACTAGCTATTCGTACAGAAGATGCAACCATGCGCTACCATACACCCTTTAGAAATGAGCACTTCTTGTGTGAGCGCTGTTCCAACCCAGCCCATATCTTGTTTGATGAATGAAGATCTAAATTTGCGGTCAATACAGTAAATATATTCATGCATGCTCCTCGCATTAGCCACATATAGATGAGCTTATCCAAATTTTCATTTATCTTAAGATGTATATATCACCTGATGGATGTATTAATTTGGATAAAGAAAAAACGTTCAAACTACGTCATTTTGATTAGTATAACATCAAAATCAATATTGCACCATCTGATTAAAAGCAAACTTTCTATTAATGATCGATTAAGCAAACTTTCTATTAATACAGTAAATCAATTCATGTGACACTGATTAATTGTTACAGGACGTCTCCCATGTGAACTATATATGTCATGTAATATATATTTGAGTTTTGTTACATTTAGTAGCAAGAATACGTCCCCCATGTTGTTGTTTGAGGTGCAATATATGGGTTGACAAAAAACCAGTCTCCACTTGCACATACAAAAGTAAAGTTCTTAGGAAATAATGGTTATTAACTAATTTAGATAATAAAGATTACATCTAACAATTTTATTTTTAACATATAAATTTTAAAATTTTTGTTATAGAGGAATAAAAAATGGGGCATTTGAACATTCCTCATTTTGGATGTCCATCAATTGTTTCATCATCAGACCGGCCATTGACCTTACTGGACTTGAATCAAGTGCTATATATTGTGATGGTTTTCCTCAATTATAGCCAAAAATTATAAATAACTTCCTTTTATTATATATAATTATGGTCACCATAATTTGTTATTATAGTTGATCCATGGTCATGAGATAGTCGGCTTTGCTAATAGCATGAGATATATACTAAGGTAATACATAATTTTTTCTCGTGACAAATTGTGATGTCTTGTCCCAATTGTGAAGTAATTTTGCACATATTATATCAAACAGTCAAAGATAGCTGGTAATTGCAAGCATTATTTTTTTATTCATATGTTATTCTGGTTTAACTAAAATGATGGGATAAGATATATAAGAGGATAAGTTATATTGTCAACCAATTTGATTCAAGTGAAAGTAACTAAAACAAAAGCTAAATAACATTTTTAAACTCGATAAAAACTTTTATTGTTAGTCCATTAATTAATCAAAAGCTAATTAACATAAGCCATCAAAATTTAAATAACTAAATTAGTGAATTGTTGATAGTAGTAACATTTCACATGATACGTACCAACATCATATCATATTAATTAATTATATCTAGCACAAAATGAATGAGAGGATCATGTCAAGTTAATGATAGTTTGAATGTTGATGTTCACATGAAATAAGAGAGCATGCATTATGCACCATGGCTAGATTATATATATTTGTGACACATAATTGATTATTTATTCATTTTAAAATTATAACATTTCTACTGAAAGTTTGTCTCTATTGTAAATAATTGTTTATTGTTTTGTATAAATGAAGAATAATTTACATTAATTTTCATCTATTTGAGGTTTGATAATGGAGGAAATTGAAGCTAAAATATGTTTGAAAGGGATAAAGGTAGTATTGTCTGCCCTAGCAATGATAACAATATCAGTGTTGTCAACATATTGCGTAGTACAGAATCTTATACTTTTTGTCTTAAGTAAAAAATTATTTGTTCTCAATAGTATTAACTATTCTTGCTGCTAATTCTTAATTTTTTTTTATACCTTTTTTATAGGTTACAATTGCATAGATGTACATTGCAAGAATTTAATCAGTTAGGATTTATTTGTGAATTTTTTAATCTTGTCCCTCCACCAACACCTTTGCCACCATTTTTAGAGGAAAACACTACTGACGTGTACATAATGTTTAGGGTGCTATGTAGAGTTGTCTTTCAGGTAATTTTTATATTAACCCATCTATATGTTTTATATTATATTATATTGGTTTAGCATTGGAAACATAATAATGACAACATATCTTTATAAGCAGACTCATAAGTATTTTGAGTGCAGAGAAAATTTTCTCATTTCTCAGGATTACCTAGAAGTTGCATTGTCTGAATGTTACATCATCTTTTCGCCTTATTGGAGAACATTCCACGACTATGGCGTATACATAAGCGTTGAGTTTCTTCTGAGGTGGCCTGATGATGGGGAAAATAATCACGTAAGGCGGAGTGCATCGGCATGGGTATTGAT
Organism: Carex kokanica; assembly: GCA_025461125.1. Taxonomy (NCBI): domain Eukaryota; kingdom Viridiplantae; phylum Streptophyta; class Magnoliopsida; order Poales; family Cyperaceae; genus Carex; species Carex kokanica. The sequence continues at coordinate 1,027,007 of JAJGRX010001217.1, read as the reverse complement.
ACGTTAGGACCCAATTGGGTTTAGATTCTACAACATAAATTTAGGGTTGGATAGATTAGAAGTAGTTTGTTTCTTTAATTAAAAGTAGATTGTATGAGATGGTTTTAATGTGGTGATCCAGTGAATTTGTGTTATGAATTTTTGTAGTGTTTGTTGTGTAAAACTTATTGTTTGAAGGTTTAATGTTATGAATTTGGTGGTGGAAATTCATAATGTGAATGCTGTAAAATGTTTCTATTTTTAAGATCTGGTGATATGAATTTTTAAATTTTTATGGGTATATATAAAATTCCTCCTTAAATTACGTTATATATTTAGATTTGAGAATTATTTTTACTAGTTTTGATAAAAAAAAATTGTATTATATATTATATTAAAATATGGATATTAAAATAATTAAAATTGAATACTACTTAAGATAGCTTTCTCACAGTCACTGCTATCAATTATATGGTTCTTTTTAATATCCAACATTTTGACAGAAAGACAAAATTTTAATTTTGTATTATACTTCAAGCAAATGACAATTCTACTTTATCTTTTCCTTTTCTTTATTCTTTTTTACTTTATCTTTTCCTTTTCTTTATTCATTTTCCTTTATCTTTTCCTTTTCTTTTTCTTTTTCCTTTATACTTTCCTTTTTCTTTTTCGTTTCCTTTTTTCTTGAAGGCGAATAAATTCGTCGTATATCCTCAGAGCATATATATATATATGTCAAAAATTTCCGATAAATATAAACATGCACCTGCCTCCCTTGATCAATTAGGGAAAAGCCTAATTTCTTTTGAAGCTAATAAGGTATACAAACATGCCCCATTTAAGTATACACATTGACGATGCAATTATTCATGATGAATATTAGTATTCACATGTTTTCATATTCTTTAAATGAAGGAGAGTATAATATGATGCTCACATATTTGCACGCACCTAATTATTAATGTTCATGACTGTTAATAAGTAATAATAACAATAAAACTAGGCAATTAGTTAAGAAAGGCAAAGGTTGGAATAATATATATATTATTCCAACCTTTGCCTTTCTGTTATTTAAATATGGCCAAAAGGTTTGATCAAGATGAAAAGGGTGTGCTGACATGGTAGAAGATTTCGCCACAGAGGAAATTTCAGGGTTGATGTCACAAGTGATCCCAGCAGTATCCTGCGATGCCTATGTTTCATCCCAGGGTGTAAACAGTCCAATATGGATCGGATAGTTGTCAAACCGTATTCTTATCCGTTATAATTTTTTCAGATACAGATACAAATACAGATAGTCTCGAATACGGATATGGATCACATATTAAACGGATACGGATACGGATCGAATATTGGACGGATACGAATATAATTCGGATAATTAAAAATAAATTACTAATGTACATTCTAGTAAATAATACATCTAAATATAATTTTTTCTTTCATAATAAGTTTGTTGGTTACAAAACATATATCATATTATCAAAATATTAGTCACTAATCATGTCATAATATTATACTATTCATCATAATATATATGTATATGCAGTTTAATAAATTATTGGTATATATATGCAATTTAATAAATCAATTTAAGAATATAGAATATATTTATTGTGGTTTAGCGGTGTAAACGGTCGGATACAAAAAGTTACGGATAGTTAAAAATCTTACTGTATCCTTATCCGTTATAATTTTTCGGATACGAATATAGATATGGATATGGATCGGATAATTTAGGTAATTTTCCGGATTTGGATCGGACGAAATCGGATAATATCCGATCCGTTTACACCCCTATTTCCATTCCTTCTTGAATTGGGGCACATATTGCTATCCAACAATTGCACGAAGCATAGATGAAGGGGCCATTGGTTAGACCACATGCCTGTGTGACTGGGCATGGTCTCCACGTCATCACTGGAGAGGCACGTCACGTGACTGTTTATGCTTGTGTCAGTGATTGTGATGAGTCATGCGTTGCCCTGGAGATGTCTATCAATTTCTTGTCTCCGGGGCTCTTTTTTAACACCTACATATCACCCACTCATTCTACACAATAGTGCACCCTAAGGCAAAACTATTTTATTTTATTTTTGAAAAATTATACCATAAAATTACAAACAAAAGGAGAATAAAAGAAGAGGAAACTTACCCTCTGATTGTATATTTGGGATAAAACTTACCCTTTGGAACTCTTCCTCTTTACAAAACCAGGTTTTTATTCATGCCAACAAGGTTTTTATTCGTCCAGATTAATCATGATAGCGGCCAAAATCAAAATGAGATAAATCTCCCAACCATGGTGAGAAATGAAGAGGAAGGATACGGGAGAAAATGAAGAGACTTGGACTTAATGATAAAATGAAGAGAGAAAATGGAAGATGCAGGACTGAAATTGGGCTCAAGGGGAAGGTGAAGAGGCGCGCATAGCGAGGAGGTGTCCATTCAAGAAATTAATTTTAAGCATTGATTCGTTGAGATCGAGAGCGTGAACCGTATTTGGAGATTTAGAAGAATCATGCACAGTTATTTTTGTGTAAACAGTGTCTGTTTGTGTGAGATCATACAAATATTCTTATTAAAAAACTGTGTGCAAATATTGGTACTTTTCTTACATAGTTTTGTTTCAATGACCATGTGTGTATGGTTGAGCTCATTTTTGCGTGAGCATCTCCTCCCTTTACACACTGTTTATTTAAAATTTTCTCATATCTGTATGTATAATATGCAATGTACGATTAACGTTTTGCAGTAATGCATCAATCGATACAATAACATTGAACCAACTGATGTAATTGACAGTTGTACTGCCCGATAGCTAATTGATATATAACTACATTAACCAATTGCATACATACCCAAAAGTAATAAATTTTTGTTTGTTTTAATTAATATAGAATTAAAAGATACTATGTGTACTCCTTTTTTCTCCATAATATTATCTTGAGTTCATCTTCTTCTTCTTTTATTTTTTAGGAAAAATGCTCGTTTTGAACTTGCTAATATATCGATTTTAATGTTGAATATTTTTGGGGATCATAATTGTTGTTTTGTATGAATATGACCGATGTTAACTATAAAATCTATATCCGTAAGTGTCAAAAAATAGGTAAGAAATTGATTTTATGTCCGTTTTAAGTATTTACACTTTTTAATGTAGACAACAAGATCAAAATAGTTATATTCATATTATATTTTTTGCCAAGTGAAATTTTTTTTCCCATTTTTTTCTCACAAATATAAGACAAATAAAAATATATCACATTTGAACTGTGTGAAAATGTAGTTATTGAAGTTGAGTCATTTTTAATTTATCTAATTCTGCCTGATTTTGACGCCCAAACTAAATTAAACGATCCAGAATTTTTTTTTTGTCTCTTATCTTCACGCTACCACATGCAATTAATTATTTGAACCGTAGTTAATTAGTGACAATTGCGTTAAATTATCTTAGAAAAAAATTGACTAATACCATTTTCTAATGTTCTTAACTCCGAATATTTGAACTTCATATCAATTCAAACTAAATGAATGAGGCGTGATCCGTCAATCCATCAAGTTCAGCTATTCATGAAGGCAATGATAAAGACAAAGTGATGGGGCCACACTAATGATCAAAGTATATACACATGTTAAAAGGCCATTGTTTGGTTGAAGTTGAACCAAAACTCTTCTACTCCATTCACTAAGAAACATTAATAGCAGAAGCCGAGATTGTCGAAGCCTCTTACCTGTCAGAAATGCAACATAAAGTTGACACATTGGGCCAATTGAAGGATCCAAACAACTTCACCATCTTCCGCGCACCACTTGGCATTGACCAAAGCAAGAAGAATCTCCTCGAGCCCTCCGCCATCTCCATCGGCCCATTCCACCATGGTGAAACGAGATTCCAAGCAATGGAGAAGAAAAAATGGCAGTTCTTGCGGGATTTCCTATCCCGTGGGGACCACATAAGTTTGGATCTCTGTATATCAGAGATGAAGCTGATAGAAGAGAGAACACGGGGGTGTTATAGTGAGATGGTGGATAATCTTGACAGCCATGCCTTTGTCGAGATGATGCTGCTTGACGGATGCTTTGTGCTTGAGTTCTTCTTACGAGAGAAACCAAGTCCATGGTTGAATTCTACTTTGGAGTTTGGTTGGAATTCTGGGTCCGTATTTACAGATTTGCTGGTTCTAGAGAACCAAATACCATTCTTTGTTGTTGAGAAGTTGTGCGAGATTGGTCTAAAAGAAGAAAGAAATTCTTTTGTCAAACACCTTATTGATATTATGCACTTAGGACCAACAGATTACACCCTAAATAAGAAACCTCCAACTGAAATTCATCATTTGGTCCATCTCTATCACCATTGTTCAGTGCCAAATTACCATATAGAACCAGTTATTTTGAGATCCCAATCATTTCATTTCACCAGAATGTTGAGATCCAATAGAATCAAAGATTTGCTTGCTGGGTTTCTTTTATGGGTGCTCCCAAGAAGATTTTCTGGTTCTACATCTCAAAGTTCATCAATGGCATTTCCGATTTCTAACAGAAATACATCGAGGGTCGTGATCCCTTGTGCCTCTGAGCTCCAAGATGCGGGCATAAAATTCAGAGAAAAAAGTAACGCTCGACATATGCTCGACATATCATTTAAACATGGTGTCTTGGAAATCCCTAAACAATATATCCAATGTACAACTAAGCCTCTTTTGACCAACCTCGTTGCATTTGAACAAAACAGAGTATTTCAAATGGATACAGCACACTTGACAAGCTTTTTATTATTCTTCAATTATCTTGTCAACACACAAAAGGATGTGATGATACTACAACAGTGCGGGATCCTTCATAGCATTTTGAGCAGCGAAGAGGAGTTGACTAATTTCTTCAACCAGGTCGGTGACGGCTTGTTTTATTACGACAATCACTTTTTGGCTGAATTGTTCATGGAAGTGAACAGATACAGTAAATCAAGCTGGAACAGGCATCGAGCAAAATTGGTTGGTGATTATTTTAGCAGTCCGTGGGCAGCAATTTCTCTCATTGCTGCTCTGGTACTTTTAGTATTTACATTTTTACAATCTTTCTTTGCAGTTTATGCCTACTTTGTTCCCCCGAGCTCATGATGCCTTAACATTCTCTGTTTCACAGTACTATTAAGATCTTCTGATCAATTGAACAAGAGAAAAGTGGCTTTACAATGTATCTTATCAATGATGTATTTTAGAATCTTTTTTTTTTCTTTTTTCTTCATTGTTTGTCATTTCTTTTAGTCTTCTATCTTGTCTCTTTTTTGTTTTTATAATATGCTAGGAAGTTTTATTTCAAAGCACTTGTAACTTTGCACTATATGAATGGATTTCTGCAATTCGCCCGTGTCCTTTTTCTTTTTCTTATTTTTTACATTTTTTAATGTTATTTTCTGGACAGGAAAATGCCATGTATTGCCAATATAAATGAAATATTCAGCGAACTGTTTCAATTTATGTACATCTACCTAGTCGAACTTTTTCTCTTTAATTTATTTCCATGCCCTTAATTCTACCTATTTGCTGCCAATAATATATATATATTCATGTCAACCAAAGAAAGTTTGTAACCGGCCTGTTGGGCCCTGTTCCAGCCCAGCCCATATCCTGTTTGATGAATGAAGATCTAAATTTGCGGTCAATACAGTAAATCAATTGATGCATGCTCCACGCATTAGCAACATAAATGAGCTTATCCAAATTTTCATTTATCTTAAGATATATATCACCTGATGGATGTATTAATTTGGATAAAGAAAAAAAGTTCAAACTACGTCATTTTGATTAGTATAACATCAAAATCAATATTGCTCCATCTTATTAAAAGCAAACTTTTTATTAATGATCGATTAAGCCAGAAAGGAGCACAGACATTAATTGTTGCAGGACGTTTCCCATGTTGTTAAAACATTTAAAAATATAATTAACTAGAGGAGGGTTCAAATGCACCATAATTTTTTTGCTCCAATATGCTCCACATTCTTTATCTCCATTTTCAAAGTCCGAATAGTCGATCCGAACTGCTCAACATGTTCTTCATAATAAAATTTGCTTGGAGACCAAATTTTATATTTTTTAGCATTTTTTTTACTATTTTTTCAGATAGGATTTTATTGTAAATTTCTAAATCTTGTCTTACCACTAGCTGCTCTGCCACCATGTTTAGATAATAACACCACTGATGAGTATATAATATTTAGGGTGCTATGTAGAGTTGCCTTTTGGGTAATTATTTTGTTAACCCATCTATATGTTTTATATTTTATCTTATTGGTTTAGCAATGGAAACACAATGATGACAGTATATATTTATATGATTAGAAATAGTTAGTTTCTTTAATTAAAATTAGACTGTGCGAGATAGTTTTAATGTAGTGGTGTTGTGAATTTTTGTTGTGCTTTCTGTGAAAATTTTCTTTTATGAAGGTTTGATGTTGTGATTTGTGTGGTTAGAATTGATAATGTGAATGCTGTGAAAGTTTTCTTTTTTTAAGTTTTGGTGCTGTCAATTTTTAAGTTTTTGAGAAGTATACACAAAATCATTCTTAAATTACGTTATATATTTAGGTTTGATAATTATTTTTACTAGTTTTGATAAAAAATTGTACTATATATATCATATTAAAATATGGATATTTAAATAATTAAATTGAATACTACGTGAAATAGCTTTCTGACAGTCACTGCTATCAATTATGGTTCTTTTTAATATCCTAACTTTTGACCTAATTTAAATTATAACAATGTTGGTGATTATTCAAAAACTTCAATATATAAAAATTGTATGAATGTCAAAATTTGAAGCAACAATCGAATAATAGCAAAAAGACAAACAGTATTAATTGTACCTTCAAACTAACCAATGGAGTATGTACCGACATTTTTATTAATACCCTAAAAAAATATATATATATTAAATATACCCTCAGTTTGAATTTTTTTTTTTAAATATGCCCTAACCGCCCAGGGGTGGGGCGGTCCACTCTTCCCATCAAACCGCCCCCCTGTGGGGCGGTCAGCCAGTGTATACTGAACCGCCCCACAGAGGGGCGGTCCAGTTTTTTTTTTTTTTTAGAGATTTGAGAGACAATATGAATGAAATTTAACAATAAAATTTTTAATATTTGCTAGATTACTTCTTTTGATGTATAAACCGACATTTTTAAAAATACCCAAAGTTAATTAAAGATTAATAAAAATGCTCAGACCCATTCAACTTTTATTAAAAATGTCCAAACCGGCCGGTTCCTTGAATTTTTTTTTTTTTTTTTTAGAGACAAATAACTAAAATGCTGAAATATAACACTAAAAAATCGAATTTTTTTAAACTTTTTTGATAGCATATTTATACTAAAATACGCTAAATTACTTGAGAATTACTTGAAATTATGTTTATTATTTTTATTTTTATAACACTAAAAAATCGAATTGTTTTTTTAAATATTTGCTAGATTACATTTTTGATATATAATTAGCATATTTATACTAAAAGACACTAAATTACTTGAAATTATGTTAATTTATGTTGAATTACACTAAATTACAGTAAAGTACAATAATTACATAGAATTATGCTAGAATACGGTAAATTACGCAAAATTACGTATGAATAGAGATGATATCTTCAATGAGAAGGTGAAAAACGACGATGAAACTTCAAACGGCCATAAAACGGTGCTCAAGTGTCCGATTTCAGCAAGTGACCACTTTTCAGAAAGCTTGCGAAAATGCGCATGCGTCGAACCGCTATGCTAGTTTTTCAAATTCAGAATCGCCAAAAAATAAAGAGAAGGGCCTCAAAACTTCAGTTGAAGTTTCCGATTAAGATTTTCATTTCTATTCTCCAATCTACGTAGCTCAGTAAATTTGTTATATAATGAACTTGTAGAATACCAATTTTTATTATTTTTGGAATTTTTTTACTATTTTTTATGATTTATGAAAGATAGTACAAAATAGGCCCTATTCATACGTAATTTTGCGTAATTTACCGTATTTTTTAATTCAGCATGATTTTTGTAAAAACCAATGTTGGTTTGCTAATTTTTTTTTTTAATTATGGTTTTTAAAAAAATTTACATATTTTAGTATAAATATGCTAATTATAAATCAAAGGAAGTAATCTAACAAATATTAAAATTCGAATTTTTAATGTTAAATTTCATTCATATTGTCTCTCAAATCTCTAAAAAAAAAAAAAAAAAACTGGACTGCCCCTCTGTGGGGCGGTTCAGTATACACTGGCTGACCGCCCCATAGGAGGGCGGTTTGATGGGAAGAGTAGACCGCCCCACCCCTGAGCGGTTAGGGCATATTTAAAAAAAAATTCAAACTGAGGGTATATTTAATATTTTTTTTTTTAGGGTATTAATAAAAATGTCGGGAGTATGTACTATACCTATATTTTATTTGTGAAAATTTAACATCTCATATTCCGAACCATTAGCAACTGAACATGCATCACATTGATTCATCGATTGGGTTATATAAAACTTGGGCCTAAAATAAACTATAGGCTATAGGATTTGGGCCCATTGAATATTACACTTGGGCCTTTTACATATGTAAAGCCCAGAAATAGATGCAAAAGTTTTATTAGTACGTACCAAATTAATGTTGCTGGATAGTAATAAATCCACCGAAAGAGATCAGGGGTTTTATTAACATTAATCTTAAATTTGAAATGGTTAAATTAAGATATGGAGATATAAATAAAACAATTGAGTTTTGATAGAGAAATAACTAAATTTTGAATTTTGATGGGAAAATATCTAAATTGAGAAGTTTCCATGGGGATATATATAAATTTCTCTATATTATATATAAGGAGAATGTTGTATGAGATGGAGGATAGTTGAATCCAATATATTTTTTTCTAAGATTTCTCTTCTTTGCTACTTAGCACAATTTTTGTTTCGAATTCTACTAAATCATTTCAAAACTCATTACTAGTGGAGTTGAGATTTGAGATCGAGATTGGGTCAGGCACAGAGAGAGAGAGAAAGAGAGAGAGGAAAGTGTTGTGTCGTGTGTGCTAGTGTGTTGGGCAGGCTTTTCTCTTGAAGGGACAGGAACAACTTGAACCGAAACCAGCATGTGATATGTTCCTGCAAGATCAGAAATTTTTTATATCATGCGCAACTCGAGATGAATTTCTGTGGCCTACTTGAACCAGCTGATGTATGTCATGACATATTGTTTTTGTAGACTAGTAGGAAGTAGGGCTGCAAATGAACCGAACCGAATCGAATTTATCCCCAGTTTGAGTTTGATTTGAATTAATTTCGAACTAGGTTTGGTTTGAATTAATTTCGAAACGAACTCAATTTCGAACGAACCCAATTTCGAACCCAATTTTTTACGAACTCAATTTCGAATATTTACGAACTTTGTTACGACTTACGATTTATGAATTCTTACTGGGTCATAGTGCGAAATTACAGCACTTCAATAAAAACTCAAGTATTCAAAGTACAATTTAAATAAAACCCAAATATCAATAGAAGTACAATTTAAATAAAAACTCAAGCACTTCAAAGTATTCAAAACATAATTTAAATAAAACTCAAATATCAATAGAAGTACAATTTAAATAAAAACTCAAGCACTCCAAAATTAATTATATCCAAATACCACACTCAGTTTGAATGTACGCAACAGAGGATTTGGGCGAGATAGGAGTCTTTGTTGTGAGAGGCCAGAGAGAGAGAGAAGACATGAGGGAGATTATTTTGGTACTTAGCGGAAAACGAATTTGGGCGAGCGGTTTTGGCGTAAATTACCGGAAAGAGGGAAAAAAATTGGAGGCAGTGGCGAAAAAAATTAAGGTGATCCGATTGCAGGATTTGTGGAGTCACTCGCTTAGTTAATATTTTATTTAATATTTTATTGAGTGAGTCTAAAAGTGCATTGCAGTGATACAAAATAAAATTAGGCAGCAAATAATTTGGAAAAAAAATAAAAAAATATATTTTCAAACTTTTTACATTTTTTTTACTTTTTGCATGTTTATTTTTATTTTTTTTATTTTTTATCAAATAAATAAGTATTTTTTGCATTTTTTTGAATTTTTTTTTACAGCAATACATATAATTTTTTTTTCTAAATGAATAGCTGATCAATAACAGCATTTTTTGTATTTTTTAGACATATAAAAGAAATATTGTACCTTGATCATTTTTTTGACAGCATTTTTTTCATTTTTTTTGACAACAATACATTTTTTTGCATTTTTTGGCATTTTTTTTGGCATTTTTTGCATTTATTTTCGGATCGTTTGTTTTACCGTGGGAATTCAATGGTCGATCTGCAGCAAAATCATTCCAAATCTGATTTAGAATGATCAAGGTGCAATATTGAACGTAACCAACATAAAAGTTCAGAAATTTTATTATGTATGAGTTTTGATCAAACACGAAATGTTTATGGCCATACGATGCTTCAATTTTCGATCAACTAGATGGATGGGTAAATGAAAACAAAATTTTATCAAACTTTCATGGAAGACGATAAATGCAATGCTCTTTGATTTCAACGGCCCCGATTGGTCAACGGACGACATGTTTACGTGCGCCTTCATTAACTTAGAAAGCAAGAGTATATGTTTCATGAGACATAAACTCTTGCCTTGTGAGTTAATGAAGGCGCACGAAAATATATCGTCCGTAGTTCGATCGGGACCGTTGAAATCAAAGAGCACTGTATTTATCATCTTCCTTGAAAGTTTGATAAAATTTTGTTTTCATTTACCCATCCATCTAGTTGATCGAAAATTGAAGCATCGTATGGCCATAAACATTTCGTGTTGGATCAAAGCTCATACATAATAAAACTTCCAAACTTTTATGTTGGTTACGTTCAATATTGTACCTTGATCATTCTAGATCAGATTTGGAATGATTTTGTTGTAGATCGACCGTTGAATTCCCGCGGTAAAACGAACGGTCTGAAAATAAATGCAAAAAATGCCAAAAAATGTATTGCTGTCAAAAAAAATGATAAAAGTACAATATTTATTTTTTTATTTTTTTATTATTATTTAATAGTTTCTTAAAGCTGAAATTAATTGAACAAATTTATCAAATTAATAATAACTTTATCAAAACAAAGAAAAAAACGAGAGAGTTAAGACTGGATTATCCGAAAAATTCAGAATCCTACCATAAAAAACAAAATTTCTTGTATAAACATGTGAATTTTTTTATTTGAGCTTTGTTGTTGAATTTTTTTATTTGAGCTTGTAATTGGACCAGGCTTTCTGTTTCAGAAGTCAAAATTCAAAGCAATTATGAACTGGACGGCTTATATTTTCATCAGTGAACATAAGTTATCAATAGAAATTAACGGTTCACGTTTGAGTTAATTTCGAACTAAATTTGGTTTGCGAACCTATTTCGAACGAACTAGGTCCAGTTTTAGTTTGGTTTGAATTAATTTCGAACTAAGTTTGGTTGGAAATAATTTCGAACGAACTCAATTTCGAATCGAATTTTTTCCGAACTTTTTCGAATCAAACTCGAATCGAATTATGAACTACGAATTTTTTGTGCAGCCCCAGTAGGAAGTAAGCAACCCAATATAACCTATAGAATTAAAAAGAAAAATAAATGAAAAAATTGGAGTATTTTCATATTTGATTCAAGAGTAGTTTTAAAGTAAGAATAATAACATATATTCCTTAACAAAATAAATATATGTATTTAATTATCTTTTATCTCTTTTAAGTACAACCTGAAACCAAGAAAGAAAAATATGACCGATCAGATTGCTCCAGTTGTTAAAAGAAGACTCACATTCACTCTAGTTTAATAAATTGCCATCAGATTGCTCCAGTTGTTAAAAGAAGACTCACATTCACTCTAGTTTAATAAATTGTCAGGATGATACAGAGTGATTGATTATGTGCTATACCTACATTTTGTTTTTTCAACTATGTCTCCTAAGTTCATAGGTGTTGTTCGGCAAGGCTTCCTTAAGCCTCTTTAAGACTAAAGGAGTCTATTTTAGCTTCCTTAGCCGCTTAATCATGCCGAACACCGGTTTCTTAGTACGGATTAAAATTATTTTTTTAGCATCCTTTTGTCCGGATCTTAATCCTCTGCCCACGTTTTAAAGCACTTATATCCCTTCTTTTAGCTTTCTTAGCTATCACCCACGGATTAAGACAACCGAACATCGGTTCCTTAAGCCTCCTTAAGACTTAATCCTAGTGCAAATTAAGAGGTGTTACGGAACAGCCCATAAGTTTTAATTTATAAATATGATCTTATATGTAATCAACATGCGGTTGAAACATTTTGAGTGGCAATATCTAAGTAAATAGATCGGCAATTATAAAATTTGTGTCAATATGCTTTCAAATTATCCAATGATTGATGCAAATGAAATATAGAGAGAATAGGCTTTCATTTACTGGGCCGCTATGGTCACATGTACTTAGCGGGTGAAGGCAGCAGGAGCTACAGATATAATGTCACAACAAACAAGGCTGATATAATTAATTTGTTGTTAAATTAATAGCATGCTCAGCAATAAAAGAAGTGCATCTTTGACTGTTTGCTTCCCATGATGTGAACTTTGGAATAAAGTAATTTGCCCAAAGCTACTTTATAATTCTTTTTATCAAGAACTTTACCTAACCCATTAACAATACCAATATACACCACAGCATCTCAGAGTCAGGATCCCCTAAAGTAACTCAATCTTTGGATTTTGAATTAAGATTGTCCGATTTGAATTTGTTGCTCGGGATCGTCTCAGGATTCGAATTTGTCATCGGGATATATGCATTCACTTCGGGAATAGATTTTCACGGATTCGAATTAGACGGTTCGATCTAAAACCCAAAAGTTGAGTTACTTCAATGGATCCGAATTCAGCATCTCAGGTATTTGACTGAGCTCAAATGATCTCCCCGTCAAACAATTGAATTTTGGTGCTTACGTAGATAGAGGGAGTTTGTTTTGAGATTCGTGCAAGGTTGATAGCAAAATATATAATAGAAATTGTGAAAACTAAAAAAAAATTATATTGATCAAATAGTAACAATACCGTTGGGGCTAATCAACCAAAAGAGGACTCTCTCAACTCTCAAGGGACTCGCTCGCCCAACACGGATCCAATGAGGACTCGCTCACTCAAAGAAGACGTGAAGGGGACTCAATCACCCTAAGCTTAGCATCACACAAAGACAAAAACGAAATGACTCTAATCTAATCTGCCCTCTCTCTAACCTATGGGCTTGTTTATAATAAAAGAGAAACAAAAACTGGCTGTTACAATATCTTGCAAAATACGGTCATCAACTAGCTGGATTCTCTTCTTAATGAGCTATGATATTGTGCCTTTTTAAGTGGCAATTTTGACCGTTATTTCCTTGCCAAAAGTGTTGATCAAATTTTGCAAGATATTGTAAAGTGAAGTGATGGGGCCACACTAATGATCAAAATATATACAAATGTTAAAAGGCCATTCACTACTACAGAAATAGAGATTGCACACGGACATAGACAGAGGAGCTACACGGATTTTCTACCGTGTGGAGTGCGATGGTGTATAATCCCTGAATAAATTATACACGGATATTTACCCGTGTGCAATTTCTGAGAGCTACACGGATTATTACATAAACAACCGTGTTCAATTCCTTGCCAGTGGCGCTCTCCAAAGCTGAACTACACGGATTGTAACATAAACAGTCGTGTAGCTCTCCTCTTTCTACACGGACATTTAACTAAATATCAGTGTAGCTCTCCTCTTACTACACGGACTTTTAACTAAACATCCGTGTAGCTCTCATCTTTGTACACGGACTTTTAACTAAATATCCATGTTGCTCTCTGAACTATCATACACGAACTTTAGTTAAATATCCGTGTAGAATTAACTAAATTTTTTTTTTTTTGTATTCTTGCATGGATTATTTTATAAATTACTATTTTTACACAGAATTTTGTTAAATATCCGTGTAGGGTTGTCTTATAATTTCTTTTTTAGTTTTTTTTTTTCTAGCCTCTTGTTTTGCTAGCCAGTATTTAAATTTTTCAGATAGCAATTTAAAATTCATGTACATGAAATTATACAAAATTATACAAATCCATATTTAGCATTACAAAATTATACAAATCCATATTTATCATTACAAAATTCTAACCGAAACCATAAAAACATAAAATTCTAATATCAACATATATAACAAAAAAAAGCATAAAAGCATCAACATATATATACATATTGTCTTTTGTACATATACAATCTCATGTGATCCATAAATAACATATACTCCTCAAGATCCAATACAATGTTTGTAGATCAAGTTATGTCCTTATCACTTAGTAAGCATGTGATGAAGCTTTGGCCCAATTTCGCCAAGTTGGGCTCATGTTGCCAAAACGCTTGGTTATGATCTAGTTTGGACAATAATTTCATACAAACTAAGGCGTATTAGATCCAACATATCAAAAAGGAGAGTGCCTATGTGATCCATGACATGATGCCTCTTGGTTAAAGGTCTCCAATATATTGCATCTCCAATAAAAAAATATATTTCATCAACATATATGTGCATGCATGCATAATAGAGAATAAAAATTCTCCTTTAAATTCAATTTTTTTTTGAATTTCAAATTTTTTTCAAATGTGACCGCCCCCACGCTTCGACTCCCCACTCAGCCGACTTCCCCCCGCTTTTGCGTGGCTGCCCTCACGCTTCGGCTCCCGCGCGCTCAGCTGAACTTTCTGCTGTTTTTGCATTATCTTAAGAAATCAAGCATGCATGAATTACACATGACCTAAATAAGCAATAATAAGTAACATAAAATTAGAGGAAGAAAAGGAAAATATATATATACTAACCTTAGAAAGATAGAGAGGAGAAAATAAAAACTTCAAAGATCTCTGATCCCAGCTGCTAGCATTTGCAGAAATCAGATCCACATTCAATACAGAGAGAGCGAGAGAGAGACAGTATAAAAGACTTAATCAAAACGGCGCTGGAAGGAGAAGGCCTTTTATACTAATTAAAACCCTACACAGCCTTTTATACACGGATTTATACTTATTAATCCGTGTAGCTCTCCAAATAATCATACACGGCTATTTATAATAAAATCCGTGTACATTTCTACCATTTCTACACGGATATATTATCAAAAATCCGTGTATATATTCCTACACGGATATTTAACAAAAATCCGTGTAGCTCTCTCAATTTTTTCCACACGGTCTTCTTTCCACACGGATTTTTGATCCCTAATAAACCGTGTAGCTCTCTCAAACAATTCTACACTGATTCTTAACTAAATGTCCATGTATAATTCCTACAGATTTTTTGGGCTTTCAAAAAATCATATTTGGTACACGATTTTTATATAAAATTAGAAAAACCGTGTACAATGTGCAGTGTAGAATTACCATTTTTGTAGTAGTGATTGTTTGGTTGAAGTTGAACCAAAAACTCTTCCATTCCATTCATGAACAGACATTAATAGCAGTAGCCAAGATTGTTGTAGATGTCGAAGCCTCTTACCTGTCAGCAATGCAACGTAAACCTGACACAGATTGTTGTAGGTGAGTACAACATGCTCCGGTATTAGTACACCTGTCAGCCAAGATTGTTGTAGGTGAGAACACATGCTCCGGTATGAGTGAGCTCGCAGGGTCTAAGTCCAGACAATCACTACTCTCACTCTGGATCAATTTAGTTGGAGTATATTTGAGGTTGCTACAAAGGATTGTAAATGGTTTAAGCACAACCAACAATGGACTGGCTAACTCTCAAAGGATTTTTAAAGTGGAGGCGCAAAGGTTGTACTTCAGTGTATCTTTTAGAGGAACATCTGACCCTCTATTTATAGTGGTGGTTTTGGATCTCCTAAATGGAAAAACAAATATAGGGTTTTAGGTCACACCCATAGTGATAAAGTTTCACTACGGCTGAGTCAAATCTCAAGATTTGCAGAATCAAAATATGTCAGGTTTACTTGTGCTTAGATACCACTATTGGTCTGCCTGATTAATTCATATTTTGAATTCAAACTTCTAGCCAAGTAACGGCTAGCTAGAATCAGGCAGTCGCAACCTAAGATCTACTTTACCATACATTTAGATTTAAATAAAAATTACAACACAAAAGGTAAAATACAATCTTCATAATCTTCATGATCTTGATCTTCATATGATCCTACATATTCTTCACGATTCAACATCCCATCAAATATCCAACATTCTAAAAGGCTTGCGTGAATCTTCCATCATATCATATGCATTAAATCATTCCTTGTAGTTCAATAAGATCATTTAACATATTATCTTGTGCTGCTGGTCACATTCTGACTTGTCATGATAAACACTTTGACTTTCTTTGACCTTCGGATGCGCCTTGTCATGCCAACTTGTCATGATATACACTATTGACTTTCGTTGACCTATGGCCATAATTCTTAGACCTGCACATATTTTTAAACAGAGAAACTGTAAAATTCAATAGCTATATGTTTTGCAAATTAGTCAAACAACAAAGATGATTACTTACAACAACAATCGTTATATGGTTTAAAACAACCTCCGCGAGCGTAGTTTCGAAGGTTATGCAAAGCAATAAATAGCTACAATTTCATTCAGAGCGATTCTGATCACACATTATTCTACAAGCATAATCAAGGAAGAGTGACAATTATAATTATCTATGTTGATGACATGACAATTAGTGGTGATGATTGCGAGGAAATAAAATAGTTAGATGAAAGATTGCTTAAAGAATTCGAGATGAAGAACTTAGGGGATCTGAAATATTTTCTCGGAATAGAAGTTGCACAATCCAAACAAGGTATATATGTCTCTCTCAAAGAAGTACATACTTGATTTGCTTACTGAAGTAGGGATGTTAGATTGTAAACTGACTGATACAACAATTGTCCAAAATTTGAGGTTAGAAGCAAATCCGAATGATAAAGCCACTGATAAGGAAATTTATCAAAAATTGGTAGGAAAACTTATTTACTTATCACATACCAGACCAGATATTACATATGCAGTAAGTATAGTAAGTCAATTCATGCATGCTTTAAGTGAAAATATTTTGGAGACTATGATGAGAGTTTTGAGATATCTCAATAAGACTCCAATAAAAGGTATACAGTTTAGAAAGAATGGGCAATTGAAAATATCAGGTTATATAGATGCCGATTGGGCAGGGAATATAAATGACCGAAAATAAACATCTGGTTATTTTACATTTGTGGGAGAAAATCTTGTTACGTGGAGAAGCAAGAAGCAGAGTGTAGTGGCTTTATTAAACACAACTTGTAGCAGAAGATAATTTCTTTCCCACATGCAGGATCAGAGCTAGCAGATGTGCTAATGAAGGCAATTTCTACAAGAGTGTTTGAACAATCGATTCCCAAGTTTGGCATGGTAGATATCTACCTACCAACGTGAGGGAGAGTGTTAAGACAGGTCATCCGTCTACATTGTACAACTGGCGGTGCTCCTTTGATTTCTTACTTAATTAAATTTATTTTATTTCTTGTTTTGTATAGGTATAGATTTGTATCAAATATAGGAAAGAAAAAGAGAAAAGGAAACAGATTATATTGCGTTTTTTTTTTATTAATAAGCATACTCTCTGTGTGAAAATGAATGTAAGGTTTGATTATTTAAAAAAAGAAATAAAAGACAGGGAGGGTTGGTGAGGAGTGCTGTGTTATACTTTTGAGATTAATGGAATGGTTTATGTTTGTCACAATTAAATTAAACGTTGAGCGGACTAACTTATACAATGTTATTGCTAACTTATAAGGTTTAATAGAGGTAGCAATAATGCATATCAGGTTTAATAAAAGATGCAGCTTGTACTTACGGGAGGGATTAGCTGTGGCCGCCTGCGATGTATAAAGAGACGCAGGGATGGAGGAAGATGCCGTGGAAGCACAGCTTTGACCCTAAAGTTCGCCATTGCGAAAAGCCGTCAAACGAGGGAGGCATTGGGTGTTGTGCAGATCGACAAAGGCGGTGGATGAGAGGGCCCAGGCACAGTGAGAGAAGGCAGCATCTGAGGTGGCGGGGAAAGAAAATGGAGATGATGCCTCCTGACGGAGGCTGAGAAGCAGTGGCGAGAGATCTGGACCCACTAGCAGATGCAGAAGTGAGAACCTGAGACACAGGCGAAATGGAGGAAGATTCTCCAATTGCGGAGCCGATGCGGACGCGTGCTGTGTGGCCTTAACGTGGCAAGTTGGATCTCCTAACTGTCTAGCATAGTTCAAGAACCGCTGCATGGAGGCCTCCATGTCAGCGAGCACAGAGGAGAACGACATCGGTTACAAACAATGCTAGCTGGGCTCAATCCAAGGCTTAGAAAGCAAATCTTGAAATTCCGGTGTGGGTTAGAGGGTGGTTGGCCCAAGAGCAAATTTCGCTTATTGTTACACTATTATAATAGAGGAGGAATCCAATTACATCTTTTTTGGTGACACATCATGACATCGTTTTTTTTAAGGTCAATTTTGCCATTTCAAAATTCAAACAGTCGATCTGAACCGTTCAACATGATCACCATATTAAAATGTGTTTGGAGATCAAATTTTACATTTTTTTTGAATTTTTTTACTATTTATTAAGATGATTACAAAATCGCTGTTTTTCAATGGTCTGAAAACAAAGATTTTGTAACCATCTTAATAAATTGTAAAAAAAATTCAAAAAAATGTAAAATTTGATCTCCAGGCACATTTTAATATATCCATCATGTTGAATGGTTTGGATCGACTATTTGGACTTTGAAAATGGTAGATGTCAAAGTGTGCCACCAAAAAATGTGTAATTTGATCCCTCCTCATTATAATATGCATTTAGTCTAAATACTAGCTTCTTAGTATTCTACCTTATATGTTTATATTAACGGAAAACATAGAGCAATTAATTTTTAATTAATTAAACTCCAGTGTTATTTTTTAAATAGACATGAACAATTAAAACACTCCATTGTGATAATGGACCTCGTTGAACAATTAAAGGTATTTATTCTTTTACTACTTTTATATTTTAATTACTGGATAAATTAATTAGCACAAGACTAATTTAATTGCTGGTAAATTTGTGTGTGGGGGAGGGGGGATTTGATGCATACTCCTTAAAAATATCGAAATTAAATATTTCTCCCCCGGCCCTAAAATTAATAATATCATATTTACCCTTCTAACAAAATTCATAACATTATAAATAGAAATTCACAATATCATAAATTACAATCTATTGAAATATAAATGCACTAAAAGGAATTCATTTAGTAGCTTATGTCATAAAAGGAATCCATTTCTATCTAATCCGCTGCTGTATCGGGTCTCAAGAGTTGGCGATGGGCACAGAATATCACTTGCAATTAATGACGCATGCCCTGATGTCATTTGAAATCTTCGAAAGCATTAAGATAACAAAACGGTGACTTTCTTTTAGTAATTTAATTGAGAGTGGTTGGAATAAATTAATGGAAGCTGATATGAGTACCCACGCTACAGTACCCGCACTGTACTCACACCTAAACTGTCATAACTGATTGTGGGGACCGCAACTATTCCAAAACTACTTCTGATATATGAATTTTCCTAAAATAACTGTACCCGCACCTTTTTTGAAAAAATTTCATGTTGTACCCGCATTAGGGGACCACTCAAACGGCATGTGGGGACCGCAACTGTTCGAAAACTGTAATTTTGTTTTAAAAATTTTGATACTGTGAAGTATATAGCTCAAACAGGGCAAGTATTTATACCTATACAATGAACTACATATAATATATGAATTTTCCTAAAATAACAGTGCGGGTACTGTAGCGCGTACAGTGCGGGTACTGTAGCGCGTACAGTGCGGGTACTGTAGCGTGGGTACTGAAATAATTATTCTAAATTAATAGGTATTATCCACTTGTAATAGATTATGAAGTATTTTGGAAATGAAGCAATGACGCACGTCCCGCGTTCCTTCTTCTGATTGTAGTTGTTCACATGTAAATTAAAACCAAGTGACCTCACGATATTCTCCTGCTGAGAGTAGCTGTTCACTTTAGGAGGCCTTGTGCATGCGTTGATTAATTCTTCTGGAAGGAGTTCACATATATAAGACTCTGTTTTTGTTTTATAGTTTTAACAAAAAAAACTCCACTCTGGGAAGAGATATGAAGGACTCGACTGTCGATTTTGGTCAGTTTCTCTTTCTCTTCTTTTTCTTTTTTCTTTTTAATTTCACTCTAATTAATTTCACCGTTTTCCATATATATATGGCATGCATAAAGAAACAAGTTATGTCTTCCTTGTTCTTATTTTGAATTAGATCTTATATATAATATATAGATTAGAACGTGGTTTGCTTAAATTTTTAATCATGCAACTTAATAACAAACCCTATATATTAATAGAACGATATTCTCCTTCCCTTTTTCTATCCAATTAGTTCTTTTGTTTTTCCTTTTTTTTTTTAATCCATCTCTTTTATCAATATAAAAGTATCTTCTACACATCCATCACGAATTCTAAAGAAGACTTAGGATTCAGTTTTTTTATAAATCAGATCAAAAGTTCCATCATAAAACAATTCATCCATTTTTTATCCCGGATTCAGTACGAATATATTTTTAATGTTTAATGATATATCTGAAAATCATTTCAATGTACTCAGCTAAAAATGTTAGAGATAAAGAACACAAGGTCGTTTTTTTTTTGTTTGATCAAAATTGGAGCAATCAGACTCTATCCATTTATTCCGTATACTCAGCTAAAATTTAGAAACCAAATTAATTTGTTAGGTTTGGAGATTTCATAAAAAGTTCCTTCAAATAATGAATGGTTGCAGTAAAAAAGAAACATCAATCGATACTGGTACATTAAAATCAAATCACACCAAACATCACATTTTCACAGGATATCGATCAAATAGAAGAGGCATATTAAAGCGAATCGAAACTTTGGTTTCAATGTCTTTTATGCAAATTTCACTTTGCTATAAATGTCTTTTATGTATAGTTCGTAAAATTTAAATCGGAATCTGAATAAAATTGGAATCGGATGAATTGGTCGGAATTAGGTGAATGGAATCGGAAATTCTCCTACACACCCCATTCCCTTGATTCTTCTTCTTTCGCTCTATTTTTCACGCTAGGTTTCTCTACTCAAATGACAATTTAGAGATCCTGGAAAAAAAATCCATATTCAGCCATCTAGAAGAGAATCGGTCCGATTCTGACAAAAACTATGTTAAATCGGTCCGATTCCATGGATTTTGAGCGCAAAAATCGCCACCCGAGTAACTTGGGGAAAAATTAGATCAGCACCAGTAAATTCTGATCTGATTCGGCCGATTCTAGTTTGACTCGGCCAATTTTGCAGTCCATCCATTATGTCATTGCACTCGAAAAGGCAATTATGTTACTTAATGAGAAGGCCATTTGTAAATGGAAGGTGAGCAAGTGAGAATTAAATGCCACTTTGTGTTAAGTTTGAGGTGGCTATAGAGAAGATAGAAGAGGGGAAGAGACACAGAGTAAACTTGATTTCTTTAGACTAATTTTTTTCTTTTCTAGATTTTTAACAAAAGCAATAATTAAATATTTATAGTTTAATAAGCCCAAATCATAATTTAAATCATAATATATCAATTTTCGCGTTGAACCAAATTAATTACTTCTAAAACAAATTCAAATCATAAAACCGACACCAAACTTGGTAAATAAAATTGACTTGATTTTTTATTTCAATCATATATACTTGTCTTCTTATTTATCAGGTTAGCTAACTCAATGATAGAACACTCGGCTTTTAGGTGTGCTAGGATCTTTTACACGTTTTGATGAAGAAATTAAATTTGTGCAGCCTTTTGGTGAAAGTCTATAACACGCGACTGATCCTCAAAGGTAATGAATAGGAAAAAATTTCAAGTCGTAATAAAAATAGTTTTTAATTCTTTCAACTTAATTTATTACCATTTTATTTATTCTATTACTAGAAAATAATTTAAAGTAGAATTTATTTTCACTTTAGTTCTAAAAAATTGTTTTGAGTTTAAAAAAAGGAATTTCTGAGTTTTAGCTGAGTCTATTGAATAAATGGATAGAGCCTGATGGCTCCAACTCTGATCAAATAAAAAAGAAACGAGCTTATGTTCTTTATCTTTATTAGAACCATTTTCCGATCTATATAGATGTTAAAAATATATTAGTACCAAATCCAAAATAAGATGGAGTTCTATTATGATTTTGATTTTTCTTTAGATTCATTTAAAAAAAGAATCCTAATTATTCTTTATTATTTTGAATTTGAGATGGATGTGTGTAGGAGACCGAAGTTTTTTTAGTTAGCATTTAGAAAAAAAAAAATTCAAAGTAAGCATAACATTGGGAAAATCTCGAAACTTAGTACGAATGCAAACGTAGTCTGAGAATTAACCCTTACCGATGCCCATACTAGGTCTAAGCACCAAACTCATTTTTTTTTAGAAAAAAAAAATGAAGATAAAGTTTTTTTGTAGATAAAAGCATTAATGAAAGATTTAATCTAAGAATGATTTTGAGCGTGAAATATTTAGATAGAATTGATCTTAGAGAAAAAACATTGCCAAAATTTGCTATGCTTAACATTCCGAAATCTTAAATAAATCATTTTTAATCTAATAGTAAATTTTGCAAATCAAATTTTGCGGGTTCATCGTCCAAGCCCAATGAGATCAATGCCAGTATTGTCATATGTAGTCTACATTTTTTTAGTTTTTCTAGATTAATTTTGTCTAAATATTGCACATTCAGAATCAATCTTAGATCAATTCTTACATCAATTTTTTTATCTACAAAAACTTTCTACCATTAATTTCAATTAAGTCAAATTTCTTCACAACTCCTTCCAAACATCAATTTATTTTATTTAAGTAAAAGAAAAAAAAGAGTTTCGTGCTCAACAGCCATTCCTAGTGCTCAAACTAGGTCTACGTTCCTCCTAAGTTTCGTAATTTTTTCAATATCATGCTAACTTTGGATTTCTATTTTTATTTTGATGGGGAGTTCAAATGCCTTCATTTTTGGCGTCTCCATCATGCGTCCATATCTAAATGAAAATTACTTAAACTTTTAGCGACTCCAATAAAGAGAAAAAAAAATCTCAAACCCAAGATCTACTTAGCCGCAGCCTCTCACTCCATACCTCTCTTCTTCGAGCTTTTACCTCCGACACAACGATACCCTCCTCTCTGTCTCTCGCCTCTACCTCCATGAACGTAGACGAGAATGAGGGAGAGTGGAGGGAACCGAGTGGAGAGGAGCCGAAAATGCGGTATGGTCGGAGCTTGGAGAGTAGAGTCCTCATCTCGGTCAGAATGCGATGGTGAGTTGATCAGGTCGTCGGAACGCGACGGCGGTAGAAAGAGCGGATCTGGTCATCGAGCGAAATGGGGATTAAGGTATTAGGCTGATTATGAGTGTATATAAGTAGAATTAGAAAAACAGATCTAGTAAAAGAGTTGATCTAAGAATTTAGAGAGTGATTAAAGGTAATTACAGTAATTTTGAGTTATTTTGCGGAGTTTGTGAGAATAAAAATGTACATCTACGAATCATAGTTACTTGACTCGTTGTAAATAGTCTTTTATCAATCGATTGATCTAGTAAATTTGCGTCGTGTGCTCCTGTGATTATTTCCCGAAAGGGTTTCCACGTAAAATTGTGTCTTTCTTTTATTTTCATGTGATTGATTGCATGTTTATGTTGGCTTCTTGTTTGAGTTCCATCTTTCTCCATTTGGTTGGGTATTGATGTATGCCCGCAAGGTGTTCGATAAAATTACTCCTTGAACGTTTCCGCATCTAAACCCCAACATATAAAGAATTGACGGAGAACCAGCTTTGTTTACATAAAACAAACAATACATAATAGTCAACATATTTGACACTTATTTGAATATTTAGTATCTGATTCTTCTTGCACAAACAAGATCATGTACATATAATAAATGTTAAGATTGTAAAATCCTTATTGTCTTCCGCCAAAAATTGACAAGTAATTTATTTTCAATACTACTGGGTGCCCCGCAAATCATTCGCCAACTTCATCGCTTTGTCCCTTCCCGGCACAAGCAGCACATTTGGCTCCTTACCAGCTAACTCGGATACAATCACGGCTGCCAAGCATCTGATGTTTTCCTCAAATAAGAATTTGCAATTTAAAATCTGGATCAGCCTCTCAATCACATCCTTTGATGTTCCGATCTTACGAAGTGCATCATGAGAGAAGTGCTGATGGGTCGAGAGTGCCTTCAAAATTTTTGCACCCATTAATTGTTCTTCCTCCAAGCTTGAAACAAGGAGCTTTCCAGCAAAGGTCACCAGATCTAATTTAAGTGCATCAGTAATGCCCTTAGCTTCCACACACATATAGTGGACATCATAGAAGAATCTCTTAATTGAGTCAATGTCAGATGTGAGGAGTCCACACTCGTGAGTCACTTTCTCGAGCAATCTGCAGTGACTCACCTTCCATTTCCAAATGGCCTTGGCAGCAAGGAACACCAGTGCCTCTATGATTGCCATGACATAAAACAGATAAAGCACCAGTGCCTCTTCTGTTTGGCCGAAATCCTGTTGCAGGATATGCTTGTGGTGCAACGAATAGACTAGCCCCCTCACGGAGAGAACACCGGAAATCATGACAGAGAGGAGCTCAAGCCAGTAGAAGAGCCAGCTGATGAAACAAGTCAGTTTGGGCAACTGTTGAATGTTATGCATGTGGGGCAATGCAAGCTTGCTGCTGTAGCACCAGATGTGGATGGTCTCAAAGAACCATGTCAGGGTAATGAACCCAAGGTACATCTTTGGCAGCATCACCATCATCCAGAGAGATCTCAGGGCTCCAATCCCGCTGGCCATCAGCTCCAGCATGGCCATTATTGCTACGAACATCTTCTCTGGGCAGGGGATGATTTTCGGTTGGTCAGCGATGTGGACTTTGACTGCGCCTTCATCATCATGCGCCATGCTGGAAGAAAATTACGTGTTTAATAACATAAACATGCATTACTGTCAAGTGTAACCCCGATCTATATAATTGATTAAATTGGATTGGAGGTGTTTTTTCTAATATCAAACCAATCTTTTTTTTAAATGAGTTTATAATTAATAAATGAACTCATTACCAAAAAACATAATGTGTTGCCATCAGAAAGATTGGTTGGATCAGAAAGTTACTTTCTAAACCATCAGTTAGTCAGAGAGATTGGTTACAAAATCATACTGTCTTCAGAACCAGGCTATAAATTATTTCTGAACCGTTAGCTAGTTAGGTCTGATGGCTATTATATATTTTGGTTTGAAAAACATACTGTCTTCTGATGGCTATTCTTTTATACTGTCTTACCATCAGCTAGTTACATCAGAAAGTTTTTATAATAGCCTGGTTGAGAAAATAAGTAATTTAGTCAATATATATATAGAGAGTGGCTAAGCTCAAAACGTTTGCACCAAGCCCTTGGTGCAAACGATTTGGTTCTCCAATTTGCAAAGTCCAAACGGTCGATCCAAACCGTTAGATATTTAATCCATATTAAAATGTGCTTGGAGACCAAATTTTACATTTTTTGAAATTTTTTTGCTATTTATTAAGCCACTTTGAAAGTTGCTGATCCGGGTGAACAGTAAAAACAGTGCAATCAAATTCTGGACCATGTGATCAGCAATTTTCAAAGTGGCTTAATAAATAGCAAAAAAATTCCAAAAAATGTAAAATTTGGTCTCCAAGCAGATTTTAATATAGATTAAATATCTAACGGTTTGGATCGACCGTTTGAACTTTGAAAATCCGAAAACCATTCGTTTGCACCAAACCCTTGGTGCAAACGTTTGTAGCTTAGCCACTCACTATATATATATATATATATATATATATATATATATATATATATATTATAGACCGATTACTAATTTAACAACTAGCCTTGTTGAGGAAATAAGTATATTACTGCAACAAAAATACTATTAACTATTGCAGAAAATAGGTCAGGTAGTTACTTCTAGGTGGTAAATTGTTGGAATCATAGGCCTCATGCAGAAATGAATTAAACATTGCATCTTAGCAATCGAGAGAATTTAACAGGGTATCTTAGCGTAATTGAGTACAATCCTACCATAATCAAATATATACAATCAATAAATATATTATTGTGTATTTTACTTTCCTTTATTTTGGCTGAAATATTTTGAGCAAATTGTTTCTTAACCAAGGACATGTTACAAAACACTTGTAACTAACCTCTTTTAGTCAAATATGGGCATCATCCTTATTTTTCCTCAAAACTAAAAAAAGAAGAAGTAAAAACAAATATATTATTACTGAGTGATGCTTCTATGGACATAAGGACCTATTTGTAAAATGAACATATTTTCATTTTCAAAGTTCAAACAGTCGATCCGACCGTTCAACATTATCTCCATATTAAAATGTACTTGGAGGTCAAATTTTACATTTGTTTGAATTTTTTTACTAGTATTTTACAAAAACTAGTCAAATTCAGACCATTGAATTTTGTAAAATACTTAATAAATAGTAAAAAAATTGAAAAAAATGTAAAATTTGACCTCCAAGTACATTTTAATATGAGATAATGTTGAACGGTCGGATCGACTATTTGAACTTTGAAAATGAAAATATGTTCATTTTACAAATAGGTCCTTATGTCCATAGAAGAATTTGCCATTATTACTTCATCATTTTTTTCATGGGTGATACTATTCTAGCATAATCGAATACAATCAACAAATCTATATCGCACAATTAATGTGACTAAATATAAAATGCAAAAAGCTGTTTTAGAAGAAAAAAATGCATCAACCGCGAAATTATCCAACAGTTTCTGCTAGGAATTAAAATGCTAAATAATACAGTGTTTTCAGCCATACAAAATGTCAATCATTCAGGGGTTAGGCTAGAAAATGGCATTTTTTTTATGTTATAAAACAAATCGGACGATACCGACAAAAATGATTTTGGATGCCTACTAAGAATTTTACTATTTTATTTTATCGATTCATGCCCTTAGGCCAAGAGAATTTTACTATTAAAAGACATCAAGATCCGACTTTGCTCATATATCAAGAATTGCTCACCCGAGTTTTTTCTTTTGTACTAACCAAAATATCAAAATTATCTCTGTTACTACTGTTAGTCAAATCCGACTAATTGCACATGAAAGAAAAAACAAAGGTTGTGGAGTTCATAAAATAAACGTTGCCTCTGTTTTATTCAAAAAAGAGAGTCACATGTGCAAGGGTATAATTAGTTCAATTTAGAAGGAATTTTACAAGAAGATAGAACAGCAAATAGAGATAATTCGTTTGAGATACGTTTTCAATGTGCAATAGACATATACCGCGAATTTATATTTTTAAATAAGAACTTTGAAATAGTTTCAAATAAAGTGGTTGCCCAACCATCCACTTTGCAAACTTCTTCTTCTAAAACTTGTGATGATATCGAATCATATATATTTTTGAAATAAGTAAGAAAAAAGGAAAATTGAAAAGAATTTTGAATTTTTTTAAGTCTATCAAATAGAAGATAAATTTATTTACATTTTTTGCTCCTATGTCATCACAAGAAGCTTCTTGTGGACATATTACAATTGCACGTACGTTTTTCTTAGTTGTACTGATATGAAGAAAGATGCTGAGAATAAATAAAAATAATACCATGCTCCCAGGGAGGAGGTACATTCAAGGAAGGGGGGGTCAATTGACCTCTATTTATTTTAAAAAAAATTATACCAATACACGATTTTCTATATAATATTGAATAAAATGATATAAATATTGTAAAATTGATTCTCATTCACAGTATGAAAATATTATATAATTGACCATTTTTCACGTTTAACTTTCATAACCTAAAAGTCTAGCTCCGTTCCTAGTTCTTCCTGATGTGAGGTGAAATCAAATCCGCAACACCCAACAAGCAAAGGCGAAATAAAAAAATGACAACTTTCCTAATAGATATCCTTATACTTTCGAGAGAATTTGACAAGGAGCTATTAAGTGCATGCAATATGTAGTGCATTAATTGATGAATAAATTTGCAGTTCATTAGTGCCTGATTCGTTTTCAGAGACTTCCAGCAGATAGATTTGATTAAAGAACGATATATATATATATAGAGAGAGAGAGAGAGAGAGAGAGGCGTTTCTGAACAGAACTCAAAAACTTCACCAGCAGCTTAAGAAATAGCATGTGTTGAATTTTGGTCAATGCAATGCATGTTGGATCATATATCCAACGTTGGCATATATGTGATATAATTATGAATGAGTGAGGCTACGGTACTATGCAAAGCACGGATTGGTCCGTGTTACGGCTTAATATTTGAGTTTTCAAAATCCTAACGGTCGATCCGAACTGTTCAACATGATTATAAAATGAATATGTACTTGCAAACCAAATTTTACATTTTTTTAAATTTTTTTACTATTTTTTTAGATAGGTAGAAAATCACTGTTTTTGGATGGTCCAGAATTTTCAGATCAAGTGATTTTCTACCTATCTAAAAAAATAGTAAACAAATTCGAAAAAATGTAAAATTTGGTTTGCAAGTACATATTCATTTTATAATCATGTTGAACGGTTTGGATCGACTGTTAGGATTTTGAAAACTCAAATATTAAGCCGTAGCACGGACCAAACTGTGTTATGCATAGTACTGTAGCCTCACTCATTACGAAATGTATACTGTAATGTTGGATTGTATATCCAACCACTAGTGGAAAATAAGGAATCAGGATCAGTTATATACACATATCAGTATCGGAATACAACCGATCCTGACCCAGGCGATACTGATACTACAATAATCTGGATCGGTTAAATAACTGATCCAAATAGTTACTATTAGGATCGGTTGTCCAAATAACCGATCCAACTTAGTAACTATTCGGATCGGTTGTTTACTATAGCCGATCCTAATAGGCATTAATCTGGATCGGTTCTGGAATATATCCAATCCTAATAAGCATTAATCTGGATCGGTCCCCAAGCTAAGAAGCAATCCTGATAATTATCTGGATCGGTTGTTTGTGAGAACCGATCCTAATAGTTTTTTTACTCTTTTTTTAATATCAAACAATCAGGATCGGTTGTGATGCTAAGAACCGATCCTAATAGTTTTTTTACTCTTTTTTTAATATCCAACAATCAGGATCGGTTCTGAAGCTAACAACCGATCCAGATACCTATCAGGATTGGTTCTTAGCTTTAGAACCGATCCTGATTGTTATCTGTAAGTTTTTTTTAAATAAAAATAGGTATCCAGATCGATTTATTAATGGAACCGATCCTGATGTTTTATTAAATGTAAAAATACATTTTTATTTAATTGGCCAGCTTCCATATATGCTGGCCCCAAATGCAAAAATATTGTTTTTTTTCATACAACAATCACATCCTAAATTATCAACTACAACATACTAAATTAAATATCAAACACATCTAAAATTAAATATCACACAAAAATTAAAAATTGTTACAAAAAATTCATGTTCATGCAAATTAAGTTTACACATCAATCCTAAACTGTTGTACTTCTTCTCGGCTTTATCTCATCTAGGAAAATTTGAACCCACATTTTCCGAAATTCGCTCAAGCGTTGTACAGTATGTCTAGCAGGAATATCTCTGTGAATTTTCCACCTCAGCAAATCGCCTCAGCAACTTCCAATCCGCCTAAGCAAATCGCCTCAACAACTTCAAATCGGTTCAGGTTGGTGAGAATTGGTCAGAATCAGCCTTGAATCGGCTGAACTCGGTTGAATCGGCTTGACTCGGCCTAAAAATTGGCTAACTCTCGGCCGAGTCAAGCACTGTTCATCCTAGTTTGGCTGAAAAAATCGCACGGGCGAGGAAATCGGGTGAAAATAGGATCAGACACAGCTGATTTCGAGTTGACTCGGAATCGGCCGAGTTTTGAAACCATGATTGGAAGGATTTCAGAACTCAAGTTGTGGATATCAAAATGAAGCGGATGTGCTACAAAAGACGGTGCAAGTAGCAAACTCGACTCTAACTCACCAATATCGAACAAGGTACATGATTCTATCTTAGCTTTTCAATATGCCGATGACACGAAAATTATGGCAAATGGGGAATTCGATATGGTTGTGACTTTAATAGGGACCGACTAATTATCCTCCAGCTCCTATTCCCCATTCATCCCCCGGTCAATAACTGTCTTTGTTGACTGCTAATTAAGAGGGGACCACAAATTTCAGCGCTAAAAGGTAAAATAAAACGCGTCATTATCGCGGCGAGTGCAAGTATTCATATATAAGATATCAAGTGTTTAAATAAAAAACTGGACACATCACTCACCATCTTTTACACATTTTTAGAGGTGATTTTTTTTCTTCGTTCACTCTAACCAATATTTCTGACAATCTGTGAGGAATTTTGCAAATCTAAAACCATGAATGTCTTCTACACAATTTTTTCTTTCAAATGAGATACATGATGACATACTTTCGAGTTGTCCGTTGCACAAGTATTCATACTTCATCGAGCAAGTATTCATACCTCATCAGTATTTCACAAATAAAAAAATGGACACATCATTCACTCATTTTTTACCGATTGAAATTTCATTACCACTCAATCATTTTTTACTTGATATCTTAGGTATGAATACTTGTTCGACGAGATATGAATACTTGCATGACGTGGTATGAATACTTGCACGACGAGATATAAATAATTTACGAGATATGAATACTTGAGCGACGGATAACTCAAAAGTACTTCATCATGGATCTCATTTGAAAGAGAAAATTGCATAGAAGACATTTGTGATTTTAGATTCGCAAAATTCTTCACAAATTGTCAGAAATATTGGTTAGAGTGAACGAAGAAAAAAAACCACCTCTAAAAACGTGTAAAAGATGGGTAAGTGATGTGTCCAGTTTTTTTTAAATACTTAATATCTTACATATGAATACTTGAAGTATTATATATGAATACTTGATGTATTATATATGAATACTTGTGCACGTCAATTGTAAAAAAATTCAAATATAAACGGTCCCCACGTAATTAATGATTGATACGCATTTTCTTTTGTCTTTTTGTGCTTGAAGTTGTGGTCCCCTAGATAATTAATGATTGGGAAATGAATGGGGGATAGGAGCCGGGGAAAAAAAATCTTTATCCTAAAAATTATTGTGAGACTCTTTACTAAAATATCAGCCTCAAAATAAATTTTCAAAAGAGATTGTTTGTTCCCATAAATCTACATGGAGATGCCCTCAATGCGACATAACAAATTCTTTGTTGTGCCAATACTCAATTTCCAATTAAGTACCTTCCCCATTTCCAATTAAGTACCACTATCCCCAACCCAACCCATTATGCCTTCCCTAGCCGAGCCACCCATTATTTCCACAACAGCAGCTCCTACTTCATCTTCTCAGCTATCATCTATTCATCCCATGGTGACTAGAACAAGAGACAATACTCGTCGGCCTCGTACCTTTCCCAATCACGTGGCTTACTCTACAACCCTTGATACCGAACCCTCAACCTTCAAGCAAGCAAATACTGATCCTAAATGGCGTCATGCCATGGCTCAAGAGATTGATGCGCTCGCTCACAATCAAACATGGACTCTTGTTCCTTTTGATCCAACCATGAATATCGTAGGATGCAAGTGGGTCTTTAAGGTCAAACGCAAATCCGATGGCACTATAGAGCGATACAAGGCACGCCTTGTCGCTAAGGGATTTCACCAACATGAAGGCGTTGATTATCTTGAGACTTTCAGTCCCGTCGTCCGCCCTACCACCATCCGCTTGATCATCTCTCTAGCGGTCTCTTCCCATTGGCCAATTCAACAACTAGATGTCCAAAATGCATTCTTACATGGGGACTTAGCCGAAACCGTCTACATGACACAACCTCCTGGCTTTACCGATCCTTCTAAACCAAACCATGTTTGCCTCCTCTCCAAATCCCTCTACGGCCTCAAACAATCTCCCCGTGCGTGGTTTCAAAAACTCACCTCCGCCCTTCTTGAGTTTGGTTTTCATGCCTCTCAATATGACCCATCCCTATTCTTATTATTTGCTCATGGCCACACTACCTTACTACTTGTTTATGTGGATGACATTCTCATTACCGGCAGTGATCCTACCATGGTTCAGTCATGCATCTCCCATCTCCAAGCACACTTTGCGATCAAAACCCTCGGAAACCTTCATTACTTTTTGGGCATTGAGGTTAATTCTCATGGTACCAACCTACACCTTGGTCAACCTAAATACATCAAATCCCTTCTCCATCGAACCAACATGCTTCAATGCAAACCTTGCAACACACCTATGATAGCCGGTACACCTTTATCCGCTGCAGATGGTTCTCCTTTTGAGGATCCACACCTATACCGCAGTGTTGTTGGGGCCCTCCAATATGCCACAATCACCAGGCCTGACATCTCTTTCGCTGTCAACCGTGTATCCCAATTTATGCATAACCCTACCATCACTCATTGGATAGCAGTTAAAAGGATTCTTCGCTATCTCCAAGGCACCCTTACCCATGGCTTGACTATTCGTGCTTCCAACACTTTGCAACTCAATGCTTACTCCGATGCAGACTGGGCAGGATGCCCGGATGATCGTCGTTCCACTACTGGCTTTTGCATCTTTCTAGGCTCTAACTTGATTTCTTGGAGTGCTAAGAAACAACCAACCGTCTCTCGCTCGAGCACTGAAGCTGAGTATCGCAGCTTGGCTCTCACATGCACCGAAATTCTATGGCTCCAATATCTCCTTCATGAACTCCAAGTCCCTTTACCAAACCCTCCTACTCTCTGGTGCGACAACATCGGTGCAACCTTCCTTGCCGCCAATCCAATGTTTCATGCACGCACGAAACACGTTGAAATTGATTATCACTTCGTTCGCGAACGCATTGCCTCTAAAGAGCTCTCAGTTTCTTTTGTGTGCTCCAATGACCAACTTGCAGATTTCTTCACAAAATCTCTCCCTTCTCCAAGATTTCGTTCACTATGCAACAAGCTCACTGTGGCTCCTGCCACATCGGCTTGTGGGGGGGGGTATTACAACACTGATGCACCACAGCCCTACCACAGAAGATCAAGCTTCACTAAATGACAATCCAACAGATTGATATTTGCTATCTATAACAGATTGCATGAGCTGTAATATTATCTTTTGAATATTTGCATGAGCTGTCTCTGTATCATAGCTTAGATCCGTGTCTATATAAGCAATAGGAAATGCTTCTGTAATCAATCAACAAAAACAGAGAAATAATAAAATTCATTTCCTTCTTCTTCCTATCTTATCTTATGTCTTCTCATTTATCTAATTAAGAATTCAAAATTGGATCTTATAAAAGGTCGTCGATTACTCAAATTTTTCAATCAGGAGACTTAAGAATTAACCATATATTTTAATAAAAGATGTTAATTATCTTTAGCTTTTCCTATCCAATTAGTTTATGGGTCTTTTGATTTTGGAATCTATATATTTTGTATATTAATATGTATACAGTTTGTTCTACACACAGCATCTCCAATTCAAAAGAAAAAATAATTAGGATTCATATTTTGAGATAATCAGATCAAAAATTCAATCATAAAATAAATCGGATAAAAATATGAATTGATTTATGAATCATATCGGCCTTATTTACATAAATCAAACAATACATAAATGCCATATATTTTACAGTGTATAGGTCAATACATAATATTTCAGCAGAGATATATCAGTTGCTTCTTGTGTGGCATTCATATAGGGAGCGCCTCTTTTGCTAAATTACAAAAATATGGGGAGAATTTCGCGCCTGATCTTGAGCTTAATTAGATTAATATATCTGAGCCCAATTACAAATGAAAATTATAAACTGGAACCTGAATTAAAATTAAGAAAAATTACCTGAACTGGGAAGTGAAGAAACAGATCTGGATATATACTTATAAGTAATATTATAAACTATGCTATCTAAATTTTATACAATTAAGAAAAATTACCTGAACTGGGAAGTGAAGAAACAGATCTGGATATATACTTATAAGTAATATATAATAAATAAACTATGCTATCTAAATTTTATACAATTAAGAAACTAAATTAAGAAACGAGATACTGAATTAAAATTAAAGAAACTAATTACCTCCGCTGGGCATTGCTGGCATGAACACCATCTAACTCTCCAATCAGCGACATCGATCTTTCTCTTAAATCGGGAAAGATCACTCTATATCTGGTGTTTGAAAAACATCAGGAAATAAATTAAAACAAAGTCAAGCACAGTGGTGTACGTATATAAAAATACACGCAAACAATCAGGATCGGAAAGGAACATACTGAAAGAAATGAAAGAAAATTAAATCTGATTATTGCATGGCCTAGATCTAGCTTCGTGTAATCAAATATTCCCTTAAAGAACAAAATGAAAAGAAGAAAACAAATAATTATCAAGTGAGAAATGGATCAGAAAGAAAAGAATTGAAGAGAAGAGAGAGGAACTTTCTTTTATGTACTTACTTGTATTGATCCGAAAAGAATTCGAGAGAGGTAAGAGGAAGAAAATGTTGACACTCAAACAAATTGTAAATAAGAATTTCAAATAGGAAGCATTAGAATTTCAATACTACATGATACATGACACCACACTCCTATCTCCTATTTAAAGTTTTACAAAGTCAGTTCTAATTTAACCAACATAGCCAAAACCGACATATCAAGATACAACTAAGCTATAGAAAATACAATTCAAACTTTTCTTCTAAATATGAAAGTCGTCAGCCTACATTTTTGACTAAGTAAATTTTCATTTGACTTCTCATTTGTTGTTTTCTTTCTTGCCGACATTATTAATTGGGCTTGGCCCAAATAGAAGTCCTCTGGTCCCAGCAGCGGCATAAGACAGAGCAAAAACAGGGCAGCCTTTTTTGACTTTGACCAATTTCTTTTCATATTATATTTGAGTTTAGTTAACAGAAAACAATAACTATTTATAAAGGGTAAACGAAAACAAAAGCTTTAATTTGGTCATATCTACATAGTCCATACTAAAAATTTTGGTCAAAGTCAAAAAAGGCGGCAAATAGATTATCATATAATATTAAGGCGGCAAATTAGATATCATAAAAATTTTGGTCAAAGTCAAAAATACTTATTCAATGTCAGGTTTTAATATTTATCAAATAAATATTAAGTTAGAATATAAATAGAAAGATATCTAATTAGCTTGAGTTTGCTACGTAAGTACGTAGAAGGAGCTAATTAAGATAGATACATAAATTTATTGAAGAGGAAGCCTCCTGGAAGGATCCAATTAACTCTGTGGCGTGGCTTCCAGGAGGCTTCCTTCTACTTACGTAGCAAAGACGAATTAAGGAAGTTTTTCTTTGTTAGCTGTGGTGAATTAAGGAAGCTTCCAGGGCATTACTACAGTGGACTTTTTATTTTATTTTATCGAATTAATTAAGGAAGCAAAGACGAGTTCGGTGTGGACAAGGAACATATATGCACATTCGTAGATATGACCAAATTAAAGCTTTTGTTTTCGTTTATGCTCATATTTTATCATTTCAAATATAACAAAAAAATTATATGATTCTCATATGAAAATGTATGTCCTTCAAACCAAATTTTACATGTTTTTAAAACATTTTTACTATTTATTCATATCAGTGTTCTAAATAGCGCGCTATAGCGTTTTTGGACCTCAAACGCTACGCTACGACATCAAAATGCGCTATTTGCGCTACGGCCGCTATAGCGGCCGCTACAACGCTATAGCGGTCCGCTACAGCGCTATTTGCGCTATACAATATGAGTTTTTTTTTATTTTTTATTTTTAAGCAATTTATATGGGTTTTAAATTAAGATAAAAAAAATCTCAAACCGAAATTGAATTTGTTGCTATTTGCTACAAATAAATCAATTTGAAATTGGGAATAGAAATTGAAATTTGAATAGAAAAAAAGTCCAAACCGGAATTAAAATTTGAATAGAAAAAAAAAATAGATTATGTCATGAATCATGATACTTAAGATATTTTTAATAGAAAAAATCGATAGTTTATGATATTACTATGGATATTTTGAACCGCAATTTGGACTTTGTACGGGTTCAATATGAATATTATAATTTCTTAATTACTTTGGAGTTATTTATTGTTCTATGAGACCTTAGATAATGTTGATATTTAGTACAAATATTAAATATACGAAATGTAAAAAAAAAAACGCTATTTGGAATAGCTTCCGCTATAGCGACGCTATTCGCTATAGCTTTTTTTTTAGCCTTCCCGCTACGACGCTATAAACGCTATTTAGAACCTTGATTCATATAGATACAAAATTACAGTTTTTTTTAGGACGTGCTTCACAAAATTCAAATAGAAGAGAAGGGAAAGGGAGGGAATGGAAGGAGTAAGAGAGGGAGCTACTCTCTAAATTGGAGATAGAGATTGGAGGAGAACTCTATTTAGTTTTTTGTTTTGATTATTTTTTTTTCTCAAAATTTTAGTTTATGAAGCAAGTAAACACTATTCGGACAATCCGGTCGCCTCTTCTCTCCCCTCTTCTGGACACATTCTTGTGGTCCGGAATTTAAAAAAAAAAAGTGATTTTTTAAAATTCAACAAAAATAGTTGTAGATTGAAATTCACGTATACACCTTAAAAACTTCAACATTAAATATATATTTTTCCCTCTTATCTTGAAAATTACGTATTTCCCTGTCTAAACTCCAAAACTCTCAAATTTACTCATTTTATTGTCTTTTCTATTAAAACTCATTTTGAAACTCACAAATTTACTCATTTTATTGTCTTTTATATTGAAACTCATTTTGAATTTATAAAATACTCATTTTATGCTTTATTAAAAGCATAAAAAATCTTAGTTTGTTTAAGAAAAATGTCGAGCTTATAAGATAACCATTATACCATTTACCCTTTATATATATACCTATTTTACCAATGAAAACTAGATACCCTTTATCCATTTGTTTGACCCTAAAAAGTTGCTATTCAAATTTAACATGAGAAATAGCAATCTTAGGACAATTAAATATGCTTGGAAATGCCAAATCATACATAGGCTCTCCAAGACAAATTGGATATGACATATTAAAATTCTTGGTAATATTCTACATAAAAAACCATGAATTTTGATGTGTAATATGGTCAAAATCACAAAAGAATTAAGATTCTACAAACAAAACAATTGCTGGATGATATGTGGGGTACAAACAATGGGATGTGCCTAGCAAAACCGTCCCCAAAGCCACTCTAGGTACAATATAAGACTGCCTAGCAAATCCCTGACGGCATGGACCTACATGTCAGAGATTCAATCAAAATTTCGCTGATTCTATAAGATGAGTGAACATGGCACATTTATCTACAGCTTTGTGCACCAAGTGGTCAGTGCCTCAGCTCACAGAAAGCCAAGTGTACTGAAGAGCGGCAAGATGTGACTGAGTTTAAACTAGGACGCTGCCTGACCCCTTCGATTTGGGTGCGCCAGGAGCTTCATGCGCCATAAGAAAAGCCCTACACGGTCTATCGAACATCAGGCGCAACTAAGACAAAACAAAAATAAAACGGAACAGTACCATAAACTTATGGAGACTGACAAGTGGGACTGCCCTTGTCAGTTCCCTCTTCTCCATTTCTTCTCCCCGATTGCGATTAAGAGTGAGATCCAAATTTGAAGTAAAGGTCGAAGCTTTTGACAAGATATTACCTGGAGTCGTTAGGTACCCCTGTCCTCTTCTCCTGGACCAAAGCCTTATGCCCGAGCACTCTCGGTGAACCCCAATTTCAACCGAGAAGAAAAATAAATTGAAAATGGAAGGAAGCAACTGAAGCCGACTCAAACCCTGAAACTTGGCAGGACTATAAAAAATTCCTATACGACAATATATGGGCTATTTAATTGAACTGACAAGGCCCAATTTTATTGGTGCCACTAGTCGGTATTGTATGGGGTCCGAGCCATGTTAATACCACAAACCCGACTGCCTAAGTGATAAATTGAGCCCTGGCACGTAATAGAGGAGTAACGGCGATGCTCTGGATTAATACCTCATGTCTCAAAGCACAGTAATCAAAGTGGGAACAAGTTAAGCCCGGTGTACCGCCTATACAACACACCCTACACTCCATAGCTGTCAATGCGTTTTATGGTCCCCAGGACACGTGTTACATGACCCCTGGATGATGACAAGAATAGAAGATACTTCTCCAAAGGTGCAGGAGCATGCAAATTAAGTTTTACCTCATTTGGCCGGTTAATCAATGGCTATGAGACAAGGCATGGTACATGAGCTCAATCCAACGGCCAAGATCAACACAGAAAAGAATTGATAACATGTTAATGTTGTACTTAAAGCACCACTAATACTCTAAAAACTGAAATTAATTGTAATTAAATTAAATAGATGAGTTTAGAGAAATTGACACACGGGATGTTAACGGAGTTCGGCAAAATGGCCTACATCTGCGGGGTATCGCAACTGCTTCTCGGTGCGCCTTTCTATTACCCAACAAGAAAGGTTAAAACTTGTGAACCGGTGAGCCCTTGCAACCAACGGGAAGTCAAACGGCCAACTTGGGTAGAGAACGAAATCTCTAAGTTTAGATTCTCAAGAGAAACACTTAAAATCTTACTCTAATATAATATAACTCAAGATTAGTGAAGTAGATTTTAAGTTATTTGAGTGATTTTAAAGTTTTAAGCTCTCACAACAATGAAGGGACTTAAGCACACAGAAAATTCATTTTTGAAATGTTGGGCGGCTAAAAGTGGTTTGGCTGAAAACCTAATAGCTCTATTTATAGTTTAGATCCATTTTGAATTTAAAGTTTAGATTCATTTTAAAGTTTAGATTCATTTTGAATTTAATTTTTTGTGTA
Organism: Carex kokanica; assembly: GCA_025461125.1. Taxonomy (NCBI): domain Eukaryota; kingdom Viridiplantae; phylum Streptophyta; class Magnoliopsida; order Poales; family Cyperaceae; genus Carex; species Carex kokanica. Next base: position 988,048 of record JAJGRX010001217.1, on the reverse strand, counting down.
GCTTTTATAATCGTTACAACGATTATATAATAGTTGGTAACGCTTATATAATCGTTGATAACGATTGTTCTCTGTTTCAACATGAAATTTACTTTACCAAGTACATAATTTTATAATTTAAATTCTTGATAAATATCTTGATGATTTCTTCGGTTCAATTAATCCATATTGCAATTCCAATTGTCTTGAACCTGTTGAATATCTTAACTCTAAGAAATTATTAAATTTAATTGTTATATGTTTTGTAAATTAGTCAAATAGTGTAATAAGAGTATTACTTGCAACAACAGTTAAAACATAAATAAATGATTCACTGCTAGCTAGGCTCATGAAGCAAAGGGATTCAATCGAGACCATTAATCAAACACTTGGCGGGTAGGATGGAAAACCTCAGCCAAGACCCAAAGCTAAACCCTAATAATTGCCTATAAAGAGGCACCTCAACTGAAGAATAAAGAACATAATACACACCCAAGAAAAGGCCCACAGTGAAGCTCTGCCCAAAAACCCCTTCGGTTATCTAGTTTTCAAACAAATTCTCCCTGTTCTTCCTTTGGATAGCTATCAAATAGGTAGTTATATACTCAAATATATATGCCTCTAGAGGCTAAACCATGTAATCCTTTTTATGGAATGAAATCATGAAATTGATGACCTTTGTTGTTTCTAGTTTGCATTTTGTTGGTCTTTTCGGTTTATTTTCCTTTTCTTTCTTTTGGAGATGTTAAAACATGAAAATAGGAGAGCTTTGTGATGTTTAGGCTTGTTTCATAACAAGCAAGACACGTAGCTTGATGATTAAACAAAAAGTTTGCCTCTTTTCCCTTTTACTGTTGTAATTAGAGTAGAACTAGGGTGTGATGTGCTCACCAAACTCTTTGGTGAGCATAACTCTATAATCTATCGGATTCATTTCAAACGAGATGAATCCAAACCGTTGAAACTGATATACTTCACGAGTGATGTGCGTACATGCAAAATTTTGAATTTTTTTAATTCATATTCTAAAGTCAAGTAGTCAAAATTGATGAAAAATGAATGATCCAAAATGAAGTTTTAGAAGTTATTTTAATGCATTCATTTTTCATCAATTTTGACCGCTTGACTTTGTACTAAATAAATCCGAAACATTCAAAATTTTGCATGTACGCACATCACTCGTGAAGTACATCAGTTTCAACAGTTTGGATTCATCTCATTTGAAGTGAATACGATAGATTATGGAGTTATGCTCACCAAAGAGTTTGGTGAGCACATCACACCCTAGTTCTACTCTTGTAATTAAATATATAATAAAAAAAGTATTTGCTATCTTACTAGGGTTTGCCTCCCTTTTATGCTTACTAGCTGCCTTGCTTCAAAATAGATAGCTATTATAAATAGTCTAAATAAAAATAGGTTTCAAAAAGTATAAAAATATAATCTTTTCCTTTTGCTGCCTTTTTTTTTCTTTTTACCCTCTTTAATTCCCTTTTGTAAAATAGTTAATTAGCAAAGTCATGGGAGTAGAGCTTGACAGCTCCACCTATGATTAACCTTCTTAATTATTTTATATAAAAGGATTAAAGAATAATAATAAAATGAAAATAAATAAAACAGGACTGGTATGGTTGAGCTTGACAGCTCCCTATCAAATCCTTTTCAAATGGACCTATATTGCAAATAAGAAAGTTAATTTTCTCATGAATATACATTAAGTTATGTAATAAAAGGTAATTACTGAACTTAAATGCAAATAGTGAAAGATAGAAGGCTAAAGATATGGATAAATAGCAACTTGACTTGCCATCTGTCATCTATATCTTTGACCTAATGAAATCTTGATGATTTGTCCCTTAAATAAATGAAAAGCATGTTAAAACACAATTTTAATCAAGCCAGGGGCTTCCTTGCACATTTTCAAACTTCTACAGTTTTTCTTGATGTTTAATTATGATAAGCAATGCTTCCTTGGAGTTCTTGATGTTTTGTTTCTTTTACTGGTATCATAACAGTAGCTTTCAAGCTACTAAATCCTGTTTTAACCCCTAACCAGACCTCTCAACATGTTACTAAGCTCTTTGACCAACCTCTGGTACACTGTCAGGTTTCAATTCAGCAGTGCATTACAAGTTCAATGCCACTGGTACACCAAGTGCATTGAAAAAGCAATAAATGACCTCCATCAGCTGATCAGCCCTCATAAGCTGTTACAGGGGTCAAAATGTAAAAATGATAGATAAAGGACTCCAAAACAATTAAAATGGACAAAAATTTTACATTATTTGGATTTTATTTCGATTTATTATGAATTTCCAAATTTCAGCTTTTGAAAAATAAAAATCTGCTAATTAAAATGGTAAAATGACCTTCAATACCCCTCTGCACATTAAAATGCTTTAAAAATAGGAATAAAATCACAAAAATTATGAAATTCATCATGTGTATAGTTCAAGTACCCCTCTGTAAACCAGTGACAAAAAGATATAAACTTATTACCCAAAATAGAAAGATTGGTTCAATTTATTGATATGCAAAATATGAAATTCAAGTGACCTAACTTCATCAATGCCCCAAACCCGATCTTGTGATGAATACCAAGTTTGTGCCTGCTTCAATACCTTTCAAGAAGTTCAAATCATCTCCTATTAATCCCTGCCTATGATTAAAGTGATTACAAGCCATGCCAACACCCATCCGTTATCAAACCGAAGTGTTGAAACCCGAATTGAATCCAAAAATCCAAAAAAATCCCAAAACTAGCTCCACTACTAATCTCTCCCTGATGAAATGAGGCTGAGTAATCGATCAATCGAAAGAAACCCATGAAAGAATTGATGGAATCGGGTAAAGCACCAAATAGAACCGAAAACCTTGGCTCGGCCACATGTCGCTACCTCCGGTGATCACTGACCGCCGACACCATACCCAATGAATTCCTGACTTCAAGGCGATATCGACCATGCCTGCCCTTGACTTGGCCGTAACCGGAGAACCGCCTGAGGTTCAGTAACCCTAAACGAAGAGTAAACCCTAGTTCATATCGGGTTACGCACGAACTTTAAGGTGATCCGAAGTCGTTAGATCTTGGCGCTGAAGTAAAGTTCAAAAGGGGCACGAATCTTGACATATCAATTGATCCAAAGGCGCAGATTCAAAACCTGAACCCAACCGCTACTAAAATCGGGCCCCACTTTTCATTAGGCCGGCTGATAGTAATCCCTGTGTTAAAGCCGAAAACCAAAATCGGTAGCCCAATATTCATTAAAAAAGAAGGAGCAAAGCTCAAGCCCAAACAAATGAGAAAAACCCAATGCCTAAGCCCGCTGAAACCAAAATCCCAAGATCTGACACGATCTTGAAGGCCCAGCACACATCTCAAAGCTCAGTTACAATATTGAATCCCAGAAATAATTAAACAAAGCCTGTTTTGCAATTGAGTCCCTCTGTCAAAAGAAAATTGTAGCACAACCCCTGAAAATTTATGAAAAGGCCCCCAGCGCTTTAATACCTTTCCAAATAGGCCCCTAGATGCCTAAATTGCATTCTAGGGCCTGTTAAAAGCCCATATCATCTAATCAGGACCCTCAAATTTTACAAATAGGCCCCTATAAAGTTGAAAACTTCACAAAAAAATCCTTTTTAGCCATACTTCGTTTCAAGTCCAAATTTACTCAAACCACCTCCAAATGAACCCAAATTAAATTCTCCATGTTTCTAAGCCAAAATTAAACATGTCCAAGCATCAGATAACCTGTGAAATGACCAAAATGCCCCTTTTCTTCAAATTCAAATGATTTCTTTACGAATAAATTACAAACAAGGCATATGTACATATTTTTCAAGTATAAAATATGTTTTAAATAACTAAATAAATATAATGAGTGTAGTTTGCATAATATAAACTTCATATTTATACATTATGTCCACACACATATACACATATGTCTAAACAACAAGAACCAACCGACCAAATCCAAAATCAGTACATGAGCCCTTCTCTTTTAGCCCTATTATTCAGTTTACAAAAAAAAGTAGGCACAAATTCTAGAATGAACGAGGTATTCAGTTTGACTTGGAAGGGTCTACTGAGGTAATCGACGGCGGGAGCTTGCGTCCGTCGGGAGTTAAACATCCCCACAATCAATAAACTCTCTCGATGGACGATTATGAACAGTAGACCCATCGAGGATGAACCAGAAGGAATAGCAGGGAGAAATTAATGTTTCAAGTTTGATGCCCTCTCCATGTCTTGAAAACGGAGAGCACTGAACCTTGAAACATTATCCACACATGCATTGAACCTTGATGCAGCAAATCAAAGAGAAAAAGACCTAAACTCCTCACAAATCAGTTCTCTCCATACTTGTCCCTATCCGGTTATCCCTCTACCTCAAGCTACTCTCCTATCTGAAAAGAATAGGAGTCGAGCTTCTATTTTGTATTAACTATAATTGGTTACAAGAGTTACAGAGTTTAAAGTGTAAAACTCTGATTTGTTGTACAAGTTAAAACCAAAAAAGATAGAAGAAAAAAAAATGTGTATTGCAATTCACTCCTTCATCCTATACGTCTATGATAATCTCCCTTTTTAAAATAATTTAATAACAAATTTAATAAATATAAAGAGGGAACTAGCTATTTTGAAATTTTTAATTGGTACAGAAATTTTTTCCCTAACTTTAATGAGGTATGTTTATTGTAAAATGCGTGACTTGAATGGACATGGATCATAAATGGTTGGTATATGCCAAGGAACACCGAACACAAGCGATTAAATTTAAGAGATGTATTAATTAGCTACATCTGCCAGGGAAATTTAGTTTTGAGGAGAAAGTAAATCTATACCTCGTTTTTGAAATATTTTTAGACAACATCCCTATCACAAAAAAAAATATTTTTCTTTTTTAAAAAGGGCGATATACGAGTTTCCTTGCATACAACAACCATTTCCATGGCTTAATAAGTAATTGCAAGGAAATTCTCATTATATGCAATGCAATTAGTGTTGAATGTTATATATGGCGTAACAAATTATATGCAATGCAATTAGTCCCCCTAACTTCTTCAGCTTACATATCATACCCCAATTTGTCAGGTGGATTTTATTCTCATTTTGGTCCGCTCCCTGCCACAGAAAATTCCTTCTTGTTCTTTCTAATTCATTCAGAACCCATTTAGGTAGGCAAAAAACTGACATGTAATAGATTGGTATTGAGGAGAGTACCGAATTGATCAGTATCAATCTCCCTGCCATGCTCAATAGTTAATCTTGCGGTAACCTTTCGGATTAATGGTATGTAGTCTTGGTTACATAATCTTGAGTTTGACAATGGTAGACTGAGATATTTGAAGGGGAATGAACTTTGTTTGCAGCCTAGCATGGTTGCCAGCTACAGAGTTTGGTGGGTCTCTGTCTTTGTTGCCAACAATTTCGATTTTTCCAAGTTGATTTGCAGCCCCGATATGTCTCCAAAAGCCAACAGAATTACCTTAAGGATTTGGAGTTGTTGCACTTCCAGTTTAATAAAGAAAAGGGCGTCATCCGCGTAGAGTAGTGTTGGTTGCATCCCTTCGACCGGCAATCTGATAGCTCCTATTTTGACTAGTATTTCCATCCATCTCGGTATGAAATACATCGCTATGATAAAGAGGAGCGGGGACAACGGGTCCCCTTGCCGCACTCCTCCTTTCAAAATGATTTTTCTTCCAATCAGTCCGTTTATCACTATTTGTGAGGAGCCTTGAAGTATCAATCTCAATATCCATGAGATCCATTCCTGCGGGAATCCCATACTGCCCATTGCGGCTGACAAGAATGGCCAGCTCAAAGTATCGAATGCCTTATGTATGTCCGCTTTAAAAACCCCGAGTTGTATGTTATTGGTTTTCGCATAATGTAGCATTTCTTGGGCATAAACAAAACCTTCTGTAATCTGCCTACCCTTCATAAAGCCTGTTTGGGACTAGTGTAGTATGTCATTCATGTGCTTTTGTAGTCAGTTTGTCAGGGCTTTGGAGAGGATGTTTTGCATGGCATGTACCTAACTTATCGGTCTGTAGTCAGCCGGACCTCTAGGATTGTCTTTTTTCAGTATAAGGGTCATGATGGAGGAGTTTAAGGGGTACAATGTGCAATTTTGGTTCATAACTTGTGTGAATACCGCGGTGATATCTGGCATGAGCAAGTCCACGAATCTTTTGTAAAATTCTCCACAGAAATCATCCGGGCCCGATGCCTTGTTGTTAGGCCATGACATTACGACCACTTTAACCTCTTCTTCTGTTATGGGCTGCGCAAGGTGTGTGAGGTCTGCTTTTGTCGGGTAGAGCTGATCCCATTGTATCTCACAATCTTGTCGGTGATCCGTGCCCATTAGTCGGATGTAAAAGTTTCTGAAAACCTCAGCTTTCCCCTCTTGATCATTATAGGTCCGTCCAATCGGTTGAATCCCACTGATTGCATTTTTATTTTTTGAATTTGAAGCATAAGCATGGAAGAAGCGCGTGTTCCTATCTCCTTCGATTTCCCATTTTGTTTTCGCCCTCTGTCTCCACAAATCTTCTTCCATCCTTGCCAGATACGCATATCTCTGTTTAATCAGTGCTTTGATATGTTTTTCGGTGTTAGTGAGTGTTCTCACCTCCTGTACTTGATCCACCCATCCGATATACTGCCTACATACTTGTATTTGCCCCTTTATATTGCCTTGCCTACTTTTTGCCCATGTTGTTAACGCTTTTTGTAATTTTTGCATCTTATCATGCAAAAGCTGAGGTGTTGTCGCTGTTCCGGTTTGTTGCCACTGATTAATCACTAATTCATCAAAACCTTGCAATATGAACCAAAATATCTCGAACCTGAAGATCTTAGATTTCTTGAAATTGGACAGTGCTTCAATCATTATTGGACAATGATTCGATTTGGTGTTCGGTAGAGTTCTCTGCTTTGTGTTAGGGAACTGCGCAATCCATTGTGGTGAGAATAGAACTCTGTCCAGTTTCGCCATTGTGTTTGCATATTTTCTATGTTACAATTAATGTCTTAGTATTTCCAATGTTGCATGTCATATATTATACAAGGAGAATGTTGTACGAGATGGAGGATAGTTGAATCCAATATATTTTTTTCTAAGATTTCTCTTCTTTGCTTCTTAGCACAATTTTTGTTTCTAATTCTACTAAACCTTTTTCAAAACTCATTACTAGGAGTCCGAATCTGCTGCGATTCCAAGAGAGATCACAGGATTCTGAAATTCCGAGATCAACGTTTCAAATTTTTCCGTGCGCGAATCTCAAAAATATTCTCGGAAAAGTAAATTTTTATGCACGCATCTTGAGAAAGACCAACAGTTGAGATAGAAATCGCAAGGTCCTGTGATTTCCGGAAATCACAACAGATTTATTTTCCATTACTAGTGGAGTTAGAGATTTGAGATCGAGGCAGAGAGAGAGAGAGAGAGAGAGGAAAGTGTTGTGTCGTGTGTGCTAGTGTGCGAGAGGAGATAGGAGTAGGTCCGATGGGCATCGGACCTACATTTAGGTTCAATTAGCTCTAGGACCGTACAATTAGCATCAAGATCTATGCACACGGAAAATGATACAGACTTGTACGGATTTTGATGCAGAGCACACGCATCTTAATGCAGATCGAATGGTCATCACACCCATCGGTCCGATGGGCATCGGACCTACTCTGATTCCGTGCGAGAGAGCTGGTGAACGTGGAGGGAGATAAAGCTATGTTGTGTTGGGCAGGCTTTTCTCTTGAAGGGACAGGAACAACTTGAACCGAAACCAGCATGTGATATGTTCCTGCGAGATCAGAAATTTTTTATCTGATGCGCAACTCGAGATGAATTTCTGTGGCCTACTTGAACCAGCTGATGTATGTCATGACATATTGTTTTTGTAGACTAGTAGGAAGTAAGCAACCCAATATAACCATAGAATTAAAAAGAAAAATAAATGAAAAAATTGGAGTATTTTCATATTTGATTCAAGAGTAGTCTTAAAGTAAGAATAATAACATATATTCCTTAACAAAATAAATATATGTATTTAATTATCTTTTATCTCTTTTAAGTACAACCTGAAACCAAGAAAGAAAAATATAACTGATTAGATTGCTCCAGTAGTTAAAAGAAGACTCACATAGTCACATTCACTCTAGTTTAATAAATTGTCAGGATGATACAGAGTGATTGATTATGTGCTATACCTACATTTTGTTTTTTCAACTATGTCTCCTAAGTTCATAGGTGCTGTTCGGCAAGACTTCCTTAAGTCTATTTAAGACTAAAGGAGTCTATTTTAGCTTCTTTAGCCGCTTAATTCTGCCAAACACCGATTCCTTAGTACGGATTAAAATTATTTTTTTTAGCATTATTTTGCCCGGATCTTAATCCTCTGCCCACGTTTTAAAACACTTTTATCTCTTCTTTTAGCTTTCTTAGCTATCACTCACGGATTAAGACAACCGAACATCGGTTCCTTAAGCCTCCTTAAGACTTAATCCTAGTGCAAATTAAGAGGTGTTACGGAACAGCCCCATAAGTTTTAATTTATAAATATGATCTTATATGTAATCAACATGCGGTTGAAACATTTTGAGTGGCAATATCTAAGTAAATAGATCAGCAATTATAAAACTTTGTGTCAATATGCTTTCAAATTAATTATCCAACGATGGATGCAAAAGAAATATAGAGAGAATAGGCTTTCATTTACTGGGCTGCTATGGTCACATGTACTTAGCGGGTGAAGGCACCAGGAGCTACAGATATAATGTCACAACAAACAAGGCTGATATAATTATTTGTTGTTAAATTAATAGCATGCTCAGCAATAAAAGAAGTGCATCTTTGACTGTTTGCTTCCCATGATGTGAACTTTGGAATAAAGTAATTTGCCCAAAGCTACTTTATAATTCTTTTTATCAAGAACTTTACCTACCCATTAACAATACCAATATACACCACAGCATCTCAGAGTCCGGATCCCCTGAAGTAACCCAATCTTTGGGTTTTGGATCGAGACCGTCCGATTCGAATTCGTCGTTCGGGATTATTTCGGAATTCGAATTCGTCATCGGGATGTGTGCGTTCACTTCGGAGATAAATTTTCGCAAATTCGAATCGGACAGTTCAGATCTAAAACCCAAATGTTGGGTTACTTCACTGGATCTGAATTCAGCATCTTAGGTATTTGACTGAGCTCAAATGATCTCCCTATCAAACGATTGAAATTTGGTGCTTACGTAGATATAGGGAGTCTGTTTTGAGATTCGTGCAAGGTTGATAGCAAAATATATAATAGAAATTGTGAAAACTTAAAAAAAATTATATTGATCAAATAGTAATTAATATTAATTAAAATTAATTAAAAGTATTAATTAATATTTCAATGACGATACTATCCTTGTGATCTTCTTCATTTTGAAAAAAAAGGAGCGAAAGGGGTTCCTACTCCTGTTTCAAATTGAAAAGAAAGAGGTACAAGGGTTTCTTTACAACGGACACAATTAAGCCTAATTAACCCTTTCCCTTAATTGGAAGCTTCTTCTATCTCCAAACTTTTCCAACAAAAGCCGTAATTAACCCTTTCCCTTGCTTCGTTGCTCCCTTCTGTCTCTTCTGTCTCATCTCTTCTATCTCAGCATGGATCAGTGATTGCTGGTACCGTATGCCTCATTGTACCAGTGTTGGTACTAGTTTCATTGTGGTGGTTCTGAATGCTCCAAAATTCAATGAATATACTTGTGGTTTCAAATAAAAAAATGAATACTCAATCAAATTCATGAATTTTTGACCTTTGCACAAATTCATGAGATGCTCAATCAAATTGGATTTATAAAGATGAATCTACACAATAGCACACAAATCAAATAGCTCATGTTATATATCATTTGCTATATATCATTTCACACAATAGCACACAAACCAAAAATATATTGAAAATAGTTGACGGACATGCCCTCTTCAGGGCTGGAGGAGAGGAAGGGTAGGCGGGGGGACAGGGATTGCGTGCTGGGTAAGCGGGAAATGGAGTAGGAAACAGAGATTTTAGCGCTCAATCCTCAGGACTAAAATGGTCTCTTAAATATTTTATGAATATTAATTTATATTTTTCAGTGAATTTTTTTGAAAATGGGTATATTAATAAATACAATATGTTTAGATGGATAAATATCTAATTTTTAATTAACCAAGTTGTGATGGGTATATATTCAAATTTCTTTAATTATATTGTTAAATTAATAGCATGCTCAGCAATAAAAGAAGTGCATCTTTGACTTTGGAGTAAAGTAATTTGCCCAAAGCTACTTTATAATTCTTTTATTTTAGAACTTTACCTACCCATTAACAATACCAATATACACCACAGCATCTCAGAGTCCGGATTCGAATTCCCCTTAAGTAACTCAATTTTTGAATTTTGGATTGAGACCGTCCGATTTGAATTCGTCGGAATTTTGGATTGAGACCGTCCGATTCGAATTCATCGCTCGAGATTGTCTCGGGATTCAAATTCGTTATCGGAATATGTGTGTTCACTTCGGAGATGGATTTTTGCAGATTCTAATCGGACGGTTCCAATCTAAAATTCAAAAGTTGGGTTACTTCATCTCAGGTATTTGACTGAGCTCAAATGATCTCCATATCAAACGATTGAAATTTGGTGCTTACAAGGTTGCTAGCAAAATATATAATAGAAATTGTGAAAACTTAAAAAAAAAATTATATTGATCAAATAGTAACAATACAAGATATTTGTTGGGCTAATCAACTAAAAGAGGTGAAATGGCAGTTCTTGCGGGTTTTCCTATCCCGTGGAGACCACATAAGTTTGGATCTCTGTATATCAGAGATGAAGCTGCTAGAAGAGAGAACACGGAGGTGTTATAGTGAGACGGTAGATCTTGACGGCCACACCTTTGTCGAGATGATGCTGGCATGCTGCTTGACGCACTGTTGTAGTATCATCACATCCTTTTGCGTGTTGACAAGATAATTCAAGAATAATGCAAAGCTGAAGAATGGTAACTTTGCACTGAACAATAGAGATAGAGATGGGGCCAAATGATGAATTTCAATTGGAGGGTTCTCAAATAGGGGGTAATCTGTTGGCCCAGGGGCCATAATACGAATTTATATCTTCTTCTTTTACACCAATTTATTCTATCTTCTTGTTTTAAACCAATCTTGCACAACTTCTCAACAACAAAGAATGGAATTTGGTTCTCTAGAACCAGCAAATCTGTAAATACAGACCCAGAATTCCAACCAAACTCAAAAACAGAATTCGACCATCGACCTTTGTTCTCTTTTAAGAAGTACTCGAGCACAAAGTATCCATCAAGGAGCATCATCTCGACAAAGGCATGGTTATCAAGATCCACCGTCTCACTATAACACCTCTGTGTTCTCTCTTCTAGCTAATAGGTTCATCTCTGATATACAGAGATTCAAACTTATGTAGTTTTCACGGGATAGGAAATCCCACAAAAACTGCCATTTTTCTCCTCTATGGCTTGGAATCTCGTTTCACCATCGTGGAATGGGCCGATGGAGATGGCCGGAGGAGGGCTCGAGTAGTTTCTTCTTGCTTTGGTGAATGCCACATCGTGCGCGAAAGATGGTGAAGTTCTTTGGCTCCTTCAAAGATGCTTTTCGTGAAGTTTAGGCTTCCACATCAACAATCTTGGCTGCTCTCATTAATGCTTTTTTCGTGAATGGAATGGAAGAGATTTGGTTCATCTTCAACCAAGCAATGGCCTTTGAATATTTGTATACATTTTGGTCATTAGTGCGGCCCCATCACTTCACCAGTGGGGCCCACAAGAGCTTTGTCTTTATCTTTGTCATAATGAATAGGCTGAACATGAGGGATTGAACGGATCACGCCTCATTCATTTAGTTTGAATTAATATGAAGTTCAAATATTCGGAGTTAAGAACATTAAAAAATGGTATTAGTCCATTGGTTGAGAAACAAGATTCCATTTGCTTTAAGTTTTTCATATTTGTATATATAAGCTGAGCATTGGTAATGAAAATTATTGTCGGTGGTAATGCACAGCACTGCCGACCATAAAAAAGAAGAAGATAATTTAATGCAATTTCAAAGTTGCGCTGGCTGCTTGCTTTAATTGGCCGACCCACGTGGTGCTCGCAGGCTTCAATTCAACTCTTCCTTGGGCAGACGTGGCTTTGGTGAAATCATTTATTTTTTTCAAATCATTGGTTCTCTCCGTTTGTGCACCCAAAAGCATCTCCAACTTCTTTAAATTTTGTTCATTATGCTTCTTTTTAAATTTCGGCTTACTTCTTTCACCAGAATTCATGGTTTCAAATGTATGTTTTATATCAATTTTTTAGGGTATAACATAAATAAACAGATCAGTTCGCAAGTGTTAAACAGGTCAGACGAGGCTTTTTGGTGAAATCATTTCATCAATTAATTTTTGGAATAATAAATATCAACCTCACAAAATATGACCTGATTAAATAACAGAACAAAACAAGAACACTCTATTAGTTCGAGTAAAAAAAGAAAAGAAATAATGCTCCTCATTTTTTTAATATTACTACTCAATGTTAGAGTTTTTATTATTGTAAAATAAAATTTTCTAATAAACAATTAACGGACTGTGGAATCAGAAACAATTTTAACTGATGTTTTGAGACCCTAAACGACATTTTTTCTCCAAACTCTCCGTCATGATACGTACCACCATCATATCAAATTAATTATATGTGGCACAAAACGGATGAGAAGATCATGTCAAGTTAATGATAAGTTTGAATAAGAGCATATGCATTATGCATTATATATGGCTAGATTATATTTGTAACACAAACGTAGCATTGTTTGAAATATAAATAAATAAATATAAGTTTTTAATTTTTCAAAGTATTTATTTTTAAGTAAGCATTTATTTATATGAAAACAAGAAATATCTTTCTACTGAAAGTTTGTCTCTGTTATTAAAAGTTGTTTGTTGTTTATATACATGAAGCTTAATTTACATTAATTTTCATTTTATTTCCATTTTATTTCAGATTGATAATGGAGGAAATTGATGCTTATAATATAAGATTATGAGTTCACATACACTTATGTTTAAGAAGGAAGTTGAGGTGGGTGATCAGAAGATTATTTGGCACCATTGCCAGAAAATCTATTTTTTCAACACAAGAATCGTTTAGGTTGGTGGGAAAGTGGCAAGCTCTAGGCTCGATGATCGGATTCGCTACATCAGGGTGTTACGGAGCGGCACTATGGGCTAAGTTGGGAGAAGTAGCATAGGAAAAGATTCTTGGTTAAGTTGTAAGATTTAATTTTGGCTGACATTGCTTCTAACGAAATACTTGTTGCAGTCTTTTTGTTAATTGAAGCACCTTTTTATTTTTTTAGTACTCAAATAAAAAATGTATATAAACAAGTGTTGAATACTGTTGAATCAAATATATAAACAAGTGACAAACAAATACTTATTTAAAATTTCTTTTTCAGTAAGAAAACATAAGGAAAACTTCATGAATTCTATTAAGAAAACTGGCTTAAATATGTATTCACAATAAATCAACATAACAATTGTAAAATATTAAGTATTTCTAAAATTTCTTTCCTAATAATTTTGTGCTTCTATTACATAGTAAGATACATATTAATTTGACAAGAGACAAATTTTTATGAAGCTAATAGTTTGCAAATTGACCGAACTTTTGTGTATAGAAAATTTCAAGATTTGTTTTATTAATAGAAATTATTATTAAATGATATGGGAAACATAAAGAGTGGTTGGGATTTTCGATGGTATAGATTTTGAAAAACATAAAGAGTGGTGGGTTTTAATCTATTTCAGCGTACTATTTCTATTTTAGAAAAATTTATAGTCACTCTTTGTTTCAGCACTCTTTAGTTTAGAAAAAAAATTCAGCTATTCTTTTTGTTTTAAAAATATTTCCAGCCACTCTTTTACAAAAAAAAACTTTGAATCCGAAAAAAATATCTTCGAGCAGAATTTTTTTGGAATATATCTATGCCATCGAAAATCTCAGCCACTCTTTCTTTTTTTCTATATTATTTAATTATAATTTCTATTAATAAAAAATTCTGCAAGATTTCCAAATCTACAGAAAAATCATGAATCCAGTCATGGCTCGAATATTCAGCGTTTTCTCCGTTGAGCATTGCAAACTAACGGCTTGAATATAAAAAAGTAGTCTTTTGATAGGAACTTGGAACAAAAGTTTGATATGTAACCTTTATAATTAACACTAAGGGCTAATTCGGCTGTTTTACTGTTCATGTGGAAAAAAAAAATTCACTCAGAGTAAAATTTTTTTTCCCACGTGAACAGTAAAAAATCAATTCAAATTTGTCCATTCCTGTGCCCATTCTAGTGGGCCGAACATGCCCTAAATGTGTGCTACTTAGTTGCCCATATTTGTAATGCAATTTAATGCAAGATTTTAGTTTTGAAGGTAATCATTCATTCAAAAAGTAGTATTCTTTAATCCAGAAATAAATAAAATACAAATATTTTATGATTTTAGTTCGGATCGATTATTTTAAGTTCAAAAATATAATTAGAGATTCATAGTATAGATGGATTCACATTTTGCAAAGTACTATTAGGATTTTAGTATGGCCAAAAGGTTTTGCCACAGAGGAAATTTCAGAGTTGATGTCACAAGTGATCCCAGTGAGGCCTTGGACCACATTCCCATTCCTTCTTGGATTGGGGCAGATATTGCTCTCCAACAATTGCACCAATCTTAGATGAGGGGAGCATTGGTTGGACCACATGTTGTATTCTCCAACGATTGCAGCAAACTTACCCTCTAATTGTATATTTGGGATAAAAATTTGCCCTCTAATCTAAATTCATGCATGATATCCAATCAAACTTATCTCCCTTAGGATCTCTTCCACTGTAATTAAAAGACCAGGGTTTTCTTCATGCCAACAAGGATTTTGCATTACTTATTAGTATTATTATTTGTATTATATATCTCTGTCTTTTTTCTGTGACTCAATTAATTGGTAGTCACTAAAGTTTTATAATACAAGTTATATATGTTTTATATTCTTTTTCATCAAAAGTTCGAACAAAATATCATTCTTTCAAGATTAGTTACAAGCATATTTCAAATAAAAATTATGGATGAGGAGAGTTGAAATGGATCTATTTTTGTGCCTCCATTCTGCCTTCATTTTTAAAGCTAAAATAACTTGAATGTCAAAATAAAACCATCGATTTGGTTTTTGTTTTGATTAGTATGAAGAGCTTGCAAAAATACATCGATTTAAATTAATTTTGGACACTGAGTTTTCAACTTATTGATTCATATAAAACTAAAATCGAAATATAATAATTATTTACACACGTGTAGTAAAGATAATATAGATCACATCTAATGGTTTTGTTATAACAAATAAATTTTAAAATTTTTGTTATTAGAAAATTAAAAAATGGAAGCAAGATGAATATGAATAAATATATTTATCCATCAATTTATCATCTTCAGACTAGAACATGAATAAAGTGCTATTGTGAAAGTTTAACTCAACTATAGCAAAAAATTATAAATATATATCTTCCTGAGATAGTCGGCTTTGCTAATAAATTGTGATATATACTAAGGTAATACATAATTTTATATCCTAACAAATTGTGATGTACCTTGTCCCAATTGTGAAATAATTTTGCACCTATTATATCAAACAGTTAGAGATACCTGGCAATTGCAAGCATTTTAGTTTTATTCATGTTATTCTTGTGTAACTAAAATGATGGAATGAGATATATAATAGGATAAGTTATATTGGTAACAAAATTGGTTTAAGTGAAATTAACTAAAACAGAAGCTAAATAATTTTTTTAAACTCGATTTTATTTGTTCATTAATCAAAAGCTAATTAACATAAACCATGAAAATTTAAATGACTTAATTAATGAATTGTTGATAGCACTGACATTTCACATGATACGTACCAGCATCATATCATATTAATTATAACTGGCACAAAATGGATGAGATGATCATGTCAAGTTAATGATAATTTGAATATTGTTGTTCACTTGAAATAAGAGAGCATGCATTATGCAACTTGGTTAGATGATATATATATATAGAGTCCGACTAGGCTACTCCATGGAGTAAAACGACTTGGTACTCCACGCCATATCTTCATTTTCAAAGTTCAAATAGTCGATTCGAACCTTCCAACATGTTCTCCATATTGAAATGTGCTTGGAGACCAAATTTTACATTTTTTGGAATTTTTTTACTATTTATTAAGCCACTTTGAAAATCTGAAAATCCTTATGAACAGTAAAAAACAGTAAAAATTTCTGGACCGCCGGATCAGTGATTTTCAAAGTGGCTTAATAAATAGTAAAAAAATTCCAAAAAATGTAAAATTTGGTCTCCAAGCACATATCAATATGGAGAACAACTTGAGTGGTTCGGATCGGTCGTTTGGATTTTCAAAATGGAAATAATGAGGCGTGGAGCACCAAGTCGTTTTACACCATGGCTTAGCTAAGCCCAGCACTATATATATATATATATATATATATAGGGTCCGGCTAATTTGCTGCCGGCAGCATTTTAGCCGGAGGTGCTGCCGCCCCTTTTACTGTTTTGTGATGTCCAAACAACAAATTCAAACCGTTAGATGTTTAATCTATATTATAATCTACTTGGAGACCAAATTTTACATTTTTTGGAATTTTTTTACTATATATTAAGATGGTTTGAAAACTGCTGTTTTCAGTAAATTTCTGCAGCGTTAAAAACAGCGGTTTTCAAACCATCTTAATATATAGTAAAAAAATTCCAAAAAATGTAAAATTTGGTCTCCAAGTAGATTATAATATAGATTAAACATCTAACGGTTTGAATTTGTTGTTTGGACATCACATGCAAAACAGTAAAAGGGGCGGCAGCACCTCCGGCTAAAATGCTGCCGGCTGCAAATTAGCCGGACCCTATATATATATATATATATATATATATATATATATATATATATATATATATATATATTTGTGATACAAAAGTTGATTAATTATTCATTTAAAAAATATAGCATCTCTAGAAACATAAATAAATAAATATAAGTTTTGAAAGTAATTACTTTCAAGTAAGCATTTCTTTATATGCAAATAAAAAATATATATCCTACTGAAAGTTTGTCTCTATTGTTAAAAATGGTTTGTTATTTTGTATAAATGAAGCATAATTTATATTATTGTCCATTTATTTCAGATTTGATAATGGAGAAAACTAATACTTATAATATCTTTAGAGGTTGAAACTGCAGATAAGTGTTTTGGGTGCTCTGTAGAATTGAACTTTGGGTAAGTCAACTTCTATTTAATTAACCCTTCTATCTGTTGAATCTTATTGGTTTAACATTGAAAACATAATAATTACAATTTATATTTATATGCAGATTCTTGATTATTTTGAGTGCATAGGAAACTATCTCATTTCTCAGGATGACCTAGAAGCTGCAATGTCCAAATTTTAATTCATTTTATCGCTTATCAGAGAGAATTCCATAACTATTTTGTATGCGCAATCGTTGATTTTTTTCTAAGATACCTAAATGATGGGGAAATGATCGTGTAGGGTGGAGAGAATCGGCACGTGTATTGGTACATGAGTACCCAATTGGGGTTAGATTCTACGGCATAAATTTAGGATTAGAAATAGTTTGTTTCATTAACTAAAATTTGATCGTGTGACATGGTATTAATGTTTGGTGCCGTGAATTTGTATTCTAAATTTTTGTTATGTTTGGTGCTGTGAAAATTATAGTTTTTTAAGGTTTGATTATGTGAATTTGTGTTCTGAATTTGGTGGTGAGAATTGGTACGTGAATGCTTTTTTTTTCTTTTCTTTTTTAAGGTTTAGTGGTGTGAATTTCTTATCTGAAGATGCTGATAATATTCACATTGTTTGATTCCAAGACATACACGTGGTTTTAATAAAGAGGAAGCAGTTGTAGCCAATTATATGGGGAGGAGGAGACTAGAGTCTAGAGAGATAATTAATAACGGTAAATTAGTTAATTTAGATTGTCTGTCATTATGAAACTTCATGTGCTTATTGAGATGGTTAATTGGTGAACTTAGCAGTGAATTCAAATTTTTAAATATGTGTTTATATGCCTAACTTATTAATTTAATAAATTGCACACCCACCAATTCGTTTCTCTCTTATCTCTTCTCTGTCCATAGCCCCATATGCATCCCTTTTAACAAAAAGACTCATTCATTCGTTCTTAATTTGATTATTAATACGATCTCGAGTTGGCCTACTTTTCTCTTTCTCTAAAAATAAAAATTAATCAAACAAGCATATGAGCATATGAGCATATCTCTATGTCATCTGTGAATTAGCCTACTTTAATTCTTTAGGTACACAAGTACTTCAATCTTTCCATGAATTATCACAAATTCAACCATATCTGATCTGAAAAATTTATTTATTTTTTATTTATTGAGTATTTTTAATGGATCAGCATATCAGAATATTGGTAGAGTATGCATGCCTGAACTCAGAGGCGGAGCTACATTCAAGGAATGAGGGTCAAGACTCCATTTATTTTGAAATTTTTTGTACTTGTACACGATTTTCTATATAGTATAGGGTAAAATGTTATAGATACGGTAATATTGACACCCATTCGTAGCATTAAAATTTTATATGACCAACCACCCTTCATATTTGACCCCCATAACTTGAAAGTCTGGCTCCGCCCCTGCTTAATTAAACTTGTTTCTGGGTCTTGGATTAGAACTAAATTTTTGCTAAGTATCCGAATTCTATAATCATGTTGTTGTTATTATATCAACTGATTGCTATAACAGTGGTTGTTGAACAAGGAAAACTGACAAAAGAATAACAAATAAGGAAGAGAGCAATAACAATTTGAATTGTGTGATTGTTACTGGTATTTAATTAAACGGAGTCTCGATCTAAATTGTCCTTGGTAAGAATTTCAATATGAAAATAAATAATAACAAAGGAGGAGAAGACTAGAGTCTAGAGACATAATTAATAACGGTCAATTAATTAATGAGGAGGGTTCAAATGTCTCCGTTTTTCATGCCTCCACCATGCCTCCATTTTTTAAAACTTTAATAACTAAAAAATGTGTTTATATATATGCCAAACTTGTTAATTTAATATATAGCAAAATCAGACGATTAAAAATAAAAAGTAAAAAAAATGCCTTAAATTTTTTTATTTTGTTTTACTATGTTAAGTTTGTTCTAAAATAAATTTAAATTTTATAAATTTATAATGAGGAGGGTTAAAATGCACTCAAATGCACCCAATCCTTTATCTTCATTTTCAAAGTCCGAATAGTCGATCCGAACCGATTAACATGACATTCATAATAAAATATGCTTGGAGACCGAATTTTATATTTTTTTTAGAATTTTTTTACTATTTTTTCAGATAGGTACAAAATCACTTTATTGGATGGTCCAGAATCTCCTTAAAACAATGATTTTGTACCTATCTTAAAAAATAGTAAAACAATTCTAAAAAATATAAAATTTGGTCTCCAAGCATATTTTATTATGAAGATCATGTTGAGCGGTTCGGATCGACTGTTCGGACTTTGAAAATAGAGATAACGGACATAAATGATTGGGTGCATTTGGGAGCATAGAAATTTGGGTGCATTTTAACCCTCCTCATTTATAATATAAGTATCACTCATCGGTTTTAAAAAAATTATTTATAGTTTAAATCAATCTAATTAAGCATCTAGGTAGCTTTTGCTTTTTCTTAAGTACATATTAATATACTATACTAAGTAAGCTTCACCCACCAATTCGTTTCTCTCTCCTCTTCTCTGCCCATAACCCCACAGGCATCCCTTTTAACAAAAATACTTATATTCATTCGTTCTTAATTTGATAATTAATACGATCTGGAGTTGGGTTTCTTTTCTCTTTCTCTTTCTCTAAAAATAAAAATTAATCAATCAAGCATATCTCTATGTCATCTGTGAATTAGCCTACTTTAATTCTTTAAGTATGTAATACTTCAATTCAACCAGATCTGATCTGAAAAATTTATTTATTTTTTATTTATTGAGTATCTTTAATGGATCGGCATATCAGAATTTGCCTGGACTTGTTTCTTTGTCTTGGATTTGTAACTATATAAAATGAGATAGGAGTAGGTCTGATGGGCATCGGACCTACATTTAGGTTCAATTAGCTCTAGAACCGTACAATTAGCATCAAGATCTATGTGCACGGAAATTGATACAACTTGTACGGCTTTTGATGCAGAGCACACGAATCTTGATGCAGATCGATTGGTCATCACACCCATCGAACCAAGGTAGGTCCGATGGGCATCGGACCTACTCTGATTCCATATAAAATAGTGTATCTGTCAGATAATTTTCATAACATCAGGTACTGTACCATTCTTATTTTATGCAAATTTAAATGATGATAGTCTGCTCCTATATATTCAGGTGCCATAATTTTGTTAAAAAAAATGGGTCACTCTGATTCTAAGCACTCTGAGGGAGGAATTTAGTATTGAAATTTCGAAAAAGTTCTAGAATTTTAAAATATTAAGATGGTAACTAAAAAAATTTCGGTGTTTGGACTGTAAGACCTTATGTAGGTTAAAATTTATGCAAGAAATATTTTTCATTACATTTATTTTATTTTAAGCTTCTCTTACATTATTTAAATGGTATTTATTTTCCATTATTTGACTGTTGTCGTTATCATAATATATTTTATTTTATTTCTCGTACAAATGCAATTACATCAGACCAACACTAGACAATGCATTCTCGGATCCGGGTCGCAATCAAACAAACCCATTAATTTTAAAATCTCCATTGAAAATATGTAGCAAATCCTTATTGGTCCTTATAATTTGCCCCATAATTCAATCGATTATGCAGCAAAAAATTTATAAGATGTAAGATGTAAAGATAAGGAAACGACACGTGTCATGTAACTAGCAAAGCTAACCTCTCAAATCAAACCCCCTTCCCTCCATCCATATTTGTGAAGATTTAACATCTCATATTCCGAACCATTAGCAACTGAACATGCATGAGCCTGATTCCTCGATTGGGTTATATAAAACTTGGGCCTATAATAAACTATAGGCTATAGGATTTGGGCCCATTATACTTGGGCCTAAAATAAACCATTATACTTGGGCCTTTTAAGCATGCACCTGCCACTCTTTCAATTAGGGAAAAGCCTAATTTCTTTAGAAACTAATAAGGTATACAAACATGCCCAAGTTATACACATTGAAAATTAGGATTTACTTATTTTCATATTCTTTAAAGAAAGGAGAGTAATATGTTGCTCATATTTTTGCAAGGACCAAATTATTAATGTTCATGACTGTTAATAAGAAATAAAAAATCATTGTGCAAGATACTATGTAATAAGTTTTTTAAATACGATCTAAAAACAATGTCATACACTACTATTGTGCTCAAACATCCCTCATACGAGTTAGAGATTATAATAAAGCTAGAGGTCCTGCATTTAGTCACCTTATGGGCTACTAACGAGCCGAGTTAGCTCGAGTTATGGATAACTCGAATTCAACTCGGAATATAGTCAGTCGAGTTGACTCAAGTCAAGAATACTGAGCCGAGCTGGCTTGCTGACTCGAACTCAACTGGCGAGTAACTCGAGTTGGCTCGTGACTCGTGAGTCAACTCTTTTAAGGTGTTGAAATGTTGAACACTTTAACTGATTACTGTTGTTATGTAATAATATGAGAAGTAAATATTGAATTAACAAACAATTCACAATGATTTAACAAGCAAAACGAGTCCATGAGTTGTAACGAGCGAGTTGAGCCCAACTTGAACTTAACTCATGAGTTAAACAAGTTACTCAAGTCGAGTCAAACTAACTCGAATTTTAAATGAACAAGTTGTTAGCAAGTTCGTTACCAAGTTGAGTTCGAGCAGCTCACGAGTCGCGAGCTTTTTGTACAGCCTTAGTCACCTATCATGCCAAAAGTTGGTGACTGCCCATCACCAACTCTAGAAGGGCATCCAATATTACTATACCGTGATGATGATTGAATGGGTCGAATTCATTTTAAAAATTCTCTGTTCAGTGTGTGGGAGCAATACTCTATTTTGTTTATGTGCATGCACTTTGCATATAGCAGTATAATATGCAGAGGCGGATCTACATTCACCCGTATGGGTGCTAAGCCACTCCTATGATTTTAAAATTTTAATTATATATATTGAAATTTAATTGAATTTTATTTTTTTTAAACTTTTTATATAGTCTAGCGCCCCTCATAAAATGTCATATGTTCTTTTTTTTTAAGGTCAGTTAGCAGAGCGCTTACTGACTATTTCATTAATATTAAAAAATTATGTACACAAATCTTTACACCCCACAGCTCCAAAGCCGGAAATAAAACAAAATTAGAAGGAACAATCCTACTTCCTAAGATTACAAAGCATATAGAACAGCAATGAAAATACAGAACAGGGAGTCACAATTATAACCCTCTTTACCACTCAAATAACCGCAATCCATTGATTAATTTGCAGTTTAGCCTCATCCTTCAAACGATGAGCACTCCTCTCCTCTCCACAAAGCCCACACTCCCCCCGCCCATGTCGCATCCCACCTGACGCATGCCTCTTTGTTTTGTACCCTTCTACCTGCCAACTAGAACTGCACTACTGTTGAGCCGAGTACCATGTTCCCCGCAATATTGATGTCCCGAATCAAACTTACCCAGAATAATTGAGCATACGGACAAGAGAGGAGTATGTGGTCCCTTGTCTCCTGTCCGACGTCTCCACATAGCACACAACCATAAAAATGTCATATATATGTTCACTTGTAGTCTAGTGATTAGAGCATATTTTGTGGTTGTGGAGAGTTTGGATTCAATTCCCACCAACAACTTATTGTGCATTTTAAGTTTTAGCACCCCTATCATGATTTTCTAGTTCCGCTCCTAATTAATAATATGGGATATATTTATGCACTGGCCTTAGGTTATGTTTACTGGGTATTTTTCTGTTAAGTGCAATAATTAAGCACACAATGCGGCATACTGGATCAACTAGACGGTAAATTCAAGTTTATATAGAAATGAAAATACTTCCAAAAAGACGATGTAAATTTGGATTAGCTCTTATATGGTGCACTTTTCTTCGGAGCAGGAAATGAATTTTGGGCCAAGTAGATCTCAAGATGCCACCTGGAGGTTTTTTTTTTTGTTTTTTTCTGGGTCTCGACGTCTTTTTCGTCGGTGCAAAATCATTACCTTTATAAGAATAATAATAATAAGGATAATATGTTATTGAAAAAGTATGACCTCTTGAGTTGATCATGACCTTTAAGTTGAGGTCATGCAATGTTTATGTAAAATCATTGTGAAAGCATTTGTAGTCACCATGTTTATGTGAAATCATTGTGTGAAAGCATTTGTAGTCACCGAAATATCATGTTTATACATATTGAGATGAACAATATAAATGTAATAATAATTGAATATGGTTTTGGCATGTCTATTTATATGAAACATCAAAACACAATGATTCTTACATAAATATATAACCATATTCTTTCAAACTCAATGCTTGCCGACCTTTAAGATATTAGAGACAATCAATTTACAATTGTCTATTTTTTTATTGTAATAGCAAAAAGTTCGATCAGCTAGGATTTGACAACGAGTTTCCTATTCTTGTTCCACCACCAGCAGATCTGCCACTATGTGTACAAGATGACACCAGTGAGGAATATATATTGTTTAGGGTACTTTGCAGAGTTGCTTTTTGGGTAATTCTTTTATTAACCCATCTATATGTTATGTTTTATCTTATTATTTCAGCATTAGAAACACAATAATGACATATCTTATCTATAAATGCAGACACTAGAGTATTTTGAGTGCACAAGAAACAATCTCATGTCTCAGGAAGACCTAGAAGCTGCAATGTCCGAATGTTACTGCATATTTTTGCCTTCTCAGAGAACATTCAACGAGTTTGCCGTACACGCAAGGACTGGGTTTCTTCTGATGTGCCTAGATGATGGAAGGAATGATCACATTGGGCGGTTAGTATCGGCACAAGTACTCGTACGTGAGAACCATCATGGGGTCAGATTCTTCGGCATCAATTTAGGATTGGAGTAGTTTGTTTTGTGAGATAGTTTTAATGTGGTGGGGCTGTGAATTTTTGAATTTTTTGTTTGTGATAGTTAGTTAATTATGGGACACTTGGAAAACTTAATTTGGTTGTGTCAAATTTTAAACATTGGATATCGCTGGGCAAGCGGAAAGTTTGGTGCTTGCTTTTTTTTTCCTTGGTATTTAGTGGCAAGAGCTTGGTGCTTTGCTTTGTATTCTTGCTCTATGGGCAAGCGAAGACTATCATATATTTGGATTTCAAAACTGTTATTTTAATTTCAATCATATATTTGCTCTCTGTGCATAGCTTAAACAAGTGGTATTTTGATCAAATTGAGATTCAAATTGGATATTTCTATGTTTTTTTCAACATATATATATGAGCTTGTAGAAGATCTATTTGGGCACTGAATCACAGAAGACAAGGAGCTTTCCATTTACTGGTTTTCTTCAAAATCAGCATTTTTCAGTATTTTACGAAAGTTTTGAATTTTAAGCTAAATTCATGCAATGCAAGTGTTTTAGAGTATAGAGAGAAAATGAAAACATGTATCTACAACTATGTGAACCTTTATTTGAATTAAAATCTCATTTTTCTATTCTGGTCAATTAGTTTATAAAGGGACACACTTGTTGTTTTTCATTTCATGTTAATTGTAAGCTAGCGCAGTTACAAAAAGTTCGCAATGACAAATTCCATCACAAAAGGCACAGTAAAATTCTCCAATATTACTTGTACGTACAACTTACGATCAAATGGTTCATACATACATACATACATACATACATACGTATTATTTCTTTTTATTATGTCGAACTATGAATTTATTAAAGCATCAAAGTTTAATAGCTAGGTGATCTCCTTTGAAGCTCAAATCATTACTACCTAAACTGATGGGCATAGAATATATCTTGCTGTGACACCTTCCAACCCAGGCCAATTTTGTAGGCACTCAAGAGACTTATGCATCGCAACAAATTACGACGGATGCGATTAAATTTCTCATTTTTATTCCCCATATCAAAGTAGTAATACATCTTCTTAATCTCCATGGATTTTCTTCGAATTTCATCTGAAGTACAAACTAAGATTAAATGAAAGTACACTAACAAATGCACTTTTAATTTGACACCTCTTAAAATAAAGAACAAATTAACCGGTTAGCCTTATGGTATCAGTAGGTATCAAAACATCAGACTATAATCTGTAATGTTATTGCTAACTTGTTAGGTTTAGTGGAGGTAGCAATAATGTGTATCAGGGATAACTGATGATCAAATATCAAAATATGGCCAAGATAATAAAAGATGCTTAGCTAGTACAAATTAAATATTATCGAACACAATTAATATCCTTTCTACCTCGGGATTTGACATGCTGGAACACTACTGATTGTTGCCCATATGTGATGGCCGAGAAGAAAAAATCTACCGATGATGCAACATTTTTCAAAATATTGTCAAGTAATTGGATCTCTTCCTTAATTATCCAATTTGCTATTTAAATCAGAATATCCAATTTCCCTGAGTTTCATCAATATGTCTTGCAAAATTTTCACATAATGACTTCCTTCTCCTTTGTAATCCGTCATTTTTTCTTCTCTCTTACATAACCAGTTGGGTTTTGCATCTACATGATTATTCCAAAAAAGAAAAAAAGAAAAAAAGAAATGAATATTTGTATTCTGCAACACACAACAACAAAGTAGGCACTTTTCGCGAGGGAACTTCGTCGCTAAAAATACTGTCGCAAAAGAAAAAGCACGTTTATGACGGTACTCCGTCGCAAAAAGTCACTTTTTATCCTCGCGAAAAGTGCTTGTCTTTTGTAGTGACATAAGCAAAAGGACATTTGGATAATTCTTTGAAATCATACGATATCAATTCGACTAATATCACAAGGTCAATGCCACAAAAATGACATAGGTACCTTCAGATTGCTTATTTTTGAATAATAAAACATGCAAGTAAACTCTAAGAGCTAATCCAAATTTACGTCGTCTTTTTGGAAGTATTTTCATTTCTATATAAACTTGAATTTACCATCTAGTTGATCCAATTTGCTGCATTTTGTGCTTAATTATTGCACTTAACAGAAAAATACCCAGTAAACATAACCTAAGGTGAATAATATATCCCATATTATACTGCTATATGCAAGTGCATGCACATAAACAAAATAGAGTATTGCTCCCACACATTGAACAGAAATTTTTTAAAATGAATTCGACCCATTCAATCATCATCACGGTATAATACAATAAACCGATTAATATATTGGAAAAATTATTTTACCTACGTCCGAGATAGTAATATTGGATGTCCTTCTAGAGTTGGTGATCGGCAGTCACCAACTTTTGGCATGATAGGTGACTAAATGCAGGACCTCTAGCTTTATTATAATCTCTAACTCGTATGAGGGATGTTTGAGCACAATAGTAGTGTATGACATTGTTTTTAGATCGTATTTAAAAAACTTATTACATAGTATCTTGCACAAAGAATGGTCCGATCGAGTAAAATGTTTTTTTTTTTTAGAGATTATGGTCAATTATCTCATGAACAAGATCAACTGAACTGGAAATGGGAAGCTAAAGGTATCTATATATATCATTATGTTCAGTTTTCTTTTTTAATCAAAGTAGGTGTACTACTATTCCAAGTTTCCATCCAAGCAAGGAAAATCTAAAGCTGACGGCACCAATTAAGCAAACAAGCATAGTACCTTTTTTTGATTGATCCAGCAATTTGTTCACATCTCCAACAGCAGAAGAACCTACTATATTCAAACAAAATTCATGTTAGTTCATATCAAAATAGCAAAGAAAAAAAGTAAGGTCTTCTTTTCTAAAAAAGAAAAAGAAAAAGAAAAAAATAATCTACAACAATTGAGCATAGTCAGTGCATGCAGTGGCTCCAAACAAGTTAGACACCCACAACTCAGTCCGTTCATTGTAGTGATACCATCTGTAATTGATGCAATATATTTTGCAATGATCAAAGCTTCATCCAAAGCATCTACTAATCCCTTCAAGTCCATTTTGGTGGCTTCACAATTTCTCACAAATTCTTGCACCATGCGTTCATAGTCGGCAGGGGAGTACTTGAATGAATTATCGAGAGACAAATGCTTGATAGATAACTTGTTGAAAATTGCACTGATAATATTTATAACGTGTCTGGCGAATTCATCATTCATTTTCGATACTTGTTCCAAGAGCACCTTTATTATAGGATCTAAATCTGTGTGCTTATGTTCACTCACGTTACCTGAAAATTAGGAACATTTTGTCAGAAAATCTATTTGGTATAAGATGCATGCATGTGTTTGTGTGTGCATGACAACTAGCTATACAGAACCTACACTTGCACAATGACACCTGTGCATGCACACCTTCTTTATGTAGCTTATTTATGTAGCTGAGTTCGGATCAGGTCAGTTGAAACTTTGCTACGAAAAATGATGCAACACAAATAGAATTCAAAACTAGTATCAGTATTTATCAAATTGCTGATTTGGTGTCTTAGTAAAATTTTCACCTGTAGTAGCATCACATGAGGAAGTGAGTAAGACATTATCAAGTACATTTTGATATGCTCTTTTCTCATCTCCTGTGGGAACAGAATCCATGATATGGGTTGAGACCAGATCGAATAAAGCTAACATAAACTTGTGCCGGTAATACATGTTGCTCCTTTTCTGCCTCGTGGTACATAATGGCAGTACTGGCACAAACTCGCAGTCAGTTTCCAAACCAATGAAGGGCTTCATTACTGAACCAGGTAAAAATTAATGTTGTAATTAATATAAGACTTTCTTGCCATTATTATGGAATCAAAACCAACGAAACATCCAACGGCAGCTATTCTTCTTTCAAGATGCTATCCTAACCAGACTAGTATGGAGGGAGGAAAACAAAAAAAAAGGAGATATAAAGATAATCACTTGCCATTTGTAATATCCAAATCAGAGACGGATAAGGAGATGTCCCCCAGATGTTTATTGAGCTCACCTAAATTCTCCAAATAAGTCACAATTGCAAAGGGTGAGTAATAACGGAATTTTTCCTCAAGATTTAGTTTAATACCTGAAAAGGAAAAGGAAATCTTCATAAACATAAACTAAAAAAAGATGTTATGTAGAAGCATGGCATGGACAACACATACATAAACCCTATATAAGAAAACAAGAATGAATTAAGGCATGAATGAAGATGATCCATACTATCTATTGTATTTTTGGCCCCAGCAAAAGCAAAAATTGACTGCACATGATGCTTTATATTCTGATAAAAACCGATTTCATCTTCCGAAGGCGGGCCATACAAGCGGATCCTCTCCAATTCATGCAATTGGGTTAGTATTTTCTTCAGCCTTTCCTTCCTAGTCTTCGGGGAAGTATCAAACAAGAAGGTTCTTCCACCTATATCTACCGTCAGTCATAGAATTAAATTATATGTTAGTCTTGAATTAATTAAGCTCTCTATTGCTAAAATATAGTCCAAATTAAGGGTCAAATTAATACACAATGAAAGGAAATTAAAATGCATATTATATACCTCCATTGGATGAAAATGAAAGAGCATGCAGCAGCCAAATGTTGGAGCGCATCATGGTAGAATCTCTCTTGATTAGGCGTGACAAACAAACTCGGGGATGAATCTATTTTTCGGATGATTCGTTCCACATATGAAATTCTGCTAATTATCTCATCACTTCTGTCTACATTATTAATTCCTCCAAAGACATAATCCATTGCACTGATCGAGCTTCCACCTTCACTTAATTAAACTCAGTTGTTTTAATCACGATGAATTGCACAAGATGCATTCCAGCACGATCAATATCATGTGTAATTAATTGAGATTAACATGTTATATATATAGGAGGGAATCAATCTGTTAAGCAAACTAACCAATCAGAAATCAGGCTAATATCAATTACTAAATCATCAAATAAAAATTGAACTCGCTGAACAAGAGAGAGAGACAAGACTAACCTCAATTAATAGAGAGAGAAAAAAGCAGATCGCAAGTACGAAGAGCTAAATAGATGCCAGAAAAACATATCTGAAAATTGATTAGTCGGAAGAACAAACAAACAAACAAAAAAGAATTCAGATTGATTTATTATTAAATTGTATAGTAATGGGCCTCAGGGCCTGCTGAACTTTTTACTTTTTAGTATGAAAATATATTCATTTTTTTAAGGGTCATCCTGCAATTAGTACCGAAAATTGTATCTATGCCCTAAAAAAAATTCAAAATTGAAAACATAACATCATTTTCGGACTATTTTAAAAAATACCAGGCCTGCTGTCTGCTGGATTATTTATGCATGCCAAATAAGGCTTAAATAAACAAATTATTATATTGATTTTCACCATATATTAACTTCATGTATCATTTACATGGCTATATCATTTCACCATAATGATTGAATTTGGATTTGGTTTAAAAGAATAATGGCTCCCTTTGAATTTGGTTTTGATTTGATTGGTTTATAGGAGCTTTCTAGGTTTTATTTGAGTTTCTCAAGGCTTATTTAAGGTGCCATGAATTATATTGGAATTTGTTTGAGTTTATTTGGACTTTTTTTTAAGGAGTTTATAATGTTTATTTAGATGTATTGGAGTTACTTGGGATTTTTCTGGGTTTAATAGGATATTTTTGAAATTGTAAAACTTTCTCATAAGCCTTACAAATAAGTTTGTTTCTGAGAGCTAATAGGTAATCAAAGAGTTCTTTAGGGGTCAATTGGTTATTTTTCCATCCCCTAAGGGCCTCTCGGTGAGGCATGAAATTCGAAAAGGTTTTATGTGCATATTTCTAGGACCGGCACTTGATATTTAAGGTTTTTTGCAAACTTCCCTATTAATCGGTTTCGGATCTAACCCCTTCTAGATTTGCGCTAGGATCAAATCGGATCTTTCCAAAACTCGTGTTTCTTGATGGACCTAAGGTTATTGGCTATTGCACTGGGGATTCGATTAAAGATAGTTATTGGCTATTGATGAACATAAATAACCAGAATAAGGCCTTTTTAATGTCATTAATTTCAAATATTGATCGAGTATAATCGTCTTTTGATCAAATTGGACAGTTCTATGTTTTCTCAACATATATGAATGAGCTTTTATATAAGAGATCAATTTGGGCATTTTTCAGTATTTTACTAAAATTTTGAATTTTAAGCTAAATTCATGCAATGCAATGCAAGTGTTTTAGAGTATAGAGAGAAAATGAAAACATGTATCTACAACTATATGAACTAACCTTTATTTGAATTAAAATCACATTTTTCTATTCTGGTCAACTCAATGGTTGATTTTTTCTATTTATTTTTCAGACTCAGATTAATCAGGCCATTACTCCTAATATGTTGATCTAAAAAAAACCATACAAAAATCAGAATAAATTAATTTAAGTATGCAATACCAAGATGTCAAAATTTTAGAAAGAAATAATACCAAGTGTTTTTTTTCTTTTTCTTTTTTCCTTGGTATTCAGTGGCAAGAGCTTGGTGCTTTGCACTGTATTCTTGCTCTCTGCGCAAGTGAAGACTATCATATTTTTGGATTTCAAAACTCTTTATCTTAATTTCCAATATAAGAGGTATGGTCAAGTACAAGTACATGCTATGGAAATTTTTTTCCCAAATTTAATTTAATATGTTTCTAATCAAGCAAGGCTCCAATGCGAAGCCTACCAACATTTCTTGAAGGACCTCAGTTAAGAAGTGCCACGACCTCTTTATCCATCACAATCTTCCCCAAAGAGCATGTGAGATAGCAACGCTGTTCTTCCATAAACAAATGATCAAAGTACTTTCTTTTCGTGAACCATTTCAGGCGTACTTGTCTCTCTGCCACTCCTCGGCTTACAACAGCCTCCTTGACATCCTTGCTCTACATTTCCAAACCGAATTAATCCATGTTCAATGTACTCCTAATATAGATACATGTGTGTGTTTCAAAATTGAAAATTCATAGAATACTGCAAATTAAGACTTACCACCACACCCAGAAAAATAATAGAATATTTCAAACCAATGAGATTTGCATGCACACTGAGCTTAGTACTGAAGAAAACCGAGCAAACATCACCAAAGCTAAGATCCATTGAGTTGAGCAAATTGACAGCTTCCAAGAAGCGCAAGACACAGATACTTTTTTTATCATCCATGTATCAATGATGGCAAGGAAGCCTGTAATCTTTGAGGCCATCTCCACATGCCTTTCTATATATGTACTGAGCCTTCCATCCCTATCAGATGATTTCAATCATTCATTAATTAATTAAAGGCTAAATTTTATAAACTTAGTCTCTCAGATTTTGTGCTTAATTTATTATTTGACTTTATGTTTAGAATCACCAGCTTCAAATTGATTTGAAACTGATCTTCTCAGGTTGAGCTTGCCAAAACAAGATTTACTTAATTAACCTGAACAATAGGATTATATAAACAACCCCAACTTAATCTCACATTCTGTTGGCTCAAGTTTCATCTTGTTTTTCTTTTAATTGGTAGTAAATAATAAACATAAAATAGTGATACGTACACTTTAATTATTTGTTTTCATACTTTTAAATAATTATTTTTGTAAAAAGACACTAACACTACCTAACTGGCTAGAGTTCATGATATCTTTACCAACCTGAGAATTAACTGCTGTAAAACTGGTATGGCCTGAAAATTGTGCTCCATCTATGACACCATTCCTACAAGACTCCAATAATTTATTTGAATTGATGAATTGCTTTGGCCACCTCCTCTTATACAGCTCTTTCCAGACATAGTCGGAATTGCAAACACTGTGCAAGACTTGTGAGCAGCTACCGAGCGAGCATACATCTGTGGCCTTCAATGGCATGGCCATAAAAGAATAATATTAATAATAACATCCTAGTAGCAACATTTTTGAAACCGCTGGGTGATACTTATATTATTTAGAACAAAGTTTAACTTAGTAAAATAAATTAAACAATTTTAATGCATTTCTTTTTTCTTATTATAAATCGTTTCATTTTGCACTATAATAAATTAATAAGTTAAGTATATAAATAGATTTTTTTTTTTATAATTTTGATTCACCAACCATTCCATACTATATTAAATTAACAAGTTTAGCAAATAAATACATTTTTTATAATTTTGATTCACCAACCATTCCATACTATATTAAGAGTAGAACTAGGGTGTTCTTAAGTTCACCAAGCCCCTTTGTGAACTCAAATGTAAAACTTATCGGATTGACTTCAAATGACGACTTTAAACCATTGAAATCCGTCTACCTTACGAGTGATGCGTCTACATGCGAAAATTTTAAACTTTCGAATTAATTTAGTATAAGCGGTCAAAATTAGAAGGTTTATAAATTAATTTTAATGCATTCATTTTTTGAACATTTTTTTTACCACTTGACTCTATACAAAATTAATTCGAAAATTTAAAATTTTCGCATATAGACGCATCACTCGTAAGGTAGATGAATTTCAACGGTTTGAATCCGTCGTTTGAAGTCAATCCAATAAGTTTTAGAGTTGAGTTCACAAAGAGACTTGATGAACTTAAGAACACTCTAGTTCTACTCCTATATTAAATTAACAAGTTTAGCATATAAATTAAGGGTTTATAATTTTGATTTAAATGACACAAATCGTAATAATATTGTATTGATCAATTTGAATTTGTTAATGGAAAAAAAACTGAAAAAAAAGTAATTCTTGAAGTGGTAGAAAAGGGTTTTTTAAGATGAAAGTCATCCGTTCAAATTCAAGAAAAGCTCTTTTCTACTAAACCCCAATTTGATGCTTTGTTTTTGAAAGGAACTCTAAAATAAAAAAATAAAATTAACTACTTGTAATGAATTCTAAGAATAATTCTCTTTATGAATTTTAATAAATAAAGTTCCATTTCACTATTTTTAGATAATTTAGAATTCTTTATTGAATTCGAGGAAATGGTTCTAAGTCCTAGCCGAACCCTATCATTAAAACAAAATTATGGTTGGATACAACCACGTGTCCTTCTCTTGCAAATGCACCAGCACATTGGGGCACAACCAGGTGTCATTCAATCAAACAACCTATGCACAACCACGTGTCCTCTTGCAAACTCACAAAATATAAATATATATATATATATATATACACTAATCCAAAACTAAAAGGAACAGCACAACACAAACTGAAAAACAGAACTTTTCTCACATAGAGAAACAAAAAAAAAACAGATCACTACCATTCAACTTCTCAACAAAATTCTCAATTCTCAAACAAACAAAAACAGATCATGACTTACATCAAACGTCCACCAAATCCCTAACAGAATCACAGTCAGTCAAGTCTACACTAGGTGGTTATACTATAAAATGTATCCCCAACCCCTTCCCCATCCCCAGTAGCAACCCGTTACCAAAACCCGCACAAATTCAGTCAGCCCTAGTTGATCCTTTCCATTTTCATCCGGGCAACTTAGGAGCAAAGCTCCTCCCGCGTAAGTGACATATTCGAAAAACATTTCTGGTTCAAACGGCTCAAAAGTGAGATAACACTTTGTCATTATCTCCACTAAGTGTTTCTGACCCATTATATGAGTTCCTACACAGTCCAAATAATCGAGAACCTACACACACACAAAAAATAAAGATTTTGTCATTACTCTTTCTAAGTCAATATTAAAGCTTAATGTTAAATAGAATACTTACCCAGAAAATTATCCTACAAAGTATCCCAAACACCTTTTATTCAATACCTTCAAACTTTGGCTGACCTTCATTTGTAATAATTTTCAGAAACGGTGAATAAAATTCGAATTGCTCAAATGCATCTTCTTCACGCCAATACCAGATGATATTATAATCTACAAAAGGTATTAAAAAAAAGAGAGGAATTAACAACAAGGATAGTTACTTAATTACCTTTGAGAAAATGAATTTTTTTTTATTTAGTAGCTCCTTTGGGCTTGTGAAAGGATCTGGTAGCCCAGTAAAGAAGACCAAATCTCACATGCCTAACATTCCATCTTCTAGACATTGAGAAAACATCGATGGTCCTTGGATTGCTCTCTAGAGCCGTGAACTCAGCTAACGAGTAAAGAACCACCTAGGTTTTGAGACGTTGAGGCTCTACATCCTCATTGGCCTCTTGTAATTGACCTATTTCCTCCTTAATTGCTCGATATGTTGTACTGTCAGTCCCCTAATTAGGTTTAAACATCATTACCTTCATTGAATCCATTGGATTGACATTCCTTGCATGGAGCCATAGATTATCCAAGTAACTTCTCCTCGTTTGATACATCCTCTTGAATAAACTACCAATCAGGTCATTGCCAATTGCCTTGTACTCTGATGCACCAAGAATAATCAGCATGCATATGTATACAAAATTTAATTCATGTCATTATTAATAGACATAATAAAACATGACGTGCTTTTACAATTAGAAACACGTAATCCAGAATCCGTAAATCCAAAATAAAATAGCAAATGAGTTTAAATCTTACAGTTCTGAATTGAAGACATCTTTAGGCGGAAGCGTTAATACTGAGATCTTCAATGATTTTCCTGATAACTGATGATGGACACAGCGTTTTCTCTTAATAGCGTTTTCTCTTAATTCAGTAGTAAGAGATAGAGAGACATTATTCTGATTGGTTTTCTGTATCTTATCAGGCAATCAATTGGGACCAGTATATATTAATAGCAACAGATTTTTCCATCAAAAATGTTGAAGCCCTTTCGTTCATTTCTTTGAATGAACCTGGTGCATATTAATAACATAGGCCATAACATAATAAAATAAAACTAACATTCTCCCACTTGGCCGTAATGTTATAACATAATAAAGCACATATTAAAAATTGGCCAATATAATTTTCATTAATCATGAACCTGTTCAGTTAAAAATACCAAACCAAACTAATGTAATCAGAATAACAAATGTCGTTATTTGATCCCCATTAATTATAACAATGGTACTCTTTCCAACAATGGTTAGTAATTTTCATTCGGTCCTCATAAGTAATTTGCTTAGATTAAATAAAATTATGCGCATCGTAATAAGCAAACTTATAAATTCAAAGTCAATACATAATTAAATATTCAGTACATAACATAATATATATATATATAGTTTACAACAACAAAATTATAATACATTAACTAAACCCATGCCGGCAACATGCTCTTTGTAAAGAGTGGGTGGTAGCGCTTTTGTTAGAGAATCAGCTAACATAGCTCTTGTATTAATATGTTGTATCATAATAGTACCATCTTTGACTTTGTCTCTAACAACAAGATATTTTATGTCAATCCACTTGGATGCACCACTTGATTTGTTATTCTTAGAGAAGAAAACAGCAGCCTCGTTATCACAAAATAAGGTGAGCGGCCTCGCAATACTGTCAATTACTTGAAGTCCTGGTATAAAATTCTTTAACCAAACTGCTTGACCAGTAGCATGATAACACGCCACAAATTCTGCTTGCATAGTGGAAGATGCCCTTAAAGACTGCTTAGCACTCTTCCATGAAATTGGTCCCCCTGCAAGCATAAATATGTAACCTGATGTGGATTTCTTACTGTCAACACATCCAGAAAAATCTGAATCAGAATAACCAATAACTTCAAGGTTATTTGACCTCTTGTAAGTAAGCATATAATCTTTTGTCCCTTGCAAATACCGTAAAACTTTCTTGGCAGCTTTCCAATGTTCCATTCCTGGATCAGTTTGATATCGGCCAAGCATACCAACTGCAAATGCAATATCAGGACGTGTACAAACTTGAGCATACATAAGACTCCCTACTACCGAAGCATAAGGAATTTGCTGCATTTGAGCACGTTCTATTTCATTTTTAGGACATTGAAACTTGCTGAATTTGTCACCCTTGACAATAGGAGCAACACTAGGTGAGCAATTGTACATGTTATATCTTTTAAGCACTTTCTCAATATATGCTTTTTGGGATAAACCTAAGATCCCACGAGACCTATCTCTGTGAATTTCAATACCTATAACATAAGAGGCTTCACCAAGATCTTTCATTTCAAACTTAGTTGCTAGAAAACGTTTTGTCTCGTATAACATGTCTAAATCACTACTTGCCAATAAAATATCATCCACGTACAAAACGAGAAAGATAAATTTACTCCCACTAATCTTGAGATATATGCATTGATCTATTGTATTTTCTTTAAATCCAAATTTGATTATGACCTCATCAAACTTGAGATACCACTGTCGTGAAGCTTGTTTTAATCCATATATTGAACGTTTTAACCTACATGCCATATGTTCCTTGCCTTCTACAACAAATCATTTAGGTTGTTTCATAAAAATTTCTTCATGCAAGTTACCATTGAGAAATGCAGTTTTTACGTCCATTTGATGTAGTTCTAAATCATAATGAGCTACGAGGGCTAAAATAATTCTTAATGAATCTTTCTTTGAGACAGGAGAAAATGTATTATCAAAATGTACACCTTCTTGTTGTGTAAACCCTTTAGCGACTAGTCTGGCCTTAAATCTTTCAATGTTACCTTTGGAGTCAGTTTTAGTCTTATAAACCCATTTACATCCTACAGGTTTAACCCCGACAGGTAACTCAACAAGATCCCAAACTTCATTAATTTCCATAGATTTTATCTCATCATTCATGGCTTCTAACCATTGAGATGATTTATCACTCTTAATAGCTTGCTTGAATGAGATAGGATCATCTCCATTACTTATATCACAACCCTCCTCAGTAAGGTATACGATATAATCATCAGGTATGGCAGATCTTCTCTCTCTTTGTGATCTACGTAAGGGTTCTTGTGGCAGCATAGGAGTTTCATTAACATTAGGAACATCATGAACATGAGTTTCGTCATTAACCTCTTGAACAAGAGGTAGAGAATTTGTAACCTCTCGAATTATCGGAATTGGAACATAAGTCCGATTTTCTTCGAGGTTTACTGTTCTATTTACATTACTCCCACTTACGTTGCCATTTTCAAAAAATACAGCATGTCTAGTCTCTACTATTCTAGTGGTATGTGATGGGCAATAAAATCTGAAACCTTTGGACCTCTCTGGATAACCAATAAAATAACAACTAATGGTTCTGGAATCAAGTTTCTTTAGTTGCGGATTATAGACCTTTGCTTCAGCAGAACAACCCCACACACGCAAGTACCCTAATTGTGATTTTCTGCCAGTCCACAGTTCATAAGGTGTTTTTGGAACAGACTTACTAGGAACTCGATTTAAAATATGTGTGGCTGTTTTTAAAGCTTCTGTCCACAAAAAATCCGGCAATGTGGTATTGCATATCATACTCCGTACCATATCCATTAGTGTACGGTTACGTCTTTCAGCAACTCCATTTTGTCGAGGATCTCCCGGCATTGAGTACTGATGAACAATACCATTTTCTTGAAGAAATAAAGCGAACGGGCCTGGACTTTGACCAAGGTCAGTGTGTCTACCATAATATTCACCGCCTCTATCTGATCGCACTACTTTAATTCTAAGGTTATGTTGATTTTCAACTTCAGCCTTGAAAATTTTGAATTTATCTAGT
Organism: Carex kokanica; assembly: GCA_025461125.1. Lineage (NCBI taxonomy): Eukaryota > Viridiplantae > Streptophyta > Magnoliopsida > Poales > Cyperaceae > Carex > Carex kokanica. The sequence continues at coordinate 950,283 of JAJGRX010001217.1, read as the reverse complement.
GCTTCAGATTTTTCATTAATCAGATACACATAACCATAGCGAGAATAATCGTCAATGAAAGTAATAAACGATTTATGCCCGTTAATACCCGGAGTAGGAAAAGGACCACATATATCAGTATGAATAATTTCTAATAGTCCCTCACTTCGAGTGGCTCCTTTCTTATTTCCCTTGACAAATTTTCCTTTAACACATTCTATGCAGTTGTCAAAATCAGAAAAATCTAATGCCGGGAGAATTTCATTTCTAATGAGACGTTGCATTCTATCTCTTGAAATATGACCCAACCTGCGATGCCATAATTTGGAAGAATTTCCAACATCACGATTTCTCTTAACTCCACGTTTATGATTAACACTAGTAATATTCATAGATAATAGAGATTCACAAAAGGAAGAATCCAAACATAATTTATATAGATTATCACATAATAATCCAGAACCAACAAAATTAGAGTTATGATATAGTTTCAACTCATTATTTCCAAACTGAAACATAAAACCACACGCATCAAGTCTAGAAACAGAAATTAAATTCCTAATCACACTAGGAATATAAACTACATCATGTAAATCAAGAATAAAGCCACTCTTCAAAACCAAACGAAGAGTTCCAACAGCCTCGACTTCAGCCTCTAATCCGTTAGCAACTTTAAGTTTCCTTTCTCCCCTTTGAAGCATCCTCACGGAATGGAATCCCTGCAATGAGTTCGTAATGTGCACAGAGGCACCAGTGTCAACCCACCACGTATTTAAGGGAATATCAACTAAAAAGGTTTCACAAATCATGAAATTTAAATCATTACCCTTTTTAGCGAGCCAATCTTTAAACTTCACACAGTCCTTCCTCATGTGTCCACGTTTCTTACAGTGGTGACACTTAGGAGCATGCACGGGTTTTGTACCAGATGTACTTGCCTTGTTAATTCCAGTAGCCGAATTCACTTTATTTTTACCTTTACCATTGTCTTTCATTTTCGGTTTTGGACTTTGAACAGCAATATGTGCATAATCAGGTTTCTCAGCCTTAATCCTTTCTTCTTCTTCAACACACATGGCAATTAATTCGCTCATTTTCCACTTTTCTTTCTGCGTATTATAATTGATCTTGAAAGGACCAAATTGTGCAGGAAGAGAAGTCATAATGAAATGAACTAAAAAGCCTTCAGAAATTGCCATATCCATGCCGTTTAATTTTGCGGCCATATCATTCATCATCATGATATGTTCACGTACACCGCTTGTCCCGTTATACTTGGTGGTGAGCATTTTCATTATGAGAGTACTTGCATTAGCCTTAGAAGTACTTTTAAACTGCTCTTCAACAGAAGCCAAATACTGTTTAGCAGTGAATACAGTATTTGCATTATCCTTCTCAGGAATGCCTCCTCTTATAGCAGATGTAATAGTACTTTTCATAATCATGAGAGACATGCGGTTTGAGCGCTCCCATTTTTCTAAATTATTTTTATCATCATTAGTACTTTTATCTGTAATAGCAGGTTTGTCCATTCGTAATGCCTGGTCAATATCCAGAACACCAAGACAAATCTCAATTTGCTCTTTCCAAGTGGAAAAATTAGTTCCGTTCAATGGTATTATTCCAGAGATTTGAGCATGAACATTATTCAATGCTGCATTAGATTCAGAAAAAAAAATGCTTACTATTATCAAAGATAAATCCACAAATAACATAATAACATTAAATCAACTGTATATAGAGGGACTAACAATAATTATACTGAAATAAATAATAAAACGCCAAATTATATTTCAGTTCTATCATAACAATTGTTGCATAAAATTCAATTTATATCACCGTTGGGCAGAAATAAATTGAATTGTTAAAATAAAGAAATTCATTTGAAGAAAACGTAATTTTATTACATGAAGAAAACGTAATTTTATTAAATAAATAAATTATAAAGGTTAATTTATTACATGAAGAAAACGTAATTTTATTAAAATTAATTTGTATCACCGTTGGGCAGAAACAAATTAAAACAAATAAATTCATTTAATAAATCATAATGGCAATTAAAGTTGGTAAAATTAACCGTCATAATTTATTAAATGTATAACATAATTGTGACTTAAATCACAAAATTAATTTTATCATAATAATAACGTTAAATAATAATGTCTAAAATTATTTATATGAAATATATATAATAAATTTCTGCAACAGAAAATTAATTAGACCAAAATTATATATAAATTCATATAAAACCATAGAAAATACCAATATAATACGGACTGTGCAACATATATACACATATAGGTTTTTGTACATGCAATTCCATCTTATCCTATCATATAACATATAGTCAAGATCCAATACAACACATATAACACATAGTTCGGTCCTTCCTCTTCATTAGCCATACAATCAACTTTTGGGCGAAATTCAGCAAGTTCGGCCACTTTTGCCAAAACGCATGGCTGTCATCGAGGTTGGACCGAAGTTTTGTTCATCATAAGTTGCATCAGATCCAATATAGCAAAATAGAGATGTGCATGTGAGGCCTCTTGGGAGGTTAAAGGTCTCCAACTTTTGCATCTCCCATGAATTTTAATAATAGAGAATAATGATGAATTGTTTCAAGAATAATAAATTCATAAAATTAATAATTCTCAAAATTTATATGAACCAAAGAATTTAAAAAAAAAATTAATAATTCTCCGATTAAAATTAGTAATTAATCCCAAAAAAAATTTTACTCTCGGATTAATCCAAAATTCATCCAAAATGAATTTGTCAGTTTAAATTCGTCGTTCATAATATTTATACGAAAAAAATTATTGCATCTTATATGAATTTACGGTGGCTCTGATACCAAATAATAGACATAATAAAACATGACATGCTTTTACAATTAGAAACACGTAATCCAGAATCCGTAAATCCAAAATAAAATAGCAAATGAGTTTAAATCTTACAGTTCTGAATTGAAGACATCTTTAAGCGGAAGCGTTAATATTGAGATCTTCAATGATTTTCCTGATAACTGATGATGGACACAGCGTTTTCTCTTAATAGCGTTTTCTCTTAATTCAGTAGTAAGAGATAGAGAGACGTTATTCTGATTGGTTTTCTGTATCTTATCAGGCAATCAATTGGGACCAGTATATATTAATAGCAACAGATTTTTCCATCAAAAATGCTGAAGCCCTTTCGTTCATTTCTTTGAATGAACCTGGTGCATATTAATAACATAGGCCATAATATAATAAAATAAAACTAACAATTATATGCATGAGTCATAAGAATTTAAATAATTTTATTCAATGTAAGCCTTATAATACATTTCTGACTATTTCTGTGTAGACCTGGAGGGCTTTCCTATCGGTTTGCTTGCTGCCTGCTTTAAGAGATTGAGTTAAATTAACCTCTTCGGAGTGGTCAAAAGACATCAAAATGGGTTTGAAAGAAGAGGAAGAAGAGGAAGAAGAATAAGAGGTAAATTAAACTCTTTCTGTGTAGAATTCTATTCGATTATTTCGAAATTGATTGTCTCTAATATCTTAAAAGTCGGCAAGCATTGAGTTTGAAAGATTATGGTTCATATTTATGTAAGAATCATTGAGTTTTGATGTTTCATATAAATAGACATGCCAACAACATATTCAATTATTATTACATTTATATTGTTCGTCTCAATATATATAAACATGATATTTCGGTGACTACAAATGCTTTCACAATGATTTCACATAAACATCATGACTACAAATGCTTTCACAATGATTTTACATAAGCATTGCATGACCTCAACTTAAAGGTCATGATCAACTTAAGAGGTCATACTTTTTCAATGACATATTATCCTTATTATTATTACTCTTATGAAGGTAATGATTTTGCACCCACGAAAGAGACGTCGAGGCCCAGAAAAAAAAAAAAAAAAAAAACCTCAAGGCGGCATCTTGATATCTACTAGCATGGGCCGAAATTCATTTCCTTCTAGGCCATCCTGTTTTTTCGGCTAAAACAACTATACAAATCTCTGCTATAACTTAACCATACTTCCCCCCTTTCTTTTTTCTCTCTTCATCATTTGATGGCCTTAAAGCTTGTTTCATTAATTACATTATGTGTTCCAAGCATTGTTGGATAGCATTTTTAGCTGCAAAATGCATTACGGAAATGTCAAATTATATTCCGCAAAATATTTAACAACACTAAAGAAAGAAGTTCGGTTTAATACAAATACAATGTGCAAAGAGGTATCCTCACCCAAGCATCCAAATTAACAATGATATATGGTACGCACAGGTATAGGTAGAAAGGAGAAAAGAAACCCAACACCAGATCGTATAAAATTATCAAATTGCAAGCGATCGATCGATCACAAATGAAGATGCACAAAAGGAGAAAGGAGAAAAGAAACCCAACACCGGTGGGTGATACTTATATTATTTAGAACAAAGTTTAACTTAGTAAAAGAAATTAAACAATTTTAATGCATTTCTTTTTTCTTATTATAAATCGTTTCATTTTGCACTATATTAAATTAACAAGTTAAGCATATAAATACATTTTTTTATAATTTGATTCAAATAATGGGTTTAGTCTAATTTGGTGGTCCAGTAATGCATAAATTCACAACAGTTTAGAAAAAAATCTGAGTCGGAATCTAGAGAAATTCTATCGTTTTGACAAACACAATTCAATTTTTTACTAAGTGTATATGTTCACAGTATAATTTTGTGCACCTTCATTTGCGTTCACCAAATAAAATAAAAAACACAACAGTGGTTCAATTGATCATTAGAAGAAGAAAAACATAGTATAACAAATTAGTCTCGGTACCATAAATAGGCCACACATGAGAGTTCTTTCGATGTTTCATTGTTGAGTTCTTCACTTGAGGATGAAATTAGAAATTAAGAAAAAATAATTTTCGAATTATAATAAAGAAGAACATTAAACAAGAAGGAATGTGGATAAGGTAAAACCGTTCCTGCATTATATATATAAAATAGATTTAGAATTCTTTATTGAATTCGATGAAATGGTTCTAAGTCCTAAGCCGAACTCTATAATTAAAACAATATTATGGTTGGATACAACCCTATCATTTCAATGGTTGGATACAACCACGTGTCCTAGCACGTTGGGGCACAACCGGGTGTCATTCAATCAAACCACCTGTGCACAACCACGTGTCCTCTTGCAAACTCACATAGTCACATTGCGCAAGGTTTCAAAGAAAACGAAAGTAAAACAACATATATATATATATATATATATATATATATACACAGAGAGAGAGAGGAGGGATCCAATTACATCTATATATATATATATATATATATAGAGGAGGGATCCAATTACATCTTTTTTGGTGACACATCATGACACTGTTTTTTATATAGGTCAATTTTGCGATTTCAAAATCCAAACAGCCGATTCGAACCGTTCAACATGATCACCATATTAAAATGTGCTTGGAGATCAAATTTTACATTTTTTTGAATTTTTTTACTATTTATTAAGATGGTTACAAAATCGCTGTTTTTCAATGGTCTGAAAACAACGATTTTTGTAATCATCTTAATAAATAGCAAAAAAATTCAAAAAAATGTAAAATTTGATCTCCAGGCACATTTTAATATATCCATCATGTTGAACGGTTTAAATCGACTATTTGGACTTTAAAAATGGTAGGTGTCAAAGTGTGTCACCAAAAAGGTGTAATTGGATCCCTCCTCATATATATATATAGAGAGTGGCTAAGCTCAAAACATTTGCATCAAGGGTTTGGTGCAAACGATTTGTTTTCAGATTTTCGAAGTCCAAACGGTCGATCCGAACCGTTCAAGTTGTTCTCCATATTGAAATGTGCTTGGAGACCAAATTTTACATTTTTTGAAATTTTTTTACTATTTATTAAGCCACTTTGAAAGTTGCTGATCACACGGTCCAGAATTTGATTGCACTGTTTTTACTGTTCACCCGAATCAGCAACTTTCAAAGTGGCTTAATAAATAGTAAAAAAATTCCAAAAAATGTGAAATTTGGTCTCCAAGCACATTTTAATATGGATTAAATATCTAACGGTTTGGATCGACCGTTTGGACTTTGCAAATAGGAGAACCAAAACGTTTGCACCAAGGGCTTGGTGCAAACGTTTTGAGCTTAGCCACTCTCTCTCTCTCTCTCTCTCTCTCTCTCTCTCTCTCTATATATATATATATATATATATATATATATATATATGGGTTGGCTAATATCAAAACATTTGTTCCGGAACTGTGGTGCAACCAATTGGTTTTCTGATTTTCAAAGTTCAAACAGTCGATCCAATCCGTTAGATGTGATCTCTATATTAAAATGTGCTTGGAGACCAAATTTTACATTTTTTGGAATTTTTTTACTATTTATTAAGTCAGTTTTAAAATCGCTGATTTTAATAAACAGTGAAAAAAATTTGGATCATTGAAAACAGCAATTTTAAAACTGAGTTAATAAATAGTAAAAAAATTCCAAAAAATGTAAAATTTGGTCTCCAAGCACATTTTAATATAGATTGAATATTGAACGATTTGGATCGATTGTTTGAACTTTGAAAATGTAAAAACCGAAGCGTTTGTTCTACGGCCTAGAAACAAACGTTTTGATATTAGCCAACCTCACGAAAGCTTGGTGGTTATCCAATGAAGATAGTCTGTGTACAAATAGGCCTAAATGGGTGCCCATTTGATGATTTATTTATTACTATAGTTATTGCTTGCATCATTTTTTTCCCTTCTTAAATCATATGCAGAAACTGTATAAGAGGTAAATTAAAGGGTCAAAGTCTTCCTCCAAATTGATGTCCCAACCACTGAACCAATGTTCTGGCATAGAAGTTGGTAAATGGCAAAGAAGAATAGTTCTGCTAGTGGCGCCTATTGGCCCTATTGCAAATATAGTACCGAATTTATTTAGTCAAATATACATAGGATCCTAGGGACTTCAACTAAGGAGTTGTAAATATTCTCTTTTTTCTTTTAATATATTTGTTGGTGACAAATTGTCACCAACCCTAAAAAAACAAAAAAAAAAAAAACAATTTTTATATATGTTCACTATACTTCAATTTTTAGGCAAGTAATAAAAGTTTAAGAAGGGAAATAAGTTGCATTTCCAAATTTTATTGTAGTGTAATTAAAAATATAATATTAGGTCATTTATTCCTCTCTTAACTTTATCATTATGATTAGAATGGCCTGCTCAATTAGCTTCCTTTTTAATTGTGTTTGACTTGATAGTCACTTGGGGGTTGCCTCTCCTTTCTAATTAATTGTTTTTTTACTTCTTTGATAGTTACTTGTGGGTTATATTCTTATAATATATAATTACTTGCTCAGTCACCTCTCCTTTTAATTGTCCTTGACTTCTTTGATAGTAGGGGTTATTAATTCTTAATTATTCATACTAACAATAAAAATGTTTTAAACAGAAAACATAAAACAAAATAAAATAAAACAAAAAAATTACAAAAACTAAACCCTAAAACAAAACAATATAATAAAAAATTTGTTTAAAAAAAATGTGTTCCACACATCCTCACTTTACGCAAAATCTTTAGTTATGCGCACCTTGAAGGTGCGTGGAACTCATGGGTTTTGCGCAGATCCAATCTGCGTGGAATGTAGAATTGAAATTTTGAAATAGTTGCGGGTAAGGTTAGAATTTTAAAATATTAAGATGGTAACTAAAAAAATTCGGTGGTTTGGCTTCTCTTACATTGGATAACTCCCCATTTGGTGGCTGATGTTCTTTAATGGTATTTCTTTTCCATTATTTGACTGTTGTCATTATCATAATATTTTATTTTATTTCATTTGGAGATCAAATGTATGTTCATGAAATCAAATGTATCGATCTTAATTTGTTCATAAAGAGATTGCAACACTAGAGAATGCATTCTCGGATCCGGGTCGCAATCAAACAAACCCATTAATCCCAAATCTTAATTGCAAACTATGAAACTAAGCTTTCGTATCCTACAAAGGGCTTCAACAAATATCCAAAATATGTTACAAATCCTTATTTGGATAAGATGGGCTGCCAATTTATTGGGCTATATTGGGCCTTTTAATTTGCCCCATAATTCAATCGATTATACAGCAAAAAATTTATAAGATGTAATATGTAAAGATAAGGAAACGACACGTGTCATGTAACTAGCAAAGCTAGCCTCTCAAATCAAACCCCCTTCCCTCCATCCAGCTCCAGTCATGACCAGTGCCTCCTCTATCCAAAATTACATCCCCTCAAAAATTAAATGGGAAGCTTTGCCAAGCACCAAATCATCTTAACAGCCAATGCAACTCTCCCCACCTCCACCAAAACCCCCCCTCCATCAGCACCACCGACACGCCGTGCAGTGCTAACCTCCGCTGGTATACTCCTTGCCATGACATCAGCTTTTAGTGGCAAGAATGCATACGCTGCAAACGAAATGACCACAGGAGATCTGGCATGGGGTACGAGATCGTGGTTCCGGGAAAAGTACTTCCAACCGGGTTTAACATCGGAGCAAGCAGCAGCGAGGATTAAACACACGGCGGAGGCGATGAGAACGCTACGTGAGATGCTTGAAAGGATGGCGTGGAGGTACGCGTTATTTTATGTGAGATCGAAATCGGCGTATTTGGAATTAGACTTGAAGAATGCGATGAAGATAGTACCGGAGGAGAGGCGAAAGGAGTATGTTAAAGCGGCGAACCAGTTGGTCGATGACATGTCGGAGCTCGACCGGTTTATTCGTTCGCCTAAGGTGTATGAATCATATGTATACTATGAAAAGACTCTCAAATCTTTAGATAATGTTGTCACATTTTTGGTTTGATTAATACTAATTAATTTGTATGTACTTCCATTGCTGCTTTGCTGCTAATGGCAGGATAACATCCATATTATTCTATTTATTATTTTTCTTATTTATCTGCCCTGTAAATAATAAAATTACATTTAAATATTAATGTTGCGTTAATTTTCTGAGATTTAATTAAACAATTAAACCAAAAATTGACTGGGGCTGCTTAACCAATACATTCATTAATTCCCCTAATTGAACTGTATGAATCATGCATACATATTATAGGAGAGAAGACTCTTCAATCTTTAGATAATGTTTTGGCATTCCATTTGAAATTGTTTAAGTAGAAATTCTCTCTTTATGATATTTTCAAAATTACTAAAATTTCAAACATTAATTTTAGGAATTGGGTTTTGTCGAAAGATCTTAATTTTGACAAATTTCATTCAAAGTTGGACCTAAACCGTACAGTCAGCTTTGACATTCGTGAAAAAATTAATAACTTATTAAAATTTAAATAGTCTTGTAAATTTAAATCGTACACACAAATTTTAATACAATTAGACGGTTTAGATACGGCTTTGATAAGACTTTGAAGACCAAAGTCCTTTGATAAAAACCCCACCCTTAATTATAACACCAAAACGTCTCTCAATAAAGAAAAGAAAAATCAAAAAAGCACCATGCATGAACCAACAAAGACAAACAATAATAAACTAAAAATTAAAAATTTTGACATACATTTTCAGTATACTTGACACCTTTCTTTAATTTCTTCATACATATATGGGAATTACAATTCTTGTACACACAAAAGCACAAAATCGACCATAATCAATCTTTTACATCATAAGCCCTTTTCTTTTGGGCATGCACTACTAATTAGACAGAAAACAGAACTAAACAAAAAAAAGGCCAGAAAATTTAAAAAAAAAAAAAAAAAAAAACAGCACGGTACAATTACATGGATCACAAATTAAACACATGAAAATCAAAAGTAAATTATATGTATGAAGCATCCATTGCTAACGCTTCTTGTGCTGTTCACTAGCGTCTGACGAGAGCGGAAGAAGAGAGTGATATGAGGAGTATCATGATGACAATAGCGGCAAAGGACCCGATAAGGGAACCCGAGATGCGCTCACAGAAGGAATTGAACTGTTGACAAATGGCGAACCAGTTGGCACGCACGTTGCCCTTGTGAGCCAGGTACACGATCGCCGTTGCTGCCGAAGCACCCGATGTCAAGAGAGCCAACATCGCCTATATATATACAAGATTATGAGATTCTTTCATTGAATTGCATTTCAAACAAAGTTTAATTTTAATGTTTTATTAGGAGTGAGGCTATTGTACTATGTATAGCGTATATTGATACGCGCTATGGACTCATATCTTCATTTAAAAGTCCTTATAGTCGATCCAAATCATTAAACATGATCTTCATATGAAAATTTACTTGCAGACCAAATTTTATACTTTTAAAAAAAAAATACACTTTATTTTCGATAAGTGGAAAATCACTTGATTTGAAAATTTTAGACCATCCAAAAACAGAGATTTTTTACCTATCTAAAAAAATAGTAAACAAATTCAAAAAAATATCAAAATTTAGTCTGCAATTACATATTCATATAAAGATCATATTGAATGGTTCAGATCGATCATAGTACGGACCAATCTGTGCTATGCATATTACCATAGCCTCACTCTTTTATTAGATTAGATGTAAAGAAAGCAACTGACAGAATCAAAGAAGATCAAAATGAGCCGGGAAACTCTGGCGCTGCTCCTTATTACATGCACGATCGCGAGCGGTATTGACAACACTAAATACGTGCACACCACCGAGTTCGCCACCACAAAAAACCTTCCATACAAAATACACATATTATGTTATACATATTATTTCATACTTTCTAAAATTACTGAGTTCAAAAGAATGTTAATTAATTAATTAATTGTTGCTTACGTGAAGGACGGGAGATCGTTGTACTCGGCTTTGAATTGAATGAACTGCGTGAAGAACGGGAGTGTTTCGTTCGTCGTGCCCATTGCTATTGCACTCGCGAGCGTCCCCACCGCTGCAGCAAGCCGAAGAACCAAGTCTATTATCGAAATCCCTCTGTTTAGACCCGGTACACGTGCCGCCGCATAGCCCCGGGAGCGAGAGCTTTCACCTTTCTCGACATGTACTGCCTTGTCATGAGTTGAAGCTAGCGGTTGTTCCTCAATTTCAACTGCCTCCTTCATCCTCTTGGAACAAAAGAGAGAATGCTAAATTAAGATTTGGAGAAAGTTAAGGGTTTTAATTAAGAGGAGATAAGGTTGCAAGTGTTGCTGATGCAAGAAGAGGGAATGAGAGCTGGTTTTATAACATGCATGAGCATTCATTGATGCATATTATATTATATTTTGGTTAATTAATCCATATTTATTTCATGGAGCAGTTAGAGTTCAACTAAACATGTCAACTTGTCCCATTGACTTATAGACAAATATCATTTCCACTTTAGGAAACTTAATCTTATTATCAATGGAGCAATCTAGTATTGTGAATTATTTATGCAATGCTTTATGTTATAAGTTATAGTACTCAACAAATACACCAAAAGGAAGCTGTGCATTGGTTGAATCTGTACCTCCTTTATTTGCCTTTCCAACCAAGACCTTCGTCATTTCTTCTGTGCATTATGTTGCAATAATTTGTGCCACGGAGTTGAATCAATAACTTGTTGTTAGATATATTATTAGTGTGCTTAGTAGAAAAAATTATTAGTGTGCTTGGTTTTTCTACAATATATTGTGTGAAAATGAATAATTTAATAATTGTAATTTTTATTTGTAAAACTGTATTTCTGTAATTAATGTAAACAGGTAACCTACCTAGTTAAAGGTTATTTCTTTCTACAAATTAAAGAAAAAAGTAAAAAAAATAAATATAAATAAACCTGTAACATCGATTAATTATTATTGCTTTCTTTGGCATGTTACAGTTAGCACAGGTCAGGTATGCATATGCAGGTTCAAAAATTTACTTTGTTATCAGATATATATCACAAATTAAGAAAACTAAAAAAATTTATATGCATGCAAAATTTGATAAATATCACGAAGCAAAGAGAATAATAGTTGCAAATTTAACCAAATCATTCATTAGGTCTGAAAGATTAATTAAATGAAGTTAGCAAGAATTCTGTAAATGATATTTACAAACTAAAAACCAATTGGTATCCATCCCCAAAACTAAAGAAATAAAAAAGAATTCTGTAATGGAATTAATTGTCTGATCACAATTTCACATGAAAATGCAACACTTACGGTTATTTTATAGGGACAGATTTTATTGCCAAAAAAATATTTCATCAAAAAAAGAAAGGAAAATTATAAATATCTTCTATAGTTCAGATGGATTGTGTATTAATAAAGTTGGTTAATTAAAATTTGAGTTTCAGTTTTATCAACATTTGATCAATGAGAAAGAATTATAAAGTTTTCTCCTAATAAGCCCATTGCCCAGGCCTAATACAATTGGCCCATTTAATTTTTAATACACTAACCGCTTATCTAATTGTTCACTTCGTTATTTATTAACGATAATTATTTATCTGTTAAATAAAAGAATAATTATTTGAGTACCATCACTCGTGTACGCTCAAAATCCATGCACCCTATTTAGAGAAATTATGTACTATGGTCTCCACTAATTATATGGTCCCACTAATTATTATTCTAATAAGATATTATAGATCCTCACTAATTATTATTCTAAAATTCCTGCAACACTCTTCCTCTATGATCTCCACTAATTATGTGATCCCCTTTCTTAGTTCCCGTACTTGTTACCGCGTCAACTTTCATAGATATAAATACTTGGAAGATAAGATATTAATACTTTGATGCGTAACTTGTTATGATCATCACTTTTTCGGTCTCCCAATCGTCTGCGCGTCAACCTTCCTCTAATTAAGTAGTGGGGACCCCGTATCACCGCATCAACCTTACCCAATCGTCCCCGCGTCAACCTTCCTCTAACAAAAATAATTGACCACATAAGTATAAATACTTCAGTGCAAAGGTATAAATACTTGCAGTACTTGATATTAATATTTTCAGATGTCATATAGTACTATATGTAAAAAATATTTGCAAGTATAGAAATAAATATTTGCACGCCAAGGTATAAATACTTGTGTGGCGATGAGTCAAAAAGTACGTCATCATAGATCTCATTTGAAAGAGAAAATTGTGTAGAAAACGTTCGTGGTTTTCAAAATTCCTCACAGATCATCAGAAATATGGACAAGATTGAACGAAGAAAAAAAAAATCCATCTCTAAAAACGTGTATGGTCTCCCCCATGTAGTTTGAGTGGTCCCCCACAGATATTTATGGTGCGCGTACGTTTGGGAGATTTAGTTGGGGAAACAATTATTTATGTAAAAATTGTTCACCTCACAGGTATAAATATTTTCGTGCATAGGTATAAATACTTAATTGCATATGTATTATTACTTTAGAAAAAAAAAATTATGTGCTGGAGTTTTTGTGGTCCCCCAGATAGTTATGGTAGGTATAGTGCGGGTACTGTTATCAGCTTCCTAAATAAAATATATAAAATTTGTCCTCCGTGTAGGAGGTCACAAGTTTGAAAACTCAGATAGAGAATTCATTGTGGATATTAAATAGTTGGGTGGCTTGACCTCTAACTTTATTATAAAAAAAAGGTAAATTTTGCCGGAGGCCACTAAACTTTGTTCTTTATCATGTATTGGTTACTCATGCTTAATTTGTTTCTTTATAGCCATTGAACTTCTAATTTGTCCTAATCAAGTCACCATATAACCTTTTCATCTAAAAAATTAATAAAATATAACTTTTCCGTTAGTATTTTTGACGGAATGAGCATACTCCATTAATATTTTGTACGGAAAAGTTATAGCTAGAGTGACTTGATTGAGACAAATGAAAAATTTAGTTGCTACAAAGGGACAAATCAAATTTGAGTGACCAATTCGTGACAAAGGACAATGTTTAGTGACTTCCGGCGAAATTTACCAAAATAAAACTATTAAACTTCAGTTATTTTATATACATCTATATTGATTTATATATAAAACCAATAAATTTTAGTATTAACAATCATGTATTATTATTTAATAGATAGATAATTATAGTTTACAAATAAATAAGTTAACAAATAGAGCATCTACATCGGTGGTAAAGTTAAAAAGAAATTAACTAGTTTACAGCAGTGAAATGCCACACGAATGTGAAGCTTTATAATGACCACAGGAGATCTGGACTAGTGTCACATGCAACATATCCAAAGTAGGAAACCTGAAACAGCCAGTGTACTGTGATCACATGCATGTCTTTCAATTTCAATTTCTCTTTTGAGTACTGATGTAAAGGGAAAAATTCAAGTAAGAAGAACAAAAACATGCATGTCAGGGTGATCACATGCATGCTTCACATATTGTTTTAAGGGGGAATTTCACGTATACCCCTAAAAAACTTTAAAATTACGTATTTTCTCCTCTAAAGTTTGAAATTACGTATTTCACCCTCTAAATTTCAAAAACTCACAAATTTATCCATTTATTGTCTTTTATATTAAAACTCATTCTAAATTTATAAAATACCCATTTTACCCTTTATTAAAAGCATAAAATGCCCATCATACTTAAATTTTGGGGAGCGCTACTCTAAGCGCAAAAATTCTATTATTGAGAGCTGAGAGAATTTTTTTTCCATTTAGACCAATTTTGCCCTCAATAATTTCTTCTTTCAATCTTTATTTTAGATTAAGTAACAATTAATAAAGGAAATATTTGAAGCTTCACAATACAAATGGCAGATTTTGTATATTTATGGAAATCATAAATAAGTAATACAATTATTTTGATTTTACCCATATAATTGTGATTAGATTAAAGTAAGTTACTTTATCTTAAAGATTAATATATTAGCATTAAAATACAATAAACTACGGGTGCAAAATTGCAGACATATTGGATTTTATTCGTCTGTATCTTGATTTGTATTTGAATTTTTGCGGGTTCAGATATTCGGATAAGTATAATTTGCACATAGGATATGGATACGGGTGCATATATGAGTTATGAAGATACATATATGAATACGGTTTCGATTTCGGAAGCAAATACAAATATGAAATTATCTATTGTTAGAATACTTACAGAATATGTAAGGATTATGATCTTTTAAAGAATAGTCAATGACTCTTCAATTGAAAAGGTTCCAAAATTTAACATGTTATATATTTTTTCATAATTTTAATTGTACATATTGGAACTAATCAAATTTGACCATCTTTTTTTATTCAAATAATTTCTCTTGGATCAAATAGAGAAGAATTTGTTTTACCATTATTTTTTTTACGGATCTCAATGAATTATCATCAATGAATTACTTAGAAAATTTCTTGGGGACTTCTAAATTTGAATCAATATATATTTGTACATGTATAATTTTGGTTCTTATTTCACTCTATTGGGTAGGAATTAATAGCATGAATTATTTAAACAAAAAAAAAGTTCATATCCGTGTAGGCATTAATTCCCCTTCCATAAGTGATTGTAGAAATTAATTGAACCAGAATAAGAAGGTATTTAACAAGGGGCAAAATTGTATTAAAAACAAAAGAATCTCAGCACACAAAAGTAGAATTCATGTCCTCAAAATAGCACTGCCCTAAATTTTAATCTGGAGAGTTCTTCTACTGTCCGAACTACTTTAAGATCTGTGCACGCTAGATCAGCACGAATTTTGAAGCGAACACACACGGATATTGAAGCGATGTGCACAGATCTTAATGCGATAAACGCGTATCGAAATTTCTTTAAAATTTGTGCGCACTAGATTATCACGAATCTTAAAGCCAACACACATATATTGAAGCTACACGCACAGATCTTAATGTGATGCGTGTGGATTGGACGGTAGAGAAACTCTTCATATTCAATTTGAGTCTGATGGACTTTTTATACTTTTAATAAAGGGTAAATGGGTATTCTATAAATTTAGAATGAGTTTTAATATACAAATAATATAATGGGTAAATTTGTAGTTTTTGAAGTTTAGAGGGGAAAATACGTAATTTTGAAGTTTTTGAGGGTTATACGTGAAATTCCCCCTTGCTTTAAATTTCTTTATTTTTCATTTTGCTTTTGTTTTTTTCTTTCTCTTTTTTGAAGCAAATGTACTTAATTGACTGTAGAAAATAAATTCGGCAGTTGAACCGATGGGAAAATTGGAAAGAATAGTTAATGCTACTTTCTTGTGTTTCTAAATATATATATATATATACAAGTAGATTCATTTGGAGGTGAAGAGATAGAGATTCTACTTGGAGATCATAGCAGTGGTAGAGAGAAAGATATCATGAAAGGAGGTGGCGAATTGGAACAAGAATGAATAGTTTTTATGTGGAAATGGATGCTTCTGATCTTATGCATACAATGGTAAGTTATATATATATATATATATATTCTTACAAATTCATTCTTAGATCCAATTCGCCCCCTTCTTACATGATCTTAAAAGGATATGTGAGAGAAATCGTTGAACTTGAAGGTCCAAATGGAGAAAGGATTTGTTGTAAGAGGAAACAAAGAGGTAAATATATCTTGTTCATTTTTTGTTATTTTTGAACTTTTTAATTCTTTTTTGCATCAAGGATTTTATTTCATCAAGGAATGTGATTCTGAATCCTATAATTGTTTTTTTAATGTTTTTCTCTATTCTGAAATAGAACAAGAAATTAATAAACTTGTGCCATTTCATTTCTTGTTGTAGTTTTTATAGAAAGAATGACCAATTTTCTTAATGAAATCATAACTAGTCAATTGTATAAATTGAATTAAATTCAAGTAGAGAAGATACAACATTAATTGTATAATGGGCCTAAAAGGAAACAAAGAGGTAAATATATCTTGTTCATTTTTTGTTATTTTTGAACTTTTTAATTCTTTTTTGCATCAAGGATTTTATTTCATCAAGGAATGTGATTCTGAATCCTATAATTGTTTTTTTAATGTTTTTCTCTATTCTGAAATAGAACAAGAAATTAATAAACTTGTGCCATTTCATTTCTTGTTGTAGATTATTACAGAAAAATGGCCAATTTTCTGAATGAAATCATAACTAGTCAATTGTATAAATTGAATTAAATTCAAGTAGAGAAGATACAACATCAATTGTATAATGGGCCTAAAAGGAAACAAAGAGGTAAATATATCTTGTTCATTTTTTGTTATTTTTGAACTTTTTAATTCTTTTTTGCATAAAGGATTTTATTTCATCAAGGAATGTGATTCTGATTTTTTTGATTTTTTTTTTCTCTATTCTAAAAGAGAACAAGAAATTAAGAAACTTGTGCCATTTCATTTCTTGTTGTAGATTTTATAGCTAGTCAATTGTATAAATTGAATTAAATTGAAGTAGAGAAGGTAAGTACAACATTAATTGTATATATATATATATAATGGGCCTAAAAGGGTTGTAAACTAGATTAGTACTAATTATTTTTTCCTGCAATGACATAATATATATAGTAGCCCATATAACTTAAAAGGCCTGAATCAAATTAAATTGGTGCTCTCTCTCACTCTCTGTCAAATTAAAACACAAGTATACAATTGTCAATAATTGCAGAGGATATATTTAAGTGTTGAATTTCAACTAGTTGACTTCATTAAACCATCCCAATTCCCAATTCCTCCAAATCCCAAAATCACAGAAAGAAAGAAGAAGCACAAGAAATTGTATCAAAACCAAAAAGAAAGAAGAGATGGATAGGAGCATAACTAGTTTCTTGATCGGTTGTATCGGGGCGGCGGTGACGCTCCTCTCCTACAGTCAGACGATCGTCTCGAGCACGCAGTGCATGACGATCGGTCTCTTGATTCTCATGCTTGCTCTCTTCATCAAGGAAGGTTTCATCTCCATCTGATTAGTTAAACTAATTAATGTATCTTCACCTCTATTTTCATCTCCATCTCCTTGCCTTTTTTTTTATAATTTATTGTACTTTTTTTAATTTTCTTTGCAAGTATGTACTCTTTACCTTAATTGCTAGATGCAAATTTCAAAAAGGGTCAAGGTGGATGTTCTTTTCTTTTTTTTTCCTATTACTGAGTTATGTATGATATATAATTAGTTCATCTCCATCTAATTCATTATAATTAATTAATGTATGTATGTATCTTGAGCTTGATCTTCATATGGTAGACAGTTATGCCTAATGCTCATCTTTTTTTTTTTTTTTATTAATTGTACTATTTTTTTATTAATATGCTTTATGAACCCTTTTTTACTTTAATTGGTGATGTTCATTTGCTTTATTACTAAGTTAAGTATGATATGTAATTAGCTGCTATTGAGACTGGAATTGCTTTGGAGAACTTTACTTTGGAAATTTTTCTTAGAGAGATTAAACAGTATTGCTGGGCTGCTGCTTAAATTTTGTTGATTTAAGCTTACCAAAACCAGAATTCATATCTCAAATTTTGAGTTGATATGTGGATTGTGAAAATTAAATCCGGACCGTTCAAATTATTTCAATACGAATTTCAAAACAACAATAATATTATTGTATATTTTGAATAGGTACCGAATTAAATATAATCCGACTTCAGATAAATTGAAATTTTTAGTTATCTCAGAGGATATAGACTCAAATTCAAGCGCAGCGTCAGAGTTCAACAAACAAATTAAATGAACTTTAATGTACATACATACAAAGGGGCGGAGGTCTAGAGTGGGAAAAATGGCACGGTAGAGCCGGCTTTGCAATGGAACAGGACAGTTACGGTATAGAACGGCACGGCACGCGTGTCAGTTATATGCCGTGACTTGCGTGTCCCGTGCTGTGACCATTCGCGTGCCGTGTTCATCTTTTGAAACTTTAATTGGCACGGCACGGCACGTAGTCACACGAGCCACGTGTAATTAGGACCATTAGATATTGATTTAATGGTGAATCTTGAATAAACTAACCTAAATTATAATTAAATGGTCACGTATGGTCACGGCACGTTTAGGCATGGCGTAATCATTCGCGTGCCGTGACCATCCGTTGCTATTTTGGTCAAGGCACGGCATGTGAAAAATTAACTTGATCATGGCATGTCACAAGATCAAAGTCACGGCGTGTTAGTCACATCACGGCACAGCACGGCACATTTTTTTCCACTCTAACGGAGGTAGTAAGGACCAATGGAGATCAATTGACCTCATTTTTTTTTTTTTCAAAATGTTCGTGTTTATATGTGATTTTCTATTAATTTGGAATAAATACTATAGATATTGTAAAATTGACTCATTAAAAACAAAAATATACAGTTGACCTTCATTCACGTTTGATCCTCATAGTCTGAAGCTAAAGCCTGACTCCGCCCCTATACATACATATTTACTTATTCTGAAAAAATATTCTCTTTTTTTACCGGATCTATTCCAAATATAGAGAGCCCACATTAAAATTCGTACTAACTTGAATTAAACGGTTCGGATCTAACTTGACATGATCCGAACTCACCTTATGCCCACTTTTGGTTGTACCGTGGCAACTATTATAACAAATTCATGTTTTTTTTTAAATGCTTGATAGTAATATTAATTTTTTATTATTGTTATTGGCACTAAAATGAAATAACTAATTTTTTCTCCCCTAAAACATCCAAAAGAAAGAGGTGAGCCATGACCATGTGTGAGAAAAAGTTTGGCTAGAGTGAATGCTTTTTTCCATCATGTGTGAGAAAAAGTTTGGCTAGAGTGAATGCTTTTATAATTGTGCATTGTCATCAGAAAAATAAAACAATAGGTCACCTCAGGCAGCCAAAAGGCAATTTGAAAATTATATTTTTAAGTTTGAAAATTGTACCAGGTCATTGCTGCACATGATAAATTGTAAACATCCTTTTCAAATTCAAATAGGTACATTATTTGAGAAGGTAAACTATATTTTAGCCTCCCCCCTATTAATATTGTTGTTTTTTATTTTTCTCTTTTATGTTAAAGCATAAGAGAAAATTTTATTTCTTATTAGTTTCAAATAAAATTTCAATAGACAAAAGTTATGACTCTCAGGTACTGCTAATATAATTCATGAAACAAAAAATAGTGTAATGTACTTTAACAAAATGAAATGTTGTGTCATATTTGGAGTAGAAGATGAAATAAATATTTTACTTTATACTTAAACTTCAAATAAGGAGTAAAATAATATGAATAAGATTATATAAATTGTGAGTTAATCCAGAGTAATTTAGTACTCTGGATGTGAAGTTCACTGTCATATGTATATGCAGATATTTATTTTTCAACATCTTACTTCTCGAGACAGATTAATTTAAGTTATAAAATGAGGAGTACGGAATAAATAATTTAATCCTCATATTTAAGTACAAATAATTATCTTCAGACTAAATTTAAAACCCAAAATGTTTTTGCTTTTTTCCAACCAGAGAAAGAAATGGAGCAAAAAAAAAATGAAGGAGAATTTCATGTATATCCTCAAAAGTTTCAATATTACGTATTTATCCCTCCAAAATCAATAATTACATATTTATCCTTGAAAATTGTACAAACTCACATATTTGTCCAATCTAACTCTATAATATATCAAATATCACAAAAAATAATTAAATAATATTTTTTTAAAACTTTAAAATTTATTTTACAATATTAATTAAGAATATGTTGATCATTATGCCTTTCGTTTCTGTCTCTTTAGTCTACCTGAGTTCTCTTCTCTTTAAGGTGCCAAATCACATATTTCTCCTCGTCTTCCCTCGTCACCTCCCCTCTCATAAATTTTTGTCGCCCCTCGCTGCTTTAGTTTTTCCATCTTCGTTTGGAGAGAGAGGCAAAAGGTTTGACATCTTAGAGAGAAGAGATCTCAGACGGACTAAAAAGACGGAAACGAAGGGCAATAATGGTTAATATATTATTAATTAATATTATAAAATTAATTTTAAAGTTTTAAAAAATATTATTTAATTATTTTTTGAGGTATTTAATATGTTATAGAGTTAGATTGGACAAAATGTGAGTTTCTACAATTTTCAAGGATAAATATGTAATTATTGATTTTGGAGGAATAAATATGTAATATTGAAACTTCTCAGGGATATACATGAAATTCCCCCAAAAAAAATCACCAATTGTTGCTTAAGTTGGTCATGAAAATGAGGATAAGTGATTGATTGGAGAGATAAATGTGAATCTCACAAATTCAATTTGAAACGTGGAAAGCTCACCTCTCAAATTCACAACTAATTTTTTTTTTCCTTCATTTTATTAATTTCACAAAGTTCCAAAATTAGGTGTTATCCAATTAGATCTGGACCCACCAGCTCCAATTTGGCCCCTGTTTGTCAGCTGGCCCCACAACCATATTCCCATCTTTTCTCACTTGCTATTGGATTGATTGTCAACTTAATGGTGTTATCAATTAATAATAATAATTGTTCATGTTAGTATGTAAGAACAATTTAATAGTGTATTAATTTGAATGATGTGAGTAAAGTATTAATTTTTGTATTATTTTAAAATAATTTTAAAAAGTTAATATGCTATGCAAATAGGAATAACAACATAATTTTCAAATAAGTGTTATTTCTATGCATCCTAATATATATTTTTCAAGATCACAACGTTTTTTTTTACTATTATTTTATATTAAACTTGAATGACAAATATGAGTTGTTGATTTTGTTTTATTCTTAAAGCAATGCATTAAGTAAAAAATCGTAAAATTTTGAATTTATTTTGTCCAAGATCAAAGGGTGAAATTTTAATAAAACAAATTAATCATAAATAAACAATATATTGTTTTTTCCATTTCTTCATCTTCTATCAAACAAACTTTTTTTTTTTTACATGAATATATTTTAGAAGAGGAGGGTTCAAATGTCTTCATTTTTTGTGCCTCCATCATGCCACTATTTTTAAAACGTTAATAATTCAAAATTTAAAACATAAACGTCAAAGAAAACCGTTAGATGTGATCTATGTTATTTTCTTTATGTATATAAAAAAATTTATCACATTTCAATTTATTTTTATGTGAATCAATAAGTTGAAAAATTAACGTCTAGAAATTATCTATATTAGTACATTTTTCCTAGCTCTTGTTGACAACCAAAACAAAGTTGAAATGTCGTAATTTTGACTTTTAAGTTTCAAATTTTGAGTTATTAAAATTTAAAAAAAGAGAGACATAACATAGATACAAAAATTGTAGACATTTTGAACCCTCCTAAGTTTAGAAATACAACAAGATCAATGATTCACATTTCTTATCATGACATGAATTTTTTTTTTTATATACAACTTTTGTAACTTATGTAAACATGGCCCACAGGCCACTAGCTATCTCAAAAATTATTATTTATTTTGTTTTTATTCCTGGCTCAACGATTGGTTGAGGAGCCGACTTAGAAAATCTTTTCAGGTTTCAACGGTCTAAAAAGCAATTTGAACCAATTGCATACTACCAATCAACCTGCTGTTTGAAAAATACACTTCATTATTGTATAAAAAATGTTCACTAGTTACCTAAACATGGTTCGCGAGAAAACAGCAATGAACTACACTGGTGACGCAACGTCGGAGACGAACGCCGTGTTCATCCAAAAGTTGATTGGATAGGTTCATCATGCTACTTGTAATGCCAGTCTGGAAGCACGTCAGATTACACCAATTGATAAGAGTAGGATTCCCTACAACGCTACAGGGTAACAGTTAACAAATCACCATTAGAATCGCGCCACGTGTACTTTTAATGTTTTCTAACTGGTGATGCAAACGACAGGAATTGCAGCGGATATTTCATCTAGGGCTTCGCAACTTGCTATCTAATTCTTATTCTCCTGCAGAGAATCTCCGTTTAATAATTAAATATGTACCGATTCAAGTTGGTGTGTAAATGACTCGTTACAGAATTATATACAAAGATAAGGATACAGAGAAATTCGTGTTCTCTCTAGCCGTCAAATACCTCTCCCCAAATAAACCATTTCGGCGATAGAGAAATAAGAGAGGGAGAGAACAAGAGGAAGAGGAGGAGAAATCTTAGATCCGAGAAATCATTTCAATAGGTATGTTTGTTCTTCGTTTCTAATCGATAATTCGAAGGGGTGATGTTTTCCTTTGATTTGGGATCTCAATTTAGGTTTAATTTGTTGCACATACTTCTATTAGATCTGATTGATTTGGGGGCTATTCTTCAATTTAGGTTTTGTTGCACATACTCATAGCAGATAATCCAGGAATCAGAAACTGTTATTCCTGATATTAGATCTGTAGATTCTGCACTATATTTGAAATTTGAGTAGGGAATAAGGCAAGAATAGCAATATTTGTTGATCAAACATTATCTGCACAATGCTTAATTTCCTAAATAGTATGTTTTTGTCAAATTAACAGCATTTTATTCTGATTATAGTTTGATAAGATCGATGTTAATGTGGAATTAATTCAAGCTTCTATTATTCTGCCTATTGTAACTGTTCTTGGAATTACAGTTCAAGGAATCTTATGAAAAACATGTTCTATCTTTCACAGTTGTAATTTTACCAGTATATAAGAGAAAATGTCGCCAGCTGCTGAGCTTTCCCGTGACGAGAATGTCTACATGGCCAAGCTTGCTGAGCAAGCTGAGAGGTATGAGCAAATGAAATACATTATTAATTTTTGAAAAATATATGAAGAAATGGATTAATTTAAGGATTGATTGAAAACTTGGTATAGGTATGAGGAAATGGTAGAGTTCATGGAGAAGGTTGCAAAGACAGTAGATGTAGAGGAATTGACAGTTGAGGAGCGCAACTTGCTGTCAGTGGCTTACAAAAATGTCATCGGGGCCCGCCGTGCCAGCTGGCGCATCATCTCCTCAATTGAGCAGAAGGAGGAGAGCCGTGGCAATGAGGAGCGTGTCACTATCATCAAGGAATACAGGTACTGTTTTAAAGGGGACCCACTGGCAGAGATTCATTTACTAATACCGGGTTTTACATGAATTCATATCACCTAAGGTAACAGAATATCTCTGTTTACAACCGGACCATCTGATCAGAATCTGCACGGATTTTAAAGTGAGCAAAAGAAATATTTGTAATTTTGTTCGTACCTGTACCTTTTTCCTTGGTTTGTACCAGTTGTGGACACACTGGCAGAGATTCATTTATTAATAGTGGGTTACATGGTACCAGGTCGGTTTAGATCGGTTGAACGGTTCAGATCGGTTGTTTGGCCTTTGAAAATGGAGATTTTGATCCATAGTACAGACTAATATGTGCTATGCATAGTACCATAACCTCAGTTAGAAATATTTGTAATTTTGTTCATACCTGTACCATTTATCAGTGGTTTTTTTAAAATGGAAACAATAAAATTGTAGGGGCAAGATTGAAGCGGAGTTGAGCAAAATATGCGACGGCATTTTGGGGCTTCTTGATTCTCACCTTGTGCCTTCTTCGGCCAGCGCTGAGTCTAAGGTTTTCTATCTCAAAATGAAGGGTGACTACCACAGGTTCCCTCTCTCTCTCTCTCTAGAGTTGGGTTTGTTTGGTTGAATTGAAATAAGAGAGATTAAATTTCAGAAGGTCAACACTCAACACATACACAAATACATTTAATAATCATCGAAATAAATATCAAATATATAATATACCAGTGGAACCGAAATAAGAGAGATTAAACTGAACCAAATATAAAAAAACCAAAGTACTTTTAAAATTCAACCAAACTGAACCATTTAATTCAAAATATAAAATACCAGTCGAACAAAAATGATAATGATGATGATGATGATGATGATGATGATGTATGTATGATGAAAATGGTAAACAGGTACTTGGCCGAGTTCAAAACGGGTGCAGAGCGAAAAGATGCAGCTGAGAACACCATGTTAGCTTATAAGGCTGCTCAGGTTTATCATCCTTCCTTTCCATCTCATACCAGTATCAGTTTTGAAATGATACCAGTATTTTGCTAATCCCGTTTTTTATGTCCACTTAGGATATAGCACTTGCTGAACTGGCACCAACTCACCCAATCAGACTGGGTCTAGCACTCAACTTCTCTGTTTTCTACTATGAAATCCTCAACTCACCAGACCGTGCATGCAATCTTGCTAAACAGGTACTCTACTTATTAGTCAATTCTTTTTATTCTTCTTCCATTAAATCTGTTTAGTTTACCGTTCTAGATTTGTTTGCTTTTGTAAAATAAAAATTGTAGGCATTCGATGAGGCAATTTCAGAACTGGATACCTTGAGTGAAGAATCATACAAGGATAGCACTCTTATAATGCAACTTCTCCGGGATAACCTTACTCTCTGGACCTCTGACCTCTCTGTATGTTACCCCCCCCCCCCCCCCTCTCTCTCTCTCTAGAAATGAACTATTTGCTAAAGGGTAAAATGGGTAATTTATAAATTTGTTTTGAATGAATTTGATTCAGGAGGATGTTGGTGATGAGATCAAGGAAGCAGCACCGAAAGCTGATGGGCAGTAAAAGAGAAATTTGGTTTGAATGAATTATCTCTCCAATGTTTGCCTTAGGAAATGAAAGTATGAAACCAAAAAAAAATGCAAAAAAAAAAATGAGAAATGTTATTGTTGGTGTTTCTGGTTTTCTGGTAATTTTAGTTTGTGCTAGTTGAAATTGAAATATCTGATCTTGGTATATGAAGTATTGTTGTAATCCATACTTTGATGGGTTACTGGTGTGGAAAAAGTTGTTGTTTCGTTTTTATTGGGCATTTTTGGGCTCTTTATAGGGGTAAAGATTTTAATAAAGTAGTTTTGGCTTCATGCAGCGCACATATCATATGCATCTCTAGTTTCATTCTACAGTCTGTGCGCTGCATGAAGTCAAAATTGCTCTGTTAAAATCTTTAGACCTTTTAGGGTTCTCTGTTTCTGCTGTGATTCAACAGAGCATTGCTAATTATAAATTTATAACAAGTCTAATTCCTGATTTTAAGAACTAATTAGGGATTAAATTCATTAAAACAACAAGTTTGAAATTTTTAGTATAAACGTCTCTATTTTTTTATGGATAATAATATTCCCCAATTTTGGAATTCACGGAGGTTAAAAGGGATAAAAAATGAACATTAAGTAGAATAATATATTTTATTCTATCAATAAATCTCAGATCAACTTACTTAAGATTGAATCTATAATCCCAGTTCAAGCAACTATTTCTCTCTATTTTATTCATTCATTTTCTTAACCTAAAAGAGGAGAACAAAAACCCCATCAGAAAAAATATAAGGCATTTGCTTCGGTGGACATAAGGACCTATTTGTAAAATGAACATATTTTCATTTTCAAAGTTCAAACAGTCGATCTGACCGTTCAACATTATCTCCATATTAAAATGTACTTGGAGGTCAAATTTTACATTTTTTTGATTTTTACTATTTATTAAGTATTTTACAAAAACTAGTCAAATTCAGACCATTGAATTTGTAAAATACTTAATAAATAGTAAAAAAATTCAAAAAAATGTAAAATTTGACCTCCAAGTACATTTTAATATGGAGATAATGTTGAACGGTCGGATCGACTGTTTGAACTTTAAAAATGAAAATATATTCATTTTACAAATAGGTCCTTATGTCCACCGAAGCATCCCTCAAAATATAAATATATTTAATATTCAAAATAATTATAAAAGGAGGGTTCAAATGCACTATGGTTTTGTGTGTTAATTATGCTTCACATCCTTATCTCTGTTTTTAAGTCCGAACAGTTGATCCGAACCGCTCAACTAATCTTCATAATAAAAATGCTTGGAGATCAAATTTTATATTTTTTGAATTTTTTTAATATTTTTTTAAATAACTACAAAATCACTGTTTTCAAGATATTTTTACTAACTGAACCTTATGTTGGCGTTTGTGGAATTCAGTAGTTAATTTTTATTGTTCTATTTGATAACTCATTTTGTGCATGTTGTCCATTGGATAACTACAGAAGAAAATCTGAATTAATCAAAGATGAAAAGTCTTAGCTTAATTCAAACCGTACATAATATTTACAGTTTGAATTAAGAATTCAAACCGTACATAATATTTACGGTTTGAATTAAAAATTCAAACCGTAAATAATATATACGGCTTGGGCAGAAATAAATTTTTTTCAGAAACTTGGTTATTTATATTAAAATAATTTTGTTTTTGGGTAAAATTAAAAATCACGGGGAAAATAACCCATCAGAGAAGAAAATGGGGTAAATATATTGACACAGCAATTTTTGCTTCGTACAGTGCAAGGACAATAGAGCTGAAACAGCACTGGAAATAACTCCTGCGCTGCATAAAGCATAAACCTGCTCTGTCGAAATCTTAACCCAAAAAATGACACTAAATTGGAAAATTTCTATTTCTCTCTGAAGAACAAAAAAAGAAAATATTTACAGATGAGTCCTTTAATTACATCTAAACGGACAAGATTTCATCATCTCCATCACGCACGAATCTCGATGCATCGGGTTCTATGCTCTGTACAAGCAACTGGAGATAATCTATGACCTCTTTATCGTACAATTGCTTCTTCTCCATTATCTCGCGATATTGTCGCGCTTCTCTCTCAACCAACGCTTTCTCGCTCTGTAATCGCGATATCTTCGCCATGGCCTCCTCTGACGCCCATGCCGATGCTTCTCTTTCTCTCTCCAGTTCCTTCATTGCCTCCTTCCTCTCCTTTCTCTCTCTTCTCAGTTTCTTTCTCAGCTCCATCACCTCTTTATCTCTCTCAAATTTCACCTTCAAAGATTGCATCTTTGATCCGCAAAATGCACACAAACCACCATTTGAACACAACCCATTTCCAATTTGAGTCAATTTTCCCCAAATCAGAAAGAAATTTCTCCGGAATTGATCACATCTCAGACTGAGATGCCGTACTGATAAACCCAAAATCACGAGACACGAAATGACACACAGATTGTATGGCAGGATGAAGGTGCAGAGAAGAGATACAGAGATTTCTTTAAAACCAAAACTTAGGTTTTGAATCAGACTCATTTGAGGAAGCAAACGATTCGAGCGAAGCATTGCTCTGTTTTTGTGTGTGTGTGGATTTTGTTTTGTTTGCGTGACTCAAGTGAATTTTGCAGGGGTTTTAGGAGAGAGAATAGAAGGTGTAAATGGTAATACAATCTTATCCCTTATCTACAAATGAAGAAATGTGAGAGAAGAGAGAGGCGATTGATCAGGCGAATCAGCGAATGCGATTGGGATTCTGATTCATTTCGAGGAGATGGGATTTGCAATTCCATGTTTTCTGTTATAGTTTGTGTCGCGAATCAATCATGGCGGACCACAGAATTAATTTTTACTGGGACCGACTGTACAGAGACTTGTAACAAGACCATCTCCTTTCCGAGAAGCTCTTACTCTTCCGCTCCATTTCTGGATGAAACGGATGTGTTAGGAGGATTAAAGAGATACTGGTTATCTCCCGTTGCAAGGAATGAATGGAGGAGGCCATAGAGAGAGAGAGAGGGGGGCTAAGATTAAACGTTTGTTCCTAGGGAACAAACAGTTTGGTTTTTTTATTTTCAAAGTTCAAACGGTCGATTCAAACCGTTAGATATTCAATCTATATTAAAATAAGCTTGGAGACCAAATTTTACATTTTTTGAAATTTTTTTACTATTTATTAAGATGGTTTGAAAATCGTTATTTTCCAATGGTGCAGAATTTTAATAAAATCAGTGATTTTCAAACCATCTTAATAAATAGCTATGTTGCATGGATACGGGTACGGTATCGTATCAGATACGATACGGATACGGCGATACGGCAATTTTCAAAAATCCCGGATACGATACGCCAATTATATATATATAGAGAATGGCTAATATCAAAACGTTTGTTCCTGGGCTCAGGAACAAACGGTTGCGTTCTCCAATTTCCGAAGTTCAAACAACAAATCCAAACCGTTAGATGTTCAATCTATATTAAAATGTGCTTGGAGACCAAATTTTACATTTTTTGGAATTTTTTTACTATTTATTAAGCTGGTTTGAAAACCGCTGTTTTTCAATGTTGCAGAAATTTCATAAAAACAGCGATTTTCAAACTAGCTTAATAAATAGTAAAAAAATTACAAAAAATGTAAAATTTGGTCTCCAAGCACATTTTAATATAGATTGAACATCTAACAGTTTGGATTTGTTGTTTGAACTTTGGAAATGGGAGAACGGAATCGTTTGTTCCTGAGCCTAAGAACAAACGTTTTGATATTAGCCATTCTCTCTCTCTCTCTCTCTCTCTCTCTCTATATATATATATATAGTGAGTGGCTAAGCTCAAAACATTTGCACCAAGCCCTTGGTGCAAACGAATTGTTTTCGGATTTCCAAAGTTCAAACGGTCGATCCAAACCGTTCAAGTTGTTCTCCATATTGAAATGTGCTTGGAGACCAAATTTTACATTTTTTGGATTTTTTTTACTATTTATTAAGCCACTTTGAAAGTTGCTGATCACACGGTTCAGAATTTTATTGCACTGTTTTTACTGTTCACCCGAATCAGCAACTTTCAAAGTGGCTTAATAAATAGCAAATAAATTCCAAAAAATGTGAAATTTGGTCTCCAAGCACATTTTAATATGGATTAAATATCTAATGGTTTGGATCGACCGTTTGGACTTTGCAAATAGGAGAACCAAAACGTTTGCACCAAGGGCTTGGTGCAAACGTTTTGAGCTTAGCCAGTCTCTCTCTCTCTCTCTCTATATATATATATATATTATTTTTTATTATTTATATATTGTATTTAGATAATCATAAAAAATTTAATTAAAGGCTCAAACTATAAAAAATTAAAGGCTTAAATCTAAGTATATATTAAATATTATACTTATTGGAATAATACACAAGTGAAATGTGGTGGAGTGGTAAAGGTTTTGGCCAATATGGGCCTCTCCCGAGTTCGAATCCCAGCAGCAGCACAAAAAAATCACTTATTTGAGCACAGGTGTTTGCGCGGCTCACGGGTGCGGTCCGGTTCACGGTCACGGCTCACGCGTGTCCCGCCGTATCCAGCCGTATCAGCACTTAAATTGCCGTATCCTGGAGTGTCAACGGAGTATCGGCGACCGTATCGGCCAAGTAAGGATACGCCACGTAGGTGGATACGCTAGCTGGCGTATCGGATACGTATCGGTGCCGTATCGGGCGCGTATCGGTATCGAATATGTGTCCGATACGGATACGGAGCCTATATTGGAGTATCCGAGTAACATAGATAAATAGTAAAAAAATTCCAAAAAATGTAAAATTTGGTCCCCAAGCTGATTTTAATATAGATTGAATATCTAATGATTTGGATAGACTGTTTGGATTTTGAAAATCAAAGAACCAAACTGTTTGTTCCATGGCCTAGGAACAAACGTTTGTATCTTAGCCCCCCCTCTCTCTCTCTCTCTCTCTCTCTCTCTCTCTATATATATATATATATATATATATAGAGATGAGCTATTGTGCTTTGCAAAGTAAAGTGAACGGTTTACTTCGGGCTACTTTTTGAATTTTCAAAGTCCAAAACATCGATCCGACCGTTCAAGTTGATCTACATATTGAAATGTGCTTGCAGACCAAATTTTATATTTTTTGGAATTTTTGTACTATTTATTAAGCCACTTTGAAAATTGCTGATCACATGGTCTAGAAAAAACAGTGCAACAAAATTCTGGACCATGTGATCAGCAATTTTCAAAGTGGCTTAATAAATAGTAAAAAAATTCCAAAAAATGTAAAATTTGGTCTGCAAGCACATTTCAATATGTAGATCAACTTGAACAGTCGGATCAACGTTTTGGACTTTGAAAATCCAAAAAGTAGCCCGAAGTAAACCGTTCGCTTTACTTTGCAAAGCACAATAGCTCATCTCTCTCTCTCTCTCTCTCTCTCTATATATATATATATATATATATATATATATATATATATATATATATATAGAATTTTGCTATTGTACTTCATGAAGTAAAACCAATATTTTACTTCACGCTCATATTTCCATTTTCAAAATCCAAAACGTCG
This sequence comes from Carex kokanica, assembly GCA_025461125.1. Taxonomy (NCBI): domain Eukaryota; kingdom Viridiplantae; phylum Streptophyta; class Magnoliopsida; order Poales; family Cyperaceae; genus Carex; species Carex kokanica. The sequence continues at coordinate 919,376 of JAJGRX010001217.1, read as the reverse complement.
ATCTGACCGTACAAGTTGTTCTCCATATTGAAATGTGCTTGGAGACCAAATTTTACATTTTTTGGAATTTTTTTACTATTTATTAAGCCACTTTGAAAATCGCTGATCCATTGGTCCAGAATTTTTTACTGTTTTTTACTGTTCATAATGGATCAGCGATTTTCAAAGTGGCTTAATAAATAGTAAAAAAATTCCAAAAAATGTAAAATTTGGTCTCCAAGCACATTTCAATATGGAGAACAACTTGTACGGTCGGATCGACGATTTGGATTTTGGAAATGGGAGTATGAGCGTGAAGTAAAACGAAGTTTTACTTCGCGAAGTACAATAGCCCTACTCTATATATATATATATATATATATATATTAATAAACCTAGATCCAGATGTTCATGTCATACAATGAACCTGAATCTACACACACTAAGAGCATCTCCAACCCAGCAATCCGTAAAAAATAAAAAAACAGCTATAAAGTACTATTTAAAAATTAAGTTCATCTTAATTTCTTAATCCCTCCATCTCAGAAATTGGGTCAGAGCCAATAGGAAAGAGAGAGAGTACCAGCATGTCCAAAAGAAATCTTTTGTTTTATAAGCAAATTTGTTTTTTTAGAAATTGGCCTACAACCCAACAATTATATTAGCAATTAACACATCAGATTAGCAATTTAAAAGAAATCACTGTTGGAGATGCTCTAAGTACCTGATAGGGCCATGTTCCCAAGGCCCTTTATTTACTAAACTTTAGGCCTATGAAAGCCCGGGATTCGGACCTCCTTTCAGGAGCCAGCCCGGTGCCAAGGTAAAGAGGCCCAAAGCCCGAGATACTTAAGATCCAGGAACAGAACAGGCCGAAGGCCTGCAAAGGTCGACCTCGGCCCGAAATAGACATACACCGCCTTAATGCGGGATGACCAGTCAACTCGGTCACAATAACCGTTTTACCGGCTTAAGGCGAGATAACCGCCGAGATAGCGGTTATGACTCAGCATATATAAGGCAAAAATCCCCATTGAACGGGGGTCGAGATTTTACACACACAGAGAGATATCGCATAGGTCAGAGTCAGAATCTCTCTACAACCACCTTACTTCTCAACTCTCATCTCGGACTGCCACCTCGGGCAGGGCGAGATCAATCAACCACCTCTCACATACGGACTACTCTCCTCGGGAGATAGGACGTATCAACCACCGTGGGGCCCCCATCGCTCCAATACTGAAGCATCCAATGGACGCGCAAGATGTTTCCAATCCTCCCCCTCCGGGCACCAGCAAAGACCCCGCAGGAGGTAAGGATACCGGCGACACCTCCAAACCCTCTCCGAAGGTTGACATCCATCCAGCAGGCGAGAAGGACAACCGACGTCCTAACAACCCGCCGAACAACCAACCCGTGATCGGGTCAGGGGTGACCTCTCAAAACCCCCTTGTCACCCCATCCTCAGGGCAACTTGTCCCACCAGGCACCACGCCGATAAGACCGCCCCTGAGTGCGATCGCAACACGGCCGATGTCACCTCGGCCACAGCGACCCCAACAACCCTTCACGGGATCCAACCCTCAATACGGCACCCAGTCGTTCGCGCCATATCAGCCGCAAACACCCGTGTACTATTACGGGACATACCCTTACTCACCATATGGCCCACCGGCGCCACACTACCCGTATATGACCCCGCCCGGTCAAATGACCCAGGAAGGCGCTCCGGGAACTTATCACCCCGGTATCGCAGCACCTTATCCCCTGGCTCCACCCAATTACCTTCCCCTTCAACAAGTGCCGCAGCACTCAGCCCAGATAGTAGCCACGTGCGCTGCGCCAACTAAGCCAACAAAGCCCCTCTCCAAAAACCTCCAGACGGCTATCTCGCCCCGCAACCTTAACTCTGATTTTATTAAAGTTCGGACAGCGGATAGTGAGGAAACAGACACTCCAAACCCCCAAAACAACACGGTGCAGCACGGTCCCAAGCCAATCGAGCAGGAAGGCCAGGGTGAGAACCAAGGGAAGGAAAAGGGACAGGAAGCCGGGCCGGGACGCAACCCATCACCCCAGAAGGAACAAAGATCTGTCCATAACGATGACCGGGGGCGATCACGCCACCGAAAACAATCTCGCTCTCGCCATGAGCGCGAAGATAGCCAGCTACGGGGAAGACATAGGACTCGCAAAGGCGACAGGAAACGCACCCGAAGGTCTCCCACCCCCACTAAAGGTATCAGCATGACCCAAGTGGAAGAGCTGATACAGACCCGACTCAATGCCAAGATGGCCGAGATCGAATCCCAGAAGGCTGGCACCTACTCTAAACCTATGGGGATTGCGGACGGACCTCTGTCAGCCAATATATACGGAGCGTCTATGACAGACTTTAAGTACCCCGCTTTTCTCCCAAGTTTCCGAGGTAACGGAGACCCCGCAGACCCGCACAACTTTGTATATGGGTTTTTGGAGCGACTACGGCTCTTAGGAGCCACGGACGCGATAACATGCCGAGTTTTCACAACCTGCCTCCAAGGAGAAGCTTGGGACTGGTACATGAACCTCCCTCGAGGTTCGATCACAAAATTCGAAGACCTCGCCAAGGCCTTCCTCGAAAGATACACCGTGATCAGGCCCCCTCAGGTCACCAGCGAGACGCTCCTAGACATCGTTCAAGGTCCAAGGGAAAAAACCGGCAATTTTGTCAACCGCTTCATACAGGCATCTCGCCAGGTCCAGAACTTGAACGAAGAATTTGCTCTAGCCGCCATCAAAAAAGGGCTGCGCAAAGGCGGCCCCGGTACCCTGAGGTACGACGCGCACGTGAAGAAAATGACTACCTTGCGCGAGTTTGTAGCCTTTGCAGAAGGGTACATCAGGGCCGAAGAAGACAACGGTAGCCCCCCAAGAACTCGGCCAAGATCACCCCGACAACAGGGCCACTGGCCGCCTCAAAATAATCAACCTCGGGCACAGATCGAACCTCGGATCCAGAATGAACCCCGCAGACACAATCAAGACAAGAAAGGAGGGAACAGACCGGACGAAGCAGAATACCGCCCCCACTACGTGCGGTATGCTCCCTTCACCAAAAAGCGGCACGAGATGTACCATATCGTGAAGGACATGTTCGATCTACCTCCCCCATTGCCCAAAGACATCTTCGAAGTACAGGACAAGACTAAGGAATGCCTGTTTCATGGGTTCGAGGGACATTCAACAAGCGACTGTCTCCAGTTACGCGACATACTGGAAAGATTAGCCCGGGAAGGAAAGTTAACCGAGTTCATCCAACCCGACTTCTACAAAAAGTACACTTGGAAGTACAACGGGCGTGGCCGAGATTACAAGAAGAAAATTCCATACAAGGGGAATTACGACGGTGACCGACGTCCCGATCAAAGACCACACACCGATGATGGATCAGGCCCGCAGCGGGGAGAGCGAAAGGGCAGCCCGGTTGTCAACACGATCAGCGGTGGTATCGGGCATTACCCCCGCAAGGTCGAATCCCGCCCAAAGACTAAACCTTACCCCACCATTTTAAATGTCGAACAAGACACAGACAAAAAACGACCAAGAATGGATGAGGTAATTGTGTTTTCTGAAAAGGATCAAGGCGAGATTGTTGGCCCGCACGTCGACCCAATTGTGCTCAGCCTAAAAATTGATACACACAGGGTTAAAAGGATCCTAGTAGACACCGGAAGCTCAGCCGACATCCTTTACTTGTCCGCTTTCCGCAAAATGGGGCTCAAGACTGACACACTCAAAAGGATGACACCCCCCCTCATCGGTTTCACAGGCGATGCCCTCCGTCCAAAGGGTATGGTTTCTCTCAAAACCACCTTTGGCACCTCGCCTAAAACAGTGGAAACAATGATCGACTTTCTGGTAGTCGACGCTCCGTCTGCCTACAATGCCATCTTAGGGAGGGGTACACTGAACAAAATCGGCGCCATAGTTTCTTCCCCTCACTTAAAAATCAAGTTTTACACAAGCCACGGGGTGGGAGAAGAATGTGGAGTACAGGAGATAGCTCGGGAATGCTATCACGTATCTCTCCAGGAAAGGTGCGGCCAAGTCCATCAAGTCGATACCCCCAGAACACCCACCTGCCGCTCGGGCGGGCACATGAAGGCCAGCAGCGACTTCATGCCCCCTGACACTCAGCTCGCGCTGGATCCTACGGACAAAGCGGAATCTAAGTCTTCCCTTGAGCCCGCAGACGAAGTTGACGAGCTCGACTTAGGCGACGGGAAGACATTGAACATAGGAAAAGCTATCCAGGGGTCAGCCAGAGAAGAACTTATCACTTTCCTCCGCAATAACCAGTCCGTTTTCGCCTGGACCGCGGCCGACATGCCCGGCATTCCGAGATCAATCGCGGAACATGAGTTACATATCAAGCCGGAATTCAAACCGGTACGACAAAAGAAGCGCAATATGGGGGAAGAAATACAACTGGCAGTGAAAAAGGAAGTCGCAAAACTCCTAGATGCGGGATTCATCCGCAATGTTGACTGTCCGGAGTGGATGGCTAACCCGGTTCTGGTCAAAAAATCAAATGGAGATTGGCGGATGTGTATCGACTACACAGACCTTAACAAAGCATGCCCAATAGATCCATTTCCCTTGCCGAAAATAGACCAACTCGTAGACTCCACCTCGGGACATGCATTCCTCAGTTTCATGGATGCTTTCTCGGGGTACAACCAAATCAGGATGAATCCCGACGATGAAGAAAAGACTGCTTTTACAACCCATTCCGGCCTCTACTGCTACCGAGTAATGCCATTCGGGTTGAAAAATGCAGGAGCAACTTTTCAGAGGATGGTGAATAAAGTCTTCCAAGATCAAATTGGCCGAAACATGGAAGCTTATGTCGACGATCTGCTAGTCAAGAGCATGTCGGATCTCGATCACATCCGAGATCTCGAGGAGACTTTTGCGACGCTCAATGGAGCCGACATGAAACTCAACCCAAAAAAGAGTTTCTTCGGCCTAACCGGTGGCAAGTTCCTCGGGTTCATGGTATCCATGCGAGGTATCGAAATTCACCCCTCTAAATCCAAAGCTATACTCGACATGCAACCACCTCGGAACTTGAAAGAACTCCAGTCGTTAACTGGACGGCTGGCAGCCCTCAACAGGTTCATAGCACGGTCCGGAGACGTTTGCTTCCCTTTCTTCAAAGCTATGCGGAAGACAGCCAAATTCGAATGGACTGCCGAGTGCGCGGCGGCTTTTGACAAAATCAAAGCTTACCTCGCTGACCCACCTTGCCTCAGCAGACCCGCAGCAGGTGATATCCTTGTCCTTTACTTGGCAACTACCAACCATGCTGTCAGTGCAGCCCTAGTCCGAGAAGAAGGGCGGGAACAGCGACCCGTATACTTTGTCTCACACGTACTCCGCGATGCCGAAACAAGATACACCCAGATTGAGAAAGCCGCATACTCTCTGGTAGTGGCGGCAAGGAAGCTGCGACCATACTTCCAGTCGCACCCTATCAAAGTATACACCGGGGTGCCACTCAAGAAAGTCCTTGCCAACTTCGACTCTTCCGGCAGATTACTGGCTTGGGCTCTGGAACTCTCCGAGTTCGACATTTCCTTCCACCCACAGAATGCCCTCAAGTCACAGATCTTTGCCGATTTCATCGCGGAATACTCAGGAGCACCACCTGAATTAGAAGGACGATGGACGTTATATGTCGATGGAGCATCCTCCCTACAAGGGGCCGGGGCTGGTGTCTCCCTTATCGGACCACAAGGTGAAGTTCTGAATTATGCCCTCCACTTTCAGTTTCCGGTGACCAACAACACTGCAGAATATGAAGCCATGATAGCTGGGCTCAAGTTAGCCAGAGAACTCGGGGCACGCGAGGTGTACCTCCATAGCGATTCCGAGTTGGCGGTCAAACAAATCAATGCCGAATGTCGCGTCATGGATGACAAATTGCGCAAATACCGGGAGCAGTTCAACAACCTGAAGAACCAGTTCGATAAAGTCGAAATCCAACATGTTTCTCGCAACAAGAATTGCCAAGCCGATGCCCTCTCGAAGCTCGGAGCTGCCGGCAACTTAGACAAAGACAGACCAATCATAGTCATGGATATACCCAATTCCAGCATTGACATAGATGTTATTGCGGTATATGCCATCCATGAACCACCAGAAATATGGTTCACCTCGATGTGGAATTTCCTCAATACCGGGGTCCTGCCAACAGACCAGCTTGAAGCGCGACGTTTGAAGAAGATAGCCCCGCTTTACTCCATCTTCAACAACCAGCTCTATAAGAGGGGCTATGTCCGACCTTGGCTGAAGTGCATCCCGGAGAACACAGCCCACCAAATGTTGGCCGAGGTACACGCTGGCATATGTGGCAGCCATCAAGGAGCAAAAACTCTAGCCAAGAGAATACTCCGAGCAGGATTTTATTGGCCAACAATGCAGCAAGACGCTGCGGACTTGGTCAAAAAATGCGACAAGTGCCAATATCACAGCAAGCTCAGCAATATCCCACCTTACGATCAGATCTCTATCTCGGGGGCGTGGCCTTTCGACTTATGGGGAATCGACATCGTGGGTCCGTTCCCTAAAGCCGTGCGCCAGCGACGTTGGATTATAGTAGCTGTCGAGTACTTTACCAAATGGGTAGAAGCCGAGGCCCTGGCGACTATCACGGCCAAAGCAGCCGAACACTTCATCTGGCGCAACATCATCTGCCGATTTGGTTTACCCCATGCCCTCATTTCCGATAATGGCACACAGTTCAACGCAGCCAGCACGATAGCATTCCTATCAGGCCTTGGGATCCACAATAATTTCACCTCGGTCAGCCATCCCGCAAGCAATGGCCTAGCTGAGGTGACCAACAGGACCATTTTGGAAGGCATCAAACGCAAGGTGGAAGCCAACCGCAAAAATTGGCCCGACATGTTGGACGAAGTCCTTTGGGCATACCGGACAACCCCGCGGGAAGCTACGCAACATACACCTTACTCGCTGGTGTTCGGCATGGAAGCAGTCACTCCCTTGGAACTGATAGAGCCATCCCTTCGCACTGCGACGTATTCTGTTGAAGAAAATCCGGGCTCTCGCGAGGTCGACCTTGAGCTCCTTCAGGAAACCAGGGAACGAGCCCGTGTCCGGACAATGGAGTATCAACGGAGGATCAAGCGTGCTTTTGACAAACACGTTATACCTCGCGACTTCCAACCAGGCGATCTCGTGCTACGAAAAGTCGAAGCCACGGGTAAACATGTAGGCAAGCTAGAGCCAAACTGGGAAGGCCCATATCGGGTAGTATCCCTCAGAGGAAAAGGCGCGTATGAGTTAGAAAACTTGCAAGGAATTCCGCTTCCGAGACCATGGAACGCGGGCCATCTCCGCAAGTTTTACACTTAATTGGCGCGACATGCCTGCGAGCACATCGAAAGGCGTTATATGCTGAGTACATGTAATGCTACTACAAGGCGAGATATGCCGAATTCAAGGCGAAATAGGCCGAATAAAAGGCGTGATAAGCCGAATACTTTACTATAGGCGAGATAGGCTTTCAGTTACTTTTAGCGAGATGCTTTTTCATCTCATGTAACTTTTTATTCTTTGTATGCGATATTATAAGCATACTTAATATATATGTGAATTTTCAATTTTTCATGATGTCTTATTGTTACTTCACTTTAGTACCTGCTTTTTGAGCAGTGCTTTTTATCATATCGGAAACAACTAACGAACGAAAACCCTACGGGGTAACGAATACGAGTTTACCGATCACCGTGTTATTCTGGCCGGCGTTTCTATGTCGGCCTTGGGTACTTCAAAATTAAAAAAAAAAAAAAAAAAAAAAAAAAAATCTTCATGCGAGCTCGTAATATTGCGAGATTACACTATCATACGACATTACAACATACAGCGCAAACAAATAATATCTCGGGAAATCATAAATAATTTTACATTGTTTACATGAATAAGTAATATCAAGTCAGAAGCATATCGCTATACATTCTGACTTCGGGGGCTAATGATAGGGCCATGTTCCCAAGGCCCTTTATTTACTAAACTTTAGGCCTATGAAAGCCCGGGATTCGGACCTCCTTTCAGGAGCCAGCCCGGTGCCAAGGTAAAGAGGTCCAAAGGCCGAGATACTTAAGATCCAGGAACAGAACAGGCCGAAGGCCTGCAAAGGTCGACCTCGGCCCGAAATAGACATACACCGCCTTAATGCGGGATGACCAGTCAACTCGGTCACAATAACCGTTTTACCGGCTTAAGGCGAGATAACCGCCGAGATAGCGGTTATGACTCAGCATATATAAGGCAAAAATCCCCATTGAACGGGGGTCGAGATTTTACACACACAGAGAGATATCGCATAGGTCAGAGTCAGAATCTCTCTACAACCACCTTACTTCTCAACTCTCATCTCGGACTGCCACCTCGGGCAGGGCGAGATCAATCAACCACCTCTCACATACGGACTACTCTCCTCGGGAGATAGGACGTATCAGTACCTGTCTTCTCTAATGCCTGCTTTGTTCTTATCTGCAATCTTTCTCTGTCTAAATACAATTGTGTTTTTTTTTTCCCTAAATAACGTTTTCAATTCATATTATATTTATTATGCAGTCAGAACATTTTATCATTCATCTAACAACTTAGATTTATTACAGAATTTGTATCAAAGTATCAAATATATATTACTCACAGATAAAATATTAAAACATAACTAACCTATCAAATTTATATATATTTTTTTCAATTTTATTTTTTGCTTAATTTGAAACATAATGTCAAAAAAATTTAAGTTAAATTATTTTGATAGCATCCCCACCGTTTAATAAATTATTGATAAAATATATATTCTGACTCCACATGCAAAACTATAGTTTTTCATGATTATTTTCATGACATTAAAAAAAATTAAATATATGACATAACATACACTTAATTTTTGCAAATAATAGAAATGTTGATATTGCCATCATCCAAGCTAAAAATGTCATTCAAGTTAAAAAAGTACAACTTCTTATATTAAATTCATTGATATTTTAATGCTATAAAAAAAATCAAGTGTTTGACATGTACTTAGAGTGATTTTATATGAACAAGTGCATCTTTGATTTGGCTTTTTACACCTAATTAAGAATACATAATTAGGTGAAAGGGTGTTTTCTTCTCTTAAAAAAATGGATTTTTGATTCAATCACCGCCTTTTAACAAGAAGACAATTTTGCCCACGTGGTTAACCTTTTAATAAATGATAAAGATTTTTTTTCTCCCGGCTCCTATCCCACATTCATTAATTATCTAGGAGACCACAACTTCAAGCACAAAAAACAAAAGAAAACGTGTATCAATAATTAATTACGTGGGGGGAACTGCTTATATTTGAAATTTTTTACAACTGATGCATACAATTATTCATATATAATATATCAAGTATTCATATATCTCCATTTTATTATTAAGCACGTTGGGTGTCCGATCCGCCAACGACTACGATTGAAAGATTAATTTTTGGATTTAATCTCAGCTCTCCAATCACATATCTATCTTTCTTTTGATTAAATGCATATGTTTTATGTATAGAAGTTTAAATTTAACTACAAACATACTCGTCACACATACCGCCACACGATGCGTTACAATTAAAATTAAACAGACTCTAAATTTAGCGATATAATTCTCTATTTTCTTATTTATTTGTTTCCTTATTTTTCACTCTCCAATTGAAATTTTCTATACAGCGGATCACAATGCAAATCAATTTTTATTCACTTCCTTATTTATCTACTTCCTTATTTCTATACATATTACTGTGATAAATCTATAATATATTTCTAATTTTATTTTTTTATGAAAATTTGTCATTTTGTATGAGAATTTATTTTTGTTATCTTATCATATATTCCGTTGCAACGCACGGGTACGATACTAGTAATACATTAAGTATTCATATCTAAGATATCAAGCATTTAAAAAAAACTGGACACATTACTCATCCATCTTTTACACGTTTTTAGAGGTGTTTTGTTTTTCTCCGTTCACTCTAACCAATATTTCTGACAATTTATGAAGAATTTTGCGAATCTAAAATCACAAACGTCTTTTACGTAATTTTCTTTTTCAAATGAGATCCATGATGAAGTATTTTTGAGCTATCCGTCGCGCAAGTATTCATACCTCGTAAAATTATGAATATCTCGTCGTGCAAGTATTCATACCACGTCGAACAAGTATTCATATCTCGTCGAACAAGTATTCATACCTAAGATATCAAGTAAAAAATAATTGAGTGGTAATGAAATTTCAATTGGTAAAAAATGAGTGAATGATGTGTCTAGTTTTTTATTTGTGAAATACTGATGAGGTATATATGAATACTTGCTCGATGAGGTATGAATACTTGAATGACAAGGTATGAATACTTGTGCAACGGAAAACTCGAAAGTATGTTATAATGGATCTCATTTGAAAGAGAAAATTGCGTAGAAGACGTTCGTGATTTTAGATTTGCAAAATTCCTCACAAATTGTCAGAAATATTGATTAGAGTGAACGGAGAAAAAAAACCATATCTAAAAACGTGTAAAAAATAGTAAGTGATGTGTCCAGTTTTTTTTTTTAAATACTTGATATCTTAGATATGAATACTTGATGTATTACAAATTAATACTTGCATTCGTTGTGATAATGACGCATTTTGTTTTGTCTTTTAGCGCTGAAATTTGTGGTCCCCTCTTAATTAGCGGTCAACAAAGGCAGTTATTGACCGGGGGATGAATGGGGGATATATAGGAGCCGGGGAATAGTTAGTCGGTCCCTTTAATAAATGCCCGACTAAAGAATACATCCGTTTCTCTTAAGTTTTATTACTTGTTTTAAAGAATAAGTAGAAGAGGGAGGGAGGATTGGGGTGTTTATGGGATCCGGTTTAATCGGTTTTAAATCGAACTGAGAACTGAGAGATTTTGGATTAAACGGTTCGGTTTTTTCGGTTAAATGGATCGGTTCACTTTGTTTAGAAACTTTAAAACCGGTTAGACCGTACCGACTGGAATTTTTAAACCTGTCCCCCATCCGAACCAAACATTTAAAAAAAATAAAAAATCACCACATAATGTATATTGCTTGGTTCGGTTTAAAACCGGTTAGACCGAACCAAATAAACATTTTAAATTCATCTTAAAAAATTTCATTTTTTTATAATTAATCTTCATATTTCGGTTTAGTTTGTATGGTTAGGTTTTAATTCGGTCGAACAAAATTTTGATTTGCCTATATTTATTTTGGTTTTGACCGAACTGAACCAATGAACACCCCTAAATGAGGAAATGCATATAAAGGGTAACATGTATATTTCATATGGACTTATATTTGCGTTTTAAAGTTTAAATAGTTAATCTAAACTATTCAATATGATCTTCATGTGAAAATGTACTAACATATCAAATTTTATATTTTTTAAAATTTTGTTACTATTTTTTAGACAGGTTGAAAATTCTGAACTATAAAAAAGCAATTATTTTCTACCTATTAAAAAATAATAAAATTTACTTTGCAACTACAGTTTTATATATGAATATTATATTTAATGTTTCAAATTGACTGTTTGAATTTTGAAAATAAAAATATAGATTCATATTACAGTCGATCCGCAATATACATACCACCCTAAGTAGAATTCACAAGTTTAAAAATCCAATATCTTTATTGCAGTGATTTAAAAGTTTAGACTAATTTTATCTAATGCCAAAATAACTTACTTTGATGAATATAGATAGATATAATTAGTCAGTGTTTTATTTTGTCATAGAAGTGTAATTTAACTTGTTCATGAATATAGACTAATTTTACATCCTCAGCTTGAAAGCCCTTTAACTTTTGAATTGAATGAATAATTAATGAATAATTACTTCTATTAAATTGAATAAAACACAATAATTTGTGAAGTGTACTCCCTTAATTAGTTATTATAACAATAAAAAAATAATAGTATATTTTATATAGGTAAAACAGGAGCAAGACTTAGATTTAGGTATTAATAGGCCCAAGTATGTTTTTCTTTCCAAAGATATAAAGAATACAATTATTGCATGAAACTAATCTAAAAGAATACAATTGCTTAATTAATTATGAGTAACAAGCATGTACAGAAAATTCAAAATTGTCATATATTTAACCTAAAATGTACTAGACAAAAATAAGGCAACATGTAATAATTAATGGAAATTACATGACTTGATATATAGAAGGAAAATTTTCATTTTACAGGTGTTAGATAAAAGTCAATTTAATTAACAACAATTCACTATGAAGGAATAGGTAAGGAATGAACATAAAAAAAAAATAGAAGAAGAAGGAAGGAAAAATAAATAATTAAGAATAATAGACATAATTAATTAATTACTCTACCATTGAAATCTCTCAAATTAATTATATCTATCAGACAAATTTGCCACTCCGATTGAGAGGCTGTTCGCCGGAGTCATCGATAGAGGATCCCATACTGTCTGACCTGGATTTCGCCAAGTCACATATGTCCTCGATCTGACGAACCACGTTCTCCATCGTCGGTCTTCTATCGGGATCCAAGCCGACACACTCCATTGCCAGTTGCATCATCCGCATCATCTCTTGCAACGCAATTTGATTCTCTCTTAGTAGCTCGACATCCAGCAACTGGTCACTGAAGTCTCGTTGAACCCACCGTGGTAGATCGACACCACCGTCTGCGTAACCCGGGGCCTTCCCGGTTAGCAATTCCAATAATAACACACCTGTCATTATGAATTTTAATTTATTAGTGCTAATTAGGGGAAAAACATATCAGATAGTGGTAAAACCATAATTATAATGGTGAATAGTATAATTTTAAATCATATCCGTATCCGTATCCATTAATTTTAATTCATTAGTGCTAAATTATGTTTGTGGGTGTTTGCACTTGTAAATTAAGAAATGAATGCATACCATAACTATACACATCAGATTTCTGAGAGGCACGACGGAGGTCAGTGAGTTCCGGTGCTTTGTAGAAAGCGCCACCACGCGTAGGGACAGCTGCAGGACCCCCAATTATGTGGGCCAGGCCATGATCGGCGATCCTAGCCCATTCCGGGGAACTATTGTTGGTGCCAGAGAGCAAGATGTTTGAGGATTTAATGTTACCATGCGCAGATTGCGCGGATCTTGAGTGGATGTATTCGAGGCCGTGTGCCGCTGCCAAAGCGATGCTAGACCTAGTGCCCCATTTCAGTGGTGGCCGCCCCGAGCCCCGGTTTCCTGGTAGCCATGTTGAAATTCTTAGTGAATAATAAATCAGACATTTATATAACAAAGAGACGAAATTAGATAGAATAGATGGTGTACCATGAAGCAATGCAGAAAGGCTACCCATGGGCATATAATCATAAACAAGCAGCTTCTCATCTCGGTTGAAGTAATACGCACGAAGAGGCACGAGGTTTGGATGCTCCATTGCACCGACGATCGTGATCTTATCTCGGAATTCTCTTTCGGGCGTGTTCACCTCTCTGAGGCGCTTCACCACCACAACCTGACCCATCTCTAGCATCGCCTTATACGTTGTGCCAAAAGCTCCCTTGCCTAGATCAATAACAAAATAAATTATATATATCCTTCACAACTTGAGCATGACCAATGTATATATTTTAATTAATGGAGCAAGCTATCCTTACCTAGCACCTCAGCTGATGCCCTAAGTAGATCCTCCAGGTCGTATGTTTTCTTCGCTCTCCCAAAGAAAACCAACCTCTTTTTTGGGGGACCGTTACCACTTTGTTCTTGCCTTTGAGGTGCCCGCACGGGTCGTGGCGCTGCCACCGGCGGTGCCCCTCTTGGAGTCGGTGAGGGGGATCCCATGGCCTCTTGTGCGCGTAGTGCCACCGCAGCACTTGGGGAATTCCCTTGATAAGGATGTTTGTAACCGTCTTGCGGTCTTCTCAATAGAAGAATAAACAGAGATGCTACCACCAACAATCCGACGGTTGAACCCATGACAATGCCAGCTATTGCACCAACTGAGAGCCCATGTTTTTCGACAGCAACCTGTGGTGAATTTGCCGAGGGAGATAGACTGGGAGGTTCGACAGGTGTGGGTCCCACGCAGGGAAGGAGAGGCTTGCCACAAAGAGACATGTTAAGAAACGACGTTTCATTAAACCGGCTTAGACTAGGTGAAATCGGGCCGGATAATTTGTTATATGAAACATTGAACTCGTTTAGAGACATCAAGTTGAGATCCGGTAGTTCCCCTTTGAGCATATTGAACTCTAGATATAACATTTGGAGGCTTGTCAGTTTCGCAAATTCGGGTGCAATCGGACCAGACAAGGAGTTATTACCTAGGTTTAGTTGCTTCAATCCAGAGAGGGAAAATATCGTCGATGGAATCTGACCCGACAATTGGTTCTCATAGAGATTTACAGTGTTTAAGGTTGTGATGTCACCGAGATCTGACGGGATGGGCCCGGTTAGTTTGTTGAACCTTAGTGATAAGACACGGAGTGCGGTTAGGTTGCCTAAGGTAGACTGTGGGATGTCGCCACGAAGACCGGAACCTGGCAACCTCAGTTCGGTTACGCGATTGGATTTGCATACAACGCCATCCCAGGTGCACGGGTCTTTGTTTGGGTCCCACTCGATGGAGTTCACACCGAAGGATGCCTTGAAGGCGAGTAGAGCAGATTTGTCCGAATTCAGATCTTGCGTTAGGATTGGAGCAATGAAGAGGGAGAATGCGAGTAGTTGTAGTAGAAGTGCTCGGATCGGCACTGGGCCCACCTGGCAGTGACCAGATGCCATTTCTTCAACACATAAATGTATGTACCTGCACTGCCTCCTAATTAAACCATGTCTGAAAGATAGTTTTGTTTTGGAGAGGAAGTAAGAAATCAAAAACAGGAGAGAGAGAGACGAAGACTTTTTGTTGGTTTGATTAATTAGGGTTTTAGTGCTGCATGCACGTCTGATATGGATGGGTTGGATTATGATTATGACAGGTGGGACCCCCTTTGCAAACATACCCTTATACCCTCTCCATTAATTGAATCATGGGAAAATTAAGTGCCTCTTTACATTTAATCTTTTATTAATTTTGTATGAAAATAATACACAAACTAAGTTCTCTCTTCTCTTTAAGCAAATCATAGGAAAACTTCTAATATTACAATTGGAATATTGTTAGAAAACATTGGATAAATAAATGTAATTGTTAATTTAATAAGGAAATGGAGATAAGGGAAGACATATATACATTCATTAGTTTGTGAGATGGAGTGCACGATTGGTTTACCTAGGGTTGACTTGATCGAAGGTGGGTCCCTTGTGGGGCCCACTGGCTCCATGACTACTTCTCTGTTGACCTTGAAAAGTTCTGTGTTTGTATAGATTAATTATTAATTAATTAATTAGTGCTGAAATTGGGTAACATCATTAATTGTTTATAATACATTTAAGGTGTTTAGTAATTGGTTTGTTGAAAAGCTCTTAATTAATTACATGAAGATTGAAATGCTCACTTGCCTCTCCTTCCGTTTGATAGTTGTTCAGAACCATCCAATTTGCTTTATTAATAGTGTATTCTGTTTTAATATTCGTGTGGATAAAGTGTGTACGGATCATAAAGCGAATCAGATGGTTCCAAGCGGGCATTACACCGATTTGAGTTCAACAATTATAAAACCTGGGTCGACTTGAAGGTGGGTCCCTTGTACATGGGGCCCACAGGCTCCACGACTCCTACCTTGGCCTTGAAAAGTTCTGGTTGTGTAGATTAATAATTAATTAATGCTGAGATTGGGTAACATCATTAAGTGTTTATAATATTTTTTGAGTGGTTGGCCCAACTAATTAATCACAGAAATCATTGACTGTATCAAATTAAAATTATAAAACCCATTATTGACTACATGTATTGAAATCGCAAACATAATTTTCTAGTAAGTAGTCATGAACAGCAAAAGTAACATGTACAACATAGTTTCATATGAATTATGAACATTAATGGTTCTTGATATCTCATATTTGATTTCATATGATTTAATCTCTGTTAATATTCCAAGAATGTTATGAATTTGCATTTGCAAAAAAATAGGTAAAGATTTTAACAAGCATTTTCAACTTCATGCAGCTAACGAATCATACGCAGTGCTAATTAGATTCCATAGTCCGTGCGCTGCATAAAGTCAAAACTGCTCTGTTAAAATCTTTAGCCCAAAGAACAGTTCTGTATTGATTTTCCAATGTTGGGGTCTGAATAGAGTATTTACATGTCAAAATGAAAATAGAATTGTTTGTATACCCATTTAAAATTTGTAACAATCTCTATACAGAAACACTGTTTCTGTATAAGTAAACATATCAGACTCCCATATTTACAGAAACCCTTAATCAAAAGCGTATATGTAAACATATCGGGCTCGATTCCATGCTCGACCATTGTTCGTTTCAACTCTAACCCATAACCCAAATCTTCAATTCTACAATAGCCAACAATCAAGGTGTTGAAACTATCAGCAGTAACAGTGCATGAGAACATTGAAAGGTCTGACATGGGGAGAAAACCCTACATTTGAGAAGTTGTATGTAGTAAAACCAAACTCTTTCGGGTGGCTGAGAATTGATTAAATCGGTGAAGATACAATAGAAGCTTTCAAGGGACAAATTGGCGATGCTTAACAGAGTTGAAAGATTAATTGCTGCTTTCTTTCTCTATCAATTATGATCAGACATCAGAGAGAAATAAACAGAGATGGATAGATGGTTAACAAAAAAAAAAAAAAAAAATTCTCCCTGTCGGCCCAGGTACAGTCTTACAAAAATGGGCTTTTATATGGGCCGACTAAAATAAGAAATTTCATCTACCTAACTAAAAATCTATTTAAAACACAAGATTCTTGCTAGTCTGAGAAAATGTATTTTACTTTTGCATTTACATCCTATTGGCAAAAGCAAACACTATCATTTTTGCAATATTAACATAATATTGATAAACCAAATATGACATATCCAAAATCATGAATGTGCATTATTCATATATATGAAACTATGTTGTACATGTTTCTTTCTTTATGAATGATGATTAGAGAGATGGTTACAAAATGGGCTTTTATATGGGCCTACTTAATTAAAGATTCTCATTTATCTAAATATTATATTCGAAGGCAAAATTTCAAGCCTTCTGGCAAATGCAAATTTAGAACATCCATGTCCTTCAAAGGAAACACCATCATTCTTGCAATATTATCAGAGATTGATTAATTTTCATAAACCAATATCACATATCGATAACCTTGAATATGCATGATTCATATGAAACTAGAGGAGGGATCCAATTACACTTTTTTTTTGGACACATCTTGACATTGTTTTTTTATAGGTCAATTTTGCGATTTCAAAATGCAAACAGTCGATCCGAACCGTTCAACATGATCACCATATTAAAATGTGCTTGGAGATCAAATTGTACATTTTTTTGAATTTTTTTACTATTTATTAAGATGGTTACAAAATTGTTATTTTTCAATGGTCTGAAAATAACGATTTTGTAACCATCTTAATAAATAAATAAAAAATTCAAAAAAATGCAAAATTTGAACTCCAAGCACATTTTAATATATCTATCATGTTGAACGGTTTGGATTGACTATTTGGACTTTGAAAATGGTAGGTGTCAAAATGTGTCAAAAAAAAGGGTGTAATTTAATCCATTTTTTCTATTCCTGATTAGTAATAAATAAATGTTTTTTTTGTAATTATGTATACTAGGAATTCGTGCACATCTCACAAATTAACAAATGTCGTCTGTCTTCCCCTTATCCCCATTCCCTTATTAATTAATAATTGCATTTATTTCTCTGCTGTTTTTTTTTTGAAAGAAAAAATAATAAGGAAGCATTTTGTTATTACACTAATATATCTTCGCACTAGCTAGCACTACTACAGAATTGCAAATCAGCACCGGTTTTTTTTTTACATTCAAAACCGGTTTTCCTACCGGTGTTGATCGGGTCGGTGCTGATTCTATGTTAGATTAGCACTGGTTTTAAACCGGTGCTAAAAGTAGATAAACAACACCGGTTTTTTCATAAAAACCGGTGCTAAAAGTAGATAAACAACACCGGTTTGTTCATAAAAACCGGTGCTAAAAGTAGTATACAACACCGGTTGTTTAATAAAAACTGGTGCTAAAAGTTACATTCAACACCGGTTTTTTTACTCAAACGGTGCTGATTTGTTATATTTAGCACCGGTTTGGTTAAATAACCGGTGCTGATTTTTTTATATTGTTTGGAATTCAGTTTATATTAGGCTAGCCTCCAAATTTGCTAGCCATAAATTAAATATTCACATGCACAAAATATAAAATGAACAAAACATTATACAAATGAAGCAACACATAATTTAAAAGTATCATATTTACTAAATTTGATAGTTCCAACAAAAACAAGCTAACTTTACAATATCTCTCACATTGCCTTAAATTTCATATATGCCAAACATTTTTCCAAAAAGAATTTAGCCACATTGTCTGAAATTGTTTAAGATCTTCCATCGAATACGGTGATGAACTTAAGCACTGCATGAAATCATGTTGAACTGTTAATGTAAACAAGAAATAGAGCAATACAGTGACTCCATATTTGGAAAGTTTGAGAAAGAGCTTGACTGGCTTTGCATATTACTGGAGAAATGCTATTGGAACCAAGCACAGATATTAAAAGTGACAACCAAAGATATTAAAAGTGTGGTAACTATGTCATGAAATAGATTTATACCTGTATTGGAAAACCATCGAAAAATGTAATAACTAGGGACAGCATTAACTTCATCACATAGAATCCACATTTCTTAGCGTCATTTTGCTAAGGGCACTGTATTGCACATTTCAAAAAAAAAAATATTAGTATTGTGAAAATTGCAAGTAGCAAATATTACTAACACCTTTTTGTCAACCAAAGGTGGGCGGCTTGGGGATGATGCATCACTCCTCACCGTCTTGGTTGTATTTGACAAGCCTGGCACGTCTGTTGTTGGCTGCAATTAACAAGAAATGTATAAAAAGCGAAATATTTTTTGTGGAAAATGGCTAATTAAATCTGATCAAACTAGTTGTTTAAGAAGTCAACTGTCCAGATTTAATCCTTTGTTTAGATTTAATCCTTATACAAAACCTTTGTCCAGATTTAATCCTTATACAAATCATGACCCTTTGTAATAGATCAGTCAGTGCAGACTGATCCAAAGCCCAAATCAAAAGTTTAGTTACACAGTTAAATAAAGGACAGAAAAATAAATGGTTTAGAGCCAAACTTTGCATCATTCAGATTTTTCTACTATTTTCTAGCTATTTTCAAAGTTGGGCCTTAAAAATACAAAAACTGCATATTTTGCTACACACATGACTTCTTGTCCCTAACTTTGCATGATCATTAGGCATAAGAAGAAAATTATGAAAATCATGAAAATTCACAGAGTTATAGAGTGATTGTATTCGTGAAACAGAAAATTATTATAACAGTGGTAATGAACCATAATTTTGTGCGGTGGTGTGGCGGGTGCGGTGGCTCCTCCAAATCAGGGCTAAGAATCGGCAGGGGGTGCGGCTCCTCCACAGCGATTGTGCGGCTCCTCCACAACGGTGGTGCGGCCTCCACGGCGCTGGCTCAGATCGGGCCCCTCTACGGCCGGTGCAGTGGCTCTAGTGGGAAAATTTGAAGGGGTGGGGGGGAGTCGCAAGGGTTTAGCAAATGAGACCAAAATTCAAATTTCGGTCTGCTTTCTGGAACCGATCAGTTGAGAGAGAAAGAAAGAAGCGTCTAGGGTTTAAAACATTACACCAGATACATTCAGCATCGGTTTATTCCTAATAACCGGTGTTGTATGTCAAACATTTAGCACCGGTTTATTACTAAAACCGGTGCTAAACATTCAGCACCGGTTATTTTAAAAAACCGGTGCTAAATGTGTGACACTACAACACCGGTTATTAGTAATAAACCGGTGCTGAATGTTTAGCACCAGTTTTAGTAATAAACCGGTGCTAAATGTATGACATACAACACCGGTTATTAGTAATAAACCGGTGCTGAATATTTAGCACCGGTTTTAGCAAATAAACAGGTGTTATATGTCAAACATTTAGCACCGATGGTACTTTTAACCGGTGCTAAAATACATACAATACCGGTTTCATCAAATCCGGTGTTGTTTGACCGGTGCTGATTTGCAATTCTGTAGTAGTGTAGCTAGCACTCATTTTACAATCTAAATGCATCTGTTATTCTATGTACCCTCATAAATAAAGCATGGAAGATATACAAGAATTAGAGGATGAAGATCAACACACAAAGTAGAAAAGCAAGATTCAGTTTTTCAAATAAGATACACACCCAGCACCATATTACAAATAATAGACGTTTCTCCCAAAAAAAAAAGAGGAAGGAAAAAGTATATGGTTACTCATAGATATTAATTACCACTCGACCAAATCAATAATATTATTATCATCTTTCCACTGTCACGTGCTGTAGCTCTGGAGGCAGGTGCACCATGATGTTGTCGGAATCTGCTTGGAGGTATGTAAGGTTCGGCATGACCCCCTCTACCACCGTCAAATACTTAATATTCGAACTAGAATGCACATTGAAATATTGTAGGACAGGGATTTCTTCTTGGCAGATTATTAGAAACTCCCAATTCTCATAAACGCAGAGTCTCCCAAGTGAAGGTTTTTTAGGCTATTCAACTTTCCAAGCTCTGACATTGGATTATGATTAAGGTTGGAATTCTCAAGCGAGAGTTTAATAAAGTGAGAAGGAGATTGGTGGATTAAGGTGGTGATCCAGAACAACACCTGAGATGCAACAGAGTGAGCAAGAGATTTGTGGATAGAGAAGGTGATCCAGAAAAACACTAGAGAGCCAAAAGAGTGAGAAGGAGATTCGTGGATGGAGGAGATGATCCAAAACAACACTAGAGATGCAACGAAGTGTGAAAGACATTTGTGGATGCACGAGGGGATCCAAAATAACACTAGAGATTCAACGTAGTGAAAAGGAAATTGTTGGATAGAAGAGATGATTCAGAACAACACTACAGATCCAATAGAGTGAGAATGACATTCGTGGATGAAGGTGATGATACAAAACAACCCTAGAGATCAAACGGAGTGAGAAAGAGATTCGTGTATGGAAGAGGTGATGCCGAACAACACTAGAGATTCAACAGAGTGAAAAGGAGATTAGTGAAAGAAGTAGGTGATACAAAACGACATTAGAGATCCAACGGAGTGAGCAGGGGATTAGTGGGTGAAGTAGGTGATACAAAATGACACTAGAGATCTAACAGAGTAAGAAAGAGATTTTTTTATGGATGGTAGAGGTGATCCTGAACAATACTTGAGATCCAAGAGAGTGAGAAAGACATTTATGATTGGACTTGGTGATCCAGAACAACACTAGAGAACCAACAGAGTGAGAAGGAGGTTCGTGAATGAAGGAGGTGATACAGAATAACATTGGGGATCCAACAGAGTGAAAAGAAGATTAGTGGATGGAGTGGGTGATACCGAACGACACTAAAGATCCAAGGGTGTGAGAATGACAAACATGCATGGACGTGGTGATCCAGAACAACACTAGTGATCGAACTGAGTGAGAAGGAGATTCATGGATGGAGTAGGTGATACATAACAACACTAGAGACCCAACAGAGTGAGACGTGGATGGTGGAGATGATACAAAACAACCCTAGAGATCAAATGGAGTGAGAAGGAGATTCGTGGATGGATGAGGTGATCCAAAACAACACTTGATATCCAACATATTGACAAAGACATTCGTGGATGGACTTGGTCATCCCAAACAACACTAGAGATCCAATAGAGTGAGTAGGAGATTCGTGGATGAAGGAGGTGATTCGAAACAACACTAGTGCTCCAACAGAGTGAAAAAGAGATTAATGGATGAACGAGGTGATCCAGAACAACCCTAGTGATCCAACAGAGTGACAAGGAGATTCGTGGATGCAAGAGGTGCTCCAGAACAACACTAGAGAGCAAACGGAGTGAAAAGGAGATTTCTGGATAGAGGACGTGATCTAGAACAACACTAGACATCCAACGGTGTGAGAAAGAGATTCCTAGCTAGAGGAGATGCTACAGAACAACCTTACAAAATCAAACAGAGTGAGAAAGAGATTTTTGAAAGGAAAGGTGATTCAGAACAACACTAGAGAACCAACTGAGAGAGATAGATATTTGTGGATAGAAGAGATGATACAAAACAACTCTAGAGATCAAACGGAGTGAGAAAGAGATTCGTGTATGGAGGAGGGGATGCCGAACAACACCAGATATACAACGGAGTGAAAAGGAGATTAGTTGAGGAAGTTGCTAATACAAAACGACACTAGAGATCCAATGGAGCAAGGAAGAGATCTAGAAAAACACTAGAGATCCAGAATAACACTAGAGATTCAATGTAGTGAAAAGGAGATTGTTGGATAGAGGAGATGATTCAGAACAACACTACAGATCCAAAGAAGTGAGAATGACATTTGTGAATGAAGGAGATGATACAAAACAACCTTAGAGATCAAACGGAGTGAGAATGAGATTCGTGTATGGAAGAGGTGATGTCGCACAACACCAGAGATTCAACGGAGTGAAAAGGAGATTAGTGAATGAAGTAGGTGATACAAAATGACATTAGAGATCCAACAGAGTGAGCAGGGGATTAGTGGATGAAGTAGGTGATACAAAACGACACTAGAGACCTAACGGAGTAAGAATGAGATCTTTTGTGGATGGTAGAGGTGATCCTGAACAATACTTGATATCCAACAGAGAGAGAAAGACATTCATGAATGGACTAGGTGATCCATAACAACACTAGAGATCCAACAGAGTGAGTACGAGATTCGTAGATAAAGGAGGTGATTCAGAAACCAACAGAGTGAGAAGGAGGTTTGTGAATGAAGAAGGTGATATAGAATAACATTGGGGATCCAAGGGAGTGAAAAGGCAATTAGTGGATGGAGTGGGTGATACAGAACGACACTAGAGATCCAAGGGTGTGAGAATGACATACATGGATGGACGAGGTGATCCAGAACAACAATAGTGATCCAATTGAGTGATAAGGAAATTCATGGATGTAGTAGGTGATACAAAACAATACTAGAGATCCAACGAAGTGAGAATGACATTCGTGGATGGTGGAGATGATACAAAACAATCCTAGAGATCAAACGGAGTGAGAAGGAGATTTGTGGATGGAGGAGGTGATCCAGAATAACAATGGATATCCAACAGATTGACAAAGACATTCGTGGATGGACTAGGTGATCCAAAACAACACTAGAGATCCAACAGAGTGAGTAAGAGATTCGTGGATGAAAGAGGTGATTCGAAACAACACAAGTGATCCAACAGAGTGAAAAAGAGATTAATGGATGGACGAGGTGATCCAACGGAGTGAGAATGACATTCGTGGATGCAAGAGGTGCTCCAGAACAACACTAGAGAGCAAACGGAGTGAAAAGGAGATTTCTGGATAGAGGACGTGTCTAGAACAACACTAGACATCCAACGGTGTGAGAAAGAGATTCCTAGCTGGAGGAGATGCTACAGAACAACTCTACAGATCAAACGGAGTGAGATTTGTGAAAGGAGGAGGTGATTCAGAACAACACTAGAGAACCAATTGAGTGAGATAGAGATTTGTGGATGGAAGAGATGATACAAAACAACCCTAGGGATCAAATGGAGTGAGAAAGAGATCAGTGGATGGACGAGATGATCCAGAACAACACTAGTGATCCAACAGAGTGAAAAGGAGATTTATGAATGGACTAAGTGATAGAAAACAACACTAGATATCCAACGGAGTGAGAAGGAGATTTCTAGATGGAGGACGTGATATAGAACAACACTAGACATCCAACGGAGTGAGAAAGAGATTCCTAGATGGAGAAGGTACTACAGAACAACATTACATATTCAACGTAGTGAAAAGGAGATCCAACGGATTGAGAATGACATTCGTGGATGGAGGAGGTGATACAAAACAACCTTAGAGATCAAACAGGGTGAGAAAGAGATTCGTGTATGGAGGAGGTGATGCCGAACAACACTAGAGATTCAACGGAGAGAAAAGGAGATTAGTTGATGGAGTTGCTGATACAAAACCACACTAGAGAGCCAACGGAGTGCAAAAGAGATTGTTGGATAGAGGAGGTGATCCAGAACAACATTAGAGATCCAACGGTGTGTGAAAGACATTCGTGGATGGAGAAGGGAGGTGATGCAGAACAACATTTGAGATCCAACAGAGTGAGAAAGACATTCGTGGATGGACTAGGTGATCTAGAACAATACCAGAGATCCAACAGAGTGAGTAGGAGATTCGTGGATGAAGGAGGTGATTCAGAACAAGACAACCCAACAGAGTGAGAAGGAGATTAGTGGATTGAGGTGGTGATCTAGAACAACACTTGGGATGCAACAGAGTGAGACGGAGATTTGTGGATAGAGAAGGTGATCCAGAAAAACACTAGAGAGCCAACAGAGTGAGAAGGAGATTCATGAAAGGAGGGGATGATCCAAAACTAAACTAGAGATAGCAACCAAATGAGAAAGACATTTGTGGATCGACGAGGGGATCCATAATAACACTAGAGAATCATCGTAGAGAAAAGGAGATTGGTGGATAGAGGAGATGATTCAGAGCAACACTACAGATCCAACGGAGTGAGAATGACACTAGTGGGTGAAGGAGATGATACAAAACAACCCTAGAGATCAAACGGAGTGAGAAGGAGATTCGTGTACGGAAGAGGTGATGCCGAACAACACCAGAGATTCAACAGAGTGAAAAGGAGATTAGTGAATGAAGTAGGTGATACAAAACGACATTAGAGATCCAACGGAGTGAGCAGGGGATTAGTGGATGAAGTAGGTGATACAAAACGACACTAGAGATCTTACATAAGAATGAGATTTTTTGTGGATGGTAGAGGTGATCCTGAACAACACTTGATATCCAACAGAGTGAAAAAAGACATTCATGAATGGACTAGGTGATACAGAACAATACTAGAGATCCAACATAGTGAGTACGAGATTCGTGGATGAAAGAGGTGATTCAGAACAACACTAGAGAACCAACAGAGTGAGATGAAGATTCTTGGATGGAGGAGGTGATACAGAATAACATTAGAGACCCAACAGAGTGAAAAGGAGATTAGTGGATGGAGTGTGGATGGAGTGGGTGATACAGAACGACACTAGAGATCCAAGGGTGTGAGAATGACATACATGGATGGACGAGGTGCTCCAGAACAACACTAATCGAACAGAGTGAGAAGGAGATTCATAGATGGAGTAGGTGATATAGAACAACACTAGAGATCACCCAGAGTGAGAATGACATTCATGGATGGTGGAGATGATACAAAACAACCCTAGAGATCAAACGAAGTGAAAAGGAGATTTGTGGATAGAGGTGATCCAAAACAACACTTGATATCCAATAGATTGACAAAGACATTCGTGGATGGACTAGGTGATCCAGAATAACACTAGAGATCCAACAGAGTGAGTAGGAGATTCGTGGATGAAGGAGGTGGTTGGAAACAACACTAGTGATCCAACAGAGTGAAAAAGAGATTAGTGGATGGACGAGGTGATCCAGAGCAACATTAGTGATCCAACATAGTGAGAAGGTGATTCGTGGATGTAGGTGATACAGAACAGTACTAGAGATCCAACGGAGTGTGAATGACATTTGTGGATGCAAGAGGTGCTCCAGAACAACACTATAGATCCTGTGATCTGTGGATGAAAGAGATGATACAAAACAACCCTAGAGATTAAACTGAGTGAGAAAGATGTATGGAGGTGGAGATACCGAACAACACTAGATACCAACGGAGTGAAAAGGAGATTAGTTGATGAAGTTGCTGATACAAAACGGCACTAGATATCCAACGGAGTAAGAAGGAGATTAGTGGATGGAGGAAAAGATCCAGAAAAACACTAAAGAAACAACAGAGTGCAAAGGAGATTGTTGGATATAGGAGGTGATCCAGAACAACACAACGGTGTGTGAAAGACATTCGTGGATGGAGGAGGGAGGTGATCTCGAACAACACTTGAGATCCAATAAAATGAGAAAGACATTCGTTGATAGCCTTGGTGATCCAGAACAACACAAGAGATCCAACAGAGTGAGTAGGAGATTCGTGGATGAAGGAGGTGATTTAGAACAAGACTAGAGAGCCAATAGAGTGTGAAGGTGATTGGTGGATTGAGGAGGTGATCCAAAACTACACTACAGATGCAACGAAGTGAGAAAGACGTTCGTGGATGGACGAGGGGATCCAGAACAAGACTAGAGATTCAACGTTGTGAAAAGGAGATTGTTGGATGGAGGAGTTGATTCGGAACAACACTAGAGATCAACCAGAGTGAGAAGGAGATTCATGTATGGAGGAGGTGATGCCGAACAACACTAGAGATTCAACGGAGTGAAAAAGAGATTAGTGGATGAAGTAGGTGATACAAAACAACATGAGAGATCCAATGTAGTGAGAAGGAGATTAGTGGACGAAGTAGGTGATACAAAACGACACAAGAGATCTAGCGAAGTGAGAAGAAGATTCGTGGATGGTAGTGGTGATCCTGAACAACACTAGAGAGCCAACAGAGTGAGTACGGGATTCATGGATGAAGGAGGTGATTCAGAAAAACAGTAGAGAGCCAACAGAGTGAGATGGAGATTCGTGGATGGAGGAGGCGATACATAACAACATTAGAGATCCAACAGAGTGAGAAGGAGATTCGTGGATGGAATAGGTGATACAGAACAACACTAGAGATCCATCGGTGTGAGAATGACATTCGTGGATGGTGGAGATGATACAAAACAACCCTAGAGATCAAACAGAGTGAGAAGGAGATTCGTGTATGGAGGAGATGATGCCAAACAACACTAGAGATTCAACAGAGTGAGAAGGACATTCGTGGATGTGAGAGGTGCTCCACAACAACACTACAGAGCGAACGGAGTGAGAAGGAGATTTTTGGATGGAGGACGTGATCTTGAACAACACTAGATATCCAATGGAGTGAGAAAGAGATTCCTAGATGGAGGTGCTACATAACAACCCTACATATCAAATGGAGTGAGAAAGAGATTTGTTGATGAAGGAGGTGATTCTGAACAACACTAGAGAGCCAACTTAGTGAGATAGAGATTTTTGCATGGAGGAGATGATACAAAACAACCCTAAAGATCAAACAGAGTGAGAAAGAGATTCATGTACGGACGAGGAGATGCCTGACAACACTAGAGAGACAACTGAGTCAACTTGAGAGCCAACTGAGTGAGAAGGAGATTCGTGGATGGAGGAGGTGATCTAGAAAAAAAATACTAGAGAGCCAACTGAGTGAGAAAGAGGTTCGTTGATGGAGAAGATAATACAAAACAACCCTATAGATCAAACAATGATAAAGAGATTCGTGTATGGAGGAGATGATGCCGAACAACACTAGAGATTCAACGGAGTGAAAAAGAGATTCGTGGATGGAGGAGATGATACAGGACAACACTAAAGATTCAACGGAGTGAAAAGGAGATTAGTGCATGGAGTGAGAATGACAGTCGTGAATGGACGTGGTGATACAGAACAACACTTCTGATATAGAAAAACACTAGAGATCCAACGAAATGAGAATGACATTCGTGGATGCAAGAGGTGATCCAGAATAACACTAGAGAGAAAAATATTTCTAGA
Source organism: Carex kokanica (assembly GCA_025461125.1). Classification (NCBI taxonomy): domain Eukaryota; kingdom Viridiplantae; phylum Streptophyta; class Magnoliopsida; order Poales; family Cyperaceae; genus Carex; species Carex kokanica. The sequence continues at coordinate 891,555 of JAJGRX010001217.1, read as the reverse complement.
TGGATGAGGTGCTACAGAAAAACACTAGATAGCCAACTGACTGAGAAGGAGATTCCTAGATGGATGAGGTGATCCAGAAAATCATTACAGAGCCAACTGAGTGTGAAAAAGATTCGTGGATGGAGGAGATGATACAAAACAACCTTAGAGATGAAATAGAGTGAGTAAGAGATTCATGTTTGGAGGAGGTGATGCCGAACAATACTAGAGAGCCAATGTAGTGCAAAGGAGATTGTTGGATAGAAGATGTGATCTAGAACAACACTAGAGAGACAACAGTGTATGAAAGACATTTGTGTTGTGGATGAAGGAGAAATCTAGAGCAACACTAGAGATCCAACGGAGTGAGAAAGAGATTTTAGTATGGAGGATGTGCTACATAAAAACCCTAGAGAACAAATAGAGTGAGAAAGAGATTCGTGAATGGAGGAGGTCATCTAGAACAACATTAGAGATTCAACGTAGTGAAAAAGAGATGATTCATAACAACACTAGAGATCCAACATAGTGAGAAAGAGATTCATGGATGGAGGAGGTTATCCAGAAAAACACTAGAGAGTCAATGGAGTGCAAAGGAGATTGTTGGATCGAGGAGGTGATCCAAAACAACACTAGAGATCCAACAGAATGAGAATGATATTCGTGGATGCAAGAGGTTATCGAGAACAACACTAGAGAGCGAATAGAGTGAGTAGGAGATTTCAGGATGGAGGACGAGATCCAGAACAACACAAGATATCCAACGGAGTGAGAAAGAGATTCTTAGATGGAGGAGGTGCTACAGAAAAACACTAGAGAGCTAACTGAGTGAGAAAGGGATTTGTGGATGGAGAAGATGATACAAAACAACCCTAGAGATCAAACAGAGTGAGAAAGAGATTCATGTATGGAGGAGGTGATGCCGAACAACACTAGAGATTCAACGGAGTGAAATGGAGATTAGTGGATGAAGTAGGTGATACAAAACGATACTTGAGATCCAACAGAGTGAGAAGGAGATTCGTGAATGGAGGTGATCCAGAAAAAACACTAGAGATCCAACAGAGTGAGAAGGAGATTCGTCGATAAAGGAGGTGATTCAGAACAACACTAGAGGGCCAACAGAGTGAGAAGAAGATTGGTGGATGGAGGACGTTATCCAGAACAACACTTGAGATCCAACATAGTGAGAAGGAGATTTGTGGATAGAGGAAGTGATACAGAACAACACTAGAGACTCAATATAATGAAAAGAAGATTCGTGGAGGGAGTAGGTGATACAGAAAAATACTTGAGATCCTACAAGGTGAGGATGACATTTGTGGATGGGGAAGGTGATACAGAATAACACTAGAGACCCAACTGAGTGAGAAAGAGATTCGTGGATGGAGGAGGTGATACAGGACAACACTAAAGATTCAACGGAGTGAAAAGAAGATTAGTGCATGGAGTTGGTGATACAGAACGACACTAGAGAACCAATGGAGTGAGAATGACAGTCGTGGATGGACGAGGTGATCCAGAATAACCCTAAAGAGTGAGAAAAATATTTCTAGATGGATGAGGTGCTACAGAAAAACACAAGAGAGCCAACTGAGTGTGAAAAAGATTCGTTGAGGGAGGAGACGATACAAAACGACCTTAGAGATGAAACAGAGTGAGTAAGAGATTCATGTATGGAGGAGGTGATGTCGGACAACACTAGAGAGCCAATGGAGTGCAAAGGAGATTGTTGGATAGAGGATGTGATCCAGAACAACACTAGAGGGACAACGGTGTATGAAAGACATTTGTGTTGTGGATGGAGGAGAATTCCAGAGCAACACTAGAGATCCAACGGAGTGAGAAAGAGATTCCAGTATGGAGGATGTGCTACATAACAACCGTAGAGATCAAACAGAGTGAGAAAGAGATTCGTTGATGGAGGAGGTGATCCAGAAAAAAACACTAGTGAGCCAACTGAGTGAGAAAGAGATTCGTTGATGGAGTAGATAATACAAAACAACCGTATTGATCAAACAGTGATAAAGAGATTCGTGTATGGAGGATGTGTTGCCGAACAACACTAGAGATTCAACAGAGTGAAAAGGAGATTCGTGGATGGAGGAGGTGATACAGGACAACACTAAAGATTCAACAGAGTGAAAAGGAGATTAGTGCATGGAGTTGGTGATACAAAACGACACTAGAGATCCAACGGAGTGAGAATGACAGTCGTGGATGGACGAGGTGATCCAGAACAACACTTGTGATACAGAAAAACACTAGAGATCCAACGGAATGAGAATGACATTTGTGGATGCAAGAGGTGATTCAGAATAACACTAGAGAGTGAGAAAAATATTTCTAGATGGATGAGGTGCTACAAAAAAACACTAGAGAGCCAACTGAGTGAGAAGGAGATTCCTAGATGGATGAGGTGATCTAGAAAATCCCTAGAGAGCCAACTGAGTGTGAAAAAGATTCGTGGATGGAGGAGACGATACAAAACAACCTTAGAGATGAAACAGAGTGAGTAAGAGATTCATGTATGGAGGAGGTGATGTCGGACAACACTAGAGAGCCAATGGAGTGCAAAGGAGATTGTTGGATAGAGGATGTGATCCAGAACAGCACTAGAGAGACAACGGTGTATGAAAGACATTTGTGTTGTGGATGGAGGAGAATTCCAGAGCAACACTAGAGATCCAACGGAGTGAGAAAGAGATTCCAGTATGGAGGATGTGCTACATAACAACCGTAGAGATCAAACAGAGTGAGAAAGAGATTCGTTGATGGAGGAGGTGATCCAGAAAAAAACACTAGTGAGCCAACTGAGTGAGAAAGAGATTCGTTGATGGAGTAGATAATACAAAACAACCGTATTGATCAAACAGTGATAAAGAGATTCGTGTATGGAGGAGGTGTTGCCGAACAACACTAGAGATTCAACGGAGTGAAAAGGAGATTAGTGCATGGAGTTGGTGATACAGAACGACACTTGAGATCCAATGGAGTGAGAATGATAGTCGTGAATGGACGTGGTGATACAGAACAACACTTCTATATAGAAAAACACTAGAGATCCAACGAAATGAGAATGACATTCGTGGATGCAAGAGGTGATCCAGAATAACACTAGAGAGAAAAATATTTCTAGATGGATGAGGTGCTACAGAAAAACACTAGAGAGCCAACTGAGTGAGAAGGAGATTCCTAGATGGATGAGGTGATCTAGAAAATCACTACAGAGCCAACTGAGTGTGAAAAAGATTCGTGGATGGGGGAGATGATACAAAACAACCTTACAGATGAAATAGAGTGAGTAAGAGATTCATGTTTGGAGGAGGTGATGCCGAACAATACTAGAGAGCCAATGTAGTGCAAAGGAGATTGTTGGATAGAAGATGTGATCTAGAACAACACTAGAGAGACAACAGTGTATGAAAGACATTTGTGTTGTGGATGAAGGAGAAATCTAGAGCAACACTAGATATCCAACGGAGTGAGAAAGAGATTTTAGTATGGAGGATGTGCTACATAAAAACCCTAGAGAACAAATAGAGTGAGAAAGAGATTCGTGAATGGAGGAGGTCATCTAGAACAACATTAGAGATTCAACGTATTGAAAAAGAGATGATTCATAACAATACTAGAGATCCAACAGAGTGAGAAAGAGATTCCTAGATGGAGGAGGTTATCCAGAAAAACACTAGAGAGTCAATGGAGTGCAAAGGAGATTGTTGGATCGAGGAGGTGATCCGGAGCAACATTAGAGATCCAATATAGTGAGAATGATATTCGTGGATGCAAGAGGTGATCGAGAACAGCACTAGAGAGGGAACAAAGTGAGTAGGAGATTTCAGGATGGAGGACGTGATCCAGAACAACACTAGATATCCAACAGAGTGAGAAAGAGATTCTTAGATGGAGGAGGTGCTACAGAAAAACACTAGAGAGCTAATTGAGAGAGAAAGAGATTCATGGATGGCGGAGATGATACAAAACAACCCAGAACAACACTTGAGAATAAAATTCGTGGATATAAAAGGTGATCCAGAACAACATTTGAGAGCGAACAGAGTGAGTCGGTGGTTTCTAGATGGCGGACGTGATCCAGAACAACACTAGACATCCAACGGAGTGAGAAAGAGATTCCTAGATGGAGGAGATGCTACAGAAAAACACTTGAGAGCCTACTTATTGAGAAGGAGATTAGTGAATGGAGGAAGTGATCCAGAAAAAACACTAGAGAGCCAACAGAGTGAGAAAGAGATTCGTGGATGGAGGAGATGATACAAAACAACTCTAGAGGTCAAACAGAGTGAGAAAGAGATTCGTGTATGGAGGAGGTGATGCCGAACAACACTAGAGATTCATCTAAGTGAAAAGGAGATTAGTGGATGAAGTAGGTGATACAAAACGACACTAGAGATCTAACAGAGTGAGAAGAAGATTTGTGGGTGGAGGTGATGATCCAGAAAAACACTAGAGAGCCAATGGAGTGCAAAGGAGATTGTTGGATAGAGGATGTGATCCAAAACAACACTAGCGAGCCAATGGCATGTGAAAGACATTCGTGGATGGAGGTGGTGAGCCAGAACAATACTTGAGATCCAACAGAGTTAGAAAGATATTCGTGGAAGGACTAGTTGATCCAGAACAACACTAGTCACCCAACAATGTGAGAAGGAGATTCGTAGATAGGTGATACAAAACAACACTAGAGATCCAACGGAGTGAGAATGACGTTCGTGAATATAAAAGGTGATCTAGAACAACTCTTGATAGCGAAGAGAGTGAGTAGGTGCTTTCTTGATGGTGGACGTGATCCAGAACAACACTAGACATCCAACGGAGTGGGAAAGAGATTCCTAGATGTAGGAGGTGCTACAGAAAAACACTTGAGAGCCTACTTATTGAGAAGGAGATTCGTGGATGGAGGAGGTGATCCAGAAAAAAACACTAGAGAGCCAACTGAGAGAGAAAGAGATTCGTGGATGGAGGAGATGATACAAAACAACCCTAGAGATCAAACAGTGAGAAAGAGATTCATGTATGGAGGAGGTGCTGCCGAACAACACTGGCGATTCAACGGAGTGAAAAGGAGATTAGTGGATGAAGTAGGTGATACAAAACAAAACTAGAGATCCAACAGAGTGAGAATGATATAGAAGGTGATCTAGAACAACACTTGAGAGCGAACAGAGTGAGTAGGTGCTTTCTAGATGGAGGACGTGATCCAGAACAACACTAGACATCCAACGGAGTGAGGAAGAGATTCCTAGATGGAGGTGGTGCTACAGAAAAACACTTGAGAGCCTACTTATTTAGAAGGAGATTAGTGGATGGAGGAAGTGATCCAGAAAAAATACTAGAGAGCCAATTGAGTGAGAAAGAGATTCGTGGATGGAGGAGATGATACAAAACAACCTTAAAGGTCAAACAGGGTGAGAAAGAGATTCGTGTATGGAGGAGGTGATGTCGAACAACACTAGAGATTCAACGGAGTGAAAAGGAGATTAGTGGATGAAGTAGGTGATACAAAACGACACTAGAGATCCAACAGAGTGAGAAGGAGATTTGTGGATGGAGGAGATGATCTAGAAAAACACTAGAGAGCCAATGGAGTGCAAAGGAGATTGTTGGATAGAGGATGTGATCTAGAAACAACACTAGAGAGCCAATGGCATGTGAAAGACATTCGTGGATGGAGGAGATGACCCAGAACAATACTTGAGATCCAATAGAGTTAGAAAGACATTCGTGGAAGGACTAGTTGATCCAGAACATCCAACAATGTGAGAAGGAGATTCGTAGATGGAGTAGGTGACACAAAACAACACTAGAGATTCAACGGAGTGAGAATGACATTCGTGGATATAAAATGTGATTCAGAACAACACACCTAAAATTATTTTATGACCACTGGAGAGAGTGATCATGATTCACAACCTGTCAAACCATGGCTGATTTGGCTTCATGCAACACAGGAGCAATGCGCTGCATGAAGTCAAACCAATTCTGTCAATATCTTTACTCATCTCCGCACCGAAGCTTTTTAACTAGTAGGGATTTGGGATGGTTAAGTGTTGGAAGTAATGGTGACCCACCGACCACCTGTAAACATACCAGAAAATGCAATAAAGTGGAAATTAAAATATGAAAATCTCGAAGCGAGAGTCATTGTGGTAGAGCTATATATGATTCCGTAGATTTTTATTCAGGGAGCATATATATATGTATGTACTTCCTACAATTCTAATCGGCATGAAGAATGACATCACTTTAATCAGGGGGATGGGATGCCAAACAGTATGCGAGAATTGGATATTTTGATGATATCCTCACTTTTGCAATGATTATTAATTTCTTCAATGATAGACAAGTTCTCTAAGAAAAATTACAAAAAGAAAAACAAACTTGCATCTACTGCTATCTCGATATTTGTTGGGTTCATTATTTGTTATTGCACTGGTTTGCTTCCTCAGAAACGTTGTATATTTTAGTTAAGTCGTCAATGATGTATCAAATGCAATTACTGTTTCATAATATTTTGTTGTGTCAAATGTACAACTCCCTAACCTAACATTCTTGGTAGTCTTGATATTTATTTATTTATTTTCATTTGATCAGGTCAATAGAACTGTGAGTGTCAAAATTAATAGAACAACTCAAGAACACAAGACTCCCAAGAATCTCCCTTCCCTCCCTGATTTTTATTTCTTTTAATTACAACAACAAAGTAGGCACTTTTCGCGACGGGACTTCGTCGCAAATAGAAAAAGCACGTTTATGACGGTACTCCATCGCGAAAAGTCACTTTTATACTCGCAAAAGTGCTTGTCTTTTGTAGTAATTTCTTTCTTAATTGTTTACATGTATGTTGCAACCTCCTTTTAGCTCCATAGCTCAATCTTTTATAAATCAATTACAATTGTTAAACATAGAATCCTAAATCTATCATTTAGAAGGAAATCAACTATTATCTATATATGACACAATATATATGCTGTGCATATCATTGCATATCTTCTTTCCTTCTTGGAATGGATCCTAGCATATTTTGGTTGATCTCCAAATCGTTAGCTGCCGAGTGTATTCTTAACACTCCCCCTCACGAAGGCAAGTAAATATCCACCATTCCGATCTTCTCTAGCATTTCTTCGAAAGGTTTAGTTGCCACTGCCTTAGTTAACATATCAGCTACCTGTTCTGTGGATCTAACAAATAGTAGAGATATAATTTTAGAATCAAGTTTTTCGATATTTGTTGGATTCATTATTTGGTATTGCACTGGTTTGCTTCCTCAGAAACGTTGTATATTTTAGTTAAGTCAATGATGTATCAAATGCAATTACTGTTTCATAATATTTTGTTGTGTCAAATGTACAACTCCCTAACCTAACATTCTTGGTAGTCTTGATATATTTTTTTTTCATTTGATCAGGTTAGTAGAACTGTGAGCTTGAGTGCTTGACAGTAAAATTGTTGAAGATATGATGGATGATGAGGTCTAATAGGCTAGCGTTATTGGGACAGTAAGCTGGAGCATGACCCATGGTTTTTGCCTTGAGCTGATAATTGGGACCCGGACAGTGATGGATGACTAGTTCTTTCTTCAAAATAAGGGTTTCTTTGGTTTCAAATTATGAAAGTTTGCAGAGAGTGGAGTAGGATGACCATTCTCAAAAATTCTAAAAAATAATGATTTTCAAAAATTCTGAAAAAATAAAATTGCTATTTTCACTTGATTTTGTAGAATTGCAGATTTTTAGTGTTTTTAGGGCTAAAACAAGCATAAAGCGAAGCATTATGGACAACAAGTCTTTTCCCATGTGGATCATTCACGAACGACATGCACTTTGGAGCCACCAACTGCGCAGAAGACAAGCTGCAGAGATAAGATCGCTAAGTATAGGAATCCTATGCGGTTCAACCTGGAAGTGCATGATATTCGATTCCCAACCACACAAATAACAGATGTCATCAGCAGTTACAGTAGATTCTGATGTTACATGGCAACCAAGCTCCACTAAGCCCCACTAATACTATGGACAGATCAGAAATTCATCTCTTCATCCCTACAGGACCATGATAGGCTGTAAATAGGCTAGATATAGGGTTCTTGGGTATCAATCAAGTTACTTAGAAATTCCATAAAAGTTACGGTTAGGAAGAAGGCAAAATCTGACAAGGGGCAGAGACGGCGCATTGTGTTAAGACAGGTCATTAGCGTGACCTGTGGGCCAGCGAATCTGGCGTAGAAGATTTAGTGCATAAATTATATTTTCCTTACTTTGTTAGTTGATTTGTTTCCTAGTTGTTTGTATAGAAAGATATATTGTTAGAATAGAAAGAATGGAAAAAAAGGAATGAGATTTGTATCTAGCTAGAGGCGTAGGGGATGGTTGATAAATATGAGCTCTTGTTCTCTCTGGAATAGACATGTAAGAATATAAAAAAAAAACAGGTAGGGTTGGTGGGAGTGTTGTGTTCAATTTACAATTTGAATTATAACTTTGTTCATGGTATCAGAGCCTCCCAGATCTTAGAACCTGCTGATTACTTATAAGGAGTAATGGCGGGTAAAGAAACGGAGAAAAATGAAGACCTCGGAGGGGATATGACCCTCCTCCAGGTGCTGAAGGAACTCCTCCAAAACTAGAAGAACTCGACTATACCGGTTGAAATACCTATGAATTCGATCAATGTTAAGCTTGATGGTACGAACTATGGGCTGTGGCTCTCTATGATGGAGACCTATCTCACAAACAAAGGAAAACTTGGCTTCGTGCGGGGAGATAAATCAACACCACTAACTACCGATGTGGGTTACGAATAATGGAAGATGCAAGACTCTATGGTGAAAGGTTTAATCCTCAACTCTCTTAATCTGAGTTTAATAGGGAACTTTCATCGTTATTCTACCGCAAGGGAGGTGTGGGATGCATTGGCTACCACCTTTTTTGACGGTTGTGATTCATCTCAGATTTATGACCTCCAACATAAGGTTAACCAATCGAAACAATTAGGTGGTTCTCTATAAAACTATTATAACGAGTTGCAGGGTTTATGGAAATAAATTGACTTTCGACGGCCCAATCCAATGGTGTGCGGTGTAGACATCGAGAGGCATAATTCATGGGTGTAACAAGATCGAGTTTACAAATTCCTAGCCGGATTAGATGACCGTCTCAATAGCACACGAGCAGATGTGATTCAGATTGTGCCCCTTCCCACCGTAGAGCAAGCATATGCTAGGATTCGAAGAGAAGAGATGAGACAGAAAGCGATGCGTAGGTAAGGCAATAATATCTCCAATTCCGCTGTTATGATTTCAAAGGGGATCAAACCTCATGAGGTATCACTTTCTCTATCTAGAACAAATTCTAAGCAGGGAAAAAAAGGAGAAGTCGGATGCTCCCACTATCACAATCCTAAGCATACCAAAGATACATGCTTCAAACTCCATGGATACCCGGATTGGTGGGTGGAATTGAAAGAAAGAAAAGCGAACAACAATAGGAAGGGATCGGCCGGGTATGCCCACCAAACTGGGGTGATCTCAGCTGGTTTTACGGGGCAGCAACAGCAGAACCCAGCTGAGAATTTCGGCTAGATTTCTGTCAGCCAGAATTCAGCAGCAGCACCCGCAGGAACTCTGCCCTCACCTGGCCGTGCCTCTCTGACTCTTGCGACTCATCTGGAAGGTACAAATAATCCAAATAGAGATGAAGGTAAGGCTCATTGTACTCTTCAGATTTCAAATTTTAATAAGTGGGTAATAGATTCGGGTCCTACCGATCATATGACATATTCAGGGAAAGACTTAGAGCAAATTAGAGAACCTAGACGAAAAGAAATCTTGAATGCAAACGGGGTGTCTTCTCCAGTCATTGGGACGGGGTGTCTTCAGGGAAATACTTTACTTGTTCGATCTCTGTCTACTAAATTAATCTCAGTAGGACAATTGGTCGAAGATTTGAACTGTGTAGTTCTAATGTACCTGAAATTCTATATTTTTCAGGACATCCTCACGAAGGAGATACTTGGGCGTGGTATTAAACGTGATGGACTGTATCATTTAGAATATTTAAGCATGGGAATTGCATGTGTGGCACAAGTGGGTACTCGAGAAAAGGATATTTGGTTATGGCATAAAAGGTTAGGGCATCTGTCTATTGGGTATATGAGAAAAATGGCCCCTTCCTTGAGGTATTTTATATAAGAATAATGAACCATTTGATCTAGTACACTCTGATGTGTGGGGTCCATCCTCGGTTAATTCGGTAATTGGCAGTAGATGGTTTGTTCTTTTTTCTGATGATAGCACTAGAATGACGTGGTAGTATTTGTTGAAAACTAAAGATGAAGTTGCTAAGTATTTTCTAGATTTTTCAAACCTAATCCAAAGACAATATGGAAGGAAAATTAAGATTCTTAGAAGTGATAATGGTGGTGAATTTGTTAATAATTTGTTGGGACAATTTTAAAAAAATAGTGGTATTATACATGAAACATCTTGTGTTGGGACTCCTCAACAGAACAGAGTTGCAGAAAGGAAGAATTAACATAATATGGAAATTGCTAGGTCACTTTTATTTGAGAATAATGTGCCACAGATTTTTTGGGATTATGCAATATCTATTGCGGTTTATCTTATGAATCGAATGCTATCCAGTACCTTAAAATTCCAGACACCTTTAGAAAATTATCGTCATATGTTAACATTCCCTCTATATTGAATTTGGCACCGAAAATATTCGGGTGTGTAGCATATGTGCATGTTCCAAAGGGGAAGAGAATGAAGTTAGGACCTTGTGCAATTAAGTGTATTTTCTTAGGGTACGGAACCAACTAGAAAGGGTATAAATGTTACCACCCGAAATCAAAAAATAAATGATAAATGATACAGTTCGGCCAAGAATTACCATGCTCAAGATCTCCAGAGGATGCTCCTAAGGTAAGTTCTCTCAACACTGAACCCGAAATACAAAGTCGATGGCCTGTAAGATTGACACGAAATGTACCACCGAAATGGTATAGGGTAGATAGTGATAAAAAAGGTGAATACCCAATAGCAAATTATACTAGCACTTCTAGTCTACCCAACATGGTGAAAACTTTCGCTGAAGAGTTGTGTAAAGTCCAAATACCAAACAATGTTGAGGAAGCCATGAGAGACCCGAAATGGGTTGAGATAATGGAAATAGAAATGAAGGCCCTAGAACAAACCGAAACCTGGAAACTAGTAGAATTGCCAAATGGAAAAAAACTTGTAGGTTGTAAATGGGTGTTTTCTGTTAAATATGATGCTACAGGGAAAATTGAGAGGTACAAAGCAAGGTTAGTGGCCAAATGATATACTCAGACATATGGAATTGACTTCCAGGAAACTTTTTCTCCAGTTGCAAAACTAAACACTGTTTGAGTTCTGTTGCCTCTTGCAGCTAATCTTGACTAGCCATTACATCAGTTTGATGTAAAAAATGCCTTCCTGCATGGTAATCTGGAAGAAGAGATTTACATGGAGATACCTCCCGGATATAAGCATCACGACTCAAATAAATTAGTGTGTAAACTAGAGAGATCGTTGTATGGTTTAAAGCAATCTTCGCGAGCATGGTTTGTAAGATTTTGCAAGGCAATGAAAAGCTATGATTACACCCAGAGCGATTCTGATCACACATTATTCTACAAGCATAATCAAGGGAAAGTAACAATTTTAATTATCTATGTCGATGACATGATAATTACTGGTGATGACATGGATGAGATAAAAGAGTTAGAAAGAACACTATCTAAAGAATTCAAGATGAAGAACTTAGGAGGTTTGAAGTATTTTCTTGGAATAGAAGTGGCAAGATCGAAGCAAGGTATCTCTCTTTCTCAACGAAAATACACTCTTGATTTGCTTACAGAAGTGGGAATGTTGGATTGTAAATCGGCTAATACACCAAGCATCCAAAATCTAAGTTAGAAGAAAACCCAAATGATAAGGCCACTAACAAGGAACAATACCAGAAATTGGTAGGAAAGCTTATCTACTTATCGCATACCAGACCAGATATTACGTATGCAGTGAGTGTAGTAAGCAAATTCATGCATGCCCTAAGTGAAAGGCATTTGGAGGCTGTGATGAGAATCTTGAGATATCTCAAGAAAAATCCAGGAAAAGGTATACAATTCAGAAAGAATGGACATTTGAAGATCTCGGGTTATACAGATGCAGATTGGGCTAGGAACCTAAATGACAGAAAATCGACATCTGGTTACTTCACATTTGTGGGAGGAAACCTTGTTACTTGGAGAAGCAAGAAACATAACGTAGTGGCGTTGTCAAGTGCAGAGGTAGAATTTAGGGGAATGTCCAAAGGCCTTTGCGAACTTTTGTGGCTAAGAAAACTCATGACTGAATTAGGGTATAAACCACAAGAAGAATGTTACTTTACTGTGACAACAAATCTGCCATCGAAATTGCACATAACCCGGTACAACATGATTGCACGAAGCATGTAGAAGTTGACAGACATTTTATCAAACACAACTTGGAGCAGAAGATTATATCTTTTCCATATGTGAGATCAAAGGAACAACTGGCAGATGTATTAACGAAGGCAGTGTCTACAAGGATATTCGAGTAGTTGATTGACAAGTTGGGCATGACAGATATCTACATGCCAACTTGAGGGAGGATGTTAAGACAGGTCATTAGCGTGACCTGTGGGCCAGCAAATATGGCGTAGAAGATTTAGTGCATAAATTATATTTTCCTTACTTTGTTAGTTGATTTGTTTCCTAGTTGTTTGTATAGAAAGATATATTGTTAGAATAGAAAGAATGGAAAAAAGGAATGAGATTTGTATCCAACTAGAGAGGCGCAGGGGCTGGTTGATAAATATGAGCTCTTGTTCTCTCTGAAATAGACATGTAAGAATATATCAAAAATAAATAAAAAACAGGGAGGCACTACTACAAAAAAAGAGATTATACACGGACAAAAATGGAAGAGCTACACGGATTTCCTACCGTGTTTAAATCGAGGGTGTATAAATAGCTCAATAACTACACACGGACATTTGTCCGTGTACAATTTCAACGATTCTACACGGATAACTACACAAACAGCCGTGTAGAAAGCCAGAATGTGTCGCTCTCCATGATACCGAGCTACACGGATATTACCTAAACAACCGTGTACGATTCTTTTTGTACACGGACTTTTAACTAAAAAACCGTGTAGCTTGCCTCTTTCTACACGGACATTTAGTTAAATGTCCGTGTAGCTCTCCTCTTTTCTACACGGACTTTAGTTAAATGTCCGTGTAGAAAGATCATTTTTTTTTTGTATTTTTTTTTTTCGGCTAGCCTCCAGTTTTGCTAGCCAGTTTTGTTACAGAGAACTATTCCAGATTTTCCATATTTTCCAGATTTCATATAACAAGAAATCCATATTTTCCAGATTACCAATAAATCCATATTTTCCAGATTAGCAAGAAATTCATATTTTTCAGATTAGCCAGAAATTCATATGCAATAAATTATACAATATTCATATACACCAAATTATACAAAATTATGGAAATCCATGTTGAGCATTGCAAAATTCCATTACAAACCACCTTGCCCACACACACCTGATATCGTCGATCTGCTCCTTGGTGTAATGCGGTTCCTTTGGCAAATTCTACAATTACAATTTGGTATTAGTTAGTAACAAGAAAAGGTAGATGAAATACTGTCGCAAATATCAATTGCTATTATATAGGAACAATTAATATGAATTACATACCGCGTTTGGGAATTAGAATTGTATTCTTTCGACAAAGTCAAACATGAAAATCATCGTGTAGTAAGCGCATTCCTAACCCTCCAACTGTTGCGGGCCCTGAAATTTGCATTTAGCGGCCTATGTTAGAATGATAATATTTTTTTGGACAATATATATGAAATTATAAATTTATAGTGTGCTCACCAGCAACCACTTCCAACCCAACTTGGTTTTCTTGCTCTTGTTATGCAATCCTCCCTCTTTAACATATTTCGCAAAAGCCCTTACACAATTGAGTAAATGTTTATAGCAATTTTATAATTTTATATAATTGAAAAAAATTCAAACCAATTAAATTATTATTGCTTACTTGTTGACATAAGGGAAGATATCTTTGCACTTGTTAGCCGGGATACTTCCTCCGGGCTTACAAGAATCAACAATTATGCTCGTATTTAGGTAAGGCACAATGATTATCAGACACCAGTGCTTGCTGTGGGAGGATAAAAATTAAAGTACTTTAGCATATAATAGTAACACGAGTGTTTGCTAATATGAACAATACATAAGCTAAGGTTAGAATTAACCTCTGGTGGTACGGCACGAGAATGAATTTCTTCTCCTCCTCCTGAGCACGATGCAGCGCTGAACACATGTACTCGATACCCTCCTTCGAAGAACTTCTCAGCATTGTGGCACTCACTAGCTCGGGGTCCAGAAATATGCACAAGTTCTTCCTTTGTACCATCTCATCACAGTTTCGGAATAGCTTCCTGAAAACTCAAAGGTTTACATTAGAATTATATTTGAGTTGTATACAATAATGAAAATAATTTTGAGTCACTAACATGAGGAAAATGGAGATGAACGACACATCGAGCCATTTATCGGATGACGAGTGGTGGAGAATGTCCCTGAAGTCTTTGAACGACATAGTGATAATACCGCCGCCATGTAAAAACATCCCAGGTGGGACAGGGATGAAGATATCCCTCATGCCTTCGGGTGCCGACATCAGGCGGTTGTGGAGAAGGCGCAAATCACCGGGTAAACGGCTGTATTCTTCTTCGGTGACCAAAGGACGGTCTGGTGATCCTTAATTTTTGGAATCATTAGACAAATTTTGGAATTTATCATAATTTTTATCACTAATTTCATCTTCCGCGTCACGAAACATTTCCTCCAGATTTTCAATAAACTCGTGTTCTACATTTTCACCAGAATTCATCTCCATCTCATCATCGTCGTTCCCGGGTTCAATATTATCAAAAATTTCGACATCCTCGTAATTCTCGTTCCAATCAAGTTCAAAATTATCAGAAATTTCTACATTCTCATCATTCAATTCACAACGATTAAAATCTTTATTGGTACTACTACTTTCACCAAATTTCTCACCGTGCATGATCCAACATGTATATCTCTTCTTAAATCCCCGACAAATTAAATGACCTCTAATTTCTTCGGAGTCCACAAATCTTAAAATATTTTTACAATCTCTACAAGGACACAAAATGTCTTTTTCTTTTTTCTTCACTCTATACATCTCAGCAAATTTTATAAACTCATCAACGCGAACCAAATATTCTTCATTGTCACGTCGCAATTCATACATCCAACTTCGATCCATCTGTAAATTAAATTATAAAAATGATTTGATCAATTAATCAAGCATGGTCAACATATATTGTACCAAATTTTGGGCTTACAAAGGGCCGGTTTACAATCCTAACCCACTCTTTGAATATTATGTCTCATATGTGAACACATATTAGCAAGTTTTAATTAGTATTTGAGAAAAATTCGGCAGCATTTCCCCTTAACTCCCCAAGTATGCGTACGAACCACATACTCGTAGGAGCAATAAGGGAAAATACCGTCGAACTTTCCTCAAATACTAATTAAAACCCACTAATATGTGTTCACATCCTAAATGAGACACAATATTCAAAGAGCAGTCCCAAAACGGGGACTGTCCAAAATTAATCCCTATTGGATTAATTTTGAACGGGCATGGACCTAAAAATCATTTATAGGTCGGTTATTGGACAACAATACACTAATTATATATTTACATTACCTAATTACTAATTAAATCAAGCATGCATGCATATATTACACACCTAATTAAATAAGCAATAATAATTACTAAACAGAAAATTAGAGAGGAAAAAGGAAAATATGTATATACTAACCTTCGAAATTTAGAGAGGAGAAAATAAAAACTTCAAAGATGACAGATTCCAGCTATGCTAGCCTTTAATTTGCGAAAATCAGATCTTAGTTCAAAACAGACAGAGGGCGTATTAATTACTTGATCAAAACGGCGCTGGAAAGGAGAAGTCTCTGGAAGAGAAGGGCCCTTTTATATTGGATAAAACCCTACACGGCTTTTCTACACGGATTTATACTTAACAATCCGTGTAGCTCTGTCACAATTTAAACACGGTTATTTATTAAAAAAGCCGTGTAGCATAACCCTTTATACACGAATATTTGATAAGAAAACCGTGTAGCTCTATAACTATTCTACACGGACATGTAACTAAAAACCGTGTAGCTCTCTTAATATTTGTACACGATTATTTAATCAAATATCCGTGTAGCAATTCATATACGGATTTTTGTATAATATCCGTGTAGCTCTCTCAATCTTTTCCACACGGTTTCTTTCCACACGGCTTTTTTTTCCCTAATAAACCGTGTAGCTCTCTCAAACAATTATACACTGATTTATAACTAAGTGTCCGTGTATAATTCCCCAATATTTTTTACCCTTTCACAATTTCATATTTGACACACGGTTTTTATATAAAATTAGAAAAACCGTGTACAATGTGCAGTGTAGAATTAGCTTTTTTGTAGTAGTGAGGGTTGGTGGGAGTGTTGTGTTCAATTTACAATTTGAATTATAACTTTGTTTACATTGGAGGCCAAGGGACAGAGACGGCGCAATGAAGGCGAAATCCTTGCAAAGGAGTACTATATAGAAACGGTTCGGAAACCATGTATAATGTACCCCCCTATTCATACACGACGCTTGGAGACATGGTTCTGTAACCGTGTGACATTAGCTTTTCGGACAGTGTATGGTCGCGTTTTCTGTACTAGTGTAAGCTCCCATTATGAATTGAATTTTTTTATTTATAACCTTTTAAGTTCTTAATTTTTATAAAAATTATTATTATTAGTTTCCTCATAACATGAAATAGATGACACTTATTCCTCCAATCTTAAATTGGTGGTTCCGCTCGTGGTCAATAAAGTTGGCTTCTAGACATGCGGCATCGATCCATCTCTATTATTGTGTTGAATGTTATACTTGACAGCAGATTGTGTAGAGGTAAAATTATTTCATGACCACTGGAGAGAGTGATCATGAATTCACAACCTGTCAACCATCAAGAAAGTCACTCTCTCTATTTATTCAGGCCATCAATCCATGTTGAAAATTCTGCAGGGATCTATCTATTGGAATATTGAATCAGGTAATTTATTTAAAAGAACAAGGACATTTTTGTCATTTGTCGTTATGCAAAACAGAGGTCCTTTTCTTCGCAATATTGCATTTTAAATGGGACTTGGGGCTATCAGGGTTTAGATTTTACATTATTGGGCTTCGTCAATGATGTATCAAATGCAATTACTGTTTCATGATATTTTGTTATGTCAAATGTACAACTCCCTAACCTAACATTCTTGGTCAATAGAACTGTGAGCTTGAGTGCTTGATAGTGTAATTGTTGAAGATACGATGGAGGATGAGGTTTAATAGGCTAGCGTTATTGGGACAGAAAGCTGGAGCATGACCCATGGTTTTTGCCTTGAGCTGATAATTGGGACCCGGACAGTGATGGATGACTTGTTCTTTCTTTCCTGTGCCCAATTGCAGGATTTATATATTCAACTAGTAATTTTTTTGCTCTTATATTTAGTTGCAAGCTGTGCAAAATTGTGGCTAAAACTTTCAAACTTTTTTCTAGTTTGGGCACCTTTCTGATTTGTTATACTTAGATTTATCGAATTTCACAGCTCATCATTTTGGCTTAACTAAACTATATATATTAACTTTCATTGGCCCGAAAAAAGCATTGTAATTTAGGAGGATAGTAATATCAATCTTGACAACTAACATCCATGTAAATTCCTAACAAACCCCAAACGAGTAACACCATCTTTGCTATTCAAATGTAGGAGCATTAATTTTCATGAGAGCTTCACTACTTTCTCCTAGATTCTCTAGCGACCTTCTACTGTCGTTATAGTTAATTGGTCATACTTGTACAAGTTGCTATCAGTATCAAACTCTGATCCAATGCTTCTGCAAAATAAGGGTTTCTTTGGGGTTGGTAGCTCCAGGTTGTCACATGATAGCATCATGACAACTGATGACATAGATGGCCTATCATCAGGGCATTCTTGCACACATAAAAGACCCACATGCATGAATCTTGATAGCTCTGTTGTAAGAATTGAGCTTTCTACGGCTTCATCAAGTAGCTTCAAAATGTTTTCTTCCTCCCAAAATTTCCAAGCCTGGGGTGTGAATTATGAACGAAGTAGGTGTTAGCAATTCTCTTTGACCACATCAGTTTTGCTGTATAAATTATTAAAAAAAAATACGAGAATAATACTTACATATGCAAGAAGGTTTTGATTCCCCTGGTTCCTCTTGCCAAATATAATCTCAAGGAGTATTACTCCAAAACTATACACATCAGATTTGACAGAAAATGTACCCTCTGTGATATACTCAGGAGACATGTATCCACTTCATATAAAAAAAATACAAATAGAGGAAATTAATAAGCAAAATAGTTAAACATATTCCATATGCAACATATATAAAATTGAATGTACATACCGAGTGCCAATCACTGTTTCTGTGCTTAGTACTGCCTGTTCTCTTTCAAACAATCTTGCAGTGCCGAAATCTGAAATCTTAGGATTCATCTCTTCATCTAATAAAACATTTGCTGCTTTGAGGTCCCTATGGATTATGTTGAATCTAGAATCGTGATGAAGGTAGAGAAGCCCTCTTGCAATCCCTGTTACAATTTCCAATCTCGTTCTCCAACTCAAAGAGGCATGCTTCTCTGCATCTGTTGCAAGTTCCCATGAATTATGTTGGAGTCAGCACTGACTTAGAAGGCCCAAGCCCAATTCGGCAAAATCAAGATTGATCTAGATTTCTCTGAAGATTTCAAACCGACTTTGTAATGTCGGTTAATTTGAATATACAAATAAATAAAATATATATTATCTAGTTGTAAGAATAGTTTAGAGTGAGAAATAAAATTCGTGTCAATAGTTTCATTTGGTATTATAAATTGATAAATGATCAAATAGTGGAAACAATTAATCAATAATTTTGTGAAGTCAGTTGCTTACTGAATATGAAGAAATCTAAACTTTTGTTGGTCATGAACTCGTAGATTAATATTCGCTCATTGTTCTCAATGCAACATCCATGGAGTTTAACAAGGTTCCTATGTTGTAGCTTGGCAATCAGTGTAACTTCATTCATAAATTCGTTCAATCCTTGTGATGAAATCATGGACAGCCGTTTCACTGCAATTTCTTGGCCACTAGGGAGCTTGCCCTAATATGTAGCAAGTTATCATTTTGATTAATGTCTAGTTAACTTTTCAGTATGCTTTAATTTGAGAGAATATTTTTTTTTTAAAAAAGGTAGATTGTCACATGTCTTCTTATAGCTGAACATTAGCAGGATTCAAATAAGAAGAATACCTTGTAGACAATGCCAAAACCGCCTTGTCCTACTTCATTTGTTATTGAAAAATTGTCAGTGGCTTGCAAAATTGTCTCCATGTCAAAAACAGGGAGGTCTGTACCTTCGTACGAGTCATTTTGTGCCAGGGACTTTTTGGTTTTATCTGCAGAAAATATGATTTCTATATAAATTATGAAGATTAGAGATCACAAAGCCACAGTAAATTTGATTTGCACAATCTGTTTACCTTGTTTTGCAGATATCATCTTCTTCCTTTTGAATAGATATCCAAATAAGCATATTAAAAGCACTGATATTACGATGCTTGTTATTGTTCCGAATATTATTGCCAGCTTCCTTTTGTTACTTGTTCCTGCATTTATAGAGGCACTTATCAAAACCCAATTTCCTTTTTCCTTCAATAGAAGAGGAACAATTCATGAAAAGAAAATCTTAGCAATTTTTACCTGCTATCACTACTCTATATTCTGTTAATATTTGTTGCTTTTACATCTGGACAAATCCGCAAATACTTTTCTTCAATAATTAGTAATTTGATGATTAACAATTAAATTAGAAAGAAAGATATTTGTACCCAATTCAGACTTTGAAACCTTCACATAGAGGATGTCTTTCCCACCAATGACATACTTGATGTCAATTAGTGCAGTGTTCCACATAACACACCCGCTTCCTTTTGCCCTTATATCTAATGGGGAATAAGCCAAGCATGAACAATTCATCAAGCACCTCCTCCTGCACTCCTCAACACTTATAGTAGCATCTACAGTTGCATTATCGGAATATGGTAACTTCACCCCATTTAACCGATAAAACCCATCACTGTTACCAGTACATCCTACCGGGGTTCGTCGTTTGCACCCTTGTGAATAATCACTCATGTTCCATTCTCTTGGTGTCGCTATCTCAAATCCTCTGAGACAACTACAAACGGTGATACTATTAGGCTGACATATACCGAAAGCACCACATTTCCCATAGTAATCACACTCATCTTTTGGTCCTGACCATAGCTCATTCCAACTCTGTTGATCTGGGTCCCAAATCAACCGTTGCATTATACCAGCATCATTCACGAATAATCGGGACAAAATCTGGGTTGATTTATCCTCAAATCCATATGACACCTCATCTTTATCCCACACAAAAAGGAAAGTAATCTTATCACTATAAGAAACTACCTGGTCCACCCCACTAAAATATATCCCATTCCACATTCCAGTTCTGAACCTAATTTGATCACGGTCCGATATGACAATCTCTGGAGCACCTTCAGTGTCCATCTTTACCGTGTAGTTTCCTTTTGATGGATTGCTGCTGCTTTTCCATGAAGAAAGCACCGTTTCAAACCCAGTTGTCAAGTTCTTGCCAAGTTTCATCCCAGGAATCAATGAGTCTGTTGGATGATCAAAGCTTTGCCATACGATAGTATTACTTGTTTGATCTTTCAGTACAAGATTGCCTGAATCATTCAATTGCAATATTGTACTAATATCATTTCTAATACTCGTCGAGTTAGTACTAGATGACCAGACCATCCTTTCAGATGAATCATATAGCACTAGAGATCCGTTGTTATGTATGGTTAGTATTCCAAAACTGTTGTTCAAGGGACTATCTCGGTTGGCAACCCACACAACAGTTTCTCTTGAAACACTGAACCATATACCGATAAAAAGGTCAGGGGAGGAGTCCGGATGGAAGAAGCCTAGCGTGAATGTTTTGTTGGATGAGATGAGAGACTGTCCTATAGTAATGTTTTGGCCGGGAAGTAGGGTATCCTTAGACCAGGTAAGCGGTGAGGATGCAAACAGAAAAATAGCAATTATGAGTTGCTTGTGACGTTGTGTCTTCATGTTTTCAATTTTAAGGGGATAGAACAATTAATGTGCATTAATTGTGGGGATAAGAGAGAGATGGAGAGAGAGAGGTAACAGATGGCCATTGTCCCCCTTTGTATAGCTTGACTGCTTCACCCTTCTTTGTTAAATTGGGTCCCACACACCTTTGATTTTTTTTCCTTTACTAATTTTTAAAATATACCATTAAAAACTGCCTAATTTAATGCAATTAGAATATTCCTTATCATACTAGAAACTTGATACTTATGATAAAAAAAATATAGAATATTCCTTATCATATCAGAAACTTGATACTTCTGATAAAAAAATAGTATGTAGCTCATCCTCTTGTATCTTCTATAGCACCTTATTCTTGCCCGAACTTTAAACATGTGAAAAAATGTTTAACTTAATTTATCAATAAAATATTTTCATTTTTGAAATTAGCATACTGTTTTGTTTAATTTTAGAAACTGATCATACTTCATGCTGATATTTAAAATTTTGGATTTTAAAAATATATATGGGGCCAGCTTGGTGGTTTCTGTTTGGGATTAAAAGATCGGGACCTGAGCACTTTTTTAATTCAAAAATTGAAATTTTTTAATTTTTAGTAAATATGAGAATTGTAAATTATAATTTTGAAAAGTTTTTTATTAAGTATATTAAACCACAGAACTAATAATTTAAAGTTAATATGGAAAATATAAAATTTTAATTTTGAAAATTTTCATATTAATTAGTATTCAACTTTAAACCTACTAATTTTGATGTTTGAAAAAAGAAAATTTCGCAAATAGAAAATTTTAGAAAATTAATATATTTTAATGTTTAAAATTTGGGAAATCAGATTATACGTTGTTGCAAGTTGAATTTTAGAAATTCAGAAGAATATGAGTTTTAAAAGATGAGCTGAATTCGAATGACCTGTATCCCCACAAAATCTCATCCAAACTGACAATTATCCAAATCTAACAAAACAATTCGAAAATTTGATTATTAAATTGGGTTCTAAATAGCACGCCATAGCAGCGCTATAGTGTTTTCAGACCATAAAAGCTATGGCGCTATCAACGCTATAGCGTGTTATAGCGGCACAATATGGACATAGCACCATTTTTTTAGCCGTTCCGCTATGACACGATGAACGCTGTTTAAACCTTTGATTAAACATAACAATATTATGGTATACATGCATTTATCATGCATGATACATTTAAACCTGTTTTTTATTTTAATATCCTCCAAAAATTAAAAAAATTCTAAATTTACCCTCGATTTATTTTTATTTTTAAAACTGCCCCAACCGTTAGAATTCTGGGCGGCTCTTATTCTTTAAGGACTTCCAGAAATTCTGGTGGTTCTATATGATACTATGGTTTTACTAAGAACACCAGCAGAGGTGGCTTTGAAGAAGACCGGAGAACTAATGTGTGGACTAAGTAGTCAGCTCTACTTTTTTTTGTGGTTGAGGTGATTGATGTATGCCTCTGTTTTGCTTTGTTTGTATCTAGAACGGGTACCAGAGATGTGGTACCAGTAGATTTTGTATGATATTTCTTTTAATAGAAATCTGTGCACTTGATTCCATCTATCTAAAAAATAAAATAAAATAAAATAAATAAATACATGTTAAAGTCATCACATTTAGTTTTACTAAAGTAATTCCAGCACTCACTTTTAGAGTATGTTTGGTTGGATTGAGAATAGGCTATTTTTTAAGTTAGGCTATTCGGAATAGCCTATTCGGTGTTTGGATGGATTAGAATAGCTAGAATAGTGAATCCAAACTTTTTGTCTTATTAGAATAGACTATTCTTAATAATTTTTGAGATTTGACTATTCTAATAAGACAAACAATAGTTATTCTTAATTTGACTATTCTAGCTATTTTTGTTTTACAATCAAACATATCGTTAATATATAGCGGTACCAATAGTATAATTAATAATAGAGATTAAAGAAATTAAATCATTCTTTTTGAATGAAGATTGGAAACGAGTGAATGATATTAAATTGTTAAAAATCCTCAAAATTTATTTTCATACTTTCAAAATTTATCTATATTCAGACCTAGTATTTCATACTTTCAAAATTTATTTTCTAGCCTGATATTTGTTCAAAACCAGCTAAAGCTTATTTTAGAGCCATATTCATAGTTTGAATCAGTAGCTGAATACAACAAAGTATCATACGCATAGTTTAAGTTGATTGGAATAATAGATTCAAGAAATTAAATTTTCCTGGGCCTTGCTAAATTTGATTGGAATTTGCGTGGAAATTTCATAACTAATTTTGTTATATCGGATGAAAGAAACGGAAGTAGTTCATGGAAAAATTATTTGAGTGGTGGGCCCCACTGGTGGAAAATTGCGGTATGACTCGAAAAATTGCTCTAATCTTCTAACAAATGCTACATCAGTTGTCGTTTGTTGGAATGTTTGCGGAATGAAGACTAAATGCAGAAAGAATTAAAACGAAAGAGGACTTCTAGAAATTCTGGTGGTTCTATATGATACCATGGTTTTACTAAGAACACCAGCAGAGGTGGCTTTGAAGAAGACTGGAGAACTAATGTGTGGACTAAGATTAGCTGTACTTTTTTGTGGTTGAGGTGATTGATGTATGCCTCTGTTTTGCTTTGTTTGTATCTAGAACGGGTACCAGAGATAAGGTACCAGTAGATTTTGTATGATATTTCTTTTAATAGAAATCTGTGCACTTGATTCCATTTATCTCAAAAATAAAATAAAATAAAATAAATAAATACATGTTAAAGTCATCACATTTAGTTTTACTAAAAGTAACTGGAGGACTAACTTTTAGGGTATGTTTAGTTGAATTGAGAATAAGTTATTTTTGAAGTAATTAGGTTATTCGGAATAGCCTATTCGGTGTTCGGTTGGATTATAATAGTTAGAATAGTGAATCCAAACTTTTTGTCTTATTAGAATATATATTCCTAAGAATTTTTTAGATTTGACTATTCTAATAAGACAAACAATAATTATTCTTAATTGGACTATTCTAGCTATTTTTGTTTTGCAATCAAATATACCCTTAGTATATAGCGCTACCAATAGTATAATTAATAATAGAGATTAAAGAAATTAAATCATTCTTTTTGAATGAAGATTGGGACCGAGTGAATGATATTAAATTGTTAAAAATCCTCGAAATCGGGTGGAAGAGAAGTCGGATGCCCGCACGACTTGTCAAAAGCAGTGAATGGATACCATAAATCCATGAGCGATAAATTATAATGAATAGACAAAATCGAAGTCTATGGAAAATCTTAACTAAACGACAATTGTCTATGGAAAATCTTATTCAAAGACGAAAGTTCCAATGAAAAATTAGGTCTATATTTTGATGATTGTCCGCGCGACTGAGCACGTTAAAGTTCCAAGGAGAAAAATAAATAAAAAATATTCCTCAACTATTTTTATGATCCAAAATAAATTTTATGTTGAAGTGTGAATTATATATAATTCATTAATTTATGTTTTTGTTTAAAAAAGGTATTATATGCCCATTTAATGCAAAATAATATAATTACAACCTATCATCTAGCGGTGGACTCAGTATTTCTATCAAGATATAGCATGAATAATCGGGCCCAAACCCATAAATTGGGTTCACTGTGATCTAGGGGTGGACCCAATATTTTTGTCAGGATAGAGCAAGAATAATCAGATTCAAATAGTTAATTGGGTTCAAACCAATTAGCAAATCAGATACAATTCTAAAAGGCAATCCAAACAGTCTCCAACTTTCCTTTTGTTGAATTAAACTTTTAATTTGAGAATAAGAAGCAAGAGGTACCGTGGTCATGATTTGAGATCTTATTGCTTCATAACTCGGGTTTAGTCCCGCGAAGTACTGAAAAATATCATCCTCTTCGGCCTGCTTCTGGAGTGTGGCCAGATCTATTGTTATTGGCTGGTAGGATCGAAGCTCATTGCTTTTTTTTCAAGAGACTCAATATTGCTTTTTGACCCTTGTTTTTCCTGTTGAATTTCCTGAATAAGTTGATAAATATGTGAGAAATTATTTTGCTCGCCATGCATGACTTTTACCGCGTCACACAACTCATGTGTCGTTTCTGCTATCATAAAGAGGTCAGTATAGCCGGCTCCATTGAGTTCATGAGTAAGGTGATGATTCTAACGTTTGTGGTTCTCCACTTTTTTGCTGCCTTTTTTTCTTCATCGGTTAGTTTTGCCGAATCTGTAGTTTCTGGTTTTTTATTTTCTCCATTGATGTAATCTAACATCTCTCGACCACTTTATGGCCTTGGATGCTTCCCTTGCCCATGACACGTAAATTTTGCCATTGAATAAAGTGTTTGTTAGCTTGGAGAAATTCGTTGCCTCGATTTGTTCTTCTTGAGGCATCTTTCTTCTTGTGGAATTTTGTTTTGATTTTGTGTTTTGATTTTGTGTTTTTTCAATCACATCACTCTTGTGGCTCTGATACCATGTTATTTTTTGTAAGATAAAAATAGAAGAAATTAAGAAAACAAATTTTATTTGCAATCTTATTTTTCTGATTTCAGGTATTCCTATTTATACTTACAAGGCAAGAAAAATGTTAGCCGTTGGAATGCACTATTCCCTATTTACTATTAATTACAAGGTACTATTTCCTATACTAGTAAATAAACTAGCTGTTATAATTTTTAGTCTTATTTTATATTTCAACAAATACATTATTTTGGTATCCCACTACTACAGAAATGGTCATTGTACACGGCACATTGTACACGGATTTGGCAATTTTATATAAAAACCGTGTAGAAGTTGTAATTTTTTGGATGCCTGAAATATCTGTAGGATCTCTACACGGATATTTATTAAAGAAGCAGTGTAGAAAGACGTGAGAGAGCTACACGGACGTTTACCAGGAAATGTACACGGCTTATTGTTTAAATAACAGTGGAGAAAGCCTTGAGAGAGCTACACGGATTCTTAATTAAAGAACCGTTGTTGCACCAAAAGGTAATGCACAAAGTTTCAGTACAGTAAATTGTACCTTTTAAACCTTAGATACACCTTCGGCTCAGATTGCAAGTGCACAGTCCTATCGAATAGTATATTGTCGGGTATCGATCACAGGGACGGTTTGATAATTACCGGACTTAGCTTAAGCTACAGAGATTCTAGAAGTCTGCAAAGGTTGATTTGGGGTATTACTTATCCTAACAGTTCAAATAACAGTAATGAAAGACAATAAAGTAAGTTTGATTTGGGTTTAATTAATTAAAAAGGAGTTCCTAGGGTTTCTGATTTCATCTCAGCCAAGTCTCAAGGTGCCCGGTCCGTGCACTTTCATGCACGGGCCGTGTGTAATGTGCACGGGCCGTGTACTCTCGTACACGGTCCGTGTGGCCCTCGAGTTAATACAACAGCTACTGGTTTCTGTGTTGATTTTCCTGTGCAGGGTTCTATTGACCGAACCCAAAGTACCTAGACCTCAACTCTCGCATGTTGGCTTAATTACTCGGTGCGGAATTCAATTTCTGCCCTCCTAGGATTCTCAAACCTCAACTTTCGCTTGTTGGTTTAATAATCCTAAATCACTTGTTGGTT
This sequence comes from Carex kokanica, assembly GCA_025461125.1. Classification (NCBI taxonomy): domain Eukaryota; kingdom Viridiplantae; phylum Streptophyta; class Magnoliopsida; order Poales; family Cyperaceae; genus Carex; species Carex kokanica. The sequence goes on along the minus strand of JAJGRX010001217.1, from coordinate 864,636 downwards.
TACTAAAGATATCCTCGATCTCTCAATACAAGGAAAAGTTCACCTCTCGGCTACTACTTGGTTTCACCTCTCGGATCGTAAACCTATCTCAAATATTTAGTTTGGTCGAGTGAATATCAAGGTTATTTATATTCCATTTAGATGAGGCCTTTCATCTAGCGGATTAACAATTCAATTTAAACGAATTCTACTAAGCAATAAAATACTACACAAGCAAGCAAGCACAAGATTCAACACAAATTCCAAGTAACTAGCAAATAAAACAAAGCATTCGACTACATCATAACCCTAGAAACATAAAAGTCTACTCAAGCATAATTGAAAAGCAAAAACAAATAGCAATAATAAAGTTCATGACAAAACTCGAAGAGAGAGATGAAGAATCGTCTCCAAACTTCTTCTCCAAGCCAAGATTTCTTCCAAGAGCCAGCCGTCCCCCTTTAGGTCTGGAAATCTCCTCCTTTTAATGCCCAAAATTGCGTATTAAAAGCCTTCCTTTTTGACCTCCCCAGCTGGCATCTGTTTCCATCTCCAGTCTGGATTTTCGGATTTTCTGTGTACGGTCTGCACAAAAATGTGTACAGACCGTGTGCCTGTGTTTTAGAGATTTAGCACTCTCTGTGTGGTTACGCAGCTAAGGTACGGTCCGCACAAAAATGTGTACGGACCGTGTGCCTATGTATTTGGCTCAGATTGTAGATCTTCTCGCAAACTTTCCGAAAAGTGGTCATACACCCGGAACGGAGTTAAAGTCAAAATCTATGACTGTTTTAATTTCAGGTGCTGAAATTTCAGCATCATATACAGGTCGTGTGGATGGTGTCTTGGTCGTGTCTGTGGTTGGGCAGAGTGTTGTACGGTCCGCATCAGAAGGTACACGGACCGTATATAAACCTTTGAATTCCATATTCTTCCTCAGTTTCGCCCGTTTTCTGCAAAGTAAGAACAAATGCGCAGCAGTACCACATTCTATAGATATTCAATGAAATAAAACACGATTTGACAGTTTTAGGCACAGATTTTGGTACAAAGTTTGGTCGGAATATAGATAAGAAAGCGAGATATCAACTGTGAAGAAATGGAAGAATTGTACACGGATAAATGTTTAAATGACAGTGTAGAGAACCTGTGGGAGCTACACGGATGTTTAATAAAGAGCCGTGTAGAAAGGTCGAAATTGTACACGGTTTTTTGTTTAAATGACAGTGTAGATAACCCTTGAGAGAGCTACACGGACGTTTAATAAAGAGCTGTGTAGAAAGGATATTTTAGGTTTTTGGTTATATAAAAGGCCTTCTCCCCAGCGCCGTTTTGATCAATTTATATTCTTCCCTCTCACAGTTAACAATTGGGTTGAGATGTAGGTTTATCAATTGTTTCGGATCGCAAAATCAATATGAGCTACTGTTTTGGGAGCTCACAGATGAGCGGTCCGATATAATTGATAACCTACATCTCGAATTCCCATGCGAAGTGCTTCATTTCCCCAATTAATTGGTCTGATTTCTGCGCTAAAGTGTTTTTCGAGGGTAAAGATGTTATAACTGGAGGCCGGATCTGAGATATTGGAAGTTAATTTGTATTTCTCCTCTAGATCTTGCTAAGGTGTTTAGTTTAGGACATATAACCAAAAGGCTACTTAGGTTAATGTAACTAAAGTAGTCCTTACTTTGGTTACATTAACCTAAGTAGTCTTTTGGTTAGTTCCTTGCAAGATCCAGAGGAGAAATTATCTCTCTTCTGATCAATTTTACTGGACGAAGAGTTGGGTAAGAGTTGGGTGAAGAACTTTCAGAGCCGGATGAAGAGGTGAATGTGACCTTCAGAGCCGGATGAAGAGTCGAATGAAGAGTCGGAGATCATCTGACTCTTCATTCGACTCTTCATCCGGCTCTGACGGTCCTTCATCGACCTCTTCCCTTTTTTTTGATGGTCCTTCATCCAACTTTTTACTCAACTCTTTCTTTAGTAAAACATGTATCTTCATATTACCCCTCTGTAAACCCTACTGGCACCAAAAGGAAAGAACCACCCTATTCTAGTCCTTAATGGAAATTTTTAGTTTACATATGAATTTTTATTCCAACTTTTGTAATGCTTTAATTTTGTATAATTTAGTGTACATGAATTTTTAGTTTAAATTGCTATGTTTTGGAATTCTGGATTTTAAATGTCTTCCTCTGTTTTGGAAATTGTTTGTTTTGCTATCTGAAAAACATAGAAAAAAAACTAGTTGACAGCCAAAAAAAAAAAAAAACAATGCTACACGGACGTTTAATAAAGAGCCGTGTAGAAACGAGAAATAGTACACGGATTTTTGTTTAATTAACAGTGTAGAAAAATAATTCTACACGGCTGTTTATATAAAAGTCTGTGTGTGTCTTTCTACACGGATTTATAAGTAAATATCCGTGTACAAAGGTTATTAACTGAAACAAAGTCGAAAAAATGGAGGCTAGCCAAAAAAAATAAAACATAATTAGGAAAAAAAAAAGAATTCTAAACGGCTGTTAATATATACACGGCTGTTTATATAAATGTCCGTGTAGAAAGGTTAATCTAAACGGCTACCTATATAAAAGTCCGTGTAGCTCTCTTAATGCTTTTTACACGGATTTATAGATTATTATCCGTGTAGAAAGGTTATTTTATGGTTGGAACTATATAAAAGGCCTTCTTCCGGCGCCATTTTGATCAATTAATACTCTCTCTCTCTCTCTCTCTGTATTGAATTGGTCTGATTTCTGCGCACAAGGAACGAGGCCGGATATGAGATCTAGCTTGGAAGTTAATTCGCATTCCTCTCTATTGCCAAGGTTTAGTCATACATATATATATTTCTCTTTTCTTTATCTAATTTTCTGTTACTGATTAATATTGCTTAATTATTTCTGTCAATTTATTACTTAATGCATGCGTGCTTGATTTGTTAAGATAATGTAAATAATTAGTGTATTGTGGTCCAATAACCGACCTACTGATGCTTTTAGGTCCATGCCCGTTCAAAATTAATCCAATAGGGATCAATTTTGGATAGTCCCCCGTTTGGGACTGCTCTTTGAATATTGTGTCTCATTTAGGATGTGAACAGTACATATTAGCAAGATTTAATTAGTATTTCTCCTCATTGCTCCTACGAGTATGTGGTTTTTACGCATACTTGGGGAGTTAAGGGGAAATGCTGCCGAATTTTTCTCAAATACTAATTAAATCTCGCTAATATGTGTTCACATATGAGGCATAATATTCAAAGAGTGGGTTAGGATTGTAAACCGGCCCTTTGTAAGCCAGAAATTTGGAACAATATATATGCTGACCACCATATATGTTTAATTGGAATTTTTTTTTTACTTTAATTTACAGATGGATCGAAGTTGGATGTACGAATTGCGACGTGATAGTGCAGAATATTTGGCTCGCATTGATGAGTTCATAAAATTTGCTGAGAGTTATAGAGTGGACACAAAAGATAACGACATCTTGTGTCCTTGTAGAGATTGTAAAATTTTTATAAGATTTGGGGATTCGGAAGAAATTAGAGCTCATTTGATTTGTCGGGGATTTAAGAAAATATATACATGTTGGTTTATGCATGGTGAGAAAATTGGGAAATGTAGTGGAACCAATATAAATTTTGTTTTGGACGAGAATGATGATAACGTAGAAATTGTTGATAATTTTAAATTTGAATGCAACGATGATTTTGAGAATGTCAAAAATTTCGATAATGCTGGGCTTGATTGCAACGAGGATGATGAGGTGGAGATGAAATATTGGTGAAAATGCAGAATACGATTTTACTGAGAATCTAGAGGACATGTTACGTGATGTGGAAGATGAAATTAGTGATAAAAATTATAAAAAATTTCAGTATCTGTCTAATGAATCTAAAAAGCCGTTATATCCTGGGTGTACCAAATTTACAAAACTATCAGCTGTGTTGAAATTATTGAACTTAAAAGCAGACAACGGTTGGAGCGATAAGAGTTTCACGTCCTTATTAAAGCTTTTACGAGAGATGCTCCCAGATAACAACGAGTTACCCTATATCAGGCGAAGAAGTTGATCTGTCCAATGAGTTTGAAGATTGAAAAAATACATGCATGTCCGAATGACTGTGTATTGTGACGTGGAGAGTACGAGGCCATGCATGTTTGTCCTAAATGCGGTGTTTTACGGTATAAACGCAAGGACCAGGACACTGACGATTGTGATGAAGGAAAAAAGGCAAGGCCTTCGGCTAAGGCAGTGTGGTATTTCCCGATAATACCGAGATTCAGACGGTTATTTGAAAATCCCAAATATGCAAAATTGTTGTGTTGGCATGAAGAAGAGCGCAAAAGAGATGGTAAACTAAGACACTCGGCTGATTCAATTCAATGGAGAAACATTGATAGACATTTCGAAGGATTTGGTGGCGCATCACGAAACCTTAAGTTAGGGGTGAGCACAGACGGAATGAGTCCGTTTGGAAGCATGAGCAGTCAGCACAGCACTTGGCCAGTTCTTATATGCATCTACAATCTTCCTCCTTGGTTGTGCATGAAACGCAGGTATATAATGATGTCATTACTAATCCAAGGACCCAGACAACCCGGAAATGACATAGATGTGTATCTCGCACCATTAATTGAGGACCTCCAGAAATTGTGGCGTGATGGCGTCCCGGTCTGGGATGCGTACGGCAAAGACCAATTTAATTTACGGGCCATGGTATTCTGCACCATAAATGATTTCCCCGCGTACGGGAATTTATCGGGTTACACTTGTAAAGGAGCAAAAGCATGCCCTATCTGCGAAGATGACACGCAGGTGCTGAGGTTGAAAAACTGTAAAAAGAATGTTTTTATGGGGCACCGTAGGTTTCTTCCTGTTAATCACCCATACCGTAAGAAGAAGAAGGTATTCAACGGGAAAATTGAGCTTGGAGTGGCACGTCGTCCGTTAGATGGGAAGAATGTCTTCATGCGGGTTAAAAACCTTGCTGTTGTTTTTGGAAAATGTGCCAAACCACCACCGAAAAATATTTGGAAAAAGAAGTCCATATTTTGGGAGCTACCATACTGGGAATATTTAGAAGTGAGACATTGCTAGATGTTATGCATGTTGAAAAAAATGTCTGTGATAGTTTGATTGGCACATTATTGAACATTTCGGGGAAGACTAAAGATGGTCTTAAAGTTTGAGAAGACATGAAATTAATGGGAATACGACCCGAGCTTGCACCGCAGGATAAAGGGAAGCAAAAGGCATACTTACCCTCCGCAATGTGCACAACGTCGAAGATCGAGAAAATGAGCTTTTGTAAATTCCTTCATAGTATTAAAGTCCCATCAGGGTATTCTTCGAATATTAAGAAGCTGGTGTCGATGAAGGACCTGAAATTGATTGGTCCGAAATCCCACGACTGTCATGTTTTAATGACACATATGATTCCTGTTGCAATTCGGGGAATTTTACCGAAGCCCGTGCGGCAAACCATTACGAAGCTTTGTTTTTTCTTCAATGCAATTAATTCCAAAGTGATAGACCCGCTCAAATTGGACGCTTTGCAAAAGGAGGTCGTCGTTACCCTTTGCCATCTTGAGATGTATTTTCCGCCATCTTTTTTCGATGTTATGGTTCACCTTGTCGTTCATCTCGTGAGGGAAATTAAGATCTGTGGTCCCGCGTTCCTGCGGTATATGTATCCATTCGAGAGATTCATGGGTATTTTGAAAAGTTACGTAAGGAACCGACATCGTCCCGAAGGTAGCATTGTGGAGGGATATTCCACAGAAGAGGTAATTGAGTTTTGCACCAACTACATGACCGGTGTGGGTCCTATTGGCATTCCAAAATCTCGATATGAGGGAAGGCTCCAAGGAGTAGGGACAATAGGGTTGAAAGCCATAGTTGCTGATAACGATGACCTGCGAAAGGCACATTTTATTGTACTACAGCACATGGCAGATGTTGCTCCATATATAGATGAGCACATGACAATTCTTCGACAACAGAACTACACGAGAAGTCAGAAGTGGCTTACTGATGAGCATAACCGTTCTTTTATAGGATGGATGAAAGAAAGAATGAAATCACATCCCGAAAGGTCTCCCGTAAATGAAACTGTTAGATTGCTGGGCGAAGGACCCCAAATGGTTGTTAGAACATTCCAAGGATACGAGATTAACGGATATACATTTACTAAATTACAGTGTGATAAGAGTACGATGCAAAATAGTGGGGTGACGTTGGTGGCAACGTCTCAAGAATTCAGTAGATCGGGGGATGCCCGGCCTGTAATAGCATCAAAGTCTTATTACGGCGTTATTGAAGAAATTTGGGAGCTCGTTTACAATCCTAACCTTAGCATTCCCTTGTTTCGGTGCCAATGGGTCGAAGACCGGGGTGTTAAAGTTGATAACGACGGGTTCACCCTCGTTGATTTTGACAAAGTCGGGTATGTTGATAATCCGTTCATACTTGCCAAGCAAGCCACCCAAGTCTTTTATGTCACTGACCCGAGTGATGATAGGTGGAGTGTCGTCCTATCCGGAAAAAGAAGGATTGTTGGGGTAGAAAACGTCACTGACGAAGAAGAGTACGACCAGTTCGAAGAGATACCTCAATTTTGTACCGATGTGCAAGCTGAGATAGCAACAATTGCAGAACAAGACAAAGCAAATTGCATGAGATCTGACCACAATGAAGGATTATGGGAAGATGTTCAAACAGTGCAAAAAAAGAGAAAAAGGAAAAAAAAATCCAATGTATAATATTTACTCCTTTTAAACTTGAAAATTTTAATATTTCTTATTTGGAAAAAAAAATTCAATGTATAATATTTATTTCTTTTATAATATTTCAGAGAGCCCAATGAAGTCAGACTAAAGACTTAAGGTTGGTTATCTCTGGATATTTCTGTCTCATTGTGATATTTTTATTTCGTTTCTAATATTTCTTTTTTATCATGAGCAACCAGATAGATTATTTTAGATATGTGGGCAGAGTGGTTTCAACAGGAATTTTGTAAATCATTGTAATATGAATTTTTGTATTAATTTTTGATATCATCTAGTGTACATGAATTTCTGTATAATTTCTGATATGTGAATTTTCTATTTTATTTGTTTAAATAAAAAAATCCATCTTTCTAGTTCATTAAGAAAAATCTTTTAATTTCATTAAAAGAGAGCTACACGGACATTTAATTAAACAACCGTGTACAACTATATTTATACGCGTTTCATTAAATGTCCGTGTAGAAATTCAAAGATAGCTACACGGATATTTCATTACACATCCGTGTACAAATACATTTCTACACATGTTTAATTAGTGGAGAAAGGTATTTTTTTTCCCCTAAAATTATTCTATGGGTTGTTTTTATCAGTTTCCAATTATTTTGTTACAGGAAATATTATTTTGAAATACTTTACTTGAACAACAGGGACTAAATTGCCTGTTACAACAGTGTCCCTGTTATTTTGAATATTTTTTTTAAATTAATATACTTTTGAAATATTTACTTGAACAGAAGGTATTTTTTTTCCGAAAAATTATTCTATGGTTGTTTTATAATGTGTAAACCCAGAAGGTCATATCAAGTAAAGTGTTCATTTATGTTTTCAAATCGGATTATTTAGAGAGCATTATTTAAGTTGATTATTCTATGATATTATTTAGACAAATTATTTAAGTTAATTTTAAATAATTTTTTTTGAAATATTTTACTTTGTAGTGATTATCCATAATGAATTATTTGTTGGTTGTTTTGTACTGCTAATTTATATCTATAACAGTATTTATTTAGATAGCATGAAGTATTTAACAAAATAGTTAAACGGATAGAAAACAAAATGCTGATTAAATTAAGAACAAAATATATTACATCAAACCAAAACGAAAAAAAAGTTGACTTAATTAAACACTCCTTCACTGGCCTGGCTGGATTGCTCCTTGGCCTGCCCCCCTCTTTCTAATCCAGGATCTCTTTGGCCTGATCCAAGGATTGCCCCTCCTTTTGTAGGGCTTTGGTGGTGGGTGATCCCTTGGGCTTCGCCGTGGCACATTTGAGGGCGGCCATGGCCATGTCCTCCTGTAGTTGGGAGGAGGCATTTCATAGCCGGGAGGGACTTCCAACACGGGAGCATCTTCGGGAGGGACATAGCCGGGGGGCCATGGCCATGGCACATTTGCGTCTTCCGGTGGCACCCAAGCGGCCATTTCTTCTTCCAATTAAATTCTCAGAGAAAAGTAATCGAAACGGGGGAGTTTCTCAGATTATATTGAATTTTGAAGAGTCCTTTCGTCTTCTCATGAATTTTTTTTTAAAAAGATAAGGCAACTTCTCGAATTCCGTGTAAGAAAAGTTTTAATTTAAAACGTTCTAATTTAACATTGGACACGGACGTTTAATTAAAAATCCGTGTAAGAAAAGTTTTCCTCACGGTCGTTTACTTTTGAAGAGTCATTTCGTCTTCTAAGAATCATACACGGCCGTTTAGTTAAAAATCCGTGTACAAAAGATTTTCTACACGGCCGTTTAATTTTCAACAGTTGTTTCGCCTTCTAAGAAACGTACACGGGCGTTCAATGAAAAATCCATGACAAAAGCTTTTCTACACGGATATTTAATTAAACGCCCGTGTAGAAATTGAAATATTTATTTGCAACATTATTAAGTTCTGCTAGATCGAAGATACATGGATAAAATAGTTTTTCAAGATAAAACTGAAATCAGGTTCCTTTTTATTTTTAAGTTTTCCATTTTAAAAAATATGAAATTTGGAATTCGAAAAATTAATCTAAAAAAACCATATATAGGCGCGCATTTCATAATTTCGCGTAAACTAATTATACACGGGTGTTTAATTAAACGTGTAGCTCTCTTACGTTTCTACACGGTTGTTGAATTTAATGTCCGTGTAGATTTAGTTTACGCGAAATAAAATGCGCGCCTCGTCTCTGTCGCTCGATCTTTTCAAAATCCCCTCGTCTCCCCTAAAACCTAAACCCCCTAGTCGCCTATCTCTTTCTGTGGTGCTGCCATCGTTCTCTCTCTCGGTGCTAGCTCGGTCTCCTTTGTTGCTCTCCTCTGAACTCGCCAATTGAATCTCTAAGCTCCTCTCGCGCGGTTGCTGTTCTCTCTTTGAAAGGCTCTCTCTCTCTCTCTCTCTCTCTCTCTCTCTCTCTCTCTCTCTAAGTTGCAATGCTCCCTGTATCTTGGTTAAATCAAAACCCTTATCTCTGATTGTATTTTGGTTAAATGAAAAGTTACCTCAACTGACCTATTCTGGTGACATGGATAGAACCTAATGTTACAGGGACTAAATTGCAAAACCAACACTATGATTGAACAAAGGACCCAACAACACATAAGTTAGACCTAAATTTTACATTCATGTAATAATGTTTCTTTTTTGTAGAAAGAATCATGTCACAGTCAGGTGAGAATGTTGATACGACACTGGAGACAGTGGAACCGCAGGCAGATATGATATTGGAAGAAGAGGAGCCACAGGCTCAGGAAGAAAGGAGAAAAAGAGGTCTGACAATGTGCACGAAGACCTCAGAGGCGACGGATTTGCAAATCGAGTTCAACAAAATCGGATGTCTGAAGGGTCCACGTAGGGCAGAGTACACAAATTGGTGTAACAATTTGGTGAAGCAAAAGGCATCTATCTTGGTTGAGAGGTGGGACAAATTCGATGACAAAGATAAGAACGAATGGTGGAACATTGTGAAGGTAAAGTACCTAACAATTATAAACCTTATTTTTGATTATATAAAACTGTACATGCATTATATATTCATTTTTCCTATTCTCTCTCTGTTTGTTATTTCTTTTTTTGTTGGATATAAGTTTTCTAGCATGTCTTAACCTTAGCATATTCGGCATCATGTAGTTGTCTTCATGCAAGTTATATATTTAGCATGTCTTAACCTGACCTGAAAACTTGAATCATGCAGTAATTTTGTTGTCAATCATGCAGGCTCATTGGAACATCCAGGATGATGACCCAAAGTCTGCGAAAAAGAAAAAGACTATGAGGAAAATGAATGAAGCTTGGAAGCAATTCAAGAGCACGTTGAAGACGGATTTCATGGAGAAAGGGAGAAATCCGGTAGGCTACTATAAATGGCTGAACCAATAGGACTGGGAGGAGTTTCAAGCTTTGAAGTCCACAGAAGAGTTCAAGGTATATAAATTTAGCCAACTTTGTCTTTTCTCTTTCTCGATATGTACTTATCTTCCTTAAACTAGCTAATTGATTTACCTTGATGTGTGAAGATAAAAAGTGACGAGGGCAGGGAAGGCAATAATATCTCCAATTCCGCTATTATGATTTCAAAGGTGATCAAACCTCATGAGGTATCACTTTCTCTATCTAGAACAAATTCTAAGCAGGGAAAAAAAGGAGAAGTCGGATGCTCCCACTGTCACAATCCTAAGCATACCAAAGATACATGCTTCAAACTCCATGGATACCCGGATTGGTGGGTGGAATTGAATGAAAGAAAAGCGAACAACAGTAAGAAGGGATCGACCGGGTATGCCCACCAAACTGGGGTGATCTCAGCTGGTTTTATGGGGCAGCAACAGCAGAACCCAGCTGAGAATTTCGACTAGATTTTTGTCAGCCAGAATTCAGCAGCAGCACCCGCAGGAACTCTGCCCTCACCTGGCCGTGCCTCTATGACTCTTGCAACTCATCTGGAAGGTACAAATAATCCAAATAGAGATGAAGGTAAGGCTCATTGTACTCTTCAGATTTCAAATTTTAATAAGTGGGTAATAGATTCGGGTGCTACCGATCATATGACATATTCAGGGAAAGACTTAGAGCAAATTAGAGAACCTAGACGAAAAGAAATCTTGTGCAAATGGGGTGTCTTCTCCAGTCATTGGGACGGGGTGTCTTCAGGAAAATACTTTACTTGTTCGATCTCTGTCTACTAAATTAATCTCAGTAGGACAATTGGCCGAAGATTTGAACTGTGTAGTTCTAATGTACCTGAAATTCTATATTTTTCAGGACATCCTCACGAAGGAGATACTTGGGCGTGGTATTAAACGTGATGGACTGTATCATTTAGAACATTTAAGCATGGGAATTGCATGTGTGGCACAAGTGGGTACTCGAGAAAAGGATATTTGGTTATGGCATAAAAGGTTAGGGCATCTGTCTATTGGGTATATGAGAAAAATGGCCCCTTCCTTGTTTTCGGGTTTAACTAATTTTGAGATCAATTGTGAAACATGTATTAAGGCCAAGAGCCATAGAACTTCATACCCTGGTATTTTATATAAGAATAATGAACCATTTGATCTAGTACACTCTGATGTGTGGGGTCCATCCTCGGTTAATTCGGTAATTGGCAGTAGATGGTTTGTTCTTTTTTTTGATGATAGCACTAGAATGACGTGGTTGTATTTGTTGAAAACTAAAGATGAAGTTGCTAAGTATTTTCTAGATTTTTCAAACCTAATCCAAAGACAATATGGAAGGAAAATTAAGATTCTTAGAAGTGATAATGGTGGTGAATTTGTTAATAATTTGTTGGGACAATTTTTAAAAAATAGTGGTATTATACATGAAACATCTTGTGTTGAGACTCCTCAACAGAACGGAGTTGCAGAAAGGAAGAATTGACATAATCTGGAAATTGCTAGGTCACTTTTATTTGAGAATAATGTGCCACAGATTTTTTGGGATTATGCAATATCTACTGCGGTTTATCTTATGAATCGAATGCCATCCAGTACCTTAAAATTCCAGACACCTTTAGAAAAATTATCGTCATATGTTAACATTCCCTCTATATTGAATTTGGCACCAAAAATATTCGGGTGTGTAGCATATGTGCTTGTTCCAAAGGGGAAGAGAACGAAGTTAGAACCTTGTGCAATTAAGTGTATTTTCTTAGGGTACGGAACCAACTAGAAAGGGTATAAATGTTACCACCCGAAATCAAAAAATAAATGATAAATGATACAGTTCGGCCAAGAATTACCATGCTCAAGATCTCCAGAGGATGCTCCTGAGGTAAGTTCTCTCAACACTGAACCCGAAATACAAAGTCGATGGCCTGTAAGATTGACACGAAATGTACCACCGAAATGGTATAGGGTAGATAGTGATAAAAAAGGTGAATACCCAATAGCAAATTATACCAGCACTTCTAGTCTACCCAACATGGTGAAAACTTTCGCTGAAGAGTTGTGTAAAGTCCAAATACCAAACAATGTTGAGGAAGCCATGAGAGACCCGAAATGGGTTGAGGCAATGGAAATAGAAATGAAGGCCCTAGAAGAAACCGAAACCTAGAAACTGGTAGAATTGCCAAATGGAAAAAAACTTGTAGGTTGTAAATGGGTGTTTTCTGTTAAATATGATGCTACAGGGAAAATTGAGAGGTACAAAGCAAGGTTAGTGGCCAAAGGATATACTCAGACATATGGAATTGACTTCCAGGAAACTTTTTCTCCAGTTGCAAAACTAAACACTGTTTGAGTTCTGTTGTCTCTTGCAGCTAATCTTGACTGGCCATTACATCAGTTTGATGTAAAAAATGCCTTCCTGCATGGTAATCTGGAAGAAGAGATTTACATGGAGATACCTCCCGGATATAAGCATCACGACTCAAATAAATTGGTGTGTAAACTAGAGAGATCGCTGTATGGTTTAAAGCAATCTCCGCGAGCATGGTTTGTAAGATTTTGCAAGGCAATGAAAAGCTATGATTACTCCCAGAGCGATTCTGATCACACATTATTCTACAAGCATAATCAAGGGAAAGTAACAATTTTAATTATCTATGTCGATGACATGATAATTACTGGTGATGACATGGATGAGATAAAAGAGTTAGAAAGAAGACTATCTAAAGAATTCAAGATGAAGAACTTAGGAGGTTTGAAGTATTTTCTTGGAATAGAAGTGGCAAGATCGAAGCAAGGTATCTCTCTTTCTCAACGAAAATACACTCTTGATTTGCTTACAGAAATGGGAATGTTGGATTGTAAACCGGCTGATACACCAAGCATCCAAAATCTAAAGTTAGAAGAAAACCCGAATGATAAGGCCACTAACAAGGAACAATACCAGAAATTGGTAGGAAAGCTTATCTACTTATCGCATACCAGACCAAATATTACGTATGCAGTGAGTGTAGTAAGCAAATTCATGCATGCCCGAAGTGAAAGGCATTTGGAGGCTGTGATGAGAATCATGAGATATCTCAAGAAAAATCCAGGAAAAGGTATACAATTCAGAAATAATGGACATTTGAAGATCTCGGGTTATACAGATGCAGATTGGGCTAGGAACCTAAATGACAGAAAATCGACATCTGGTTACTTCACATTTGTGGGAGGAAACCTTGTTACTTGGAGAAGCAAGAAACATAACGTAGTGGCGTTGTCAAGTGCAGAGGTAGAATTTAGGGGAATGTCCAAAGGCCTTTGTGAACTTTTGTGGCTAAGAAAACTCATGACTGAATTAGGGTATAAACCACAAGAAGAAATGTTACTTTACTGTGACAACAAATCTTCCATCGAAATTGCACATAACCCGGTACAACATGATTGCACGAAGCATGTAGAAGTTGACAGACATTTTATCAAACACAACTTGGAGCAGAAGATTATATCTTTTCCATATGTGAGATCAGAGGAACAACTGGCAGATGTATTAACGAAGGCAGTGTCTACAAGGATATTCGAGTAGTTGATTGACATGTTGGGCATGACAGATATCTACATGCCAACTTGAGGGAGGATGTTAAGACAGGTCATTAGCGTGACCTGTGGGCCAACAAATATAGCGTAGAAGATTTAGTGCATAAATTATATTTTCCTTACTTTGTTAGTTGATTTGTTTCCTAGTTGTTTGTATAGAAAGATATATTATTAGAATAGAAAGAATGGAAAAAAGGAATGAGATTTGTATCCAGCTAGAGAGGCGCAGGGGCTGGTTGATAAATATGAGCTCTTGCTCTCTCTGAAATAGACATGTAAGAATATATCAAAAAGAAATATAAAACAGGGAGGGTTGGTGGGAGTGTTGTGTTCAATTTACAATTTGAATTATAACTTTGTTTACATTGGAGGCCAAGGGACAGAGACGGCGCAATGAAGGCGAAATTCTTGCAAAGGAGTACTATATAGAAACGGTTCAGAAACCATGTATAATGTACCCCCCTATTCATACACGACGCTTAGAGACATGGTTCTGTAACCGTGTGACATTAGCTTTTCGGACAGTGTATGGTTGCGTTTTCTGTACTAGTGTAAGCTCTCATTATGAATTGAATTTTTTTATTTATAACCTTTTAAGTTCTTAATTTTTATAAAAATTATTATTATTAGTTTCCTCATAACATGAAATAGATGACACTTATTCCTCCAATCTTAAATTGGTGATTCCGCTCGTGGTCAATAAAGTTGGCTTCTAGACATGCGGCATCGATCCATCTCTATTATTGTGTTGAATGTTATACTTGACAGCAGATTGTGTAGACATCAAATTATTTCATGACCACTGGAGAGAGTGATCATGAATTCACAACCTGTCAACCATCAAGAAAGTCACTCTCTCTATTTATTCAGGCCATCAATCCATGTTGAAAATTCGGCAGGGATCTATCTATTGGAATATTGAATCAGGTAATTTATTTGAAAGAACAAGGACATTTTTGTCATTTGTCGTTATGCAAAACAGAGGTCCTTTTCTTCGCAATATTGCATTTTAAATGGGACTTGGGGCTATCAGGTTTTAGATTTTACATTATTGGGCTTCCGTTAACTTGGTAGGACCATCAAAGGCCCGATCCAAATTACAATTAATTGTAGAACAACCAGGTAAAGATATTAACATGGCTGATTTGGCTTCATGCAGCACAGGAGCAATGCGCTGCATGAAGTCAAACTAGTTCTGTCAATATCTTTACCCGTCTCTGCATACAAGGTTTATAACTGGTATCTACTGCTATCTCGATATTTGTTGGATTCATTATTTGTTATTGCACTGGTTTGCTTCCTCAGAAACGTTGTATATTTTAGTTAAGTCGTCAATGATGTATCAAATGCAATTACTGTTTCATAATATTTTGTTGTGTCAAATGTACAACTCCCTAACCTAACATTCTTGGTAGTCTTGATATTTTTTTTTTATTTTCATTTGATCAGGTCAATAGAACTGTGAGTGTCAAAATTAATAGAACAACTCAAGAACACAAGACTCCCAAGAATCTCCCTTCCCTCCCTGATTTTTATTTCTTTTCTTTCTTAATTGTTTACATGTATGTTGCAACCTCCTTTTATCTCCACAGCTCAATCTTTTATAAATCAATGACAATTGTTAAACATAGAATCCTAAATCTATCATTTAGAAGGAATTCAACTATTATCTATATATGACACAATATATATGCTGTGCATATCATTGCATATCTTCTTTCCTTCTTGGAATGGATCCTAGCATATTTTGGTTGATCTCCAAATCGTTAGCCGCCGTGTGTATTCTTAACACTCCCCCTCACGAAGGCAAGTAAATACCCACCATTCCGATCTTCTCTAGCATTTCTTCGAAAGGTTTAGTTGCCACTGCCTTAGTTAACATATCAGCTACCTGTTCTGTGGATCTAACAAATAGTAGAGATATAATTTTAGAATCAAGTTTTTCGATATTTGTTGGATTCATTATTTGTTATTGCACTGGTTTGCTTCCTCAGAAACGTTGTATATTTTAGTTAAGTCAATGATGTATCAAATGCAATTACTGTTTCATGATATTTTGTTATGTCAAATGTACAACTCCCTAACCTAACATTCTTGGTCAATAGAACTGTGAGCTTGAGTGCTTGATAGTGTAATTGTTGAAGATACGATGGAGGATGAGGTTTAATAGGTTAGCGTTATTGGGACAGAAAGCTGGAGCATGACCCATGGTTTTTGCCTTGAGCTGATAATTGGGACCCGGACAGTGATGGATGACTTGTTTTTTCTTTCCTGTGCCCAATTGCAGGATTTATATATTCAACTAGTAATTTTTTTGCTCTTATATTTAGTTGCAAACTGTGCAAAATTGTGGCTAAAACTTTCAAACTTTTTTCTAGTTTGGGCACCTTTCTGATTTGTTATACTCAGATTTATCGAATTTCACACCTCATCATTTTTGTTAACTAAACTATATATATTAACTTTAATTGGCCCGAAAAAAGCATTGTAATTTAGGAGGATAGTAATATCAATCTTGACAACTTACATCCATGTAAATTCCTAACAAACCCCAAATGAGTAACACCATCTTTGCTATTCAAATGTAGGAGAATTAATTTTCATGAGAGCTTCACTACTTTCTCCTAGATTCTCTAGCGACCTTCTACTGTCGTTATAGTTAATTGGTCATACTTGTACAAGTTGCTATCAGTATCAAACTCTGATCCAATGCTTCTGCAAAATAAGGGTTTCTTTGGGGTCGGTAGCTCCACGTTGTCACATGATAGCATCATGACAACTGATGACATAGATGGCCTATCATCAGGGCATTCTTGCACACATAAAAGACCCACATGCATGAATCTTGATAGCTCTGTTGTAAGAATTGAGCTTTCTACGGCTTCATCAAGTAGCTTCAAAATGTTTTCTTCCTCCCAAAATTTCCAAGCCTAGGGTGTGAATTATGAGCAAAGTAGGTGTTAGCAATTCTCTTTGATCACATCAGTTTTGCTATATAAATTATTAAAAAAAATACGAGATTAATACTTACATATGCAAGAAGGTTTTGATTCCCCTGGTTCCTCTTGCCAAATATAATCTCAAGGAGTATTACTCCAAAACTATACACATCAGATTTGACAGAAAATGTACCCTCTGTGATATACTCAGGAGACATGTATCCACTTCATATATAAAAAATACAAATAGAGGAAATTAATAAGCAAAATAGTTAAACATATTCCATATGCAACATATATAAAATTGAATGTACATACCGAGTGCCAATCACTGTTTCTGTGCTTAGTACTGCCTGTTCTCTTTCAAACAATCTTGCAGTGCCGAAATCTGAAATCTTAGGATTCATCTCTTCATCTAATAAAACATTTGCTGCTTTGAGGTCCCTATGGATTATGTTGAATCTAGAATCGTGATGAAGGTAGAGAAGCCCTCTTGCAATCCCTGTTACAATTTCCAATCTCGTTCTCCAACTCAAAGAGGCATGCTTCTCTGCATCTGTTGCAAGTTCCCATGAATTATGTTGGAGTCAGCACCGCCTTGGAAGGCCCAAGCACAATTCGGCAAAATCAAGATTGATCTAGATTTCTCTCAAGATTTCAAACCAACTTTGTAATGTCGGTTAATTTAAATATACAAATAAATAAAATATCTAGTATCTAGAGTACTCCATTAGCTAGTATAAATAGGGACATTTAGTCTTCATTTTGTATCAAGCAATTTCTCTTCTAGCTAAGAGTGTTAGTAGATTGGAGGTGTAGGAAATATTGAGTAGTAGAGGTGTAGTTATAAGAATAGTTTAGAGCGAGAAATAAAATTAGTTTCAATATAGTGTCCTTACTCAACAAATTATAAACAGCTTTGACCGGGTAAGATTTGTAGGTTACAGTTGAAATCAATAGTTTCATTTGGTCTTATAAATTGATAAATGATCAAATAGTGGAAACAATTAATCAATAATTTTGTGAAGTCAGTTGCTTACTGAATATGAAGAAATCTAAACTTTTGTTGGTCATGAACTCGTAGATTAATATTCGCTCGTTGTTCTCAATGCAACATCCATGGAGTTTAACAAGGTTCCTATGTTGTAGCTTGGCAATCAGCGTAACTTCATTCATAAACTCGTTCAATCCTTGTGATGAAATCATGGACAGCCGTTTCACTGCAATTTCTTGGCCACTAGGGAGCTTGCCCTAATATGTAGTAAGTTATCATTTTGATTAATGTCTAGTTAACTTTTCAGTATGCTTTAATTTGAGAGAATATTTAAAAAAAAAAAAGGTAGATTGTCACATGTCTTCTTATAGCTGAACATTAGCAGGATTCAAATAAGAAAATACCTTGTAGACAATGCCAAAACCGCCTTGCCCTACTTCATTTGTTATTGAAAAATTGTCAGTGGCTTGTAAAATCGTCTCCATGTCAAAAACAGGGAGGTCTGTACCTTCGTACGAGTCATTTTGTGCCAGGGACTTTTTGGTTTTATCTGCAGAAAATATGATTTCTATTTAAATTATGAAGATTAGAGATCACAAAGCCACAGTAAATTTGATTTGCACAATCTGTTTACCTTGTTTTGCAGATATCATCTTCTTCCTTTTGAATAGATATCCAAATAAGCATATTGAAAGCACTGATATTACGATGCTTGTTATTGTTCCGAATATTATTGCCAGCTTCCTTTTGTTACTTGTTCCTGCATTTATAGAGGCACTTATCAAAACCCAATTTCCTTTTTCCTTCAATAGAAGAGGAACAATTGATGAAAAGAAAATCTTAGCAATTCTACCTGCTTTCACTACTCTATATTCTGTTAAGATTTGTTGCTTTTACATCTGGACAAATCCTCAAATACTTTTCTTCAATAATTAGTGACTTGATGATTAACAATTAAATTAGAAAGAAAGATATTTGTACCCAATTCAGACTTTGAAACCTTCACATATAGGATGTCTAGCCCACCAATGACATACTTGATGTCAATCAGTGCAGTGTTCCACATAACACACCCGTTTCCTTTTGTCCTTATATCTAATGGGGAATAAGCCAAGCATGAACAATTCATCAAGCACCTCCTCTTGCACTCCTCAACACTTATAGTAGCATCTACAGTTGCATTATGGGAATATGGTAACTTCACCCCATTTAGCGGATAAAACCCATCACTGTTACCAGTACATCCTACCGGGGTTCGTCGTTTGCACCCTCCTGAATAATTACTGATGTTCCACTCTCTTGGTGTTGCTATCTCAAATCCTCTGAGACAACTACAAATGGTGATACTATTAGGCTGACATATACCGAAAGCACCACATTTCCCATAGTAATCACACTCATCTTTTGGTCCTGACCATAGCTCATTCCAACTCTGTTGATCTGGGTCCCAAATCAACCGTTGCATTATACCAGCATCATTCACGAATAATCGGGACAAAATCTGGGTTGACTTATCCTCGAATCCATATGACACCTCATCTTTATCCCACACAAAAAAGAAAGTAATCTTATCACTATAAGAAACTACCGGGGCCACCCCACTAAAATATAACCCATTCCAGATTCCAGCTCTGGCCCTAATTTGATCACGGTCCCATAAGATAAGCTCTGGAGCACCTTCAGTGTCCATCTTTACCGTGTAGTTTCCTTTTGATGGATTGGTGCTGCTTTTCCATGAAGAAAGCACGGTTTCAAACCCAGTTGTCAAGTTCTTGCCAAGTTTCATCCCAGCAATCAATGAGTCTGTTGGATGATCAAAGCTTTGCCATACGATGGTATTACTTGTTTGATCTTTCAGTACAAGATTGCCTGAATCATTCAATTGCAATATTGTACTAATATCATTTCTAATACTCGTCGAGTTAGTACTAGATGACCAGACCATCCTTTCAGATGAATCATATAGCACTAGAGACCCGTTGTTATGTATGGTTAGTATTCCAAAACTGTTGTTCAAGGGACTATCTCGGTTGGCAACCCACACAACAGTTTCTCTTGAAACACTGAACCATATACCCACAAAAAGGTCAGGGGAGGAGTCGGGATGGAAGAAGCCTAGCGTGAATGTTTTGTTGGACGAGATGAGAGGCTGTCCTATTGTAATGTTTTGGCCCGGAAATAGGGTATCTGTAGACCAGGTAAGCGGCGAGGATGCAAATAGAAAAATAGCAATTATGAGTTGCTTGTGAAGTTGTGTCTTCATGTTTTTAATTTTAAGGAGATAGAACAATTAATGTGCATTAATTGTGGGGATCAGAGAGAGATGGAGAGAGAGGTAACAGATGGCCATTGTCTCTATAGCTTGAGTGTTTGACCCTTCTTTGGTAAATTGGGTTCCACACACCTTTTGTTTTGATTGTTTGTTTCTTGAGGATTTGTAGTATATGTTTATGCCTTTATGAGAATGCAACATACATAAGATTTTTGTTATTTTTATGTGATTTTTTTCCTTTACTAATTTTTAAAATATACCATTACATACTGCCTAATTTAATGCAATTAGAATATTCCTTGTCATATCCGAAACTTGATACTTATGATAAAAAAAAATAGTATGTAGGTCATCATCTTGTATCTTCTATAGCACCTTATTCTTGCCTGAACTTTAATTGGGTCAGTCTCAAGTCTACTTTTAAACATGTAAAAAATGTCTAACTTAATTTATCAATAAAATATTTTAACTTTTGAAATTAGCATACTGTTTTGTTTAATTTTAGAAACTGATCATACTTCATGCTGATATTAAATTTTTTGGATTTTAAAAATATGGGGCCAGCTTGGTGGTTTCTGTTTGGGATTAAAAGACCGGGACCTGAGCAATTTTCTAATTCAAAAATTGAAAATTGAAAATTCTTAATTTTTAGTAAATATGAGAATTGTAAATTTTAATTTTGAAAAGTTTTTTATTAAGTATATTAAACCACAGAACTAATAATTTAAAGTTAATATGGAAAATATAAAATTTTAATTTTGAAAATTTTCATATTAATTAGTATTCAACTTTAAACCTACTAATTTTGATGTTTGAAAAAAGAAAATTCCGCAAATAGAAAATTTTAGAAAATTAATATATTTTAATGTTTAAAATTTGGGAAATCAGATTATACGTTGTTGCAAGTTGAATTTTAGAAATTCAGAAGAATATGAGTTTTAAAAGATGATCTGAATTCGAATGACCTGTATCCCCACAAAATCTCATCCAAACTGACAATTATCCAAATCTAACAAAACAATTCGAAAATTTGATTATTAAACTAGGTTCTAAATGGCACGTCATAGCAGCGCTATAGTGTTTTCAGACCATAAAAGCTATGGCGCTATCAATGCTATAGCGGCACAATATGGATATAGCACCATTTTTTTAGCTGTTCCGCTATGACGCGATGAACGCCATTTAAATCTTTGATTAAACATAACAATATTATGGTATACATGCATTTATCATGTTTTTTATTTTAATATCCTCCAAAAATTAAAAAATTCTAAATTTGCCCTCGATTTATTTTTATTTTTAAAACTGCCCCAACCGTTAGAATATAATTCTAGAATTCTAGGCGGTTCTTATTCTTTAAGGACTGCTAAAAATTTGGGTGGTTCTATATGATACCATGGTTTTACTAAGAACACCAGCAAAGGAGGCTTTGAAGAAGACCGGAGAACTAATGTGTGGACTAAGATCAGTTGTACTTTTTTGTGGTTTTACTAAGACCAAAAACCTTTGATGTATGCCTCTGTTTTGCTTTGTTTGTATCTAGAACGGATACCAGAGATGTGGTACCAGTAGATTTTGTATGATATTTCTTTTAATAGAAATCAGTGCACATGATTCCATTTATCTCAAAAATAAAATAAAATAAATAAATACATGTTAAAGTCATCACATTTAGTTTTACTAAAAGTAATTGGGTCCTAGCTCAGCTCATTAATTCTGGACCGAGCTTTTACCGAGCAAGCTGGAACTCGTGACGAGCCAGACCGAGCTATTTTTAGTTGAATTAAGAATAAGTTATTTTTGAAGTTAGGCTATTCGGAATAGCCTATTCGGTGTTCGGTTGGATTAGAATAGTTAAACTAGTGAATCCAAACTTTTTGTCTTATTAGAATAGACTATTCACTATTCTAATAAGACAAACAATAGTTATTCTTAATTTGACTATTATAGCTATTTTTGTTTTGCAATCAAACATATCTTTAATATAGCGCTACCAATAATATAATTAATAATGGAGATTAAAGAAATTAAATATTCTTTTTGAATGAAGATTGGAATCGAGTGAACGATATTAAATTGTTGAAAATCCTCAAAATCGGGTGGAAGAGAAGTCGATCGGATGCCCGCACGACTTGTCAAAAGCAGTGAATGGATACCATAAATCTATGGAAAATAGACAAAATAGAAGTCTATGGAAAATATTAACTTTTCAACGAATTACTGAAGGACAACTGTCTAGTCTTATTCAAAGACGAAAGTTCCAATGAGAAATTAGGTCTATATTTTGCCGATTGTCCACGCGCTGGAGCACGTTAAAGTCCCAAGGAGAAAAATAAATAAAAAATATTCCTCAACTATTTTTATGATCCAAAATAAATTTTATATTGAAGTGTGAATTATATATAATTCATTAATTTATGTTTTTGTTTAAAAAAGGTATTATATGCCCATTTAATGCAAAATAATATAATTACAACCTATCATCTAGCGGTGGACTCAGTATTTCTATCAAGATACAGCATGAATAATCGGGCCCAAACTCATAAATTGGGTTCACTGTGATCTAGGGGTGGACCCAATATTTTTGTCAGGATAGAGCAAGAATAATCAGATTCAAATAGTTAATTGGGTTCAAACCAATTAGCAAATCAGATACAATTCTAAAAGGCAATCCCAACAGTCTCCAACTTTCCTTTTGTTGAATTAAACTTTTAATTTGAGAATAAGAAGCAAGAGGTACCGTGCTCATGATTTGAGATCTTATTGCTTCATAACTCGGGTTTAGTCCCGCGAGGTACTGAAAAATATCATCCTCTTCGGCCTGCTTCTGGAGTGTGGCCAGATCTGTTGTTATTGGCCGGTAGGATCGAAGCTCATTGCTTTTTTTTCAAGAGACTCAATATTGCTTCTTGACCCTTGTTTTTCCTGTTGAATTTCCTGAATAAGTTGATAAATATGTGAGAAATTATTTTGCTCGCCATGCATGGCTTTTACCGCTTCACACAACTCATGTGTCGTTTCTGCCATCATAAAGAGGTCAGATACAGCCGGCTCCATTGAGTTCATGAGTAAGGTGATGATTCTAACGTTTGTGGTTCTCCACTTTTTTGCTGCCTTTTTTTCTTCATCGGTTAGTTTTGCCGAATCTGTAGTTTCTGGTTTTTTATTTTCTCCATTGATGTAATCTAACATCTCTCGACCACTCAGGGCCCTGGATGCTGCCCTTGCCCATGACACGTAAGTTTTGCCATTCAGCAAAGTGTTTGTTAGCTTGGAGAAATTCATTGCCTCGATTTGTTCTTCTTGAGCCATATTTCTTCTTGCAGAATTTTGTTTTGATTTTGTGTTTTTTCAGTCACATTACTCTTGTGGCTCTGATACCATGTTATTTTTTGTAAGATAAAAATAGAAGAAATTAAGAAAACAAATTTTATTTGCAATCTTATTTTTCTGATTTCAGGTATTCCTATTTATACTTACAAGGCAATAAAAATGTTAGCCGTTGGAATGTACTATTAATTCCCTACTTACTATTAATTACACGGTACTATTTCCTATACTAGTAAATAAATTAGCTGTTATAATTTTTAGTCTTATTTTATATTTCAACAAATACATTATTTTGGTATCCAGTAATTCGTAGATACAACATCAAGAATAAATTATTATTGTACCTTAAAAATAATAGAAGAATTCCGTTTTTTAACGTGTCTTTCTCATTTGTTTACTGGTCCACATTATATTTTGTCGGACAAGAAGTGTTAACATCATCTTTCAAAGAATACCAAGTCAAATGCTAGTACAATAATATCACTTTCAAAAACTAGAGAATAATACTAGTCAAATGTTAACATCATCATTGTCAAATACATCACTATCACAAAAATGTTAATCATACACGTGGCACATCGTACACGGGTCCGAGCAATTTCCAACAAAACAGTGTGGAAACAATGGAAGCGCGCACGTGCGAAAATGAGCTCAACCATACACACAGTCAATAAAAACAAAATTCATATACAGGCAGAAACATACGTACACGGTTAATATGAATCTGTGTACAATTGTGTCCCGTCATACACAGTTGATTTGATTTTAGTGGGGTTAATGACAATTTTATCAAGATAATTTGAGATTATTTGAAACTAATATCTTTCTGGTAAGCTCTTTCATTTAGACAGTAAGGGAGAGACGCTTGAAGTATATTCTTTAAAGCATACTATGTTCACTATATATTTGTTTGGGATAAAAGAGTATATATATATTTATATACTTTAAATTCAAAATAATTTTGTTATCATGTCTCATTCTAAAGAGTAAGACCACTTGTTTTTTTTTTTTTGAAATAAGAGTTTTTAGGACTATAAACGAGTAGAGTTGAATGACTCGCGCAATTTTTTTTGTTTCTTTGGTGCTATGAGTCGCACAAAGATCGTGAGTTGAATTTTTATTATTATTTTTTTGTCTATTTTGATTCATCCTCTCATCGTGAGCACAAAGAGTGATAATAAAAGAATTAGAAAAGAGCTTAAGTTCTTAATGTAACGAGCTGAGAAACGAACTGAGTCAGCATGAGGCAAGCTTGAACTTGGTGCATGTCATAATGAATACGAACTAATTATGAATTATTTTCCGAACCTATCTCGAATGAGCCCCGATCCACGAGTTATTTTACCTGATTTGTGCCAGTCCCTTGCTATTTTCCTCTCTTAATTTCTGTACAGCTTAAGCTGCTTTAGAGGACCCAATTATGATGACTTTTATGGGCCTAACACATTTTGCAAAGCAATAAAAACAAAATTATAGATGTGTTCTCAACTATTTAGACAGAACGTTTATTATAAAGTCATTAAATTATTTGATTAAATGCTAGACAACTTTTTGAGCTATCTAAGAAATAAAGAATACACATGCAATTTAAAGTTTTTAATTAAAACAATATTTTTTAAGATATCAAATGTTGTATGTAAAATTTAGATGTATGCTATGATAATAATTTTTTTTTTTATAAATGTGGACTTGCGATTTGATTTTCTACATGATAGAATTTAAAAGTTGTTTTGCAGTCACCGAGTAGCCAATAAATTGAAACAATATTTTTTTTAAATTATTGGACAAATAGCTATTTTATGTTCAAATTATTTCCAATGCAATATGATGCCCAACTTACCAAAACTATAAATATGACATCTACAATTTTGGTCTTTCATTTTTATTGGGTGTTCAAGATGATGTTAATTTGTTATGATGTCAAATCATTTTCTTCAAACAAACTCCAGATTTCTATTACCAAAATATTCACTAAAATAATTTTGCATTATAATTAAATTCTTGATACATCATACATCAGTAATATTGATTACTGATGATAAAAATAACATACACTAACATGAACTTAAAAGAACCAACATAAACAACTAGAGTTTCAACAGTTTACAAGAAAATAATATATCCCATGTTTAATGTAGCAGCAAATGGTGTTTGCAGTAATTCACTTGGTCAGGAATTGAAGGACCCCAGGAATGTGAGTTTGGTAAAAGTAGTTGGCCCAATCGATGATTATCGGGTCGAAACAGAAAAGTTGCGCATCAGTCGGGTCTTTCTCGATCGCAAGCCACAGCCTTTGCAAGTTCAAGTCATCAAAACTTAAATTCAAAAAAAGAAAAAAGAAAAAAATTGTGTTAGCACTGACTCAATAAGGTAAAATTTTAAGTGCTAGCGGTATCTAATATCCGATGCAAAATAATAGTTGATACATGATTTTTGAATTGCTCCCTGCTATTTAATTTGAACAAATTATGAATAATTATTCGGCGGTAGGAATGCATACCGTCCTCGGAAAAACGTATAGGGGGCATAGAGGTCAATAAGGCGCATAATGTGCCGGTACCGCCGACTTTGTTCATTGTACCGGTGCGAAAATTTCCCACACAATATCTTGTTTACTATGTGGAATGCCTGCACCAAAGCACCGAGAAATAAATTATAAATAAAAAGCAAAAACAATGAAGAACAAAAAATGTTTTTGCAATAATTTTATTTTATTTTAGATGGCCATTTTGCGAGTGTTCACTTTTCATGACATTTATGTTGCTCAATTAGGAAGCCTAATGTAAAACTCTGTGCTTATACATGATTTTGATATGAATATTGGGATCATTTATGCAGATAACCCCAAATATTATCATATTAATTTGCTGATAAGCCCGAAGACAGCCCCAAACTTTTTCAGTGGTTAACTGGGATTTGCAAATCATACAAAAATTGTGGCTGTTAGATTCAAAAATACTACACAAATTTTGGTTGTTATTTAAAATTTCAATAAAATAATTTGCTGTAATTTGCTAACACAAGTTCCAAATACAGTAACAATTAAACATTCTTTTGTCTTTCCATATAATATAAAAATTGATTAAGAAAGAAGAAATTTTGGCTGCTATTTGAAATTTTCACTAAAATAATTTGTTGTAATTTGCTAACAGAAGGTCCACATATAGCAACGAACATTCTATTGTTTTTTTTTTTCAAATAAATATTGCGATTGATTAAGAAAGAAGAAATGAACCTCCAAAGGAAGCTTGTACCGAAGAGTCATGTATGCCTTGAAAGAACTAACAGTGTTAAAGATGTGGACTCGATTAAATCCGATCGTATTGCCATTCTTTCCTATGCGAGGGTTCTTTCTGAAGTACTGGTACATGCACTGTAAGAATGTGACGAACTGTACCGGGTTTCTCGTAGAAGAGCTGGTATGGTATATCGTCTCGGCATCCTTGCCAGAATGCATCACAATTGCTGCTATCATGGCATTCACCACCATGTCTCCTGGTATCTGCATTCATATTTTTCATTTTCTTTCTAAAACAATCAAGCTATTTCAAATGGAATAAAAATGATCTATGCATTGATTAGATCAGATCCTTTCAGTTCTCTCGAATCCTTGGATGAAAGACGATCTTATCAAATCATATTGAATATTGGACAAGATATTACTTATCTTTTATTTTGCATGTCAAATAGTAAAAGAAGAAAACTTTTGTTTCCGAAAAATTGCTATATACAAGTGCTTTCCATTTCATAGTTATTAATCTATGATTTTATATTAATTAATTATAAAGAATTGTATTAGCAATGTATGGAGTATTCATACGGGTATCAGGTCGGAATCTGTTATGGGTCGGAAAATTAAATCAAATTCATATCCCATCCATTACAATATCGGTTCCGGTTCGGATCCATATTGGATATCTAATTGTGAATTTTCTAACCGTACCCATAATTTAACCAGTTATATTTTTCAAACCATATCCTATCAAAATTAATCGGATCCGGATCGATTCCGGTTCAGTTTTGGATCGGGCCGGGTAATAGGGTAAAGGTAGCACCTCTATATGGTACTATGCATAGTGCAGATTGATTGGTAATATGGATCAATATCTTCATTTTGAAAGTACAAATAGTCGATCTGAACTGTTCAACATGATCTTCATATAAAAATGTACTTGCAGACTAAATTTTACATTTTGTAGAATTGGTTTTGCTACTTTTTAGATAGTTAGAAAATCACTACTTATGAATAATGGTCTAGAATTTTCAGATCAAGTGATTTTCTACCTATCTAAAAATATGTAAAAATTGCAAAAAATGTAGAATCTGATCTACAAGAATATTTTCATATGGAGATCATATTTAACAATTCATATTGACTATTTGGACTTTAAAAATGAAAATATTGATCCATAGTACAGACCAATCCGCACTATGCAGAGTAACATAGCCTCACTCATTTGAGAATGGCAATACATAAAAATTGAAGCTCTTCATTAAAAACTTTGAGAATAGATCAATCAATTAATTAAATATATTATGAACTAACCGAATCCATAATCTCCTTAAGATCAGCTAGGTAGCATGGAAGGTTTCTTTTTGCATATCCAAGTATAAAGCTATCTATTGTCCTGCAACAAAAAAAAGTAATTTTTTTAGTTCAACAAATTAATTAATAATAATTTTTCATAATTGCACCCATAATTATGTCCTATTTACATTTTTTAAAATTTCCAGCATTTTTACTGTTGTATGTAAAATCCAGTTGTGCTTGCAATCAATGCAAAAAAAAAAAATTACTGATTATTAGTTTGATTCAAAAACCAATAATTTTTTTTAATAATAAATGAGAAAAAATGAAACGTACCTGATTCCTTCCATCCAACCAGGCAGGGGTTCCTTGTACAAGCTAGTAATAATAGTAGGTCTTATGATAACAAGAGGTACATCTCCTCTCATGTGACCTAGTACCATCTCACCTAGTGCTTTTGTAAATACATATGTATTTGGCCATCCATATTTCCTTGCCCTTTAGCATACAAAGAGTAAATTGACATAATTAATTACATTCAATAAATGTTGAAGAAACATCAAATCAAACTTGTGGTCCATGCTAGTGTTGTAAAAACGTCCGTTTAGGCCGATTAATCGGCCGATTAGTTGTTGGCGGTGATCAAACCGTCACAGATTTTCCCGACTAATGAGCCGATTATTCCTAATTATGACTGATTATTCTTGTTTATTCTCAATTAATAACTTAGCGGTACCCTGTCCATCTGACGAGCACATACCGTCATTTACAACACTGGTTCATGCATATATTGTGCTCAGTGTTTATGCACGTATCTCACTGTAGATGATATTAATAGTACCAGAAATCACATATGCTTATTTTCTATATTTGCATATATTTCTTTTACTGAAGTAATTGAAAAAAAGAAGAATAACAAAGAGAAATATAATAAAATACAATTAATGAGGTTGTTGGCGCCTTTGCAAGAACAATTCTATTATTCTAACCTCTTGATGCCGAGTTCTTTCATGGCGGTTCTCTTTAACTTCTCAGTATTTTCAAGTGAATCCGTCACAGACAACTGGAGTTCTCTCTTTGTTTCTTCGACCAATCGGAGCTCCGACTCGATATCTAAGTTTGAGCTTCCATTCAATGTTGCTCCCATTTTATGTGGTTTCTCTTGTATTAGACCTTCTTGCAACCCAGCAACATATGCTGTTCATACACACGTATAAACATATATACACATATAAGTATTAAATATAGAAAATATTTCTTTGTTCAACACAATTTCTCTGAACTCACTTTATATTATCTTACTAGCTATTACTTCAGATATAACTTTTGAGGCTTTTGTATATATATATTTTTTACATAGTTTAAAAGAAACTATATAGCAGCTTTGTCACAGCTAAATCATGCAATAAAATTCTTAAGGTAATGAAACTGAAATATTGATATAAATTGGTGCTTACCAGTTGAAACATGAAGAAGCATCTTTAAGTTAACGCATTTCTTTGCAAACTCCAAAACATGCTTGGCTCCTAATGTATTGACATCTAAAGAAACATCATACCTAAGTACAAACAAGTAATAATAATATTATTAATAACATTTGTGGGAATATTTTTTCACAAATTTATTTTGAAATAATAGCAAGTCTTAATTATTTAGCAATGTAATATTATATTTACCTCTCATAGAAGTTTGTAGTAGCTGCACTGTTAACAATTATGTCAATTTCATTGATTAAATTCTCAACTTCAGAACTTTCAATTCCCAAATTTTCATAAATGACATCTCCTGCAATTGGAGAAATCTTTTCTTCCATGAACTTGTTGTACCCCTTGCCATGTTCTTCTTTTAAAACCTTGAATAATTCCTTTCCAATGACCTATAATAAATTAGAGAGAGTCTGTTAAATAATACTGCTTTAAGTTTTTATTTTTGTAACATAAATTATATCTATGCATGAAGTATACTTAGAAAAAAGAAATTTAATTATTAATTATGAAAATTAATGCGTTCAAATAATAATATATTGTTTTTTTATGAAGTAGGCCAAAGGAAAAAGAAATACAAATTAAAAAGAATTTAAATGAGTATTTTGTAAAGATACCTTTACAAAATTTTCAAATCGGAAGTCCATTATTTTTTCTATTTTGAATAAAAATAAAAAATGAAATTAATGAGTGGGCTTTGAACCACGCTCTTGCAGCTCTGATATTGAAATCACGATCGACCTTTGAAAAAAAAATCAGATTTTCAAATCACAGCCCTCAGTATTTTTTAATTTTTCACTTAAAATATATTTGTATTGAGAATTAAAATTTTGGCTATTTAACCCTAAATTTTATACAATATCTTCTTAAAAATTTAATTTATAATACTTATAATATTATTTTTGAAATTCTTGATAGAGGCTGTCAAGGGAATACATATAATATTACTGTCAGATTCTCCTACATATAGCATATACACTTAATTTTCTGCTTGCCCATTAATTTTTACCTATAATTTTTTTTACACTGCACAAGGAAAAGAATCAGAGTGCACAGCAATTGATACTAGGTCCATTCATTCCGAAGTTTATGTAGCAACCTTTTTTTGACATCAACTTGCGATGCTTTTACCCAATGTTGATACTTATTTTATCTTTTGCCATGTTGGGTTCAAACATATATATATATATATATATACATATATATTTTGTTTTTTTTTGTTTTACATGATCTAATATTTTGGGACACTGACAGAGGACTCGATCTCTAAACTATATTCTTGCTTGTATTAATTATTGGGATAGCTAGGGTTGGTCTTAATTTCTTATCTGCAATCTTGCTAAAAGAACCTTGGATATGAAAACTTCGTAAATGTATCTTTCTCACACAATTTCCACTTTAGGAAGATTCCCCAAAAGAAAAAGAAAAAAATAGATGTGGCTAAAAATCTAGATCATGATGTGGTGCAAATTAATGTTATATGTCGCTCTCAATATATCAGATTTGGAACTTACAACAGAAAAAATAAACAATCATCTCATGATAATGATAATAATAATATATTAGTACTTGTTGGTATGTTTGTTTACCTAAAAAGAATGAAGCACCTCCCACTTAAAATATATTAATACATAATTAGAAATGTTTAGCTTGTGCTATTACTTCTATTGTATACACAGGTATATTCCTTGAAAAATGAAAGAAAATTCCAGCAAGCTTCTATTTTTGAAGTTAGAAATTTTTTTTTCTACATTATATATGTTATCTATTGAAAAGTCAAATGAAATCAAACCTCAGATTGAACACGCTGCTTAGCTGAGTCAGAGTCTTGTGCTCTTACTAGTAGATATATCTTCTTTACTTGTGGCTCAACCCTTAGAATTTTCTCCATGAAAACTGCAAATTAAAAATCAGTAATAAAATGTACTAAATTCATGACACTTAAATAAATAAGTGTAATTGAAAAATAAATAAAAAATGTAATTAATAATTCATGTATGTTTTTAAACCATATTTTTTATGTTTCTCTCAAAATATTCTAAGGTGCATCTTTAATACATCTCTTTTGGTACTTGAATTAACAGTTCATGTTGTACTAGGTGCAACAGCCCATCTCCGCCCCTCTCCGCTCCTACCGGATCTCTCCACACCACTATCCATTCATCTCCGCCGCCCCTCGCCGTGTAGCACCATAGTGCTACTTGCTTTGCCTCTTGATTTCTCTCCTTGCTACCCCGATATCTTTCTACCCTCTCATATTTGAAATAATAGATGTACAAGATGACATAGAGTTGTATATGAAGAGGGAGAGGGAGAGGGAGAAGGAGATGGAAAATGAGAGAGAGATGATACGGAAAATAAAAACTTGCTTTGTGTAGTATTAAGACATGTTGTGTGCAGTATTAAGATTTACTTGTTTTACTATTTAGACTTGTGTCCTCTAGTAAAAGAGATGTAATGACAACATATTGATCAGTTTTAGAACTTGCTCCTTTTGAGGCTATTCGGCAACCTTCCTTAAGAGGAAGAGGATTAAAATTTTTGATTCTTGCTAAGGAACACATGTTCAGTAAAATCTCTATTTCAATCATAACCGATCCACCAACGGTTATAATTGAAAGATGAAATTTTGGATTTAATCTCAACCCTCCAATTACATAATCTGTCTTCTTTTTATTAAATGTATCTCTTTTATGTGTATAAGTTTAAATTTAGTTAAAATAAGACTTGCCACATGTATAGCCACACTAAATGTTATAATTAAATTTAAGCCGACTCAATCTTTTAGAAACAAATTTCTACATGGAATATGTTTCCTTATTCTCCTTATTCAATTGAGCATAATGGAAATCGATAAATTTTTTCCTTAAATGGAGCTATCTCCTTGTTTGTTTCTATACAAATCCGTAGAATGAAAAAAATTCCACTCCCCAACAGTTGTTGGTTTGCTCTCTCTCTTCCCCTCCTCTCCTCCCTGTTCCCGTGATCCTCCCCTCCTCTGTGAAATTGTGATGTATAATGTCCAAAAGATATTTGTGAAATTTAGATGCAGTTACCTTTTGAACAGTGCATTTTCTGATTCATTTGGATTTGGGCTTCGAAGAAAATCCCTAAGATTTGATAAATAAATTCCATCTTTTTCGATTGCTACCAATTTCCTTATTACGTTATAAGTTTTGATAAATAAAATCTCTAAGGTTGGATTGTAACATCCCGAAAAATTTAATAATTGCTATTTATGTTTAAATAGGTTTTATTTATAATGTTCAAAATAACATCACTGTTTGAAAAAAAAAGGAAAAGACGCCTAGGTTATCCTTAAAATTGACCCCTCTGTAAATAAATCTCTCTAACCGCACCCCTTTATTTCATTTCATTACTGACGCACTTCATTTTGTCATAACCGTTCTCCATTTTAATCTCTCCCATATATATTCCCATACCCAAATCAGACTCAAATAACATACTCTCTGTCTTTCCTTTTTCTCCGCAGCCACAAAAAAGAAAGAAAAAAAAAGGAATGTTTTGCAAATAAAATTTGTGATATCGATAATTATTCGATTGTATGCCCGATTAAACTCCAACTACGTCGCAACAATTCCAAGTTGTCAATCTGATTTGAAATTTCAAATATCTCGCTATCAGGTAACCGGACTTCTCTATAATCTGTGTTTTTGTTTTGTATTGTTATTTTGAATATTAGTATTGCATATTGAATTATGATGGCATATTTAACGGGATAGCGGGTTTGAGGTTGGAATTGGATATGTGATTGTAGCCTCCCACTGTTGGTTGGATTTCCCAGTGGGTTGGCGGCCTTCCAATGTTGGATGAATTTCCCATTGGATTGGAGGTTTAAAAGAATTGTGTTATGAGATTGTGGGAATCGCCTGTGGCAGGGATTACACATGTGTGAATATGATGTGACTTGTTTTACGGATAACCTAGACTGACGTGCTATCACCAGTTAAATATGCATGCATAATTTTATTTGAATGGTTGTTAAATTAAGCCAATTATAGAGAAACGCGTCGTTAAATAACTGGTTACTGAGCTTTGTAGCTGACTTCGTTTTTGTTATTTTTGTGTTCTTTATGTTGGCGACATAGGTTGACGGGCCAAGGAATCGTGCAATGATGATGTTATAATCACGCTCTGGATGGTAAAAATCTAGAGTGTGACATTGATAAATAAATTTCATCTTTTAAATTTATTTTTAGGACTTTACATTATAAGTTAGCAGCAATTTTTTTGTTCTCTTATAATACGTCCCCGTTGCAACGCACGGGCACGATACTAGTAGTAAAATTAAGAATGAAGACTTAATTAATATCCTCTTTTCTCACATTGTAGTATGTAAAGACTTAAATACCCTCCTCCCTCACATTTTTTAAACCATCTAATATAATCGTCCTCTCCAACATGTTATACAAAATTTAGTGTAAATAATTATACTAACTAATAAAAAACAGAGATCATAATTATTATAAAAATAGTCCATACAAATGATAAAAAAAATGCAGCATATGAATACAAATATAATGCATGACAAAAATAAATAATTTTCCCAGGAACATACATACAAAATTGCACCGAGTGCTTTGGTTTTCCATCATAGTGTACTAGTCTAGATTAACAGCTGATACGTGTTTCACAGTATCAGCATTCTGTGCAAAATTACTGATACATGCGTGTTTCCTAGTTCTAGCAAGCAACATAATTTTCACATATCTATGCAACAAGTACAGGTCCCAAATGAAATAAGCTCAAATTAAATGTAAAATTGCAACTTAAAATAAGAAAGCTACAAAATACAACTAAATTGAATAGAAGAAGGAAGCTAACAGAAGGAAGAAAAATGCAATTGTACTAGCCTCATATATAAGAAGGAAGCTAACAAACCAGCTTTATGTAAGAAATGTCAAAACCAGTAAATATCAACTTTGTATAAGAAAATGAAAATTTGATCAATCCATAAGAAATGGAAAAACCAGTAATTATCGCAACATCGCAACTGTATCAGTGTTATCTAAGAAAAATGAAAAATTGAATATAAGTATTTTGACTAAATAATCAATTCTGGAAATCATCTGTAAATTTAATAGCTTATTTTACTGGGTATGCTCAAGTGGGAAAACTATTATTAAGACTTGAGAAAAGAAATATTAAGACTTGTGAATAGAACTACTTAGACTTGTGAAAAGAACTATTAAGACTTGGATCAATTATGCAGGGCCGGTTGGCGCTGACGTTCTTTAAAACGGTGGGCGTTGAAGCGCTGAAATTTTAGAAGGTGGTCCAACCGTCCAACTCTTTGATCACTAGAGTTGGAGAATTTCAGTTGGAGGATTTGAGTTGGGGAACTATTATTACGTCCCTATTGGAAATAAGGGGTCAAGCCCTTTATTATTATTTTTCTATATTGTGCTATAGTTGTTCATGTCACATAAGAATAGTCATTGAAATACATAAGATAGAAAAAATGAAACAAAACTATCATGGCTAAGCAAAATTTATCTTGCATGTAATAAAAATGGCGCACTGAAAATTTATCTAGCTAGGAATAATATGCATCAGATACTGATATATATAAATACATACTCTTGCCTAGAAAACCAGTTGAGCCAGTGATGAGAATGCTCTTTCCTTTGAAGTAACCTGCTATTTTACTTCCTTGATCCATCAGTCTATGTTCAGTCAGAGATAGAGGGAGAAGAGTGATAGAAGAGAGAAAGAGAGAGGGATGGTTGTGTTTAAGGAATACAAGAGAAGGATGGTTGGGATGCGTTATATATAGCCTTTGTATGAGAAGAGCAAATGAGTATACTAGAAAATTGATAATTATACTCCCAAGTCCTCCTACCATTATTTTATCCTCTAAAAGAGCAAATGAGGAATAAAAGAGAGATTTTGAGTGCATGTAATAAAGACTCCTACCATTTTCAGATGCTAAGTAATTGATAATAAAATGTCAAGTTCAGATGCTAAGAAATGTTTTCGGTGGCATTAAGATCACCACCAAAATGTCAACATGCTATACAGCATCCACTACAAGAATTTGGGTAGCGCATGCAAATGAACCCGATATTAGTTGCCTCCTTGATAATAACTATTATTTGCATGGGGCCAATGCAATTGATCAATTGCATGAGTGCACAAATCTCTTTTGCATTGGTTAAAAAAAATGCGGCCCATGCAAATGAGTCCTCATGTAATCTATTTAGTACACATGCAATATAATATGATGTGCCATGACTGAATTGGCCACTGAAAATGTATTTTTTTTTTCTCATTTGCATGGGTCCGGTACAATTCTGAATTTATCAATGCAACATTTTGTAAATTATTATTTTTAATAAATATATCAATATAACAAATTCTCAAATCACAAACGCTTCATAAAACTTTATCAATTCATAAAATATAATAGAAATAACATATATATTCAATTAGAATTTGTTATTCACAACATATTTGACTACAAATATTTATAAATCTTCATCTGATTCTTCATATGCTACTTTCTTTACTTCTTCCTTTCCCTTCTCCAACCATGCATAGCTTCGTTTCTTTCCACTTGCACCCATTATACTACAGAAAAAAAAAAAGAAGATATTATGTTAGCAATAGAGAAAAATCAAGGCTGTTTTAGAATATCTTACAAAATATTAAAAGGATAGCAAATAAATTGTTTAGAATAAACTAGGTATCAAGCATTTTTCTTTTTCTTTTTTCAAGAAGAGTATTTTTTTCTTCTTGTCATGATACAACCTCACTATAATAGCAGTTGTTTCCTCTATTGCTTTTCCATTCACCTCTGCAGTTGATCCAGAAGATAAACAATAATATTAGCAGAACAACATCAATTATTAACAATAATTGCACAACAACAATCAGATTTGTGCATAGTGCTGCCAAATATCAGAAATAACATCACAAAGATTAAAGAACCAGTAAGAGACTTGGATTATGCTGATAGTTCAGCCATAGCTGTCATTTTTGCAAAACACTGATCGAGTTTAGATCCCTTTGAAGAGGATTCAAAATAACAACCTCTAATTCATTTAAAATTTGCAAGTCTTGCTTGATCTAGAAGAAATAACAATTAGTAGTATAAGAGACTTCATTTACCTTGAGGTCTGTCTGTACCCCAACTCCAGAGGATTCTGCATGAACTACATTTCGTCCGCGCCAATCAAACCCTTGCGCTCTGCCCCTTGGTCTGTTGATGGATCTTAATTGGTGGCTTTAATTAGTGGTTTTAAATGCCTACTAAAGATTTCATTGACAAAAAACATATTTACAACGAGTCAAATGACCCTCAATCCTAGATCTAAACTTCTTTATTCTCATGAATTCATCTAAACTACTCTAATCATCTAATCCTACTTATCTACAATAAACACCCTGTTGCATCATTTTCCATCTCTCTCTACGACTGGATCCGTTTTTGTCCGATAGACGTTGCGCTACGACGGCCGGATCTGCCGATCTGCTCACAGCCGCGCTCCGATCGAGATGGGGGTAGAGACTCTATACTCCGAGCTCCGACAATACTGCACTCCACTCGGCTCCACTCGGCTCGGCTCCCTCCCCTCTCCTCATTCTCGTCTCCGCTCGAGGAGGTAGAGTCTAGAGGGAGGGAAGGGTATTGTTCATTTTGTTATTGTTTTGGATTTTTAAATAGGCAATTTAATTAATGCGTAAATTTTGACAGTGAAAAATATTGGATATCAAGCATGGCTCCTTTTAAGGCTGAAGTACGTACTTTGAAGTCAATGACACTTCTTGTGTTGAACAAGAGCCCAAACCAGAACATGAGAGAGTGTATTTCCTCTCTACATTATCAGGTTTCAACTTTCTCGTGAAGATTACTGAATCAGGGGTACTAATCACATGAAAAAGGTTGTAATGGGTTTTCTTTATTTATTTTTTTGAAACATGTTTTTTTGGGAAGAAATTTCAAAGAAATGAGTCACAAAGACTCACCTACAAGATAAAACAAGTTTTAAAACATGTTTAACCTCAAGGTTCTGACAGTGTATGAAAGATATGTGACAGTATATAAAAGGGCATGTGAGGTGATCTGACTCTTACATGTCTCCAAAACCTCACTGTTGAGTTGAAACCAGTACATGATATGTACACCTTTCGTGCTGGACATCTGTTGCTGTTTAATCTCTTACACAAACCCACTTTAAAATATGTTGGGGTTTACGAAAGAGTTTAAACAACAACATAAACCCAATAAGAAAGATGGATCATACTTAGATTTTGAGGACATGTATGAGTCAGAACACGTCACATGTCCATTCATACACTGCCGAAAGCTTGAAATTTCTTATCCCTTGTATGTGTTTATATATATATATATATGTATGGATGTTTTGCATATATATTGTTTAGAGATTTGGGCTTGATTTTTTTTATTAGGCTTGATGCATGTTTATTAGACTTTCTATGGGCTTAATTTGCGTCTGAAATTGAGTTGGACTTGATTTGAGCTTATTCGGGATTTATTTGGATTTATTTTGATTTAATTTGGAGTTATTTTGCATTTCTTGGGTTTATTGGAACTATTTTAAATTTGATTTCCATTGTATAAGATTTTATTTGGGTCGATTTGGAGTTGGTTTGAACTTATTCGGGCTTGAAACGAGAAAGTAATGAACGAAAAGGACTTGTTTGTGACTATTTTAGGGTTTCAGCGTCCTATTTGTAAGTTGGCAGGGATATTTATTTAATCTCTGGGGTTTGTAACAATGTTTTGTAACTGTTCAGGCCCTATTAGTCAATTTACTTCTACTTCTATACAAGATTTGTGGTGTATAGATGCTAGTGTACCTTTGAAGGATAAACTACTAGTGGAAGGTGTGGTATTGTGGTCTATATGGTTAGAACATGATAAACTTATCTTTCAGGGTGGTCAAGGCAATATTGTACAAAATTTAGGTGCTCAAATTTGAGGTAAAAATTAGAAAAATTATACTTATTTTAAACTTACACTTATGTTACCATATGATTCCAATGTTTTACTAAGAACAGGTGCAGAGGTGGCTTTCAATAAGGACAAAGAACCAATGTGTGGAACCGAGTTGCACCACTTTAGTATAGTTTACAAGGGTTATTTTTGTTAGTGATGGTATTTTGTACTAAGTAGTCATACTGGTTCAACTTTAGCTGTACTTTTTTGTGGTTGAGGGCATTTATGTATGCCTCTGTTTTGCTTTGTTTGTATCTAGAACGGGTACAAGAGAAGTAGTACCAGTAAATTTTGTATGAGGTTTCTTTTAATAGAAATCGGTGGATGCATTTTATTTATGTCAAAAATAAAATAAAATAAAATAAGATAAAATAAATACTTGTTAAAGTCATAACTTTTACTTTTACTAAAAGTAATTCCAGCACTTACATTTTGTATATAGCGCTACCAATAGTATAAATAATAACAGAGACTAAAGAAATTAAATCAATTTTTTAATGAAAATTGGCAACGAGTGATTGATATTAAATTGTTAAAAAACCACAAAATCGGATGGAAGAGAAGGTCGCATGCCCGCCCAACTTGAAATTCTTAACTTTTCATTTACGTGCCATTCGAGTCATCCTTTCAACAAATTACTAAACAACAACTTTCTTCTTCAAAAAAGAAAGTTTACCGGCAGGAGAAAAGGCTCTTTGCCTCGTCAAATGAAACGAGAAAAAATATATATATATATTTATCAACTTTTATTATGATCCAAAATTTTATATATTTTGTACTATTAAATTGAAGTGTGGATTATATATAATTCATTAATTTTTTATTTTTTTAAAGGTATTATGTGCCCATTTGTATTAGCAAAATAATATAATTAGAACTTGTCATCTAGCAATAGACTCAGTATTTCTGTCAAGAATAATCGGGTTTAAATAATTAATTAGGTTCACTGTCATCTAATGGTGGACTCAGTTTTTCTATCACGGTAGGGCAAGAATAATTGCATTCAAATAACTATTGAGTTCAAACTTATCAGCTAATCAGATACAATTCTAAAAGGCTAACCAAAC
The DNA here is from genome assembly GCA_025461125.1 of Carex kokanica. Lineage (NCBI taxonomy): Eukaryota > Viridiplantae > Streptophyta > Magnoliopsida > Poales > Cyperaceae > Carex > Carex kokanica. The sequence continues at coordinate 825,313 of JAJGRX010001217.1, read as the reverse complement.
ATAACAATTCTTAGCAAATATTCTGTTTAGCAACCCAATTCTTAGCAATAACCCTCCAGTATGCTCCTCCCAACCCTTCTAAGTCTTACTCGTGACACAACACCTCCCCTCTCTCTTGGCTCTATTTCCTCGAACAGAGAGGAGAATGAGGAAGCGGGGAGGGACTGGAGCCGAGAGCTCTATACCCTAAACCCTAAACCCAAAACCAAAAATCTAGAGCGCAACTGTGAGTATATCCTGTTGGGAATTAAGGTATTAGGGTGATTAAGAGTGTATATAACTAGGATTAGGAGCTTATAGTAGTTTAGAGGATTTCGTGAGAAAATAATATAGTAGATCTAGAAATTATGATCGTTTGACAAATGGGGCACAATTGTACACATATTCATACTAACCAACCATGTACGAAAGTTTCTGCCTTTCCTACACGGATTTTGTTTTTATTGACCGTGTGTGTATGGTTGAGCTCATTTTTGCATGTGCGCGCTTCCATTCTTTAAACGCCGTTTTGTTGGAAATTGCTCGGAAATCGTGTATGATGTGCCATGTGTATGGTTAGCACTTTTGTGGTAGTGATGTATTAGACAATGATGATGTTAACATTTGAGTAGCATTATTCTCTACTTTTTGAAAGTGATATTATTGTACTAGCATATGACTTTGTGTCCGAGAAAATCTAATGTGGCCCAGTAAACAAATGAGAAAGACACATTAAAAATCGGAATTCTTCTGTTCTTTTTAAGGTACAAGAATAATTTATTCTTGGTGCGGTATCTACGAAAATAATGTATTCTCTAAATGATTTAAATTCAATATGTGGATGAGTATAGAATGTGAATCTGCAAATTTATTACGGGAATTGCACATAAAGAAACCTCACTATAACTACAATTTCTATTTTTTTTCTTTTGGATAAAGACAGCATACAATGTATCAATAGCTTTTAGCCATACAAGGGGCCAGCAACGTGGCTAAGAGCAAAACAGTACCGTTCCATTATTTTGTTGTTCCATTCTCTGACCGATTTATTTGTTTCGTTCTTACTTAACTAATTATTTCTTTGCGTTCAAAATTAATCGATAGGCATACATGAAAGGATTGCATGATTTAGACTATATTGTCATATTATTGTATGTACTCTCATAACTAAAGCATGGAATAAAATATACTGTAATTAGAGAAGAAGATCAACCTAGCAAGTACAGAAGCAATCAATTTTTTATATAGTTTGTGTTGTTGGTATACTATGGCTGGAAATGCTTAGCAACATAATTGAGACAAAGCAATCTTGCCATTTAACCCTCTAGAAGTACATAATCAATCAGAAAGATATCATCTCTATGAGATCAATTAGAATCCATTAGTATTAATTAGCCGATTGTATATCTTGTAAATGGCAAGCCTACAACGGATAGTACAGACCGGCGCGGAAATCCTAAGAGAGAGGAGTGAAGGGAGAAGGAGAGGAGCGCAATAATGATGGAGAAGAAAGAGGAGAAAAATTTGTTTGATTAGAGAGGATAAGGATGTGAAAATTAAAGAAATGCCAGGGAAGCTGCGCGAAAAACTAAAAACCAGAAGGAACTTTTATATCCAGTTCCTTGAACATAACTAAGTACCATAAACCTTTGTACCAGGTTCTTATTAACTAACTGCATATGATATTTTTTCTACAAGGTTATTTCGGAACAACCAAGCATGATAGAGGGAATTAAAGAGGTAGAAGAGAGAGAGGAGAAATTTTATTTGATATATTAGGGAGGCAAGGATTCTAAAATTTTACACAGTGCAGTGAAGAGGCGAAAACCCAAAACCCTAAGAAACATTTGTATGTGCTTCATCCAAACTAAAAATATCCCGCAAACATGGTGGTTCAGAGAATCATTGTTCATATTTAATGATTTTAAAAAAATTAGGGTTTTGGGATATTTCCTTCACCAAATTTCTAAAGAATTAATATGATAAATTATCTAGATAGATTCCCAACATTTTAGGGTTCAACCCATGTCTTATGCTTCCTCCACGCTGATAAATTGATGATATATGATATGTTTTTCTCTTTCCGGGTGTTGTCTGAGTCAATAGAGAGGAAAATGAAGAGACATGGGTGAGGGGGGCAGGATTTAAATTAAGAGGAGGTGAAAATGCGCGCACAGCTAGGGGTCGTCCCTTCAAGAAATTAATATTGAACAAGGTGGTTTAGAGAACATGAATTCATAATACACGGTTAATAAGTATAATACAGTGTCTGTAGATTTTGTAGAATCATACACAGTTGATTAAAAATAACCTTCTGTCATGGGGCAGAATTGTACACATATTCATACTACCAACCATGTACGAAAGTGATATTATTGTACTAGCATATGACTTTGTATTCTTCGAATGATGATGTTAACACCTCTTGTGTCCGACAAAATCTATTGTGGACCAGTAAACAAATGAGAAAGTGATATTATTGTACTAGTAGTGATGTATTAGACAATGATGATGTTAACATTTGACTAGCATTATTTTCTAGTTTTTGAAAGTGATATTATTGTACTAGCATATGACTTTGTCTTCTTCAAATGATGATGTTAACACCTCTTGTGTCCGAGAAAATCTATTGTTAAAACAACGAATTCTTCTATTTTTTTTTAAGGTACAAGAATAATTATTCTTGGTTTTGTATCTACGAATTACTGGATACCAAAATTGTGTATTCTCTGAATGATTTAATTCAATATGTGGATTTTTAAATAGGCAATTTAATTAATGCGTAAATTTTGACAGTGAAAAATATTGGACATCAAGCATGGCTCCTTTTAAGGCTGAAGTACGTACTTTGAAGCGAATGACACTTCTTGTGTTGAACAAGAGCCCAAACCAGAACATGAGAGAGTGTATTTCCTCTCTACATTATCAGGTTTCAACTTTCTCGTGAAGATTACTGAATCAGGGGTAGTAATCACATACAAAAAGGTTGTATTGGGTTTTCTTTCTTTATTTTTTTGACACATGTTTTTTTTGGATGAAATTTCAAAGAAATGAGTCACAAAGACTCACCTACAAGATAAAACAAGTTTTAAAACTTGTTTTACCTCAAGGTTCTGACAGTGTATGAAAGATATGTGACAGTGTATAAAAGGGCATGTGAGGTGATCTGACTCTTACATGTCTCCAAAACCTCACTGTTGAGTTGAAACCAGTACATGATATGTACACCTTTCATGCTGGACATCCGTTGCTGTTTAATCTCTTACACAAACCCACTTTAAAATATGTTGGGGTTTACGAAAGAATTTAAACAACAACATAAACCCAATAAGAAATATGAATCATACTTAGATTTTGAGGACATGTATGAGTCGGAACATGTCACATGTCCATTCATACACTGCTGAAAGCTTGAAATTTCTTACCCCTGATTCAGTATCATCTGCATAGCTTAAATTTGATTGGAATAATAGATATACAAGATATTAAATTTTCCTAGGCCTTGCTAAATTAGATTTGAATTTGCGTGGAAATTTGATAACTGATTCAGCTATACGCAACAACAAGCCAACTAATCTTCAAACAAAGAAAAGAAAAAAAAGGCCGGAAGGTGTCAAAAGTGAATAGATTATCAATACGTGACAACAAGCCAACTAACCTTCAAAAAAAGAAAAGAAAAAAATGAACGGCAGGTTAACACAGTACTAATAAACCACTATATCAGTATTCTTTTTTGTGTGGCGATGACCACTGCCTCCCTCTGCACCATAACTGAACACTCATATCATTCTCTCTCAAACTGCTCCGAAGGAGATCAACAGGCCACAGGTGACTAAGCCATCCCGCTGCATTAGGATCCAGATGAAAGGAGATGATGGCATGACGGACACTTTTGGTATAACCTTACTTATAAAGTTTCATTTTAGTACATTTATGTTTAAATGGTATACTGAATCACTTTTGACCTGGAAGGAGTAGTTGTATTCATAACTTTGTCTGAAATCTAAATTATGAAGATAAAGCATAATAATAAGAAACTAATTATATTTGACCAAAGCTATTTCAATATATTTGGTAGGCAATGATCATCTTTCATGCGTCTATCAAGAAATATCTCTCTAAACTAATTACGAGTGATAAGCACTACTTTCAGTTTTAATAATTGAATGATTTTGAATGGGTCCATAATTAAATGAAAATGACTAATATGTATTTAATTTGTTATAAAAATCTTTAATAAAACATTTGTTTGCAATCACTAATGAATTGTCTGAAATTGTTCTAATAATTATTTGTTCAATTATTACATAATATTGGGTTATAACAGTTAAATTTGAGAATGTTGGAACTTCCATGAAAAATGACAGTTTTACATTTATGATACTCATAATGCATGCTTACAAAACGTACTATCGTACGTGTTTGTGAGTGTGTGTGTGTGTCTATATTAGCTGAAAAAATATACATGTGACATGATGTTCCACCTAGAGTCTCAGGGTGTTACATGTCCAAGTTATTTGAATTTTATATTATACTCTCTATATGCTCAATAACATAAATAGAAATTTATTTTTTATTTTTAATTTTATTTGAATTAATTTGATAAATTATATTTAATGTAATCATTATTCAGTATTCAAATCATTTTTTTTTTGTAAATGTGGGAATATCATTTTTAATACAAACTTAATCAATTTAAAATTTGCAACAAATTTAAAAAACAACAAGAGCAAATATGAAAAGTTTTGAACCAATCCTATTATGCATTATTGCCCATATATTTTCCATTATGTCATTCTAAAATTAAAACTGTAAACAAGACATGAGAAAATCCATTGACAAGCTGTCGCCTTGTTTTATTATATGAGTTAGAGGGTGTCCTTACCAGAAATAAACAATATTCATTTACCTACTTGACGGCCTAGAATGATTACATAAAGCATACTACTGAGTTTCCTTATTGTCTATATTCATACCTACAATTTTATACTTTCAAAATTTATTTTCAAACCTGATATCTGTTCAAAACCAGCAAAAGTTCATTTTAGAGCCAGATTCATAGTTAGAATCAGTAGTTGAAAACAACAAAGTATCATCTGAATAGTTTAAGTTGATTGGAATAGTAGATACAAGAAATTAAATTTTCCTAGGCCTTGCTAAATTAAATTGGAATTTGCGTGGAAATTTGATTGGAATTTGTGTGGAAATTTGATAACTAATTTTGTTATATCGGATGATAGGAACAGAAGTAGTTTCATGGAAAAAATATTTGAGTGGTAGACCCCACTGGTGGAAAATTGCTGTATGACTCGAAAAATTGCTCTAATCTTCTAACAAATGCTACATCAGTTGTCGTTTTATGGAATTTTTGCAGAATGAAGACTAAATGCAGAAAGAATCAAAACTAAGGAGGAGAGACTAAATGCAGAAAGAATCAAAACGAAGGAGGAGACACTAAATACAGAAAGGATCAAAATGGAGGAGAGTCGTCGAATCTTCCCTCTCAACACGTTCAAAGAATGGTCCCTAAATCCTAAGGGAGAGATGAGTGGTACAAGATTGTGAGCGGACAGCAATAAATTTATTTTCGTACTTTCAAAATTTGTCTATATTCAGACCTAGCATTTCATACTTTCAAAATGTATTTTCAAGCCTGATATCTGTTCAAAACCAGCTAAAGCTCATTTTAGAGCCATATTCGTAGTTACAATCAGTAGCTGAAAACAACAAAGTATCATCTGCATAGTTTAAGTTGATTGGAATAGTAGATACAAGAAATTAAATTTTCCTAGGCCTTGCTAAATTTGATTGGAATTGGCGTGGAAATTTGATTACTAATTTTGTTATATCGGATGATAGGAACGCATAGTTTCATGGAATAATTATTTGAGTGGTGGACACCACTGGTGGAAAATTGTGGTATGACTCGAAAAATTGCTCTAATCTTCTAACAAATGCTACATCAGTTGTCGTTTGATGGAATTTTTGCAGAATGAAGACTAAATGCAGAAGGAATCAAAACGAAGGAGGAGACACTTCGAATCTTCCCTCTCAACACGTTCAACTGATGGTCCCTAAATCCTAAGGGAGAGATGAGTGGTAAGAGAAGTGAGCGGACAGAAATAAATGTATTTTCATCCTTTCAAAATTTGTCTATATTCAGACCTAGCATTTCATACTTTCAAAATTTATTTTCAAGACTGATATCTGTTCAAAACCAGCTAAAGCTCATTTTAGAGCCATATTCATAGTTATAATCAGCAACTGAAAACAACAAACTATCATCTGCCTAGTTTAAGTTCATTGGAATAGTAGATACAAGAAATTAAATTTTCCTAGACCTTGCTAAATTTCATTGCAATTTGCGTTAAATTTGATAACTAATTATGTTATATCGAATGATAGGAACGGAAGTAGTTTCATAGAAAAATTATTTGAGTGGTGGGCCCCACTGGAGGAAAATTGCGGTATGACTCGAAAATTTGCTCTAATCTTCTAACAAATGCTACATCAGTTGTCGTTTGATGGAATTTTTGCGGAATGAAGACTAAATGTAGAAAGAATCAAAACAAAGGAGGAGAGACAAAATGCAGAAAGGATCAAAATGAAGGAGGAGAGTCTTCGAATCTTCCATCTCAACACATTCAACTGATGGTCCCCAAATCCTAAGGGAGAGATGAGTGGTAAGAGAAGTGAGAGGACAGAAATATGATTGGAATTTGCGCGGAAATTTGATTACTAATTAAGCTATATCAAATGATAGGAACGGAAGTAGATCTGAATTTCATGGAAAAATTATTTGAGTGGTGGGACCCACAGGTTGGAATATTACACTCCTTAAGAACTGCAGAATTAATAAAGATGGAGACGAAAAGAGAAATTTGTTGGATTAGAGAGGATAAGGATGTGAAAATTAAAGAAATGCCAGTGAAGAGGCGCGGAAAATTGAAAACCCTAAGGAACATTTGTATCCAGTTCCTCCAAAATAAGTACCATAAACCTTTGTACCAGATTCTTATTAACTAACTGGATATGATATTCTTTATACACGGTTATTTCGGAACAACCGAGTATGATAGAGGGAATTAAAGAGGTAGAAGAGAGGGGGGAGAAATTTTATTTGATATATTAGAGAGGTGAGGATTGTAAAATTAAACACAGGACAGTGAGAGGCGCGAAAACCCAAAACCCTAAGAAACATTTGCATGTGGTTCATCCAAACTAATAATATACCGTAAATATGGAGGTTTAGAGAATCATTGTTCATATTTAATGATTTAAAAAAAAAATTGGGTTTTGGGATATAACCTTCACCAAATTTTTAAAGAATTAATATAATAAATTATCTAGATAGATTCCCAAAATTTTAGGGTTCAACCCATTTCTTATGCTTCCTCCACGCTGATAAATTCATGATATATGATATGTTCTTCTCTTTCCGGGTGTTGTCTTAGTCAAGAGAGAGAAAAATGAAGAGACATGGGTGAGGGGGCAGGATTTAAATTGATATTGAACAAGGCGTTTTAGAGAACATGAATTCACAATACATGGTTAATAAGTATAAATAAGTGTCTGTAGATTTTGTAGAATCATACACAGTTGATTAAAAATAACTGTGTATCATGGGGCACAATTGTACACATATTCATATTAACCAACTATGTACAAATGTTTTTGCCTTTCGTACACGGATTTTGTTTTTATTGACCGTGTGTGTATGGTTGAGCTCATTTTTGCACGTGCTTGCTTCCATTGTTCAAACACTCTTTTGTTGGAAAATGCTAGGAGCCATGCTGGATGTGCCGCGTGTATAATTAGCACTTTAGTAGTAGTGATGTATTAGACAATGATGATGTCAACATTTGACTAGCATTATTTTCTAGTTTTTGAAAGTGATATTATTGTACTAGCATATGACTTTGTCTTCTTTGAATGATGATGTTAACACTTCTTCTGTCCGAGAAAATCTAATGTGGACCACTAAACAAATGAGAAAGACACGTTAATAAACGGAATTCTTCTATTATTTTTAAGTTCAAGAATAATTTATTCTTGGTGCTGTATCTACGAATTACTGGATATGAAAATAATGTATTCTACAATTGATTTAAATTCAATATGTGGATGAGTATTGAATGTGAATCTGGAAATTAATTATGGGACTTGCACATATAGAAACCACACTATAACTACAATTTCTATTTTTATCTTTTAAGATGAAGACAACATATAATGTATCAATAGCTCGTAGCCATACAAGGGGCCAGCAACTTGGCTAAGAGCAAAACAGTACCGTTTCATTATTTTATTGTTCCATTCTTTGACCTACTTATTTCTTTGCCTTCTTACTTATTAACTAATGGATATGATAGAAATAAATATTTGTTTGTGTTCAAAATTAAACTGTAGGCATACGTGAAAGGATCGCATGATTTATATTGTTTGATATTAATCAGTCTGATATCCAGACTATATAGTCATACTATTGTACGTATTCTGATAACAAAAGCATGGAATATAATATACTATAATTAGAGAATGAAGATCAACCAAGCAAGTACAGAAGCAATCAATTTCTTATATAGTTTGTGTTGTTGGAGATACTATGGGTGGAGATGCTTAGCAACATAACTGAGACAAAGCAATCTTGCCATTTAACCCGACTAGAAATACATAATCAATCAGAAAGATATCATCTTTATGAGATCAATTAGAATCCATTAGTATTCATTAGCCGATTGTATATCTTGTAAATGGCAAGCCTACAACGGAATAGTAGAGACCAGCATGGAAATCCTAAGAGAACGAGGAGTGAAGGGACAAGGAGAGGAGAGTAATAAAGATGGAGAAGAAAGAGGAGAGAAATTTCTTTGATTAGTGAGGATAAGGATGTGAAAATCAAAGAAATGCCAGTGAAGAGACGCGAAAAACTCAAAACCCTAAGGTACATTTGTACCCAGTTCCTCCAAAATAACTAACTACCATAAACCTTTGTACCAGGTTCTTATTAATCAACCGGATATGATATATTCTTTGTACACAGTTATTTCGGAACAACTGAGTAAGATAGGGAATTAAAGAGGTAGAAGAGACAGAGGGGACAAATTTTATTTGATATATTAGAGAGCCGACGATGGTAAAATTAAACACAGGGCAGTGAAGTGGCGCGAAATCCCAAAACCCTAAGAAACATTTGTATGTGGTTCATCCAAACTAATAATATACAGTAAACATGGTGGTTTAGAGAATCATTGTTTATATTTAATGATTTTAAAAAAAGAGGAGGGATCCGATTACACCACTTTTGAGTTACCACAAAGTTACCCTCCTTATTTTCTACATTTTCAAAGTCCAAATCGTCGATCCAAACCGTTCAACATTATTATCTAAATAAAATGTACTTGCAGATCAAATTTTACATTTTTTTAATTTTTTATTATTTATTAAGTATTTTACAAAAACTAGTCAAATATAATTCAGACCATTGAATTTTGTACCCATCTTAATAAATAGTAAAAAAATTCAAAGAAATATAAAATTTGATATGCAAGTACATTTTATTTAGATAATCATGTTGAATGGTTTGCATCGATGATTTGGACTTTGAAAATGTAGAAAATGAGGAGGGTAACTTTGTGTAACTCAAAAGTGGTGTAATCGGATCCCCCCCTCTTAAAAAAATTAGGTTTTTGGTATATTTCCTTCACCAAATTTCTTAAGAATTAATATAATAAATTATCTGGATAGATTCCCAACATTTTAGGGTTCAACCCATCTCCTATGCTTCCTCCACGCTGATAAATTCATGATATATGATATGTTCTTCTCTTTCCGGTGTTTTCTTAGTCAAGATAGAGGAAAATGAAGAGACATGCGTGAGGGGGCAGGATTTAAATTGGATTAAAGGGGAAGGTGAAAATGCGCGCATAGCTAGGGGCCGTCCCTTCAAGAAATTAATATTGAACAAGGTGGTTGAGAGAATGTGAATTCATAATACACGGTTAATTAGTATAATACCGTGTATGTAGATTTTGCAGATTCATACACGGCTAATTAAAAATAACCATGTACGATGGGGCACAATTGTACACAGATTCATATTAACCAACAGTGTACGAATGTTTCTGCCTTTCATAAAAGGATTTTGTTTTCATTGACCGTGTGTGTATGGTTGACCTCATTTTTGCTCATGCATGCTTCCATTGTTTACAAATTGTTCTGTTGGAAAATGCTCGGAGCCATGCACGATATGCCGCGTGTATGGTTAGTATTTTTGTGGTAGTGATGTATTTGACAATGATGATGTTAACATTTGACTAGCATTATTCTCTAGTTTTTGAAAGTGATACTATTGTACAAGCATATGACTTTCTCTTCTTTGAATGATGATGTTAACACTTCTTGTGTCCGAGAAAATCTAATGTGGACCAGTAAACAAATGAGAAAGACACGTTAATAAACGGAATTCTTCTATTATTTTTAAGTTACAAGACTAATGTATTCTATAAATGATTTAAATTCAATATGTGGAGTATTGAATGTGAATCTGGAAATTAATTACGGGACTTGCACATATAGAATCCACACTATAACTACAATTTCTATTTTTTTTCTTTTTGGATAAAGACAGCATACAATGTATCAATAGCTCGTAGCCATACAAGGGGCCAGCAACGTGGCTAAGAGCAAAACAGTACCGTTCCATTATTTTGTTGTTCCATTCTCTGACCAACTTATTTGTCAAAATTAAAGAAATACCAGTGCAGAGGAACATTTGTACATAGTTTTGTATCCTGTAACATTTCTACATAGTTTTGTATCCTGTAACACATTTGTACCAGTGCAGAGGAACACTTGTTAAGGTACAAAAATAATTTATTCTTGGTTTTGTATCTACGAATTACTTGATACCAATATAATGTATTCTCTAAATGATTTAAATTCAATATGTGGAGTATTGAATGTGAATCTGCAAATTAATTACGGGACTTGCACATAAAGATACCTCACTAAACCCTAAACCCTAAACATTATTTTGCACTACGCATATTCGAGTAACAAAAGTTCTCGAGAAGTATGCATTCCACAGTAGTAGTTTTCTTTCATTAAAATTGACGAAAGCTCAAGAGGGGCAACAGTTGATTTACGATAATAATATATCTGTGTACGTCTCATGCTATACGAATGCCTGAGAAGGAGTTCTCTCTTTACTTGTGACTGCCCGAAAAACAGCCATATGACAGCTCTAACAAGAAAGTTCGAGACAAGGTTCGAGTGCGACATTTAGAAAGAAATTCTCAGGATACTCGTTCTCAGGATATACATCAAGAAAGAGATTCTTCCAGATGACAACATTTACAACAAAAGTACAATAACAACAATCAGATAACAAAGGTCTTCTTCTCAGCTTCTCTACGGAGGATACCGCCTCGGAATCATCCTAAAAAAACGTAAGGAGAACACATCAAAATAATACCGATATTCATCGCAATTAACTCTACGGGTCACGATAGAAATCAAGTGGTTATAAACAAGCTAACATAAAATAAACAAGCTTTTTTTTTTATTAGGAATCGTGTGGTTATATAAAATGCTTCAGCTATGTTATGTCATATTCTTTACCACGAAAGAAAATATTAATATAAAATATTCATTACCTCCAGTTGTTCAAAGAAAATGGGAGCTTGTTTCTATCTAAAGAATCTTGTTAAACATAAATTATTACAGACCAACATATTTTTTTAATAAATTAGAGACCAACATATAATTAATGATCATTCAGTGGCATCTCTCCATTTCTTATTTTGATGTGTTCTCCCTTATTTAATTATAATAATAATGTCAAGTATTATTTGCTAATCTATTCCAACCGTCATGAATGCTTGCAACTTCAGCTCAAATAAGCAACCAACCATCAGCTCCCACGTGTAATACGTACTAATCGGATTAAAGAAACAACAAGAGTCACACACACACACACACACATATATATATATACACTAGAGATACAGTAGTGATTAAATAAACCATCATATATCTTCCCTCTCCTCTCTTCCTGATATTATTTGTTGGTTAATGAATAAATCCGGTACCAATATAATAAATATTTCTTGGTAGTTCTTCAAGAATTGTCGTGCCAAACATCACACACTCAACCTCATCGATGTCCCGATTTGTTGGCAAACTAGCACTTTTTCACCCGAAATCTCCCAAACACAATGGGCAAACCGATGAAATTGTGCACAAAGGAGACTCCGATGTAGAACTTGGCACAGTTGCCACACAATCTGGCGCAAAATCCAATGGAGAGAGTGGTGCCCGGGTTGCCACCACGCAACAGCCCCTTCCATTTCTGCTTGCCTTTACCGACCTTTACTACAGTGTCAAGATGCCTAAGAAGTGTACATTCCTTCGCTCTCTGTCCTCTCGCAACCGTCTTGCCTCAGACATGGCGAATTCAACCGGGGGCCTGTCACAGACAAAAGTTCTACTCAACAACATCTCTGGTGAGGCCCGAGAAGGGGAGATCTTTGCAGTCCTTGGTGCTAGCGGGTCCGGTAATATTAACTTATTTATTTTTTGTGCAAAATTTTCTTTAGAACTTAGCTCATATCAAGCTCTTACTAATCTTTCTCAACTGTATAAACTATATTAGTTCAAGCCTAGGTTACTAAATCAAGGTGAAGTATTATTTCAAAATAAATGGGAAAAAAAGTATATATGTACCAGGAAAAAATACTAAATAACAATTAAAGGGCTTTTCAATTTTGAGTTCTAACTTCTATATCATGTTAATCAAGGAATAGCAAATTGAAAAATAAACTTCTCCCAATTCTTAGAAAAGACTAAATATATTTTTTAACACTTGAAATTAAATATCACACACCCTTATAACTTCAGGCAAATCAACCTTCATTGATGCACTAGCGGACCGGATCCCGAAAGAGAGCCTCGGGGGCAGCATAACCCTCAATGGAGAACCCATAGATAGCCATCTCATGAAAATGATCTCTGCATATGTGATGCAAGATGACTTGCTTTTTCCAATGCTCACCGTGGAAGAAACCTTGATGTTCTCAGCCGAGTTCCGCCTCCCACGAGCACTACCGTCCTCAAAGAAGAAGGCTCGTGTTGAAGCCCTAATAGACCAATTGGGCTTGAGGAATGCCATAAATACCATAATAGGTGATGAGGGTCATCGTGGGGTCTCTGGCGGTGAGCGTAGACGGGTCTCAATCGGAACCGGCATAATTCATGAACCGATCTTGCTATTCCTTGATGAACCCACATCTGGTCTCGACTCCACGAGTGCATTCATAGTTGTGCAGGTCTTAAAAAAGATTGCCGAGAGCGGGAGCATTGTTGTATTGACAATCCACCAGCCAAGCTATCGTATAATTGGCCTACTTAATCATATTCTCTTTCTTTCTCGCGGACAAACAGTTTATAGTGGCCCCCCTAATGGCTTATACAATTTCTTTGCTGAATACGGTCAACCTATACCTGAGCATGAGAACCCTACCGAGTTTGCTCTAGACCTAATCCGTGAGCTCGAGTACAAGGACCCCACTATGGGGGCCAAATCACTCGTTGATTTCAACTCAAGATACCAAGCACAATTTAGCAAGCCGGTAAATCCATCCTCCGCTGCTTTTCCTTTGACTTTGAGACGTGCAATTGCTGAAAGCGTGTCACGCGGTAGACTTGGGGCATCAATGGATGAATTTGCTAACCCTTTCTGGATAGAAGTAGGGGTTTTGACAAAGAGGTCCTTCACCAACACAAAGCGCATGCCTGAACTATTCTTGATGCGACTCGTCACAATCATGGTCACAGGTTTCATTCTTGCCACTATCTTTTGGCGCCTTGATGCATCCCCAAAAGGTGCGCAAGAACGGCTTGGCTTCTTTACAATGGTCATGACAACTATGTTCTATGTATGTGCTGATGCACTCCCTGTGTTTCTAGAAGAGCGCTTTATATATATTCGTGAAACTTCACACAATGCGTACCGCAAGGCATCTTACGTGATATCCAATGCAATTGTCACATTCCCGCCTCTTGTATTCCTTTCCTTAGCCTTTGCATTGATCACTTTCTTTGTGGTAGGATTAGCAGGGGGTGGCATGGCTTTCCTTTTCTTCGTACTTATCATACTAGCCTCCTTTTGGGCTGGTTCTGGATTTGTCTCGTTCCTTTCTGCAGTGGTCCCACATGTCATGATCGGTTATACTGTGGTTGTTGCAATTCTTTCATACTTCCTTCTCTTCTCCGGTTTCTATATAAACCGTGACCGGATCCCCAATTACTGGATTTGGTTTCACTATCTGTCTCTTGTTAAATACCCATATGAGGCTGTCTTGCAAAATGAATTTGGCAGCTCAAATGCTTGCTTTTCACGTGGCGTGCAAATGTTCTACGGTACCTGGATTGGCGATATGAATACGACCATGCAAGAGAAGGTGTTAGCAGCTATCAGCCAGACTCTGAATTCAAACCTGACCGTCAACACTTGCTTCACGACGGGATCGGACATACTTAAAGAACAAGCAGTGACGCAACTGAGCAAGTGGAATTGCCTGTTTGTAACTGTTGCATGGGGTTTCCTGTGGAGGTTCATATTTTACATTACCTTGCTTCTAGGTAATACAAACAAGAGAAAATAGATATGGGTGCAGTTAGTATATCTTCCTAATCAAAGCCGTGAAAAAGTTGACAAAAAAAAAAAAACAAATTCCTCGTTTCCATACGGTCAATTTACTTTTGCAGATTTTGTTAAACTTTTTATTTTTACTGGTTCTCTTCCTAGGGAAGAGAAATTAAGATGGAATAAATATATGGTGTGAAGCTTTCAAATTAAAAAGCACACTTTGCTGCTCTTGCTCGTAGTTTTGTTTCAATTCTTGTGTTTTGTAATTATGATGTTTAAAGTCATGTTTACAATTGCGTTGCTTTTTTTAAAAAAAAAAGAAAGTTGGAGAGCTAGTCTACTAACTTCTATTTAATGTTCATAAAAAACTCCATCCGAGTTCACCTGGATGTGTATGATGGATATTAGTCTTCTTCATATTGACAAACTTCACAACACAAGTTTATACATGTAGAGAAGCTGCCCTTATGACTCCCTGTTACAGTGAGTGGTAGACAACAACCACTGACATATATTTCTCATGCATGAAAACCGAACATCTCAGACATGAGATAACAACACCAAATGAAATATTAATGACACAAACACATAATCCACTTAATGTTCATGTATGGTCAATCAAATGCCATATAACACTTATATGCATCCATTAGATTAAATCGACACCTGGCCGCTTTGATCTGTGAAACTTGATCAAAACATTTAATCCTCATGCAAATCTTATTTGTAATAAGTGTTCCTAACTAATTATATCAATTAGGGATATTTGGAGTTTACTAATTATATTTGTTAGCGCTTCACAATTCAAAGTCCTCAACTCTAAATGAGCCATCAAGTAACATAAAACTCTCGGAACAAATTGAACAATTTAATCATTATATAAACATAATCATAGAATCAACGTTTTCTCTAGGACACTAATTCTATCATAGTGGACGCGTTATCTCTCAGGTTTCTAATAAGTCTCACAGTCACAAAAAATAAAAACATGCAACTTATTAATGTTGTAACAGCATATCAATATGGTTCACTTGATAATGACATATACATGAAAGTCCCTGAAGGATTGAAAATGCCTATAGCATATAAGTTCAAACCTAGAGAAATGCACTCTATAAAATTTAAAAAGATCTTTATATGGACTAAAACAATCTGGTCGAATATGGTACAATCGACTTAGTGAGTACGTTCTAAAAGAAGGTTATAAAAATAATATAATTAGTCTGTGTATTTTACTTAAAAAGATCAAATCTAGATTTTACAATCATTATAGTATATGTTGATGATTTAAACATTATTGGATCCCCTGAAAAATTGAATATACTGCAAAATCATTGAAAAATGAGTTTGAAATGAAAGACCTTGGTGTAACTAAATTTTGCCTCGGTTTGCAGATTAAGCATCTAAATAATGGAATATTTATGCATCAATCAAATTATGTTGAAAAATTACTAAAAAGGTTAAATATGGATAAAGGTCATCTTTTGAACACACCAAATTCAGTTATGGTCGAGCAGCATTTTCATGGCGATCAACAAAAACAAACTTTAATGGCAACATCATCAAATCATGCCCCAACTGATTGCCTTATACGAAGCGGATCGAGAATGCTTTTGATTACTAATGATTCAAAATATTCAAGAAGAATGCGGACTTGAAAACAACTAGAAAAATCCTACTCCGCTGCATGAAGATAATGCAGTATGTATCGCACAAATCAAAGTAGATTATATCAAAGGAGACCAAACTAAACATATTGCGCCGAAGTTCTTTTCAACACATGACCTACAAAAGGAGGGCGTAATAGATGTTAGCCAAGTCTGATCAATTGACAATTTGGCAGACCAATTCAAAAAATCTTTCCCGACAAGAGTTTCTAAACAACTCACAAAGAAGATAGGTTTACAGCGATTGAAGAATATTCAATAATATCTAAACGAGGGGACATTACACGCGCTGTACTCTTTTTCCCTTATTCAAGTTTTTATCCAATGGGTTTATCTTGGTAAGTTTTTTAATTAGGCTGTATAAATGGTCCGGAAGTATGATGTTAATATTGATATTGAAGTATCATATTAATAGAAGTGTTATGAATAAATTAAGTTATGGATGTTCATTTGCAATTCTCTGATGGTGCAACTCTTCACTAATTACTTCAAAACTTCTCTTTAAAGAAGTATGTTTCATCCCCACACTTCAAAAGTTCTTTAATATGCATATGTGATATGAAACCAATCCACTGTTGCTTGATCTGTGAAATTCGACCAACATTTAATCATCACGCTAATCTTATCTGTAATTAGTGTTTCTTGCTAATTACAATGATTACGGACATCTAGAGTTTATTACTTGTTACAAGATAGTGTCTCGCAATCTAGAATCGTATTCTAGATAAACTATAAGTAATGGAAAACTCAAGGAACAAGTTGATCATATCAACAAATATATGAACAAAATCATGTAGCAACATTTGCTTTAGGACACTAACTCCATCAATCACCCATTTGGCCTAGAGCCACAATGGTGACTCTAATCGTGTAGACTAAATGTACTGAACAACAATGTTTGGAAACTGACCACAATTACACATGGTTTGCTCAGGAACAACTGTGTATGAAGTAGTACAATCGCACTACTTCCGGAGCAATTTTTCTACGCAAATATTAAGGAACAGTGTACAAATATTGGCAACTTCCGGAATTGGTTCAAAATTAACGAACTGTGTAGGTATGTATGAGCTTTTTTTCTCACAAACACCTGCTCCCATTACGCATTGTTAATGTGGAATTTTGTCGCATCCATGTATTATACGCCGTGTATAGTTGCGTTTTATGTACTAATATTCTTTGCGTTCAAAATTAATCAATATAGGAATACATGAAAGGATCGCATGATTTATATTGTTTGATATTAATCAGTCAGATATCCAGACTATATTGTCATATTATTGTACGTATTCTGATAACAAAAGCATAGAATAAGATACACTATAATTAGAGAATGGAGATCAACCTAGAAAGTACAGAAGCAATCATTTTTTTATACATTTTGTGCTGGTGGAGAAACTATGGTTGGAGATGCATGCTTAGCAACATAACTGAGACAAGCAATCTTGACATTTAACCCCTCTAGAAATACATAATCAATCATAAAGATATCATCTCTATGAGACCAATTATAATCCATTAGTATTCATTAGAAGATTGTATATCTTGTAAATGGCACGCCTACAACGGCTAGCAGAGAGCGGCGAGGAAATCCTAAGAGAAAGAATGAAGGGAGAAGGAGAGGAGAGCAATAAAGAGGGAGAAGGGAGAGGAGGCACAAAATCCAAAACCCTAAGGAACATTTGTACACAGTTCCTCCAAAATAACTAAGTACCATAAACCTTTGTACCAGGTTCTTATTAACTAACCGGATATGATATTCTTTGTACACGGCTATTTCGGAACAACCAAGTATGATAGAGGCAATTAAAGAGGTAGAAGAGAGAGTGGACAGAAATTTTATTTGATATATTAGAGAGGCGAGGACGGTAGAATTAAATACAGGACAATGAAGAGGCACGAAAACCCAAAACCCTAAGGAACATTTGTACGTGGTTCTTCCAACATAATCATCTACCACAAGCATGGTGGTTTAGAGAATCATTGTTCAAATTTAATAATTTTCAAGAAATTATGGTTTTGGGATATTTCCTTCACAAAATTTCTAAAGATTTCTTATAATAAATTATCTAGATAGATTTCCAACATTTTAGGGTTCGACACATGTCCTATACTTCCTCCACGCCGATCAATTCATGATATATGATATGTTCTTCTTTTTCCGGGTATTGTCTTAGTCAAGAGAGGAAAACGAAGAGGAGGGCTAAGAGCGAAAATCAAGAGACATGGGTGAGGGGTCGTGATTTATATTGGATTGAAGGGGGAGGTAAAAATGCACGCATAGTGATGGGTCGTCCTTTCAAGAAATTAATATTGAACATGGTGGTTTAAAGAACGTGAATTCATAATACACGGTTAATAATATAATACCGTGTCTGTAAATTTTTCATATTCATACACGGCAGATTAAAAATAACCATGTATGATGGGGCACAATTCTACACAGATTCATATTATATAACCAACCGTGTACGAATGTTTTTGCCTTTCCTACACGGATTTTGTTTTTATTGACCGTGTGTGTATGGTTGAGCTCATTTTTGCATGTGCTTGCTTCCATTCAAACACTGTTTTGTTGGAAAATGCTCGGAGCCATGCACGATGTGCCACGTGTATGATTAATATTTTTGTGGTAGTGATGTATTAGACAATGATGATGTTAACATTTGACTAGTATTTTTCTCTAGTTTTTGACAGTGATATTATTTGACTTGGTCTTCTTTGAATGATGATGTTAACACTTCTTGTATCCTAGAAAATATAATGTGGACCAGTAAACAAATGAGAAAGACACGTTAAAAAACAGAATTCTTCTGTTATTTTTAAGGTGCAAGAATAATTTATTCTTGGTTCTGTATTTACGAATTACTGGATACCAATATAATGTATTCTCTAAATTATTTAAATTCAATACGTGGAGTTTTGAATGTGAGTCTGCAAATTAATTAAGGGACTTGCACATAAAGAAACCTCACTATAACTACAATTTTTATTTTTTTTCTTTTGGATAAAGACAGCATACAATGTATCAATAGCTCGTAGCCATACAAGGGGCCAGCAACGTGGCTAAGAGCAAAACAGTACCGTTCCATTATTTTGTTGTTCCATTCTCTGACCGACTTATTTGTCAAAATTAAAGAAATACCAGTGCAGAGGAACATTTGTACATAGTTCCTTCAAAATAACTATGTACCATAAACCTTTGTACCAGGTTCTTATTAACTAAACTGATATGATATTCTTTGTACATGGTTATTTCGGAATAATCGAGTATGATAGAGGGAATTAAAGAGGTAGAACAAAGAGAGGGGAGAAATTTTATTTGATATATTGGAGAAACGAGGTTGAGAAAATTAAACACAGGGCTGTGAAGAGGCGGGAAAACCCAAAACCCAAAGGAACATTTGTACGTAGTTCTTTCAAAATAATCATGTACCCTATACAAGGTGGTTTAGAGAATCATTGTTCATATTTAATGATTTTAAAAAAATTAGTTTTTTGGGATATTTCCTTCACCAAATTTCTAAAGAAAATGAATAGGAGGGATAAGGTGAAAATGAGAGACATGGGTGAGGGGGCAGGATTTAAATTAGATTGAAGGGGATGGTGAAGCGAGGATGTGTTGTGCTCCTCCCTCGTTGGTGAGCATAACTCAAAAATTTGTCGGATGAGTTCAAACGAGACGAATCTAAACCATTGAAATCGATCTACTTTACGAGAGATTTGTGAAAGTGCAAAATTTTGAAATTTTTGAATTTCTTTTTATATAAATTCAAGCGGTAAAAGAAATGACTTTATACATGCAAAAAAATTAACTTTTGTAAGTTATTTTAATGCACTCATTTTTCATCAATTTTTGATTTCTTGACTTTGTACTAAATGAATTGAAAATTTTCAAAATTTTGGGTGTACACGCATTACTCGTGAAGTAGATCGGTTTCAACGGTTTGGATTAGTCTCGTTTGAAGTTAATCCAATAAATTTTGGAGTTATGCTCACCAAACTCTTTGATGAGCACAACACACTCTAGCTTTGCTATGTGTGTGTGTGTGTTGGGATAAATTTTGAGAACAATTCGAATAGTTAAATAAATTAATAAATAAAATAAATCAAGTTGAAACAATAGTATCCAGATCGTGTACGATACACTGTCCTTAAGCGTATTCCATCTCATCGTGCAAGATAGAACCGCAACCAAGATAATCCAGGGTTGTTGCTCCTTAGACACGCCATAAAAGCAACTGACGATAACTCCACAATATCTAGTAGTTGATCAGAATTTACTTAATTGTGATAATTGGAAAAGTTTATGTGGTAACGAATCAAGGAAAAAAAAAACTAATCCTTTTCATATCTCGGATACAGAGAGAGTATCATAACATGAGTGTCCCCATAGAGGATTTAAATAAACCTTCAGAGAGGAGATGAAAAGGGTGCATAATTAGAACAGTGAAACGTGAAAGATTAATAATGCATCATTAAGATGCTTTTAAGGTGCAATGCAAATCTAAATTAGAATAGCAACGCATCAGAAGGATGTGCTTTTAATGGGTGCACAATATAAGGAAAAACTGAAAACGCTTCTTCAGTTTTTATTGATATAAATTAGATATGAAATTTATAGTTTTGTCCACAAGTTTTTAAATGTTACAAATGATGGTTAAATTATGAGTATTCTAAACATAGGTTTGAACATATATATAAAGCCATCGTTTTACTTCGGCCTCCTTTTTGGATTTTCAAAGTCCAAACAGTCGATCCGAACCGTTCAAGTTGATCTACATATTGAAATGTGCTTGCAGACCAAATTTTACATTTTTTGGAATTTTTTTACTATTTATTAAGCCACTTTGAAAATTGCTGATCACATGGTCCAGAATTTTGTTGCACTGTTTTTACTGTTCACCCGGATCAGCAAATTTCAAAGTGGCTTAATAAATAGTAAAAAAATTTCAAAAAATGTAAAATTTGGTCTGCAAGCACATTTCAATATGTAGATCAACTTGAACGGTTCAGATCGACTGTTTGGACTTTGAAAATCCAAAAAGGAGGCCGAAGTAAAACGTTGTTTTACTTTGCAAAGCACAATAGCCCATCTATATATATATATATAGGAAATGGCTAGCATGCTACGCGTAGCATAGAGGGTCTTCGTGCTACGGCTCAATATTTGAGTTTTCAAAATCCTAACGGTCGATCCGAACCGTTCAACATAATCTCCATATGAATATGTACTTGCAAATCAAATTTTACATTTTTTAGAATTTTTTTACTATTTTTTTAGATATGTAGAAAATCACTTGATCTGAAAATTTTGTACAATTCATATCAAGTGATTTTCTACCTATCTAAAAAAATAGTAAAAAAATTCTAAAAAATGTAAGATTTGGTTTGCAAGTACATATTCATATGGAGATCATGTTGAACGGTTCGGATCGACCGTTAGGATTTTGAAAACTCAAATATTGAGCCGTAGCACGGAGGCTCTCTATGCTACGCGTAGCACCGTAGCCAATTCCTATATATATATATATATATATATATATATATATATATATCCAAAACTTGCAGCTCACAATCAAGAACTAATTCACTGCATGCGCCAGGGTAACAAGTTGGCTATAATAAACAACTAGCAACTTCATGCAAAGTCACCAGAGAGCATCCCACGGATATCCTTTCCATCTTTTCACATCCAACGGTGGCTGGAGATGGGACCCACTCCCACCTCCACACCCTTCTTCCTTCCTCCTCCTCCATTGACAAATGGTACATCACGACGCCGTTTTTCATGTTTGCCGGGTCAAACATGTAGCCACCGCGCTCCGTCCCGTGCACCTCCACAGAGAAAACCACCTGCCTGTCTTCATGCAGACAGACGAAATTAGGAAACAACCGATCCACCATTTCCGTCGGCATTTCCTCTGGATTGTTACTGATCACCTGTAGAGTGTCGCCATCAACCTCCCAAGTTCTCACCTTCATCACTTCTCCTTCTCTCCCTGCTCCGACCAACAGCAACCTTTCCTTACCGGCAATCCCAATAGACCATTTCAAAACCGATGAGTCGGGCCTCAACTGATGGGTCTGTTCCCATGTTTTACTCTCTGGATCAAACTGACTAAGCCAGCCAGTTTTCTTCTCGATCACGTAGAGTTTGTTATCCGAAACAGCAACAGAGAGCCACGTGGCACATGTAGATCCTTCGAACATTGTTGGCATTGGCTCAGCCAACTCCCATGTGCTGGTTTGCTTGTTATAAATCTCCACTGCCCCCTCTTCCTCTCCCTCGCCCAAATCTGTAATAAACCCACCACCAACCACCACTACCCACTGACCCACCTCCACCACGACCGGATCTTGCCTCCATACATTCGGCCCCTTCATCTCCATCTTAATTGAACTCCCAAATGGATCTTTAGATATCACCAGCTGAAAGATGGTGAGTGTGTACAATAGGTCCCGGGTGGAGCCGTGGAGGAAGTATGGGGTGAGCAATGACTGTTTTCCAATTGAATTATTGCGACAGGGGACAGACAGCCAAGTGTGGGAGTGTGGGTCCAAGGCGTGAATCGAATGAGTGGAGGCATTCGGATGGGGGAGACGGCGTAGGATGAGCCATGGGAAGAGACGGGGCCGGGTGTGCAGAGTGGAGCTCACGGCATGGAGCCAGTCATGGGACACATATGATGCGGAGAGCAAGTCGACTGTCGGCAGAGTAGTCAGTACGACCTCTAGCACGTCGGCTGGCACCTCAGGACAAATTGTGCCGGATTGGTTCATGATCCGCTGGTGAACCAATGTTATGTTATGGTTATTGGTTGCTCAATTGATCAGTTTTTGGTGGTTTGTGTGGTGATGCATGGTGGAGCAATCCATGAGATCTTTATACAAGCAAAATAAGAGTCAGTATAAGTGAATTACATATTAAATATTTGGAATTTATTGCAAAACTTCAGATAGATCCGGGACATCTAATTACAAAGATCGACTTTTCTGAACAAACTATGACTTTTCAAGGATAGGTTAGATAAGTGTGGCAAATATGCGGTCATGATCGATCTTGACTGCCTATCACAGGTTTTTTGTTTGCAATTAAGAGCGTTATTATCAAATGAGACCACTTTGGTTGTGTTCATGATGTATGATTACAAAGAGGAATTTTTTTAAAATTCTACGGAACATTCATACACGATTGATAGAAAGAAAACCGTGTATAATTACAAGCGGGATTTTTGTCCAAAAAATCCAACGGAGCATTCATACATAGCTGGTATATAAAACATATACAATTGTTGGTGGTCATTTATAAACAGTTAACCACAATCGTACACGGTGCTTAATAGACAACCGTGTATGAATATTGGACCACAGTTATATTTTAATTAACCGTGTATGAATGTTGCAGCTCATTTTACACATGGATTTAATGGATATTTCTATTATCCGTGTATGATATACCGTGTATGATTAATGCTTTTTTGTAGTAGTATTTTAACTCATCGCAAAGTAACAGGCGCAACTGACTTGACCATTTGGAAAGACTACTAGTCCTTGATTAAATAGTATATTTGATGCATAATAATTGCACTATTTAGAACGAGTTCTGAAAAGTATATAATTATTCTCATTTAGACGCAATAGAAATACTTTTTTTGTTCTAATATTGTTTAGTTAGTGTTATTGTACTAACCTAACTGGGTGTGTTAATTTGGATTGTAAAATAAAATAATGAAAGCGTACATAATGGTATTTAGGTTAGTGTTTGAAAATAGTGCAAGAAAAATGTTATATTAAATAATATATGTTGAAATTGATAATTTTCTACTATATTCTGAATAAACAAATATCGTTTGGATTGAAAGTTTTTCAAGTGTTCTGACCTCAACACAGCAAATCAAATTTTCATGGAAATAGCAGTTTAGCACTTTTCAGATTAGTACTAGTCTAAAGAATATTTTTTTTTAGATAAAGCTAGAATCGAAAATATTCAATTTTAAATATCCACAAGTAATTTTCTATCAGAATTCAAACCTATGATCTTACACACTACCAGTAACAGTGACGTCCCTTGATTTCTTCGAGAATTTTTTATTCAGAGAAATTATTAAAAAATAATAGAGAAAAAGAAAAAAAATACTTGTTGTTATTTTTGCGGTTCTCTTTATGCGGCAGCGTGCGGCAAAAAAGTAGATGGACCTTAAAAAAATAAAAATAAAATATTTCCTCACAAATTTCGGATTTTTTAGGCCACAGAAGATCTAAAAGAACTGAAAAAAAAAAAAAAAAATTGGATGGGTACAATTTTTTCCGGTTTAAATTTGTGATAAAAAAAATACCTCCAATCTTTTTATAGGTCTAACAACTGAGATATTCTTTATATTTTCTTCTATCATTTTTTTAATAATTTCCATGAATTAAAAATTCTGAATTTCTTCCATCTTTATCATTTTATACTGAAAGTTATAACAAGACTTGTGCAAATCAACTCCCTCACTCCCTATCTCTGCTTTCTCAAGTCTGAATTGTTATGTCTCTGTACATTATAATAGCTCCAACTTAATTGGGTTACTTTTCTTTTTCCTACAATAAATGCGTAGTAACAAAATTCCAGTGTAGCCATCTTTTCACCGTAGAATTGCAGCACCCATAAACGAAGATTTTTCTTGGACCATGTATTATTCAACACTTTCCATCTCTTACACATAAATTTGTTAACTTTTTGTTTGCTTTTGTTTCAACATTGAATAAAACAAATAGGAAGAATTTCATGTTTACCCGTTAAAAACTTCAAAATTACTTATTTCCCCTCTAAAATTCATAATATCATATTTACACTTTTAAATTTAAAAAATTCACAAATTTACCTGTTTTATTGTTTTTTTTTTATTAAAACACATTTTGAATTTAAACAGTACTAATTTTACCCTTTGTTAAGAAAATAAAATATTGTAGTTGAAAAATGTCAATTTTCTAATTGGTCAGTTTTCGAGGTTAAATTAGTCATTTCTCTACTTCTGACACCTCTATCAGATTTCAATACCTCTATCAAACCTCTACATTTAAAAAAAATGTGGCATGTTTAGAAAAATGTGAATTTAAAAAATCTTTTTAAATAAACTCACCGCCTCTATCAGACCTCAACGCTCTTCCCATCAAATTTATAACAAGTATCTTAATTTTTTTATATAAATTCAATGCCTTCAATTTCTTCTATAAAAAATATACCCAACTTCGTAAAAAATAATTATGCACCCAGCCTAATTGACTAGTACAGAAAATCACTTATTTTCTCCAGAATGAATTCATTTCTTAATTCTTATGCGGCAGAGAATTCAAAACCCATAATTAGATCAACAAACAGACAGACGCACAGATATATTCACAGAGAATTCAAAACCCATAATTAGCTTTCCTTCAACTTTTGATAATATATTCACAGAGAACTGGCTTCCTTGAACTATATTAATTGTCAAATTTGGTCCTTAAAATTTTCGAATTGAGCAATTGGGCTATAACACGACTTGAACGAGAGGAAATTTGCGCGTAAATAGGCTTAATATTAATCGCAACCGTTATTCATTTGGTCTTAAATGCTATTCACTACTGGGCCTTCGTTGGACCGAAACCAGTTAGTATTTTGGGCTCGTTCTCGGCCCATTACACAAGTCAAATGAATAAAATGAACAGACAATAACATAACTCTTTATGAACATTCTTTTGTAGTCTCGGCCCAGTTAATATAGTATTTTGGGCTTGTTGTCGGCCCAGATAGTATTAAAGGAAGGCAACTGGATTTTAAAGACTTTGCAACATAATTATTAGTTCACGGCCCAGCTAGTATTTTGCCTTTTTTTTGCAACATAATTACAACCGAAATTTTTATATATAAGAAAATAAATTAAAAAAATATTAAAAATGAGAAACTGTTTCCGGGATTTTGAAAAATAAGAAGGCAGGCGTATGCCATGGCATCCCAGTGGGACGCCATGGCATACTCCAGCCCGTCGGAAAAAAACGGAAAAAAAAAAATTAATAATACGGGACGCCATGGCATATCCCGACCCTGGAAAAAAAAAAAAATATAGGGACGCCATGGCATATCCCGACCAGGGGAAAAAACGTAAAAAAAAAAAAAAAAAAAATTTAAAAAATGGGACGCCATGCCATACTCCGGCCCTAAAAAAATAAAAATAAAATTAATTTTTTTTTCTGCTGTGTTCAGTTAGAAATCCAATAATTTTGATCAGATTCAAAATTCATTTTAGAGAAAATGGCTACATGGATTTTTGTGTTCTTTATATCAAAATAAAGGTATGAAAGTCTAGTTTCAAGTCAATATAATTTCTCTATACAAAAATATTACAGATTGGTACAGTTTTAGCGATTAATTAACAGAGGTCAGAATTCAGAAAAGCTGAAATCCCAGTGAGAAGTCCTATAATTTTGACCAGATTCAAAATTCAATTTAGAAAAAATGGCTACATGAATTTTTGTGTTCTTTATATCAAAATAAAGGT
This sequence comes from Carex kokanica, assembly GCA_025461125.1. Classification (NCBI taxonomy): domain Eukaryota; kingdom Viridiplantae; phylum Streptophyta; class Magnoliopsida; order Poales; family Cyperaceae; genus Carex; species Carex kokanica. Next base: position 798,497 of record JAJGRX010001217.1, on the reverse strand, counting down.
ATGAAAGTCTAGTTTCCAGATAATATAATTTCTCTATACAAAAATATTACAGATTGGTACAGTTTTAGCGATTAATTGACAGAGGTCAGAATTCAGAAAAGCTGAAATTCCAGTCAGAAATCCAATAATTTTGATCAGATTCAAAATTCATTTTCGAGAAAATGCCTACATGAATTTTTGTGTTCTTTATATAAAAATAAAGGTATGAAAGTCTAGTTTCCAGATAATATAATTTCTCTTTACAAAAATGTTACAGATTGGTACAGTTTTAGCGATTAATTGACAGATGTCAGAATTCAGAAAAGCTGAAATTCCAGTGAGCAGTCCTATAATTTTGATCAGATTCAAAATTCAATTTAGAGAAAATGGCTCCATGGATTTTTGTGTTCTTTATATCAAAATAAAGGTATGAAAGCATAGTTTTCAGATAATATAAATTTCCTATATAAAAATATTATAGATTGATACAGTTTTAGCGATTAATTGACAGAGGTCAGAATTATTGGATTTCTGACTGGAATTTCAGCTTTTCTGAACTCTGACCTCTGTCAATTAATCGCTAAAACTGTACCAATCTGTAATATTTTTGTATAGAGAAATTATATTATCTGAAAACTACACTTTCATACCTTTATTTTGATATAAAGAACACAAAAATTCATGTAGCCATTTTTTCTAAATTGAATTTTGAATCTGGTCAAAATTATAGGACTGCTCACTGGAATTTCAGCTTTTCTGAATTCTGACCTCTGTTAATTAATCGCTAAAACTGTACCAATCTGTAATATTTTTGTATAGAGAAATTATATTATCCGGAACTAGACTTTCATACCTTTATTTTGATATAAAGAACACAAAAATCAATGTAGCCATTTTCTCTAAAATGAATTTTGAATCTGATCAAAATTATTGGATTTCTAACTGAACACAGCAGAAAAAAAATTAATTTTTTTTTATTTTTTTTAGGGCCGGAGTATGGCATGGCGTCCCGTTTTTTAAATTTTTTTTTTTTTTTTTTTTTACGTTTTTTCCCCTGGTCGGGATATGCCATGGCGTCCCTATATGTTTTTTTTTTCCAGGGTCGGGATATGCCATGGCGTCCCGTATTATTAATTTTTTTTTTCCGTTTTTTTCCGACGGGCTGGAGTATGCCATGGCGTCCCACTGGGACGCCATGGCATACGCCTGCCTTCTTATTTTTCGAAATCCCGGGAACAGTTTCTCATTTTTAATATTTTTTTAATTTATTTTCTTATATATAAAAATTTCGGTAATTACAACATAATGTACGAACCATTGTCTTTGCAACATAATTACAAACTGGTCCCTTTCTCTGATCTAGACTGATGGCAACAACACAATATGAAACCATAATTGGGAAGCATGTAGAGGTTCTGAAAACATCACGTCAAGGCAAACTAAACCATGATAAGGGGACATGTGATGTGCACCACTTTAATAAAGGAAGGCAACTGAATAATACAAATATGCACTTCAAAAAAAAAATTAGTACTAGGCTAAAGAATATTTTTTTTTTAGATAAAGTTAGAATAAAAAATATTCAATTTTAAATATCCACAAGTAATTTTCTATCAGAATTCAAACATATGATCTTACACACTACCAGTAACAGTGACGTCCGTTGATTTCTTCGAGAATTTTTTATTCAGAGAAATTATTAAAAAATAGAGAGGAAAAGAAAAAAAAATAATACCACCCAAACTTTTGTTTGATTTGTTGTTATTTTTGCGGTTGTTTGTTTATGCGGCAGCGTGCGCCAAAAAAGTAGATGGACCTTAAAAAAAAAAAAAAAAAAATATTTCCTGACAAATTTCGGATTTTTTAGGCCACAGAAGATCTAAAAGAACTAAAAAAAATATATTTGGATGGGTACAATTTTTTCTGGTTTAAATTTGTGATAAAAAAAAATACCTCCAATCTTTTTATAGGTCTAACAACTGAGATATTCTTTATATTTTCTTCTATCATTTTTTTAATAATTTCTATGAATTAAAAATTCTAAATTTCTTCCATCTTCATAATTTTTTCAGTCTAACAACTGTGGTATTCTTTCTATTTCTTTCTATCATTTTTTTAAAATAATTTCTATGAATTAAAAATTCTGAATTTCTTCCACCTTCATCATTTTATACTGAAAGTTATAACAAGACTTGTGCAAATCAACTCCCTCGCTCCCTATCTCTGCTTTCTCAAGTCTAAATTGTTATGTCTCTGTACATAATAAATGCGTAGTAACAAAATTCCAGTGTTGCTATCTTTTTCACCGTAGAATTGCAGCACCAATAAACGAAGATTTTTCTTGGACCATGTATTATTCAACACTTTCCATCTCTTACACATGAATTTATTAACTTTTTGCTTGCTTTATTCAACATTGAATAAAATAAATAGGGGGAATTTCATGTTTACCCATTAAAAACTTCAAAATTACTTATTTCCCCTCTAAAATTCATAATATCATATTTACACTTCTAAATTTAAAAAAAAATCACAAATTTACTCATTTTATTGTTTTTGTTTTTTTATTAAAACATATTTTAAATTTAAAAAGTACAAATTTTACCCTTTGTTAAGAAAAATTGTAGTTAGAAAAATGTCAATTTTCTAATTGGTCGGTTTTCAAGATTAAATTAGTCATTTCTCTACTTCTGACGCCTCTATCAGATCTCAATACCTCTATCAAACCTCTACATTTAAAAATTAATGGGCCTATTTTTCAATACCTCTATCAATACCTCTATCAATACGCCTATTTTTCAGATCTCAATACCTCTATCAATACCTCTATCAAGGTTGAATTGTTGACCTATTTTTCATCAGGCCCAGTAGAAATTAATGGGCTTCTTCGCTGGGTGTAGTCAACCCACTCCGCAAGAGCTCCAAATTATGAAGGGGAGGAAAATTATACAAAATTGCTATCTAATGATCCCACATATTTAGGAGTGGCAAAAGCTCGTAGCTCGTGGCTCGATCGTGACTCACATCTGATTTGCTTGCTAACATCTCGCTCATTACTAGACTGAGCTGTTAATGAGCCAGCTTGTTAGTGGCTCGACCTAGATTAAACGAGTTCGATCTGGTCTCGCTTGCTCGCTAGCTCACGAGCTAACTCGACTTGGTAGAATTTGTGTGCATTTTATGTTGGCTAGCTCGGTCTAAAAAGTTTGTAGAATATATTTTCTTCTTAAACAAGGTCCAACTAGACCAAGTGAGCCAGCGATCACTAGGTCGGTCCAAATCGTGAGTTGTCTCGTGACGATTATGATCTGAGATTTCAGCTCGGACCTCTAAAGTCAACTCAGTCTAGCTCGCTCGGTTGCTAAACGAGCCGATTACAAGCTGAGTCCAGCTCGTTGCCACCCCTACACATTGTTATGAAATATGGACAAGATTAATAGTGATTTTGAGAAATATATAGATAACAGGCTAATGCTACATATTTTCAAGAAAATAGTACCTACAAAAAGGCTAATCACGGACATCTATTCACATACAAATCCGAGTAATTTTGATAAAAACAGTGTGGCATAATCAATTAAAATAAAATCCGCATATTAAAATTACCAACATTTATCACTACTACAAAAATGGTAATTCTACACTGCATATTGTACACGGTTTTTCCAATTTTATATAAAAACCGTGTACCAAATATGATTTTTTGAAAGCCCAAAAAATCTGTAGGAATTATACACGGACATTTAGTTAAGAATCAGTGTAGAATTGTTTGAGAGAGCTACACGGTTTATTAGAGATCAAAAATCCGTGTGGAAAGAAGACCGTGTGGAAAAAATTGAGAGAGCTACACGGATTTTTGTTAAATATCCGTGTAGGAATATATACACGGATTTTTGATAATATATCCGTGTAGAAATGGTAGAAATGTATACGGATTTTATTATAAATAGCCGTGTATGATTATTTGGAGAGCTACACGGATTAATAAGTATAAATCCGTGTATAAAAGGCTGTGTAGGGTTTTAATTAGTATAAAAGGCCTTCTCCTTCCAGCGCCGTTTTGATCAAGTCTTTTATACTGTCTCTCTCTCGCTCTCTCTGTATTGAATGTGGATCTGATTTCTGCAAATGCTAGCAGCTGGGATCAGAGATCTTTGAAGTTTTTATTTTCTCCTCTCTATCTTTCTAAGGTTAGTATATATATATATATTTTCATTTTCTTCCTCTAATTTTCTGTTACTTATTATTGCTTATTTAGGTCATGTGTAATTCATGCATGCTTGATTTCTTAAGATAATGCAAAAACGACGGAAAGTTCGGCTGAGCGGGAGCCGAAGCGTGGGGGCAGCCACGCAAAAGCGGGGGGAAGTCGGCTGAGTGGGGAGCCCAAGCGTGGGGGCGGCCACATTTGAAAAAAAATTGAAATTTGGAAAAAATTTGAAATTCGAAAAAAAATTGAATTTAAAGGAAAAATTTTATTCTCTATTATGCATGCATGCACATATATGTTGATGAAATGTATTTTTTTATTGGAGATGCAATATGTTGGAGACCTTTAACCAAGAGACATCATGTCATGGATCACATGGGCACTCTCCTTTTTGATATGTTGGATCTAATACGCCTTAGTTTGTATGAAATTCTTGTCCAAACTAGATCATAACCAAGCGTTTTGGCAACATGAGCCCAACTTTCCGTGGTAAGGACATAACTTGATCTACAAACATTGTATCGGATCTTGAGGAGTATATGTTATATGTGGATCACATGAGATTGTATATGTACAAAAGGCAATATGTATATATATGTTGATGCTTTTATGCTTTTTTTGTTATATATGTTGATATTAGAATTTTATGTTTTTATGGTTTCGGTTAGAATTTTGTAATGATAAATATGGATTTGTATAATTTTGTAATGCTAAATATGGATTTGTATAATTTTGTATAATTTCATGTACATGAATTTTAAATTGCTATCTGAAAAATTTAAATACTGGCTAGCAAAACATGAGGCTAGCAAAAAAAAAAAAACTAAAAAAGAAATTATAAGACAACCCTACACGGATATTTAACAAAATTCCATGTAAGAATAGTAATTTATAAAATAATCCATGCACGAATACAAAAAAAAAAAATTAGTTAATTCTACACGGATATTTAACTAAAGTCCGTGTATGATAGTTCAGAGAGCTACACATATATTTAGTTAAAAGTCCGTGTACAAAGATGAGAGCTACACGGATGTTTAGTTAAAAGTCCGTGTCGAAAGAGGAGAGCTACACGGATATTTAGTTAAATGTCCGTGTAGAAAGAGGAGAGCTACACGGCTGTTTATGTTACAATCCGTGTAGCTCAGCTTTGGAGAGCGTCACTGGCAAGGAATTGAACAGGGTTGTTTATGTAATGATCCGTGTAGCTCTCAGGAATTGCACACGGGTAAATATTCGTGTATAATTTATTCAGGGATTATACACCCTCGCACTCCACACGGTAGGAAATCTGTGTAGCTCCCCTGTTTATGTCTGTGTGCAATCTCTATTTCTGTAGTAGTATATACACGGTTGCTTATTAGTAATTGGACATGATTATAGTGAACTTAACCGCGTGTGTGTATATGATGTAAACAATTATACACGCGTTTTTGGTTAGAAATCGTGTATGATTCATGTCTAAGATTTTTCTGAAAAAAATCTCTGTTTTTTTACACATGTTTTCTTTTATGGGACCGTGTGTGAATGTTTTACAGGATTTGGCACAAAAATGCCACTTCTAATTGTACATGGTTTTATATAATTAGAGGAACACAAATTTTTTAACGTCATCGATCTGCACCTCTATTTTCTAAGACATATCTATCATTTGTAAAACAGTTTTTTCCAGTATATGTATTTTTCTAAAACATCTCTTCCAAACAGGCGAGACAAGAGCGAGGGGTAAGGCAAATGACACAATATATTCACCGAGAAGGCGATAAGACAGAAAGAAACTTCAGACGGGAGTAACTTTCTGCTCGAATTTCTGATTTTAGCGTATGACCACAATTTGAAAAGCTTCGGCCCAAGATTGCATTTTTAAGGGTAAAAAAATGTTTGGATGGGAAAACTTTTGTTGAAGTTTCGGATTAAGTTTTTTTTCTTTCTAGTTATTTATTCTTGTAAATGTATGTACAGTCATATTGGATTTTTCGTTGGATTTTAAATTTTTTGTAGTAAGTAAAATGGTTGTAATCAATTCATATTTTATTAGTGTAATGTAATTGTTAATGTTGTTTATATTTGTAAATGTAATATTTTTGGTATCTGTTGTTATTAAATTCAAAGTTTTTTTTATATGTGCAATTGCTAGCATATATGGATTACAGTCGGTTTTATTTAAAAATCTGTGTGGAAATGGTATACACATACTTTTTTACTTAATAATTCGTGTGTGAAAAGTGTACTCACACGGTTTTTATTTAAAGAACTGTGTGTGAATGGTTTCCAGAAAGAAATATTCACGCTCTTTATTAGAGAAACATAAATAGTTTTAGAACCGTGTGCACTAATTTATTGACACTTTCATACACTATGCGGTCCTACATGATTGCAGATCCGTGTGTAATTACCTATTCTGTAGTTGTGTGGAAGATTTAAGACAGTTACATGTGGCTCTGAGTACAACTTAATAAGAACATGGGTAAAAATTAGTAGTTTCTCTTATTTATATTTTATAATTTTTATATATACTTATTTACTTTAGTCCTCTTTATAAATTATAATTATACTGCACTAACTTATTTAGCTCCTTAAAAACAAAATTTCGTAAAAGTTGAAGGTCAAATCATCTAACTATATTTAATACCTCTGTTATTACAACAAAGAATTTCCTCCATCCGGGAACCAGCCCCTCTAAATTTAATTTTATAATTCTAGCCAAGACTATTAGAATCATTGCACTAATATAATATCAGCTACATAGTTCAAGAGAGTTTGTTTGCTTCAACATTTTGGAGTAAAACACGGCTGTGCATAGAAGTTCGATGATGGACTTTGACTGAGTAGTGCCTTTCTATTACTGAGTTGGGATATGGGACAAAGAGTAGTGCCTTTCTATTACTGAGTTGGGATATGGGACAAAGAGTAGTGCCTTTCTATTACTGAGTTGGGATATGGGACAAAGAGTAGTGCCTTTCTATTACTGAGTTGGTGACAAGTACACGGTCTTTAATGCCGCGCGATTACAATATTTTATTTTATAGGGGCCTATCGGCACAATTTACGCTATTATATTGCAAGGATTAGATGACCTTTCATTCATTCGAAAACACAGATTATGTGTGCAGAGATATCACATAAACTAATCACACTGAACATTGGAGGCGATTTTAAATGAGAACATGGTTCCTGTACATGAAGCAAAATATATATATACAGAGGTTGGCTAAGATACAAACATTTGTTTCTAGCCTCCGGAACAAACGTTTCCGTTTTCTGATTTTCAAAGTCCAAACAGTCGATCCAAACCGTTAGATATTCAATCTATATTAAAATGTGCTTGGAGACCAAATTTTATATTTTTTGGAATTTTTTTACTATTTATTAATATAGTTTGAAAATCGCTGATTTTATTAAACTTCTGCACCATTGAAAAACAGCGACCTTCAAACCATCTTAATAAATAATAAAAAAATTCCAAGAAATGTAAAATTTGGTCTCCAAGCACATTTTAATATAGATTAAATATCTAATGGTTTGGATCAACTGTTTGGACTTTGAAAATCGGAAAACCGAAACGTTTGTTCCGTAGACTAGGAACAAATGTTTGTATCTTAGCCAACCTCTCTCTATATATATATAATGTTTTATTAGAGCAATATTTTAGTTTTGTTGACCCTAAAATTAAGGAAATTTACACAACTACAGCTCATGTTCAACTAGCTTCTATCAAAATAAACATATCAGCGGAACATATAGCATCTTTAATTCACTCATTTATTGTATAGAAAAAGAAATTAAGAAACTATATTTTCTTTACGATAATTCTACCATATATTTAATTTTCATACTATATCCAACTCTAAAAAATTTAAAATAGTACGTAGATGTATAATTTTTTTAATATAGTATTTATCAAATTTGAATCATTAGACGTCATTTATAAATAAGTCGTTAGAATTTCAGTTTAAATTTTACACACAGTACTCAATTGAGAACACATTTATAATTTTTTTTTTTCATTTGAATAACATTTGTCCCATATATACACCATATATAAGATTTGGATCATACTGTAATTATCCATTGTTTTTAGCAGAAAATGAGGATCAAATATCTTAAATCATCCTATATATGTGTTAAGTTGAATAACTAGCTGATGGCTCACGCGTTGCAGTGGCATGCACCCACAAACTTATAACTGTTTTCGAACTTGGACTTGTTTCAAAAAATGATTTTTCGGATCGTAATATAATGTTTCAAAAAATGAAAAGAAAACCATGTTAGTATTATCTGTGAAATAACCACATGGGATCCGAATAATCAGCATGGGAAACTGAATATTCAGCATGAGAAACAAATTGATATCAAGCAAAGAAGGAAAGAATCAATTACAAATTGATATCCAGCAGAGCATCTTTCCCTAGCGGATCCATAGATGGTCCAGGAATTGATTTGTTGCATTTACTATCCTTACATTCTAAAGTTAGAAGATGTAATAGGATTCAATCTTTATGTTAAATAACCTTGGTTGGTGCCATGTAAAACATAACAAATTATTTCTTTGATCAATAAAATATGGGAGGGAAGGGTGATTCATGGGAGTTCTGTGTTAGTTAATTTTATACAAGTAATTTTGTCATTATCCACCTTATACAAGTCCAAAAATTAATCTATTATATGAAGAACAATAAAAAAAAAAATATCAGTTATATTTTACTTTTCAAAAATCATCGTGCTGTGCTTATTTTTTTTTCTTCATTTTACAGTAGTTACGGAGAAACTTGTTTTGTTGATAATGGGAGCTTAAAAACGATGCGCATGTGAAGGGCAGGAATGAAATGACGAAGCTACCCCTGTCTTCAGTGGAACCAGGTTCGTTGAAGGAGCTAAACAATAGTAGTATTTGCTTATTCCTCTCTGATGCTTCTCTATCTTGACCAAGATCCATCTCTCTCTCTCTCTCTCTCTCTATCTTTTTGGAAACATTTTGCAGAGGCTTCGAAGAGTCTCGAGCAAGGTCTCTCTTTTTCTAAAGAACTTGATAGCAGCTGTCAAGGTTGAGCAAGGTGTCTCTCCCTCTCTTCCTCCCTCACTCTCTCCTCTTGATCTCACTTCTAAATTTGGTTATTTGATAAAAAATAAAAATTCTTTTATTTTTTAGACAAATGAAATCCAGTATTGGATGTTGGCGACACAGTGGAACTTACCTGTAGCTAATTTCGACGATGAATATTTTGTGCTAATTTTACAGAAATATCAGAGCAACAACAAAAATAAAATCACCCTATGCTAAAGCAACAACTCGAAGATTCTTTAAGGCAAGAGACAAGCTAATATCTGAAAAGGTAAAATTCTTCTGTCTTCAATCATTATGTGTTTTGTTATACCCTCTCTATTTTAAATCGTATCATTTTATAATTACTTCTATTAATATTTGTGAGTCCTATTACGATTAGTTATTATTAATCGTATTATTTGTGTATGTCTATAACTATTATTTTCTGAGCTGACTGAGCTGAGATTTAGGAGCCGAGCTAAAATCTCAGCTCATAATCGTCACGAGCCAGATACAAGCTAGATTGAGCTCGATCGTTTAGCTTGCTGGGCCTATCTGGACTTTGTTTCAAGAGAAAAATAAATTTTTACGAACTTTTTGGACCGAGTTGGAGCATAAAATTCACATAAATTCATACAACTTTACAAATTCATACCTGGACCGAACTGGCTCGCCAGCTCAAACAAATTAATTCTGGACCGAGCTAGTGGTGAGCTAGCTCATTAATAATTCGGACCAGTAACGAATGAGCTAGCTCATTAATTAATTCGGACTGAGCTAGTGGCGAGCATTGTTGACCTTGTTTTGCTATATTTCAATGGTATGAGGTCCTGAATAAATGCTGGCTCCATTACATAATGCTTAAACTCTCATCTGTTGATAGCCCCAAGCACTAAATATGCACAGTACAATCATAAAAGTTATTTCAACCGAATCTTATTATTTTTTTGTGTGTTTATTTACATAAATGGAATGAACATTTCTTCTAGCTTTTTATTTATTATATGGCACTCAATCTCTCTTTTTTCACACGGTCCTGCCCATACCAGTCACCCACCTAGCTTTATTCCTCTCCTGATCTGTTCTCCATTTGAACTAGTCATTAGTATATTCCTACACTGGCTACAATGTAAAAGAGCAGTGATCTGCACAATTTTAGTAAAAATGTTAACTACAATACGACTTGTGATCACCATCAACCTTTGATCTTCCCCAATACTCCATCACTAACTTTGAAAATGCTGAGGAATTATCTCCTAGTAGATTGCGGGGAGAGTTGAACTCCAATATTTTCCCTGCATTTAGCAGGTTATGGAAAAGCAAAATTAGGTTCTAAATAATCAAAGCTTGAGGGCAAGTGGGAAACCTTGCTGGATATCAAAAATACTTCTGAAACCCGGGTAATGTAAATGTGAGTGCTTGGGAAATATATTGTTACAAGACCAGTGTACTATACAACCCTCCATTTATGTTTTTTTCGAGAGAGCACACCTGGATCCTATCTCTACAATCTACATAAATGCTTGGTCTTTCAAGACAACTGTAGTGAATCATGATTCATGAGCGTTATTCTATCGTCTATAGGGACATATGGGATATTTCTACTTTTGCAGGCATGTACAATTAATATTGTATGTTTTAAAATTGGACAAAAACTTTACAAAACTCAACAGGAAAGATGAGTTAGCATATGAGTGGTCAACTCTTAACTGAAAGATCAGTAACCCATAATTAGTTGTGATTTGATGCTTGATGTCATCCTTTTCTTATCACAAGACCAAGTGAGGGGTTAATTGAGGATTAGTCAGATTAATGTGAGCAAAATTTGAAAAAAAAAAAAACAGTTTAATGTGTCTGTTAACATCTTGCTTACCTGCTTCAAGAACCAGAACAAGGTCACTATCAATGACTGTTGGAATGCGATGAGCAATGGTAACTACTGTGGAGTTACCGGTCTCCTGCTGTATGGTCCTTTGTATAAAATTGTCAGTTGCAGTATCGACTGAAGCAGTAGCTTCATCCAAAACTAGTATTTTTCTCTTCATTAGCAGTGCCCTTGCAAGACAGATAAGTTGTCTCTGCCCCAAGCTCCAGTTTCCCCCTTCTTCTACCACTAGAGGAGGACAAAAAAAGGAACACATAAAATCTGTTCAACTTTTAAGCATCAATATTTTTATTTTTCTAAAATAATAGTTTAATTTTGATTTTTTAAAAAATTACGAGTTCTGTTTTGACTTTTGCAAATTTCATGATTGGTTGTTTCTTCAGTTTTCCTTGAGCTTAGTAGATTATCTTTTATTGTTTTTCCTATTTTGATCTCGTGAGATCGATTTGCTTGTTTCAGTAGCCCACATTTCAGTTATCAAGATGGGCCTATATTATATTTCCTTTGGATTGAGGATATTAGGGGTAAAATATATGAAATGAATATAGAATCTGATTTTGTTGAAATACTAAGTAGTATAGATGAAGGCAAGGTACCTGGTGCATCTAGCCGCCTGTCATCTCCTTTTACAATCTCCTCTAGGTGGCACTTGCACAAAACCTTCATCATCAAAAAATAATGGTCACCCTTATGTTCAAAATAACAATACTGGCAAAATAATCTTACACGGACATGCTAACCATTTTTTCCAACAATAAGAATTACATTCTACTTTTTTCTTTTTCTAAAATAAAAATGAAAACCTGGTCAGTACATAACGAACGTCCTAGTTACCATATACCAGTTCCATTATTGTAAAATAAGCAAATTATTCCAAGCACCTAAATTACCTCCCAAATGTCTGCATCAGAGTACTGTTGCAGCAGATCCAGATTTGTTCTCACAGTTCCTTCAAACAATGTGGGGTCTTGTGGTATGATACTCAATTTTGATCTCAAGCCGTGCAAGCCAATAAGAGATATATCTACTCCATCAATAAATATGCTTCCATCTGATGGTTCCATTACTCTAAACAGAGCTTGTATAAGCGTAGATTTGCCACTCCCCGTTCTGCCTACCACCCCAACTTTCATTCCTCCTGGAAAAACACAACTGATCCCCTTGAGCACTATGGGAAGATCAGACCGGTACTTGACATGTAGGTTGTTTATCTCGATCGTTCCTTTTGTTGGCCAGTTTTCATTTGGTCTGAAGTTCTTAATTACCAAAGGGGCCTCACTCGGCGTATTGGAAATTTGGAGGATTCTCTCAACTGAGATCATCTTGTTCTCCACGTTGCAAAGGTTCCAAATCACCCAAGCTTGCAACACATTTAAACTCAGACCATAGGTTACTGCCAACCCTGCAAGACCTGTCGAAATCATGTCCATTAGTGCCTTCAAAATAAGAAAATATATATGATCCACACCCCAAAACAAATAATTTTCCCTGAAAGTAAGCTGTACTCACTAGGATCAACAGCATTCCTTGGTAATGAAACTAAGATGACCAATAAGACGAAAAAGACAATGTTGAATAGAAAATTGGTCCGGACACTAAGCCACTCCATCGTGGCTGAATTATGAAAAGTGATGCGGGAGTAGTCATCGATTAACTTGAGGCTCTTCTTGAAAAATCTCTCTTCTTGGTTGAAGCAGCGGATTGTTGCTCTTCCAGCAATTGATTCTGAGAAGTGGTGTAGGATCGGTGCTTTTCTTATGCCTACCATCCGTGCCAGCTCTCTAGCGGTACTTATGTAATAGTTCTAGATGAAACAAGACATTAAAAGTTAAATCACATATATCTTACTGTGTGTGAATTTCTTCTAGTGCAACAATCGTTGATATAACTAGTTCTATATAGTTGCAAAACTGCACTAAATTTCCTCAAGGGAAGAGCAAATAAAACTTGTCTTTAAGATTGACAGGTTTTCATTCAAAATAGTATCAATTTTGTAGTTTGTTGCCTTAATTACCTGGTACCAAGCTGAGATCGCAAGGGCAATGGAAAAAACAATGAATACCGGCCAAGCAACTTGAGACATGAGAATGATTATGCTTAGTAGTTGGATTACTGCAAATACTAACCCAGCTACTCTGTATGGTATGTCAGTATCCACAATGCCCTGATCTGTCGAACACTGCAACAATTAAACATTTGTAAACACACATGTTGCAGCAGTATTTGTACTAACATCTATTTCAGAGTAAAAAGATCGTGTCACTTTCTATTCAGACAGTTATATATTGTGTCAAGTTCAGCCAGCTCAGGTCGGAAATATGCAGAGTTTTGCATGAACATATCAATCAAAGAAATACAGAGGCACTATATATAAATTTATACAACCAACATACCCTATTGAGGATCCGACTTGAAGGTGTTAGATCGAAAAAATAGAGAGGCGCCCGAAAAACTCTTTTCATCATGCGAACAAAAAGTTGTTGTGCTGTTTCGATGGCAATTGTTGAAAGAAGAACTGCCCTTACTAAAATAAAAGCAGAGCTCCCAGCAGATAGTAGTGCAAAAATCCCTATGAGCTTCACTTTGGTCACCTGATGGGAAACTCTCTCCCTCTCACTTGCAAAGGCAATCCAATAGTTGCTTCCCATTTGTAATGCTTGAAACAAAATATGACAAAGCAGCATAACAGGGACGAGAGCACCTCGATATGCTGAAGTGATAAACGTGTGGTATACACTCCATTTGACGCGTCCAGATTCCCTCTCTTCCTCGCATGAGGTGTCAATGAGGTCCGATATGGGCTTTGGATGACTCGGTTGGATTGGGTCAAGTTCAATTTTCTTTTTTGAATACCTTGCTATTGATAGCCAGTGATTTTTGGTTGTAGCTAATTGGTTGAGTGATTGTTCATGCGCAGCCATTTGTTTCGCAAGCTCTCCTTCATCTTCTGAAATGAGATCTTCGTACTTACCTGATTGAACAATCCTCCCATCTTTCATTACCTGTTTAAATTCCAAGTTTACATATTTTCAGATAGAAATACTTAAATAGTATATCTTGTATACTGTATGGTACTATTCTCCTCACCATGTAAGCTCCTTTCAATTAATCTCCAGTACTCAGAAAAATAATGTGAAAAACTATAGAAGAATAATTGAATTTGGACTAATTTGAAAAAAGGAAGCAGAGAAATCATTAAACTGTTACCAGAACAAGATCAGCAGCTCGCAAAAACTCGAGTTGATGGGTCACATAAACAACAGTCTTACTTGACATTAGACCCATTAAACACTCCTGCATGTCAAATAATTAAAATGGAGTTAAACAAATCTAAATAGTCAATAAACAAAAAATTACCATGCAATTGATCTTCATTGTAAATTTTTATGCAAGATTCGTAGATTATCAAGGGGAGCATCAAAAAAATGCACAGATCTTGTGAGCAGCTCATGTCATCAGTGTTGCAATTTTAGATTTGATTAAGGTAATAATGCAAAAAAGAACTGCATTATAATAATATATATTGAAACTTTTGAGGGATATACATGAAATTCCCCCTTAATTGTTATAATAATTTTGACTTCCAATGTTATTCCTATCAATGAAGCAGTGTCCAGAAAAGAACTGCACTTACTGATCATTGATCAATCACCATGACTGTTTATTAAAAAAATATATATATTAAATTTCCATCTGTCTAGTGGAGCAGTGCTGCACACCTTAAATTGTTTAACATGTCAAAATTGTTTATGGGATACTAGATAACAACACAACAGAGAGGGAGAGAAATTAGCAAAAGAATTCTGCAACCACAAAAGTGAAGTGAGGCCCACTTCAAATAAACTATTCTTAATATTTAATAAGTAATCACCTTTATCTGTTCATACGACAAATGACTAACGACAAGCCATCAAATCAATACAAAAGAGTTTAAGTTATGACAATGATTCTTTCAGTTGGTGAGGTAGCACCAATTCCCCTCATATTTGTTTATTATGACAATGGTTCTTTCAGTTGGTGAGGTAGCGCCAATTCCCCTCACTTAAAGAATTTATGTTATAATAAACAAAAGAGCAGTGGAAGTTGGTATTAATGTATTATGAATTTATGATGTTCTAATTTACGGGAACAAATAGAAAGAGAATCAGTTTGCACTTTGAAGTACAATATCTTTTTGTCAAGTGCCAAAGATTCTGAAGGCATGCTAATTAAAACTCATGAAAACCAAAAGTTGTTAATTAATTTCCAATCTAATATTTTGGGTTGCTTCTGTCTTTTAGCAGCTAGATTGAAAATTTGCAATTCATACCTTGAAAAGGTGAGCTCCGGTGTGTGCATCGACGGCGCTGAAAGGATCATCTAATAGGTACACATCAGCACCGTTGTACAGGGCCCGGGCTAACTGGATTCTCTGTTTCTGGCCCCCGCTTAGATTGACACCTCGTTCACCGACCACAGTCAGATCGCCTTTACCCCACTGTCTTACATCAGTATCCAACCCACATGCTTCCAATACCTCCTCATACAATTCCCTATCCATCTCCTTCCCAAACAGAATATTCTCCTGTACTGTGCCGGTTTGGATCCAGGCGGATTGCGGGGCATACGCCCGTGACCCAAAAACCCTTCCAGCTGCGCCTGTTATCCACGGAATCTCTCCAATTATGCTGCAGAGGAGGCTTGTTTTTCCCGACCCCACCGGGCCGCACACCGCCACCTTTTCCCCTCTCATGATGCTTATTTTCTTGTCAATTTTGAGTGTTGTTTTGTTGAGACTTGAATCAGCCTCCCACGTGTATTCGCCTGATTCAATCACTATTGCAATGTTTTCATCTTGGATTCTATTGGCTGTGCAGCTCGGTTTTTTCTGATCATTTTCGTTCATGACCACTTGAATCCGGTCAATTGACACCTTGGTTTGTGTCATCATGGAAACCAGCTCGGGAAGATTATATATCGGGTCTTGAAGAATTCGAAATGTGGCTAGAGCTGACAACACTGTACCAGCGGTTAGTGGCTTCTGTACCAGTATGCAAACACCAAAGGCAGCAACTGAAACTAGGGTAGGAGATGCCCAGAAGAGAAACGCAATTGCCGAGCAAGTGTAGAGATACTTCTTAAGATAATTCCTCTCAATATCTCTTAGTTTAAGAAGTTTATCTAAATATGCACTCTCCCATGAATGCAGTTTCAAGATTCTCATTGATTTTAGCGCCTCGGCTGTAGCCTTGATCCGTGAATCTTTCGCCTCCATTATCTTTGAATTGAGTTTCTGTTGTGAATTTGCTAATGGAGTGTTACTTATCATGACAAGAACGGTTGTGATCAGTGTGGCTAGAGACGCTGCAGCACCGAGACTTCGGTAAAGAATTGCGAGCGCCAGAAAAATTTGAAAAGGAAGAAGCCAAATGCCATGTATGTACCAAAAGAAGTCTCCTATTCTCTCCATATCTACATCGAGAAGATTTATGATTTTTCCATTGCTGTTGCCCGAGTTCTTGATTGAAAGAGACTTATTGTAGATTGACACCATAAGAGAAGAGCGCACCAAGATGCCGATTCTACGTGCACCAAAGTACCACTGCCTCTGAGAAAGAGTCTCCACCGTTTTCGCAACAAAGAAGAGGCATGCAAGAATGTACCCATAGTTTTTTCGGGTATTTGCGTCTCTGTCAGAGAGAAGTTCGACAAAGTCGGTGATCAAGAAGGGACCAAGATATGAAGACCCGGTATTCAACCCTAGGTACAAAGTTCAATTGCAAGTGAGTACCAGGAAGTCTAGTTTCAAGAAAAAGATCAAGATAATGTACAAAGTATAAACCAAATCTTTTTCATATTTACCTGCATAGAATGCATTTATGATCAATGGTTTCCAAATTGCATGTATAATTGCTCGTGACAGTACCGGAGAGGCCTCCTTCTTCTGTTTCCCCAGCGACTCCTGAAGCAGTGCAAATGAATACTCAGCTGTTTCGGTCGTTGGAACTAATGGAATGTGCTCTAGTTCAAGTCTCTGATGACTTCCCTTTTCAAAAACTGGATTTAACCACCGAAATGTCAGTCGACTCCAGTAATTTGCGCGCTCAAAATCATTCAAGAAGTCGCCGTGTTGCTGTTTGGATAGTAGAGGCTGGTGTAGTGCTGTTATTTCTTTGGATGAACCCATGGAGAAAGCAATGGAACAGGAAATGGTGGGATAACTGTAAAGAGGAAACAAGAACAGATGTGATATATGTTTGGTACAGAAGTAGAACAGGAGTGAATGGCACACACGTGGTGTTGAGGTAGTTATAAAGGTAAATGAAAGAAAGAATTATGATTGGCAAGTAGTGTATTGCAAACGGTCCGGTCCGGTCCGGACCTGGCCGGGCCATGGTTCCGCACGGTCCACGGTTCTCACGGGTCCACGGGTCTACACAGTCCGGTTCCGGTCACGTCCATACGAGTCCACGGGTCTATTTTATCAATCTCCAAAAAAATCAGCGGTTTTGACCACGATCCGGTCCGGTTTTGCTCCGGTTTAGCACGGTTTTGACCACGGGTTAGCACGGTTTAGGCACGGTCCGGTCCAAGTTTAGTCCAGTTATGGTCCGGTCTGGTCCACGGGTTTAGAACCGCCCGGTTTAGTCCGGGTCTAATGGAAAAAACACATCAAAAACCGTGCTAAGACCCTCTTTATCCTCGGTTCGGGTCAGTACAGGTTGGTTCCACGAGTGGTCTGGTCCAGTCTGGATTGGACCGGTTTTTTTCAAAACACTATTGACAAGAGAGCACCTAAGAAGAGACAAGAACAAAAGGCCACTAATAGGTAAAGTACTTAATTCCCTTTGATCTTTCTCTAATTGTTGCCTACAATAAATAGATTCACAAGCTAAGTAATAAAATGCTTTTAATTTATCACTTGAAATCATCAGATGCTATAAAAAAAATTGAATTTATCAAGTGGCAAATTTTCATTCTAAAAGTTCCAATAATCATAACAAACTAAACATAAGACTTCTAATTAATTGAGTAATAAATTTATAACTAATATAATTAATAATTAATTGTTAACTTATAATGGGTGACAAGTGGTATTCATATCACCTAAAGTGTCTCATTCTTTGAGTTTGAATTTGGTATGTTCGTTATATATTAACACGAATCTTAAAGAGTCTCGTGCATTACACGCATGGGCCGGATTGGTAAGGATTCAAACTCAAAAGGTGAGGTAACACAGAAGATCCGAACTCATGAAAAGTTGATGGTTGGTGAGATCCAGATCCCCTAAAGTAACCTAAATTTTGAGTTTAGATCCGGATTGTTTGATTAGAATTCATATCAATCCGGCTCAAGGTCGAATACATGGGGTCCGTTCAATTTTCATGCCGGAGCAAATTAAACGGTCTAGATCCAAACTCAATATTTGAGTTATTTCAGGGATCTGAATTCTGGTTGGTGTGGGGTGGTGATGGAATATTCAAACTTGGGATAGTGGTGTTAGTGTGAGCATAGTGACAAATGAATTATTCGGGTTCGGTGAGGTGAGGTCAAAAATTTGTGATTTAGAAATAATTAGGGTATAATTCTGAAATGATTCGGAATTATTCGGACCAGAGATCTCAGTTCTACAAGGGAGTAAAAAAAGTTTTGTGAAAAATTCGTGAATAATTTGTAAAATTTGCGAATAATTCGGTCAAAGTTCGGTCAACCAAATAATTGAACGTTCAGTTCGGCATCACTAAAAAAATAAATTATTCACGAATCTTGTGACTATGAGTACGAGTACATGGGAAGTAGAGAGCTCAGAAATGATGACATGTTGTTGCTCTCTTAGTTTATTGATTAATTACCTTATGCCCTTACATGATGTAATGCTTAACACGTTGTAAATATATTTTTTATCAATAGAATCATTAGTAGGAATTTAAAATGACTAATTTAAAAATAAAACAATTCTTAGCAAGATACATAACAAAAAAATCAGAAGTAATGCTTAGTTACTTACCGCTGATGTGACGTCAGGACGATTAGAAAATTAAAATAATTATAACATGCTTTAAATATGGATGTGACATCATCCAGGAAGAGATAGAGATGGGTTCATTATCTCACTTGAATACCTTTCAACCCTCGTCAACCGTGGCAGGTCAATTACCCAATTGCTGCACAGTTTATTTATTTCTAACAAATTAAAATCATCCTCTACTCCTACAAATCCGGCCATCAAATCCATCATAGAAATAAAGTATACTAGCTAGTTTAATAAATTTGTTTATTTTAGTAGAAATAAAGTATACTAATTAAGAGAGAGAAAGGAAGATAGGCGGTTGAACAAATTAAGTCAAATCGATTGGAAAATAAAAATGAAAAGATGCAGGGTAGAATAAAATCCAAAGTGAAATTATGAGAGAAGGAAGATTAAAATCTGGAGCAGGCCCACGATAATTAGAAAATTTAAGCTATGCAGACGATACTTTGTTGTTTTCAGCACAAAATTGTTCATCAACCCCACAATAGTAGCTCCAGGCTAAATCTACCTTCTCTTAGAAGCATGGCAAAACCATGTCTGGGTTAACCAGAAGTTAAGGCTTCATTAGATAATTACCAAATAAATTGATAGCTTATATGATTTAATTAAAAAAATATAACAAATAAATATTTGTGTTACATACAAAAATTATTATTTTTATATCATTATTTTCAAATGTAAATTATTAATTAAATTAAATGATATAAATTTTATATTAAATAAAACGATATAAAATGTTGGACAAATTAATTTTATCATAATTTACCAAAACAATATTATATAAAATGTTGTAAAATCAATGTAATCATAATAGTAAAACTTATATAGTTATGCGTACGACTAAAAAAATTATCATATATAATTTTATTTTATTAATTACCCTCTTATGAGTACTAAATAGATCTTATGCATATCCTTATTCGATAAGCTAACAAATTTTTTCGTTTACTTGTGTCAATAATTGTTAAATTAATAATTTTTTTTACTCGATCATACTCGCTTTATCAAATACGATATAAAATGTTAATACTATTTTCCATTTTGCCCAAATTGTGTTATTTAAATATTTTTGTCTAAATATTATTAATTGCCATTTGACTAAATACAAGATTTAAGCCCTTGAGACAGTTAAAGATTGAAACGTAGCGTTAAGCCAAGATATATAAAAATTGTTACAAATTAACGAGGCACTCTGCTTAATACTTAAAATTAGAATTCAGATCACTATACAGTCTTAAAATGATCTACTGCAAACTAAATCTTACTTATAGATAACAGCCTCATAGTAATAGATCTAAAGTAATAGTCAGCATATATATATATATATATATATATGAGGAGAGATCCGATTACACCACTTTTGAGTTACCACAAAGTTACCCTTCTCATGTTCTACATTTTTAAAGTCCAAATCATCGATCCAAACCGTTCAACATGATTACCTCAATAAAATGTGCTTGCAGATCAAATTTTACATTTTTTTAGAATTTTTTTACTATTTATTAAGATAGGTACAAAATTCAATATTCTGAACTTGACTAGTTTTTGTAAAATACTTAATAAATAGTAAAAAAATTTAAAAAAAATCTAAAATTTGATCTGCAAGCACATTTTATTTAGATAATCATGTTGAACAGTTTGAATCAACGATTTGGACTTTGAAAATATAGAAAAGGAGGAGGGTAACTTTGTGGTTACTCAAAAGTGATGTAATTGGATCCCTCCTCTCTCTCTCTCTCTATATATATATATATACACACATAGACACACACTGAACCTGTTGTGAAAACTTACCGATGTACAAATCAAAATTAGAATTAAGAAAAAAATAAGATGGTGAGAATTCCAGAGAAAACTTACATCTCTTCTTGTCAATGGCTCTTTCTCCAATTATGAGGAGGCGAATTAGAAAACTTGGGAGATTTATAGAGGCAAATGGCCAAGTGGACAAGAGAAGACTATACAGATCATCTGCTACGCATTCAATGTCTCTCTGTGTAGCGAGCTGTATATATTGGACTATTATATATGTGGGATCAGAAAAGGTCCCTTATAATTCTCTTTTATTATACTTCAACTTCCTTTAAATTTATCCTCTATCTTCGGTTCAATATTGAAAAAGTTTGGGCTGATCAACGAGGTGATTTGAGTAAAGCAATTACACGTTGGTGGAAATCTATATACAAACAACTACATAATTTTTGAACCATTATATATACTTATATGTATTTTTAAAAGTATAACTAGGGTGTTTTTCTGCTCATCATATTCTTCATAAGCTTAACTAAAAGACATTTAAATATACTTCAAACCACTAACTCAAATTGTTGAAACTGATCTACTTCACGAGTAATGTGTTTACTTGTCAAATTTATAAATTTGAGAATTAACTTGGTATAAAGTCAAGCATTCAAACAACTAGCTTTTAGTCTAGTGACAAATGAAAACCCTGATCTCCTAACAGATTAAAATGAAACTTGGTAGGCTAGGTTTCTACCATTCAATATAAAAATAAATAAATAAAGATAAAAAATATTAGAATGCAATGGTGTTTGGCCATGTTTTGTTAGTAGTAGAGACAGGAGAAAAAAATATTATTTTTTCTTAAAAGACATGAAGTAGGATGGAATAACATTCGAAGGAGACAAATTATGAAGTGCTATTAGACAAATTATGAAGTACTATTAGACTTCAACAGAAATTGCAGAATCTAAAGTTCATGAAAATGAAGACACCTCGATAAATTATATTATGAATGGAAAAACATTGAACCGAGATGAAGTTGATATTAACGATATTTTTATTTCAAATAATATAGTGCTCAATATAATGAATACTGAGAATCATGAATCGATCTTTATTAAAGAATGTCAACAAAGAAATGATTGACCAAAATAGAAAGACGCAATTGAGGTAAAATTAAACTCTCTTAAAAAATGAAAAAAAATTGGGCATGTCTTTCCAATACCTAAAAGTATAAAACCAGTAGGATACAAATGATTTCTCACGCAAAAACAAAATAAAAAAGTGAAATTGTGAGATATAAAACACAACTTGTCACCTGAGGAATTTTGCAGAGACTTGGAATTGATTATGAACATATATACCCACATGTGGTGGATGTAACGAATTTTTGGTGCTTAATTAGTCTGGCAATATTTGAAGAATTTGATTATCTCCTAATGGATGTTGTTACAACCTATTTATATGATTTGCTTGATAGTGATATTTATATGAAAATCTCTGAAGGATTAAAGACGCCTGCAATATGTAATTTAGGTTCTCGAGAACATTAATCAATCAAATTGACTAAATCTTAATATGTATTAAAGCAGTCCGGACACATATGTTATAATTGTCTCAATGAATATAAAATGATGCAAATTATATAAAAATCTCTGAAGGATTTAAGATGCCTGAAGTATATAATTTAGATTCTCGAGAACATTAATCAATCAAATTGAATAAATCTTTATATTCATTAAAGCAATATTCACTGTATTTTCTTCAATCGTAATTGTTTTCGCACTGAATTTTTTTATTAAGGTTGTAATCATGTATTAAAACTGAATTTTTTTTTATTGACGTGGACGGGACTTGGACTAGGAGAGTATGCTAGCTCCACAGCCATGTGATTTGATCACCATTCTCTAGTTCCGAAAACGACTGAGATGAAAAGTATACTGTCATCATATTATTTAATTAAGAAAAGTAGTTAGGGGACATCGCTTTCTGTTTCTTTGGTTTGCATAAACTTACAAAAGTACAAACAGTGATTGAGATGTAGCACTTCCTGTATGTAGCTTCTTGCGAAATTTCCAGATTGCTAATTGTTTTGTACAGCTTATCTTCCGATATTTTTATTAATAACCTCAAAAAAAAGAAAAATATCACATATAACCTCGATTTCAATTTATTTTTAAATATAACCTAACCGTCCCATTGTGCCTAGCTAACCGCCCCCTAGACGGGCGGTTTGCTTATTTATTTTTTATTTTTTTTAATATAGGCAGCGCCCCCCCCCCCCCCCCCCCCCCCCCCGCTCTACCCCAGCCCCGCCCCGGCCTGCCTAGCCCCTCCCTCCCCTCCCCCTACCCGGCCACTCCCTTCCCTCCCCTCCCCTACCCCTACCTGATCCAGCCCCCCCCCCCACCTCTCTCTCTCTCTCGGCCACCCCTCTGTCTTTCTCTCGACATATTTTTTTTTGGTAAGTTTTCGTAAATTATTTTTTTTTTGTAAGAATTGTGGTGTAAACCGTGTGCAGGTTGTTGATTTTCTCGACGCTATTGAATTTATTAAAAATTAAGGTTTAGAGTTTTTAAATTACGGTTTAATTTAGAGGGTCTAGTTTAGAAATTGAATTGCCGTGTGCGGGTTGTTGATTTTCTCGACGCGAGTACATTGATTAAAATTAGGGTTTAGAGTTTATAAATTACGGTTTAATTTAGAGGGTTTAGTTTATAAATTGAATTGCTGTGTGCGGGTTGTTGATTTTCTCGACGCAAGTAAGTTGATTAAAATTAGGGTTTAGGGTTTAGGTTTTAATTTAGAAATTGAATTGTTAAATTGTGCGGGTTGTTGATTTACAAATTATGGTTCACGGTTTAGTGTTTATGGTTTGGTTTAGAAATTGAATTGATCAAAATTAGGGTTTAGGGGTTATAAATTACGGTTGATGGTTTAGGGTTATAAATTAGGGGTAAGGAGTTATAAATTAGGGTTTAGGGTCGAAAATTAGTGTTTCGGTCCAAAATTCCTACATTATACTTTTTAATATCCAAAATTGTGAAATTTAAGTTATTTAAAAATTGTGCAATGCAGAAATTATGGAGAGGGGGGATAGTTCGTTTAGCACAGAGGCTCCCAGTGCATCCGGTGTAGAGGCATCTAGTGTAGAGGCTCTCGGTGCAGAGTACCCTACACATGCAGCTAATACATTAAGTCCTCTTCTGTGGATTTCACACGTTCAGCACCGGGTCGCGCTCGCATCTACAGAGGTATGTTGGTTTTTAAGCAATTTAGTTCAAATTACAGATTTTGAATATGGCATATAGTAAGTCGCTTAGATTGAAATCATTGTTAAATGCAGGACGAGACAATGTTGACCATGAGACATCGCACCCCTGAGATACCGTACGTCGGTCATCTTTTGATGGAGCGGTGCATTATGAATCTCGGGTTGTATCTGTTGGGATTTCACGTGTATGCCTATATGGTGAGAATTTAAAATTTTCCTATCACCACTTGGCTCAATACACAAAAGATCTTATTTATACGACAAAAGCAAACAAGATTTTGAAGAAACTAATGTGTACTAAATTAAAATAAATCAATCTCATCTAATTTATTGCTAAAGATGATTAAAACATTTACCTAAAGAGATTGTCAAATCTCTTGATGGACAGAAGCCGATTTTCCTTCTCTTTCTCGTGTTCTTCTTGGATCTTGGTTCACCTTGAACCTAAACAACGAACTAACACACCTCTTAGATAGATGGATGTGAAGTTCAAGACTTAGATCCAACCACCTCTTGATCTTCAAATTAACAACCTATTTGATTTCTTGGTGGCTAAACCTATCAAGAAGAGATTAGAGAAGAGATTGAACCACTAGGGTTTTGGTCTTGAGCAAAGGGGTTGCTACAGTAATTTCGGCCAAGGAAGGAGCATAAAATTCTCTCTCTTTTCCTTAATTACACCCCTTTAAATAGGTAAGGGTTAGGGCAACTATTTGTGTAATGTTTAAATTAATTACACAAATGCCACTAGCCTTGTTTAGCCATTTTATGATCTCTTTAATCTAATCTTGTGATTGGTTTAATAAATTAATTTATGAATAAATAATATTAATTATATTATTCTATTATGCAATATTCTTATAATGCTTATAATGCATTCAAACATTATACCAAATAATATTTGCATAACTTCATAAATTTATTTATGATCTAAGCATGTCATATTATGACATTTTATTTTATCATTTCATATCATGTATTTTATCTTATACATCATTATGAAATATAAAATACTTGTTGTTTCTCTTCAGTTGGTGTGACCGTATAGAGGATTTATGTCATCTTGGCAATAATATAAAACTTTATATTCTTGACTATAAGAGGTTCTATCATTACATTATAGTTATCCAAACGACATAATAATCATTCACTCAATCCACTAATTTCGTGTCTATCCTTGTCTCATGATATTATGAATAATATGCAAAATAGGATCGTGTCATTCTTGCATTATATTCTTTTCTTGGTTTCTCAAGTGAATTATAATTATAACTACATCAGTTATATTGCATGCGATATAATTCCACTTTACCAAGGGGCCCAGTAATATCATAACTCAAATTGAGGGACAATGATAATATTAACATATAGATTTTTCCCGCACAAGTTGTACACAACGAACTACTATTTTATTCCTATCTGAAGATAGTATTTAAATAGCAATCACATTATATACTTATCATGTGAAAAATCTACACATCTCATATCTTAGATTCTAAAGACACAATGGAAACATTAATGACACAAAACACAATCCATATAATGTTCCATTCATTTAGGTCATGTTCAATATATAAAATGCACATATTTATATATTCATGTTATTAAATGATAATCCTTTATCAACATTTATAGAACTTCAATGTACTTTAATCAACATGACAATCTTTCTGGATAATTAATGTTCCTCCTTAATTACCACGATTGTGAACATATTTAGTGATTAAATGTTTCTCATCTTAGAAGTTCTATGGTTCAAGACCAAGAGCATCTTCTTGAACTCTTCCAAAGATATAACATATAAATCTCAAGGAGCATGAATAATAATATTCGTAATAAAATCATGAACTACATATAAATTATCACTAAAAGAAATAACATTCAAAACAGACATCCTTCAGTATCAGCTGGCTACCATGCCTCAGAGTAAGATCGACCAGGCTCTCATGAGCTGGCTCGCGGAGAGATGGCGACCGGAGACTCATTCGTTTCACCTTCCCTTTGGGGAGATGACCGTGACCCTAGCTGATGTAAACGTTTTATGGGGTTTACAAATCGATGGCGAGCCTATCAGCGGTGTCTCCGATAGTCCACTTCACGTAGGGATGATACAGGAGCTTCTGAGGGTCACGGATCCAAAGGCGCTGCAGAAGAAGAAGAAGAGGAAGGATGACGAGGAGTTCTGGTATTCGGGGTACTGCATTAGCCTAGCAGCGCTCCGCAATCACTTCTTCCAACATCGGATCACGGCCGAGACCACTGATCTGGAGGCCGTCAGGAGGTAATCATTAAAATCTTGAAATTTAAAAATATGTTATGAACTCAACAGTGAAAACCATTATTTATCTTAACTATTTTATTTTTTTAGGTATGTGAGGGCCTTTGTGACGGATCTCTGTGGCAGCGTCATGTTCGTGGACTCCAGCGGTGACGCGGTTCTGATTATGTTCCTCTCTCTGCGGAGAAATTGAGAGTCCATCGAAGTGGAACTGGGGTGGAGCTGTGATTGCCCACTTATACCGGAGCCTGTGCCATGCTTGCATAGTAAGTTTTCACAAATATTTCAGAATTTTTATTACAATAATTAGGGTTCAATAATCACCAACATTGCACCTCATGTCCAAAATATAGGTGAAGAACATGCAGATCCACGGACCACTTCTTCTACTCCAACAATGGTCGTGGTCTCATTTGCCGGTATGTCGGCCAGTTCATCCGTCTCTTGTCCCATTCTTGAGGAGACAGGATGCCGAGAGGTGTCCCGCGTACGGTGCCATATAGGGCAGTCACCACACGTACGAGAACACGGGCAAGGGGAGAACTGTGGGGATTTCCTATGTTCGGAGTCAGCTCCAGATGCTTCACGAGAGTAGTGTCGACTGGTTCCCCTACCGTGAGTTCTACGAAAGGAACACACTTTGTCGACTGACATTGGAGCAGAGGGATCTCTAGTTTTATCGGGGGATGTGCGTATGTTACTGGATTGTTGAGTTCACGTATCCAGATCGCGTGACCCGACAGTTTGGTTTGGACACATTTATCCCGGAGTTCCCAGAGCTGGGAAAGACTGAGACCACCAAGCTGCACAAGTAAGCTAAAATTACTTAAATGCTTGTATATTTCGTTACTTGTTCAGTCCTACACGTTATTAACATTCTTTTTTAATTTAAATGTACTGCAGGACTAAACACAATAAGCCCAATGTCGACTGGAGACTGCGTCTCGCAGATGATTATCTCCGAGCACGGTCTCCGCAGTATCACATATAGTCTCGTTTAGAGTGGGAAATACGTGCCGTGCCGTGACCAAGTAAATTTTTCACGTGCCGTGCCGTGCCGTGACAAAAATTATGAGGGGTGGTCACGGCACGCGAGTCACGGCGTGACTCGCGTGCCGTGACTAAACGTGCCGTGACCAAACGTGCGTTAGTCACGTTTGATCGCATTTAACGTTTAAAAAAAATACGAAATGATTCTTTAAAATTCAAATGTTTTAATTGAAATTTAAATGTAAATATTTTACTTAAAATAAAATTATACCTTATAGGAAGGTATGTTAGTGTATTGCCTCGTGACTGCCGTGACTGGCGTGTCTACCGTTCCGTGACTCGCGTGTCCCGTGTCGTGCCGTGCCGTG
The DNA here is from genome assembly GCA_025461125.1 of Carex kokanica. NCBI lineage: Eukaryota > Viridiplantae > Streptophyta > Magnoliopsida > Poales > Cyperaceae > Carex > Carex kokanica. The sequence goes on along the minus strand of JAJGRX010001217.1, from coordinate 770,715 downwards.
ACCAAGGCAATTTCCGTGTCGTGCCGTGCCGTGTCTTCTTTGCCAACAATTGGTCACGGCACGCGAATGGTCACGGCACGGGACACGCGAGTCACGGCACGCGAAGGACACGCATGCCATGCCGTTCCGTGCCGTTACCGTGCCAAACCGTGACGGAGTCAGCTCCGGCGTGCCATTTTTCCCACTCTAGTCTCGTCCTACTACAGATGATGTCACACTGGGCGCAGGTCCTGGGACCTTGAGGTACTTAGTCTGGTACCTGAGGTGGGGCATGCCCTCAGTATACCTCACAGGCCACTGGGGTGAGACCCTTCGACGGAGGGTTTCTCGTGCAAGGTCGAGAGGTTTTTTGACTTTTGGACCGATTCAGGCTCGCTAGGTAATTACTTATGAAACTGACATATTTAAATCATTAAATGTTTATTTATTTTTTCCTATAATAATAAAAAAACACTTTGTGCAGATTCTTACCGGTATTAGAGGAGTGGCACACAGCTTGGTGTGCATGGCAAAAGAAGGTTGGCGAGCAGTGGGATGTGCAATGCTCCAGCACAGTGCCCCTATGGTGGAGGACTCCGGCTTTGACGGGCGCCTCATTGGCATGTTGCGTGACAATGGGGAGAACATAAACTGGCGCGAGATAGAGCCCCCACCACTTGATCCGGATCAGCCCCCCAGTCGCTATATACACTTATGAGATGCCGCCACCTCCTCCAGGTAATTTGATTTTGTCGTACACAGTCATTTCTCGTTAAAAAACTATTCTCATTAATTTGTCTTCAATTCTGCAGTGGATGACTCAGGTTGGGGCTTCCACGAATGGGTGCTGAATAACAATGTATGGAACGCTTACTACAATGAGTTTGGAGTTCCGGTGCAGATTGGTCAGGTAGCAAAAATTTATTATTTAATCAACTTACTAGTTATTTCTTTGTAGCAAAACTAACATTGTTTACATTATGGATGGAGCTCCCCTACGACGTGCCACCCCAGAGTTCACTATGGCTGACCATACTGGAGATGATGGGGATGAGGGACCGACTCTCCACATACCACGATATCCGGAGGCCAGACAGCACGATGACGAGGCCAGTGGGAGTGAAGCACAGCATGCAAATGCCTTTGCATCTGCTATATTTGGCACACCGCCTACGTATCCATCGACCTGGGAGGCCGACCCATGGGAGATGCGTACTATGCCGCCCTTCCCCCCACTGGTGGAGGATCCATAGGCTGAGGCGGATACAACCGCACAGGAGGAGGAGGTTCACATGAGGCAGATACACGTCGCCCTCGCCCTCGTCGTTAGGTTTTTTATGTTTTGTAGTTTGATATGTTTCTACTATTGTATGTTCGGTTTGGACTGTTTTGTCTGAGTTTGTGGACATTTATATTACATAGTTTTGATGTTTTTTTGTGGACTTACCATTTATATTACATATTTTTCATTGTTTACCACGTTAGCCAAATCGACAATCAATACAACAGCCGTATAATCGACAATTATTATAAAAGAATTGACGATTCTAATGTCAAACGACACATCCAAACTCAACTCAATTTTATTGAAAATTACAATAAAAAAAAATTAAGCACAAGTATGTCATTTTTATATAAAAATTACAATAGAAAAAATATATCTTACAAAAATAATATAAACTTAACAAAAATATATATCTTAATATATCTTAACATATATTATAAATATATCTTAAGATATATATCTATAAGATAAATATATATCTTATAAATATATGTTAATATATCTGTAAAAAAATAAAAAATAAAAAATAAGCGAACCGCCCACGTAGGAGGCGGTTAGCTAGGCACAATGGACCGCCCCACAAGGGAGCGGTTAGGTTATATTTAAAAATAAATTGAAATCGAGGTTATATGTGATATTTTTCTTTTTTTTGAGGTTATTAATAAAAATATCGGGCTTATCTTTATTTTATTTTTTTCTTCCCTCTCGTGTCTATCTTTCTGGTCATAAATTAAAATGTCACACATTAGGTCCAAGACAAGTTGTACCAACTACATGTGTACATTGGATTAAGTCATAACTGTTGTTCTTCTTTAGCACAAGTTGGTGGGCGCTCTTCTACCACCACAAATTTAAAGCACTTGTTGATTGGACATGTTTGTAACAATATGACTTGGAGTCAATCAGAGAAAAATCAACATATTAAGGGACAATTATTTCATGAGATATTCACTTATAACCAATCGTTCACATTGATAAAGAAAATGAAAATCCATATGAATATTCTACATCTAGAACGTTAATATTTTCCACAAACTTCTCATCCACTGGAATATTCATGTTGGTTACATTTGGAAAATTTTGCATGTCCTGAAATTATAAATTCTTAATTTTGGATGAACTGTGACGTCAGCGATGAATAGTGCAACCCTAGCGATGAATTGTGATGTCAGGGGACATCGCTTTCTAATTGTTTTGTATAGCTTATCTTTATGTTTTTGTTTTCTTCCCTCTCATGTGTATCTTTCTGGTCAAAAATTAAAATGTCACACATTAGGTCCAAGACAAGTTGTACCGTCAACTACATGCATGTGTACATTGGATTAAGTCATAACTGTTGTTCTTCTTTAGCACAAGTTGGTGGGCGCTCTTCTACCACCACAAATTTAAAACACTTGTTGATTGGACATGTTTGTAACAATAAGACTTGGAGTCTGTTGAGAATAAAAATAGTTAGAGGGGTAAAATTGTAAAAATTGTAAAATAGAAAAAGTAGTAGGAAATTACCGTTGGTGCCTTCAATGGTAAAATCAATTCTAAAGGGTATAAATACCCCGTATTAGAGATTGTAAAAGATAACAAAATATTCAATATCAATCAATATACAAAAAATACAATTCACCATATACTCTCCGTGTCTATACTTCCGCATCATAAAATTCAACATGGTATCAGAGCGACACATGTGATCCTGTCACAAATTCCGCAAACAACAACAATACTATAAGTAACAAAGAACTACAGCACCATTCAATAGCTTACAATCCAAATCAAACATAGCAACAAGACTGATTGCGTACCAGCAAATTAGCACCAGCAACATCAGCAAAAAGAAGCAACAAGACTGATTGCGTACCAGTAAATCAGCACCAGCACATCTCAACACCGAAAAAATTAAGTGGCACGCCATGGCACATCTCAACACCGAAAAATGAAAAATACAACGCATGTTTCTTTTCGTTTCTTTGGTTGGGCTGGTGCCATGGTGGCCCACTTTTCTTTTTTTTTCTTTATTCTGGTGTTGAGATGTGCCATGGCATCCCACTTAAATTTTCTTTTTTGTTTTTTTTCACTTGTTGAGATGTGCCAGTGTAGTAACAAAATTCCACTGTAGCTATCTTTTCACCGTAGAATTGCAGCGCCCATAAACGAAGATTTTTCTTGGACCATGAATTATTCAACACTTTCCATCTCTTACACATGAATTTGTTAACTTTTTGTTTGCCTTTGTTTCAACATTGAATAAAATAAATAGGTGAAATTTCATGCTTACCGGTCAAAAACATCAAAATTACTTATTTCCCTCTCTAAAATTCATAATATGATCATATTACCCTTCGAAATTTAAAAAAATCACAAATTTACCAATTTTTTTTGTTATTTTTTGTTAAAACACATTTTAAATTTAAAAAGAACTAATTACCCTGTAGTAAAAAAATGGTAGCATATTTAGAAATTGTCAATTTTCTAATTGGTCATTTCTCTATTTCTAACGCCTCAATCAGACCTCAATACCTCTATCAAACCTCTACATTTAAAAAAAAATGTAGCATGTTTAGAAAAATTTGAATTTAATAAATCGTTTTAAATAAACTAGCCACCTCTATCAGACCTGAAAGCTCTTCACAATAAAACTAATCAAATTTATATAACAACATGTACCTTAAATTTTTATAGAAATTAAAGGATTTCAATTTTTTCTTTAAAATATATACCCAACTTCATAGAAAATAATTATGCACCCAGACTAATTGACTAGTACAGAAAATCACTTATTTTCTCCAGAATGAATTCATTTCTTAATTCTTATACGGCAGAGAATTGAAAACCCATAATTAGGTCAACAAACAGACAGACGCACAGATATCATGTTGAATTGTTGACCTATTTTTCATCAGGCCCAGTAGGCCCAAAAATTAATGGGCTTCTTCGCTGGTTGTAGTTCAATCTAATCCGCAAGAGCTCCAAATTATAAAGGGAGGAAAATTATACAAAATTACTATCTAATGATCCCACATATTTAGGAGTGGCAAAAACTCATAGCTCGTGGCTCCATCGTGACTCACATCTGATTGGCTCGCTAACAGCTCGTTTATTACTGGACCGAGCTATTAAACAGCCAACTTGTTAGTAGCTCGGTGTAGATTAAAGGAGTTCGACTAGGTATGAATTTGTATGAATTTGCGTGCATTTTATGCTGTCTAGCTCGATCTAGCTCGGTCCAGCTCGGCCTAAAAAGTTTGTAGAATTAATTTTCTTGTTAAAATAAGGTCCAACTAGACCCAGTAAGTCAGCTCGCCAATTCGATCCAAATCGCAAGCTTGTCCGTGACGATTATGATATGAGATTTCAGCTCCCACTGCTGAAGTCAACTCAGTCCAGCTCACTCAGTTGCTAAACGAGCCGATTACGAGCTGGACCTATCTCGTTGTCGTCCCTACACATTGTTATTTAATCTGGACAAGATTAATAGTTATTTTGAGAAATATATAGATAATAGCTGGCTGAGATCCTTTCAAAATTGTCTTGAGCCAATGAGTCCCAACAAAACAAATGCTTGCTGGAGATTAGCTCAAATTCTATATATATATATAGTGAGTGGCTAAGCTCAAAACGTTTGCACCAAGCCCTTGATGCAAATGAATTGTTTTCGGATTTCCAAAGTTCAAATGGTCGATCCAAACCGTTCAAGTTGTTCTCCATATTGAAATGTGCTTGGAGACCAAATTTTACATTTTTTGGAATTTTTTTACTATTATTAAGCCACTTTGAAAGTTGCTGATCACACGGTCCAGAATTTTATTGCACTGTTCTTACTGTTCACCCGAATCAGCAACTTTGAAAGTAGCTTAATAAATAGCAAAAAAATTCCAAAAAATGTGAAATTTGGTCTCCAAGCACATTTTAATATGGATTAAATATCTAGCGGTTTGGATCGACCGTTTGGACTTTGCAAATAGGAGAACCAAAACGTTTGCACCAAGGGCTTGGTGCAAACGTTTTGAGCTTAGCCAGTCTCTATATATATATATATGAAGAGAGATTGACTAATATGCTTTCGGCTGAAATACCAGTATATATATATATATATATACAGTAGCAGTGCATGAGAACATTAAAAGGTCCAACATGGGGAGCAAATCCTGCATTAAGAAGTTTTATATAGGAAAAACCAAACTGTTTTGGGTGAAGATGCAATAGAAAGTTGCCGAGGATAGAAATGGGCGATTCTTAACCGATACAAGGAGAATAATTGCTCAGTGTTGTAGAACACAAGTGTAAAACTTTATGTTAGCTTTCCCATGGTTCAACTTTTGATAATATATTCACAGAGAACTGGCTTCCTTGAACTGAGTAGGGTTTAAATGCACCATTGGTTTTGTGCTCCAATCATACTCTATGTCATTTTCTCTGTTTTTAAAGTTCGAACAATCGATCTGAACCGCTCAATATGAACTTTGTATTATAATGTGCTTGGAGACCAAATTTTTTATTTTATGAAATTTTTTTACTAATTTTTTAGGTAGATACAAAATCACTGTTTTCAGAAGATATCGGACCATCCAAAACAGTGATTTTGTACCTATCTATAAAAATAGTAAACAAAATTCAAAAAATATAAAATTTTGTCTCCAACCACATTTTAATATGAAGATCATATTGAGCGGTTTGGATCGATTGTTCGAACTTTGAAAATATAGAAAATGACATGGAGCATGATTGGAGCACAAAACCAATGGTACATTTTAACCCTACTCCCTTGAACTATATTTATTGTCAAATTTGGTCCTTAAAATTTTCGAATTGAGCAATTGGGCTATAACACGACTTGAACCAGAGGCAATTTGCGCCTAAATAGGCTTAATATTAACCGCAACCGTTATTCATTTGGTCTTAAATGCTATTTACTACTGGGCCTTCGTTGGACCGAAACCAGTTAGTATTTTGGGCTCGTTCTCGGCCCATTTACGCAAGTCAAATGAATAAAATGAACAGACATCATAACTCTTCATCAAAAATTCTTTTGTAGTGTCTCGGCCCAGTTAATATAGTATTTTTGGGCTCATTGTCAGCCCAGCTATTATTTTGCCTTTTTTTTTTGCAACATAATGTACGAACCTTTGTCTTTGCAACATAATTACAAACTGGTCCCTTTCTCTGATCTAGACTGATGGCAACAACACAAAATGAAACCATAATTGGGAAGCATGTAGAGGTTCTGAAAACATCACGTCAAGGCAAACTAAACTATGATAAGGGACATGTGATGTGCACCACTTTAATAAAGGAAGGCAACTGAATAATACATATATGCACTTCAAAAAAAAAATTAGAAATGAAATTTTTTTGACAAAAATGCTTTCTCAGACAGCATTTTTCTCTGACCCAAGCCCTTTTTTTCTTTTGCTTTGAGCCTTGTCCCAATCCTCTTTCATTATTTCTTAGTGAAAATGATAATTATTGAAATATTAGTTAAAAATATTTACATATATTTTATTAAATATTGGATTTTACTATTTTGTTCCAAAACAAACTACCTTAATTGAACTAAAATTCGAGTTAGCAATATTCATCAAATTTATTATTCATATATTTTAATAACTCATGTTGGAGAGATTAGCAAACTGCACGTTTATTTTGTTTTCTATATATGTCTAATTTTTGATATGTTGGTAATATGTCTGTTATTATAAAAAAAGTTCAGTAAATAAATCATAGATTGATAGTAATAAAATTGGGCTGTTTTAAAAAATAAAAAATAATGGATTTGAATGGTTGATATTAATCTCTTTAATGAGCTAATTATTCATAATTATTTACATTCCATTTTATATTTGTTTTAGATTTTTCACAGGAAGATTTGAATATGAATTAATTTTCTGGATTAATTATAACAATTCTGTTGGACCCAAAAAAAATATACCTCAAGTGACTTATTTATTTATTTATTTCTGAGCATCAATATTGACAAAATGAACACAACGAAATTTAAGTTTACCCTCAATTAATTTATAGTATTATACAAATGAAATTCTAGTTTATTTTAAACTAATTAAACTGGATCTACTTTTACGAAAACTAAATCAGGTGAAGGTGTGATAACCGATCAAACAAAATAGTGACACTTGATATATTAACAAAATGCGAATAGATGCTAATTTTTTTTAGAAATAAACCCGTTGACATGAGATAACGATTGTATGCTACTTGAGGTTTTAATAACTCTCTGAATAAATTCACACCACAAACAAATAATAAGATGCATGTGAATTCCCAAATTAAACAAATGGGAAAATTTCTAGTGTACCCATCTAAACTTTTGAAATAGCCAATTTCTGCATCAAAACATCACAATATCCAATATCCCCATCCAAATTTAACATTTTTTCTTTTATGCCCATTTAACTATTTAACATTTTACTTAGTTTACCACCATTCTTGCAAAGTTTGTTTCTTTTGCTATGCGGGCCTGGCCACTGCCGGTAGTTGAGGGAAGTCCAAGGAGAAAGTGAAGAAGAGGATAATAAAAAATAATGGATATGTTCAATTAAAATGAGAGGGCATATTAGTCAATTTAATTTTTAAAATAATTAAATAAAATGTTAAAATAGTTAAATGGAAATCGAAGAAAGAATGTTAAATTTGAATGGGGATATTGGATATTGTGGTGTTTTTATGGAGAAATTGGCTATTTCAAAAGTTTAGATCGACACACCAGAAATTTTCCCCAAACAAAATTACATTCTGAAAAAAAGAAATCTCAACTAGGTGCAGTGATTTCCATTTCCTAATATCCAACTGATTACAAAATGGATCAAAAGCAATAGAAAATTACCAAGCCAGAAATATAAATGAAAGAAAAAAGAAAAACAAGAACGTTAATTACCTTATTTCAGGAGCAGATAAATGAGTTGAAGAAATAAGCTGGCTTCCCCGTTCTGTGAAGTTTTTGAATTAGTGCTTTATATATAAAAGAAGAGGTTAGAGTTTGTTGAACCGAATTCCAGACTTGCGTACCCTTGGTCGCCAAGTATCTAAAATTGGATTTTCTAAGGCGAAATACTTAGTAGAAATAGGTATCACCACTTAATACAACCTACAGAGCCTACAGTTCCATACTGTATCAAATTTTGTGAAGTTCGAAAATCTTTTGATTCACACACAAGAAATTATCCAGTCAATGCCAACTGTTAAAGACCAGGACTATACAAGAGGTGATACTTGATACAACCCCATGGAAACTTTCATTTCCCCTTGTTTGCAATGCCCATCAATCAATGCAATCCAAGTCACCAAACAGCTGACTTGTGTGTAGTAATTAATCTCCCAAATTTACAAAGCCCTTAATCAAATACGTATAAGTGAACACATCGGGCTGGATTCCTTGTTCAACCATTGTTTGTTTGAACTCTAACCCATAACCCAAATTACCCAATCTAGAATAACCGCCAATCAATGTATTGAAACTATCAACAGTGGGTCTAAACCTGAGAGGCATGCTTAATATTGTTGCCATTATTACCGTAACGGTGCATGATAACATTGAAAGGTCTGACATGAGGAGGAAATCCTGCATTTCGAACTTGCATATAGAAAAACCGAACTGTTTTGGGCTTGTCCTCGGCCCAATACACACAAATAAAAAAACAGACAATAAAATAACTCCTTATCACAATTATTTTGTACCGTGTTTGGTACAAGAAAAATAGAAAATGATAACTGAATAACTCGTATCACTGTTCTTCGGGTCTACTTTAAGATGGTGAAAGTTTCAAGTCCATTAGAATTCTCTGCAGAAAGTTCTGGATGTTCAAGTATAGGCAGTTAATGCAATTATGTTTTTAAGTTTTTCCTTAAATTGTAATTTTTTAGAGTTTTTATCTGTTGTTTTAAGGCTATAAAACAGATGTAATATGATGTAATGTAATAGATAATATTAAGGAAATCATAAAAAATTTAGTTCCTACTTATAAAGTTTGAAAATCTTTTGATTTACATAAATTAAGAGTCTATTCAGAAAAATCTCTCTTAGATGTCTATTCTTCCGTATAATATGATGAGAACTCCGTTTTAGTGAAAGAAACCAATCATTCATTTTATTGTTTTTAATATAGTCCAGTTTATACTTCATGGCGCACTGCCAACTGCTCATTTGTATTTAATTCATTCGATCAAACTCAATGGTAGATCTCGAGGTTTTTTATTTTGTTTAATTAATTTACTTCATGGGGCACTACATGCCAACTGCTTATTTGTATTTAATTCATTCGTCCTACTCAATGGCAGATTTCGAGGTCTACTCACCTCATTTTTTTTAATTCATTTGAGTGACATTTTGTACTAGTTATACTACAAGAACTGAAATTAAAATGAGCAATGTTGAGTGGGATTTGATCTCAAGTCACCTCAACTATAAAGTAGAACTCTAACCACTAGGCGGCAATTAAAATTTTAATATTTTATGAGATGGGTTAGACTATATAAAAAGTTCTAAAAAATTTAAATTCAATTAAATTTTAATATACATAATTAAAATTTTATAATTATAGAGATAGCTTAGCCACCCTAAAAATGAACCTACATCCGCCCTGCAAATAAGTTCTCTTAGTTTTTTTGAAAAAGGTTAATTTCACAAAGCGATAGCAAGAACTATTGATTTTGTCACATTTAGATCACATAAATGCGCTGCCCCTAGTTGGAAAATTAAAAAAATATACATAAATGTCATGCATGATGCTTTTTCAGATGGTATATGTCCCTTTTTTTATTTTTTATCATTTACATGCGTTTTAAACTAGAGCTACATTTAGTAGAAAGAACCTTAAATTTAAGAAAGATTTTGGTACGGTATTCTTTGAGTATAGAAACAGTGAATACTAAAGCGGTATTTGTTATGTGTTTTTGAAATATGAATTAGCTATTGTCTTTGATTTTGGAAATTTAGTAATAAGGTTAATAGGAACAATTAACTTGAAGATAATTTGTCTTTCATTTTCACTATTATGGTTCAGAACATCATAACAAAATATAAAATTAAAGTACCATAACAAGACTCCAAAAATAAAGTCAGACAAAAGTGAGGTCATGTCATTTAGAGAAGCCTAGATAAACTCCGCCAATCAAATTTATGTTTGTTTGTCAATTAAAACCAAAATAGTTGTATCTGCAAAACATACACTACTACAAAACGAATTCGTATTCTCTGCATTAACTCAAAAAAGAATATTTTGAGTTAATGTATATGGACCGTGCGATTTGCTTTAAAATTTATGCAGACTAGATCTACACTAATATTAAAGGCCCCCCCTAAATTATAGACTGTGGCTGGATTGGTTCCGTTTAAAATAAGAGGATTGAGATGCGTTAACTCAAAAGATACTCTTTTGAGTGAATGCAGACGATGGAACTCCTACAAAACTGCAGATCTCTAACACCCATTTTCTAAAATTTATAAGCATTTTTTTTCCCACATGACATGTTCGTTGTCTAGGTTGTTGGGTCAATTCTTGATGAACAGCTAACGGATGGGGAACAGCAATCCGTATAAGTTATCAATATCAAATTATTAATTACTTGTTTTTCTCTTCCTCCAAGTACCAAGGTGATTTAAGTCAATTCTCATTGATCAATGCATCAAGTGGGCATTTTAATTAACAGCTATGGATGAGAACGAATCTTAGTTACTCGATAAACTAAACACGTTATATTACTCTAAGCTAGTTTGTCATAACGTATGTGCTTCAGTTAATGTCTGCATTTCAGTACTACTTTTCATAAACTAAACAAGTAACTTTCATACACCCCGATCGAGATCGAAAAACAAATTAACAAGTCCAATAATTAATTTGCTAATTGGGTTTTCTTTTTTAGGGTAGCATTTGTTTCCTTATTTCAATAAAGGTCATTAGTAGGAGCCCATGGTTAATTTACTTGCGAAAATAAATCATAAGAAGAAGTTTGCAAAAATATCGTCACATCCCAAAAATAGAACGATCAAATTTTGTTATATATCACCAATAATAATCTCAAGCAAATGCAATTATTTTACTAGAATTCTAGTTATTTATAAGGAAAGGTGAACTGCCAATGGACTAGGCTAAATTTTTCAAAGGATTTTAAATGTAAGGTTTGTGAGGATATTCTCTCATCAACTTAGACAGATGACAGAGCCCACTATTTATAATGTAATTCAAATGAGAGTCAGCGGCTTTATGCATATCACAAGATCTACAACTATTTTTCTTGCACCTAGTTTTCAGTATTGACCAGGCCCGATTATTTGAGACTCGGGTGGTCTCAAACTTAGATCTACTTACCATATTTTTGGATAAATAAAAAATAACAATAAAAAATGGTAAAGTGTGATCTTCATAATCTTCATGATCTTGATCTTTATGACCTTCTGTAATCTTCATGATTCAGTATCTCATTAATATCTGATACAAATGACTCGTGTGAATCTTCCATCAGATCATTTCATCAAGTTATTCCTTGTAGCTCAAGGAGATCATGTAACATGTTTTCTTTTGCAGCTTGTCATGTTCGACGTGTCATGATATGCATGTTGACTTGCTTCGACCTTCGGACACACCTTATTGCACCAACTTGTCATAATATGTATCGTTGACTTGCTCTGACTTTCGGAAGTAACAACTAAACCTGCATACATCTCAAACAGAGAAACTGTAAAATTAAATATTTATATGTTTTGCAAATTAGTCAAACAACACAGAGGATTGCTTACAACAACACATTGTTGATATCTAACCCTAACTACCTATCTATACCTCCAACGTGTAAAAGATGGATAGGTGATAAGAGAATTTTCTATTTGTAATGTAAGTACGTGTTGGTATCTATATGTGCAAGTGTTGATATAATATATCAAATATTTATATCTATCATATGAAGTGTGAGCGAAAAAAATAACAAGTGAAAATTCAACTTGATAAAAAACAAAAGTTACAAAAGTTCGAAAAAGAAAAATTGGTTGGGGAATTTTTGAGAGACTGGAGACATAGAACTAGATAATTTGTCAAAGAAAAATACTATAAGAAGACTAATAAGGTCGACAAAAGTGAAGTCTTGTGATCTTTTAGAGAAGTCCAGAGATAAATATAACCCCTAATGAAATTCAATCTTTTTTATTAATTATAACCAAAATATATCGGAAAAACAAACCTCAATATTTGTGAGTCATTAGTTTATTTTTAAAAATAAGTAAAATCTATATATAGAATATCATGCGTAACAAATAAAAAACCTCAAAAGCAAAGATGGATGTCCAGTTGTGTTATCCAATCTCTATAATTTTGAAAATCACGCAAAGTATAATTACTCTTCAGTTAGTGTTATTTTATGTGTGGACGATGCATATTCAAAATCAAACGACATAAATGTAAGCATAAAAAATATGACTTCAGTCCTTTTTTCACTCAAAGAAAAACTTCATATAATGTAAGGCGAAATATAAAAGTAAAAATCTCTCTTAAAAGTCTATTCATCCGTATGATATGCCCCACAGGATGAGAACTCCGATTTTGTGAAAGAATCCCAGCATTCATTTAATTGTGTTTAATATAGTCCAGTTTGTATTTAATTCATTCGTCAAACTCAATGGCAGATCTCGAGGTTTTTTATTTTGTTTAATTAATTTACTTCATTGCGCACTACATGCCAACTGTTTATTTGTATTTAAATCATTCGTCAAACTCATCAATGGCAGATCTCGAGGTGTACTCACCTACTTTATTAATTAATTGAGTTTATTTTACACAAGTTCAGATGCCATATATGCACCCACCTGCCCATGTGTACTAATTATACAAGAAACGAAATTACTAACTAATAACAAAGTAGTTGGATGGGGAAATAATCTTCCACTTCTTACAAATAAAATTAAGTGTATATCCTCATAAGTGCTCTTCGTTTTTGAAAAAGGTTAATTTCACAAAAAGCTAGCAAGAAGCCAAGAACCATTGACTAATTTGTCACATCTAGGTTCCACAAATACGCTGCCTTTATTTGAAAAATAAAAAAATATACACACAACTCATCTCTTGTTGAGTTTTGACCATTTTTATCATCTACTTGCGTTTAAACTAGAGGTATATTTAGTACAAAGAACCTTAAAGAGAGATTTTGGTATGGTAATTTTTTTAGTACATATAAAAATAATGAATACTAAAGCAGTGTTTAGTATGTGTTTTTGATATATAAATTAACTATTTAGTAATAAGGTGAATAGGAACAATTAACTTGAAGAGAATTTGTACTTTATTTTGTCATTTTATCAAATTATTTGTTTGATTTCTGATGTAAATAATTAATTAATAACTATTATGGTGGAGAACATCATAAGCAAATATAAAACAAAATACCATAACAAGACTCCAAAAATATAGTTAGACAATCAAATTTAAGCTTTTTGTCAATAAAAACCAAAATAGTTGTATCGACAAAACATATACCTCAATGTGTATGAGCCATAAGTTTATTTAAAGATCCAAACAGTGAATCTGAACCTTTAACATGATCATCAAATGAAAATGTACTTGAAGACTAAATTTTACATGAGGAGGGATCCAATTACACCTTTTTTGGTGACACACTTTGACACCTACCATTTTTAAAGTCCAAATAGTCGATTTAAACCGTTCAACATGATGGATATATTAAAATGTGCTTGGAGATCAAATTTTACATTTTTTTTGAATTTTTTTGCTATTTATTAAGATGGTTACAAAAATCGTTATTTTCATACCATTGAAAAACAGCGATTTTGTAACCATCTTAATAAATAGTAAAAAAATTCAAAAAAATGTAAAATTTGATCTCCAACCACATTTTAATATGGTGATCATGTTGAACGGTTTGGATCGGCTGTTTGGATTTTGAAATCGCAAAATTGACCTATATAAAAAATGGTGTCATGATGTGTCACCAAAAAATGTGTAATTGGATCCCTCCTCATTTTACATTTTTCAAATATATTTTTTAGATAGGTAGAGACTCACTATTTTTGAATGGCTTAGAGTTTTTAGATCAAGTTATATTCTACCTATCCAAGAAATAATTTTGTTTAAAAAAATTATAAAATTTGATCGAACAAGTACATTTTATATGGAGATCTTGTTGAACGGTTCAGATTGTCTGTTCAGACCAATATGCATTGTGCATTTTACCATAGCCTTACTCAAAAGTAAATTAGTGAAATTACTCAGTAATAGTTAACAATTTAATGTTTTCAGACATAATGAATAAACAAAATTGATAGACGTTGGAATAATTAATTAATTTTCACCTTTTGATAACATGGAACTGCGTCTTACGTACATGATTAACTTTTTGTAAAAACTTACTTGTGAAAGGAGTCGTTGACTTTCTCAAAATGCGGAGCCCATTAAATAATATATTGTAGCCTCAATTCAAAATGGAGAGCGCTATTTGGTTGGATCCACGCAATTAGGATCACATCAGGAGAAAAGGAAAAAAAAAAAAAAAAAAACGAGTAGCACATAGCCACATAGGGGTGCCAACACGAACGATAAGGGTCGAGTGGAAATATTTTCGTATTTATACCCATTACAAATTGTTCTTACCAATACCTTACCCTTATCCTCAATAATTTATCTTACCCATACTCTATCCTTATCTATTATGGTTGTCGGATAACGAAACGGTAGCGGGTAAATAACGGGTAATACTAATAAATAGTTATTTTTATTTTATATTAAATAAAAGATTAAAACTATAAATTCATTACAGTTCGGATTTGCTGGAACTTTATTTACTTACGTGTTTTATCTGTGCAGCAAATTCTAATAATGTTTTATTCAATAAAGTTTAACCATTAATACAATAGATTCCAGCAAATTCGGTAATTAACCATTCGTTACAGTCCAGCTAATGTTTTATTTAATAAAGGACATTTTCCAATAATGGTATAATGTTTTAACGTGAAAATTAAGAAATTCTCTAAATTCCTAAACTTTATTGGGATTTGTTGGAATTTATTTACCTATTTTAATAGTTAATTAAGTGTAACATAACTATATAGAATGGTTAATTGCTCAAGTTCAGAAAAATTTAATAAAATACATTTTAAAAAAGACCAAGAGTAGTTGGAAAAATGGATATTAAGTGCTCATTAATATATATAATATATATATATTTTTTTATAATTACCCGATCGGGTTACGGGTACGAAATAGGCATTATCCGTACCTTTAACCATTTAGATAACAAAAAAAAAATTTCCCTGTACCTGTACCCGATAAGTTTACGAAAATAAAATCTTACCCGTACCCGTCTTATTGAATACGGTATGGGTCGGGTAAACGGATAAAAGGGTGCCATTGACCACCCTAGTAGCACACTTAGTCATTGCTTATGATGCTGCAATTGAAATACCATGCCGGTATCAAAAGGGTACGTACATTTAATTAGCCAATTACGAGTAGCACACTTAGTCAATCACAATCTGATAACAAAATTAAATGCAAACGGGCATATATTTATGACTTGGTATAGCTGATAAACTAGCAAATGCATAATACTCAATTGTTCTTAATCAAACAACTGAACGATCGAATAATTCTACAAAAATAAATAATTAACCTCTATATGATTCTTCTAATTTGTACTAGTATAGTCCATTTATATTAATCCGAATCAAAATGATTTAGCAGCCTACATGATCCTTAAGATAGATCGAGACTGAGAGAGACCCCATCAGATTATTGTTTGCTCTCAAAAGCTAAAAAGAAATGGAAGTTCCGTACTTGTTCCTTGTCTAGGTTAAATTATGATCTCATTATTATTATTTTTTTCAAAAAAAAATGTTCGTTGTCTAGGTTCTTTGATCTAGAGTTTTAAGTCAACTTTTGATGAACAGCTATATAATCGTTGGGAAACAGAGATCCGAATTGTGCTCCACATGCAAACGTGACATTTCTTGATGAACTTGTTTTTCTCTTCCTCTAGCAACCAAAGTTAGTCAGATCTCATTGTTCAATGCTTGTTCAATGCATCACGTCGGCATTTTAATTAACAGGTATGGATGAGAGCGAATCTTAATAAACAAATTAATTAAACACATTATAGTCTAGTTTGTCCTAACGCATGTGGATCAATTAATGTGTGATCATTTCAGTAGTACATTTCATAAATTAGAAACAACTTACCTTGAGATCGAAGAACAAATTAACAAGTACATTAATTATCTAATAGCTTTTTTTACGGTAGCATTTGTTTGCTTATTTCAAAAGGCCACTTGTTAGCAGCAGCATGGTTAATTAGTTTGCGAAAACAAATTAAAAGAAACGTTTGTAAAAATATAGTCATCACATCGAGCTGATAAATGTAAGACAACAATTTTGTAATAATATATATTACCAATAATAATGTGAAGTAACCGCAATTATTTTGCTAGAATTCTATTTATACGGAAAGGTCAACTGCCAACCAAGAATGATGGGAAATGGGAACTCCAGATATTAATTAAATTTATTCCTGCATCTAAACATCAGATTGATTTACGGCTTGCTCGTCGATCTATATAATGAGATCATCTTTGGCTAGGATACTCATCTGCACTAGCTAATAATATCCTCTTACGCTGGTGCACATTTCAAAAGAGAGAGAGCAAGAGAGTGAAATGGCTGAGGCGGTTGTGAGTGTGGTGAGCAAGCTTGCTGTTATCATAGCAAACGAAGCACAATACTTGGGTGGGGTTGGGAAGAAAGTTGAACGGGTGCAGCGTGAGCTCACCCGAATCAAGTACTGCCTGCAAGATGCAGACTCGAAGCGTAAAGGAGATGAGAGGGTTCAAAACTGGCTGAATGAGCTCCGTGACGCGGCCTATCGCATCGAGGATGCAACCGACACCTTCTTTCTCCATGTTGGATATACAGATGCCAGATTTTCGCAAAAACTCAGAAGGCTGTGCAACAAGCCCCGGGATTTGTATTTCCTCCACAAGCTTGGCACTAAGCTTGATGACATTCAAGCTCTACTCGAAGAGATCTCTAAGAGCAGGGTTACTTACGGGTTCAGTGACCTGAAAGACAAGAGCAAGGGAGAGGCTGATGTCATAATGCCTCATCGGAGAGCTACTTATCAAGAAGTCGACGAAACTGAAGTAGTAGGCATGCAGGCTGACAAGAAGAACATTCTGGAGCTGCTACGCTCTGAGAAAACACCAAGGCGGGCAGTCATAACCATCGTGGGTCCCGGCGGTCTAGGGAAGACTACGCTTGCACATATGGTACACAAAAGGTAGGTGGAGAATTTTTTTTTTCAATTATGTTTTATTGAGATAAATGGTTACAAGAACATATCATAATAAGAGTTGGTCAATAGCAACGATCAACTGCTACTTCTTTTTTTTTGAAAGCATTGTAGAGGGGTAAGCGGGGCTCGAACTCTCGACCTTTCAGTATCCAACAGTCCTAGGATAACTACTACTATAAATATTTATTTTGAGGATTTAATAGTTTATCAATAATTGCTGATTTCTTAGTAATACACATTTCCAACTGTCACTATTAATTGTCCAAAATCGTGCTACAAATCAATCTAATAATAAATCTTGTTTGCTTGTTTAACCAGTGCCAGGGCAGATTTCGACTATGATAAAATGTTGTCAATCTCTCAGCAGTTCAGTCTAACTGATCTTTTGGAAAAGATGCTACCAAAAGATTCTACACAGGAGAACCAAACAGTGGAGAACCAAACTGTGGGAGACTTAATCAATAAGCTCAAAAAAATTTTAAGTAACAAAAGATATCTCATTATTCTAGATGATGTGTGGAAAGATGATCTGTGGAATCTATTGAAGGATGCATTACCTGATGACAACAACGGTAGTCGTGTTCTAATGACCAGCAGATCTATGGATGTTGCTACATCAGCCGACTCCCAATTGAAACCATATGAACTCAAATACTTAGATGATAGGAAAAGCCTAGACCTACTCCTCAAAAAGGCTCTACCATACCAAGAACCAACTCAAAAATACCCTGACGATCTCCTTGAGCTTGCACAGAAACTATCAAATAAATGTAAGGGGTTACCTTTGGGTTTAGTAGTATTAGGTGGTATCCTTTCAACTAAAGGACCATCCTACACGGCGTGGGAAAGGGTGTTACAAACAATGAATTGGCACTTAGACGGCAGTGACTGCATGCCAATCCTAGCAATGAGCTATGAAGAAATGCCATATTATCTCAAGGCTTGCTTCCAATATCTTGCAATTTTTCCTGAAGACCATGTGATTAAAGCAAAACGTCTGATCAGAATGTGGATAGCAGAAGGGTTCATACCACTCGAGGGTAGGCCAACAATAGAGATAATGGCAGAGTACTGCCTCGAGGAACTTTCTAAAAGGTCATATTTTTTTCCTTGTTTTTTATTAGGTAACTATATAATATATCATTGCAAACTCTTTTCGCTCAAATTCTTTTCCAAAAAATATAAGTTCCTTCACCTGTTATATTATACACCTCTTTTTAACTGTATGATTTATTCTTTAATAAATAGTTTTTTCCACGCAAACCCTTCTACCTAGTGGATGTTCTCAATTTTCTAAAAATAGAGTGAAGAAAAGCTTCTACTCAAAAGAAATCGCACATACGATTTGATACTAAAACGCAGCTCCAACAACAAAATTGAAATTTGATTTTTAAGAATTAGATGGTGCAAAAAAATAATTTTGCGTGAGGGATTATAATTTTTAAGAAATAATTTGAATTTTTAATATTATTGCAAATTTTAAACCAACATATATGTATATTAAAATAGTTATCTTCAAATCTAGCTGACAGTAGAATTCACAAAACTACTTATTTATATACTTACGTACAATTTCATTAATTGTATATTTAATTTCAATGCATCTTAATAATCAACATAAATTAATTTTATCTTTCAATTTATATAGGAATTAATTAGTCTAGCTAGATATACAAACCTTTATAATTATGACTGCAATATATACTTTCTGTATTTCCTGACTTGTTTACAAACAAAAATTAATTCAGGAGTATGGTTCAAGTATTAAGCCGACATGCGAATGGTTTGATCAAGCACATCAAGGTGCACGATTTTATCCGCGACTTGGCAATGAATGAAGCCAGGCATGAAAACACAGTCACGGTTTTCTCACAAGCTTTGGCTGACAACAAGCCCGATAGAATAATCCGACGTGCTTCACTTCAAGCCGAAGAGAAGAATTCACAATTTATTGAATATGTAGGTCCAAATACCCGTTCTTTATTTTGGTTCGATACTACAGATGAATATTTTCAAAGGAGCTTAGATTACTCTAATTTTAGGCTACTTAAAGTTCTAGAAATAGTGGGTAATTCATGGGACGACTTAGTATTAAAATCATTAGATAAGTTGATTCACCTTAAATACTTGGGGCTTACAAACTGTAGAATTAAGCGCTCCTCTTTTCATGGTATGAAAAGTCTCGAAACTCTGGAATTGCGAGGGGGTAGCAAATGTGATGGCTTATGGACAATTAGTACATTGAGGCATGTACTGATTGACTACGGGAGTGACATTCCTGGACTACCAAAGGGTACCCCAATAAGCAATCTACAGACTTTGAAGTGGGTAAGATCTGAGGATGTATGTGATGCCAAGTTGCCCAACCTGCATACATTAGGTATTAGAAATTATTCTGAAAAATGGGTATCAATGACTAATCTATTTCAAACATTGCGCAACCTGCGTAAATTTGAAATTGATTGTGAGTCTAAAATCCCGATGGAAATTGTTTACCCAAAAGCACTCCCAAATTATCAGAATTTGCAATCCTTATACTTGAGAGGAAAATGGCAAGAGAATGTCAATGTAGAGGCTAGCTTGCTTCCACCACAGCTCATTAAACTCTCTCTTGAGAGATCCCGCCTTAATCATAATCCAATGCCGGAGCTTGGAAAGTTGAATAGCCTAAAAAAACTTTGCTTGATTTCTGTGCTTATTTCCGATTGGGAGGGTCCAATAATCTGTCCAGAAGGATTCCCTGCCCTACAACACTTGAAAATGGTTGATAGGAACATCAAGGATTTGACGGTGGCACAGGGGGTCATGCCAAAGCTTACATACCTCAAAGTAGTTGGCAACACCGAGGTGCATCTGCCTCCTGAGCTACAGCACGTGACAGTTGAAAGATTGTAATTAATATTCTTGATTTGGTCAAGTATTAATATCTATCACAGTGACCACCTATTTTTTCCTTTCACTTTTTTGTTTTTGGTGAAACGCATATTATTATTAATATATATGGTGCAGCGTGCATGTATATTTTTTTGTTTGTTTTTTGTACACATGGAAAGTAAACCACAAGTACGTACATGTTCCATTAAACTTGCTTTTTTGTTTTTTGTACTATTATTCTTTTCAAAGACGAACTATAGAAAATTTAATGGCATTAATTTGTTTTTGCTGGTGTTGATCTTTATACTCTAATTCTGTATATTACTGTAAGAAATAATTAATGCTTCGTTCTTCTTCTTCTTTTAAAAAAACAAAATAAATCTTTCTAATGTTTGTGTTGCTTAATATTATATTTCTTAATTTCAAGTAATGTAAAATATTTGTAATGAAGTCATCATGTGCTAGCTTTAGCTTTTCTTAATATTCACAGCGTTAATGGATGAATTGGTAGTCACAAAAATTATAATGTGTTCTTTTGTTAGCACAACTTTATAATATTTTTTGAAGGAAGAATTGTAGGTTTGTTATTGTAGTAATGATGATGACAAATGAATTGTTTTTATGGAGATCACTTGACTCCTCTATTTTTGTTTGAATTTGAAAAATAAGGTTTCTAGATGTGAGATGATGGTGCTGGTACAAACGAATCTTGTTTTTAGTTTGTTTCTTGCAAATTTGAAATTTCTATTTTTTCAATATGTCAAATTAGAATATAGGCAGGATCTTGTCAGAGCATTCATTTATTTTTATGTTTTCTTTTAAGAAATTTTGTGTTTGTTTTGTAGAGAATTTGACATTGTTTAATTAAATTCAACTAGAGAATAATTGTTTTATTTTAATTTCTTACTATAACAAATTAGCACAAAACTATACAGCTTTCCCATATGAAGTTTTAAATAAAAAAATTAGCTAGGTACTGTTAGTACTGTCAGGTACCAGTGCCAACTCGAGCATAAACCCGTTATGCTCGAAAAATAACTGAACTAGTTGTTTGACAAGTTATACTAGGTACTGTTAATTAAATGAATGCAAGTGTATACTTTAATTAAGGGTACAAATGTTATTTTAATAAATGAATGCAAGTGTATATTTTATTTTTGACGAGTTAATTCTTCGTCATTTTTATTCCAATCAACAATGTTCAATTGAAAATCATCTCTATTTAATTCTATTGAATTGAAATCAATTGAACTCCATTAAATGTATTGTTCCAATCCAAGCCGCTCAATATATAACCTACTGTTGGACCACAAAACAATTTCAACTGAACATCAACTTATGAAAATCAATTAAACATTAATTTCACAGGCCATTTAATATACTTTCTCAACGATTCAATTTATGAAATTAAAATATTAATTAAGTTCATAAAATGCTTCATGAAAAAGACATTAAAATTAACACAAAATTGGATTCGTGAGACTAAACATGCCTAATTAGCTTCACAAATTAAATTTTGTCACATGCCAACACACACATGAATCAAGTCATGATGAAATTAAGTATGCACAAGTTTCATGAACATATCATTCCAAATAGATTTAATTCCTAATATTCAAGTTGATCGGACTAGGTATGCATGAGAAAAAGAATTAAAAAAAACAGAGAGAAAATGAAAATAAATAAAGAAATTCGGAGTGGGAGACACCATGGGGGTGCATAGAAATGGGCAAGTGTTGCAGCACTAATGAATCAGTCGGAATGGGGTATGGGGAACAGAAGTGCGGGCCCTCCTAAGCTCCGCGATTTGACAAGCGGGTCCCCCTGCACAGTCAAAGAAAATAAAAAAGGTAAGGTGGGCCGACAAAAACAAAGGAAGCAACTCAGACCGGGATAAAGAAGATGAACCGAGGTTCAAAGCAACTCGGGCCGAATTCAAAGCAAGGGAGAAAAGGGCAAATGAACTGAGGCTGTCAGAAGAAAAAGAATTCGGGTCGGGCTGGGCCAAAAGAAGTTGGGCCGAAGGAAAAAAAATAAAAGAGGGAGGTGTTGAGGGATTAAAATGTGGAACTGGACATCTCCGATTATACTTAAAATGGAGAAAGGAAAAGAAGAGGTAAAGACCAACAAGACCACATGATCCGGTCCTTCATTTAACCTGACATGTGGGATCCCCTTTCAGCTTCTGCTCAGCAAGAGTTTTGTTGAATTTAGTTCCCTCTTGCTTTCTCACTTTCTAGCAAGACACGGAGGGAACATCTACCATGTGCATCTCACGTGACTAAATTTTAGACTTAAATAAATTACTTTTCTATACAAGATTGGCACGCATAACTGGATACATTTTCATTTAATTTTTTTTTATTAAGATACTATCCATAGCGAATACTAAAATTGGATTTATCTATTCCAAATAAATATTAAAATGTGTTGGTTAAATAAAAATTAAAATTATGACTAACTAACAAATTCTATTCGTTGGGTAGATTATTTGTCTCCAAGGAGAAATTTTTTGGTTTAGCTAGTTTAACATATATAGCATAAACATGGCACGTTTTTTTTTTTTAAATCTTGACAACCGTTGTCAAGTATAAAACATGGCAGTTTTTAACATGAAATATCCTTGACGAGCGACAAGAATTTATAGAAGCATGTCATGTGGTAGTAATTGTACAAAAATCTGAGGTATTGCTAGTAGTGAAGTAGTAGTAGACCTGAGATCGTTGTAATTACAATTAAAGTTATTATTCTCAACTTAAATTTTAGAACTAGTTTCCTCTTTACACTTCACTTTAGATATTTCTTTCTTTAAGTGAAAAACCCTAATTTTTTTTGTTTCTAACTTAGGATGCTTCACCAAGAATCATTCCCTACCCGGAGCAAAAATTTGGTTAAGACAAACTGACATTGCTTCATCTGTCATGATCTAAAAAGTAGGGTGACGAAGCACATTATTCCAACAAAAAAATATGTATTCTTATATAAATTAATATATATTTAAAGTGTGTGAGACTATGTTATATATAATTATTAATAAATTTATACGGTAATTACATAAGTAATCTCATGTTTTTATAGCAATTTAGGTATTCACAAAATTTAGTTATAAAAATATTTTTATTATTTCCAACTACCGCTCGAATCAAATTATCAAGTTTATCGAAATTGTTTTATTGTGCGACTTTTTTTTCATTAATTTCTTGAATTTCGTTGTCAATGCTCCAGACTCATTAACTGACTCAATTTATAACTTTTAAATGTCTCAAATTTTTTATATGTACATAGTTGCAAAATTAACCTATATATGTACATAGTTACAAATAAACCATATTGACGTCAACAAGAGAGTTATTTTCTATCATGTTTTGGGTCATTTTCAAATAAGACCCAGTGGTCAAAACTAAGGTCAAGCAACATATTTTGGCTGTCAATTTTGTAAAGTAAAATAAAAAATCTATAAATTAAAAACATAACAATGGTGGGGTGGCAATGTACAGCATAAACAAGTTTCATTTGAGCCATAACTGATAATTTTATTTTGATTCATTTTATCATTTTATGAGATATAAGAAAACAGGGGATACCAAAAATCACCGTTTTAATTTCAGTTTAGACTAAATACCTAAACTCAGGATGAAACATTGTTATCTGATTTGACTGAAAAACATAACTATTATTTCAAAATCATTTTTACCATAAAATAACTTAAACAACATGACTTTTTTTGTTGTTGCTATGCTTAGCTAATATGTGACTTTGTATTACATGAAGCTAATATATATTGACGGTTGTAATCCAATTTTCTCATCAATTCAAACTCAAAACGGCTCAGAGAAACCTAACTTTGAAGAACTTACGAATCCAAAATGATCAGAACTTGAAATAAATTTTGGGTTTTATGTGAATTGGGCCTTATTGGGCCTACTTTTTAAATAAATATTTTGTTAGTATGGTTTTTGTTTGTAGGATTGTGTCCGCCTTTGGACTGGGCCAGAAACTTTAATTTCACACAAAGCCCTGAGCGAT
The DNA here is from genome assembly GCA_025461125.1 of Carex kokanica. Lineage (NCBI taxonomy): Eukaryota > Viridiplantae > Streptophyta > Magnoliopsida > Poales > Cyperaceae > Carex > Carex kokanica. The sequence continues at coordinate 746,258 of JAJGRX010001217.1, read as the reverse complement.
TTCTCGAGATAAGCTAACGGGCTAAATCTATTAATTTGCATTCATCTAATTTTACTTCGCACTCATAATTTGCGATTTCAAAGTTCAAAACGTTGATCTGAACTGTTCAAGTTGATCTCCATATTAAATTGTGCTTGGAGACCAAATTTTACATTTTTCGAAAAAATTTTACTTTCTTTTATAATTTTTGAAAATCATTGTTTTTTAGAAAATTTTGGACCATGAAAAACAGCGATTTTCACAAATTCTAAAAAAATAGTAAAAATGAACAAAACACCAGGTTCAAAGAATTGGACTACATTAACACAACCAATGTGGTCCTATTTAATAATGATGCTATTGCAAACAAACAAAAAACATGAGAAGGACAATGGCCCAGTGGGCGAAAAGAATCTCTCTACTCATTGGGTATATTATTCATCTCCATGGAGTAAATTTTTAGTTTAGCTAGTTTAACATAGCATAAACATGGCAATCCTTAACTTGAAAAATCCTTGACGAGCGATAAGAATTTCTAGAAGCATGTCATGTGGTTGTAATTGTACAAAAATCTGAGGTAGTGAAGTAGTAGTAGACTTGACTCAAACGCATCAGTCATTGAATAGTATAGTAGGAATTAATTGAATGAATGAATGAATCAATTCATCAATTATCCTAGCATAGGAATAGTAGCCTCCTGTTCCTGGTCCCAGTAGTCAATTTGTCTTTTTAGAAGACCATCACAGTCAAGGTCTGAATTGGTAAATCAACATTGTAGAGATAAGAAGAAAGAATTCAGTTGGATTAAGCAAGCAAAATTCTTTATTTATAGAAAAAATATAAAAATAATATTTTGCTTTTTTCGATTCACTAGAAGGAGCTGGACTCAGAAACCAGTTCCTTTAGATGCTACACTGGGTTGCACAAGTATTGATTCAAACATAAAATTAAGGGAGGGCCTAGCTTTTCCCCATCATCCATCCCCCATTTTTTCCCCAACTGAAAATAAGTAGGGGACCACAATATTACAGTTAATAACTGCTGGAATTAGTAGGGGACCACAACTGCCTTCACACCATTACCGACGGACATATTGCGCAAAAATATTTACACTTGACCCAGGTAGTATTCATCCATGTAAATAAAAGTATTCATCTTTGAGAAATAATTATATAAGGAAACATTACCACCTATCGTTTAGACGTTTTTAGAAGTGGTTTTTTTTTCCTACGTTCAGTCTAACTAATATTTCTGTCGATCTGTGCGGAATTTTTCAAATCTAAAATCACGAAAGTCTTCTACACAATTTTCTCTTTCAAATGAGATCCATGATGACATACTTTCGAGGTATCCGTTACGCAAGTATTTACACCTCGTACGCAAGTATTCATCTCTCATTGAACAAGTATTCATTCTCGTCGTGTAAGTGTAAAGAGTACATGAAGGTATGGTGGGACCGCACAACCGCGACTTCAGATAAGTAGGGGACCATAGTAATATGCGGAGATAAGTGGTGGAATTAGTAGGGGACGATTTGCGAAAAAGTATTCACACTTAACACGAGTTGTATTCATCCATATAAATAAAAGTACTCATCTTTGAGAAAGAATTATATATGGAAATATTACGACATTAAGAGCATTAATTACGCGGAGATAGTAGGGTACCACAACTGCCGTCCGCTAAAAATAAAAGAAAACGCGTAATTAAGTGGGGGGACCACACAACCGCCATCCCTAACTACCGTGGGGACCGCATAACTATCACCGCAAGTGGAAGTAACATCAAGTATTCATCTATAATACATGAAATATTCACATGTAATACATCAAGTATTCACCCTGATATATCAAGTATTTTAAAAAAAAAACTGGACATATCACACCCATCTTTTACATGTTTTTAGAGATGATTTTTTTTTCTCCGTTCAATCTAACTAATATTTCTGACGATCTGTGAGGAATTTTGCAAATCTAAAACCACGAACGTCTTCTACATAATTTTCTCTTTAAAATGAGATCCACGATGACATACTTTCGAGTTATCTGTTGCACAAGTATTCACCCTCGTCATGCAAGTATTCATCTATCATTGAACAAGTATTCATCCTCGTCGTGTGAGGCGGAGGCGGAGGCAGAGGCGGAGAAGGAGAGGCGGAGGTGGGAGGCGGAGGCGGAGAGGGAGAGGCGAAGGTGGGAGAGGCGGGCGGAGGCGGAGGTGGAAGGGGGAGGTGGAGGTGGAAGAGGGAGAGGGAGGGAGAGAGGAAAGAAATAGAAGGAGAAAATCTACTAATTAATTTGTAGGGACCACTAGTTAGTTAGAATTGATTATTATAGTTAGAAAAGAAAGTTAGTTAGTTGGGAAAAAAATGGGGGAAGGAATCAAGGGGTAACATATAATTACCCTAAAATTAAACAAGGAAAGAATTAAATAAATCTGTTCAAATTACATCAATTATTTCCATAATTTACAATTTGCGCAATCCATCCTTTAGGATATCTATCTGAATGATTAAATTAAACAGTCTAAATCATGTTATCTTCTCACGTATGCCTCTCGAATATTTTTTAAAGCAAACAAATAATTATTGCTATCATATATTCATATCCGTTAGTGAACCAACAAGGAAATAAAAAAATTACTTTTTTTTTTAATAGAGGCGTGCCCATAAAAAAAAAAATTACTAAATCGGTCGAAGAATATATAATTAAAGGAACAAAATAATGAAACGGCCGATTAAATTTGTTCTTATCCAAGGGGTTAGCATGGCCCCATGCATTATTACTACCAGCAATTGATACATTGTATGCAATTGTTAGACGTCTATTTCTCATTTAATTAGTGGTCCACATTATCATTCAAAGAATACCTACTCGATCATCAAATGCTACACAATTAATAATATCACATTCAAAAACTACAATGATAGCGAGGCATATATGGCGAGGATTTATTTTCCAAGGATGATATAGCTATTTCAATCCAATATTCATCTTCGTAAATCTTTCAAATTAATGCTCAAAAGATTGCGTATCTCTCGGCTAGTGTGTTGGCTAGATTTTTTCCGCAAGAAAAAAGGTGAAATTTAATACATTTTAAGAGTGAAATATATACAAATTTTAAAAAGTAAGGAATTGATATATATATTATGTACTGAACATGAGTTATTAATATTATAAAATGTACGGTAAGATTAGAAACTGTGAACTAATTTTAACTATTGGGCACGATATTGTTGAGTTGAAGACAATATTAATGGGCACGATTTTGTTGGTTTTGCCATCGGCTCAAAAGCTGAAACCGATGGTATTCTGATTTTTTCCTATCGGCAAAAGCATGAAGCCGATGGTGTTGGTTTAATTAAAAGGTTTCTGCGTAACTTTTAGAAGTGAGCCGATGTAAAGTAATAATATATATAAAATCATGCGTGTATGTGTATGTTTTATATCTTCCTCAGAAGATATAAAATCATGCGTGTGTAATGCATGCACATGATGCGCGTACATCATGCGCATGCATACACCTGTGCGTGTGTTGGGATAGCATCTCTCTATAAAAACTTCGCTGTATCGACCGAACTAAATTAGAAAGTCAAGGTCTGAATTGGTAAATCAACAGTGTCATATAATAAGAAAAAATTCAGTTTGATAAAACAGGCAACTAAATCACAAATTAAAATGAGTTTCTAATTTAATTTTCGAATTATGAAAAATTCGAAGAAAATTCCAACTTGTACATTTTTAACTTCACAGATCTAATACTCCTTGTGGGTGAAAAGAATCTCTCTACTCTGGCTTTCCTCCAACAGGAAGAGATTTCTTCATGGATAGATATGTATGTATGTATGTATGTATGTATGTATGTATGTATGTATGAAAAGAAAGAAAGTTGTATGTTTTTGGTGTAACAAGACTGGAACGAGGAGCAATTTTTCCGTAATAAATAGGCTGAATATAAATCGTTAGAGGCCTAAAATTCTATTCATTGGGTATATTATTCATCTCCATGGAGTAAATTTTTAGTTTAGCTAGTTTAACATAGCATAAACATGGCAATCCTTAACTTGAAAAATCCTTGACGAGCGATAAGAATTTCTAGAAGCATGTCATGTGGTTGTAATTGTACAAAAATCTGAGGTAGTGAAGTAGTAGTAGACTTGACTCAAACGCATCAGTCATTGAACAGTATAGTAGGAATTAATTGAATGAATGAATGAATCAATTCAATAATCCTAGCATAGGAATAGTGGCCTCCTGTTCCTGGTCCCAGTAGTCAATTTGTCTTTTTAGAAGACCATCACAGTCAAGGTCTGAATTGGTAAATCAACATTGTAGAGATAAGAAGAAAGAATTCAGTTTGATTAAGCAAGCAAAATTCTTTATTTATAGAAAAAATATAAAAATAATATAGCCTATTCGGTGGATTGTTTGCTTTTTTCGATTCACTTGAAGGACCTGGACTCAGAAACCAGTTCCTTTAGATGCTACACTGGGTTGCACAAGTATTGATTCAAACATAAAATTAAACAAGGAAAGAGTTAAATAAATCGCTTCAAATTACTTCAATTATTTCCATAATTTACAATTTGCACAATCCATCCTTTAGGTTATCTATCTGAATTATTAATTAAACAGTCTAAATCATGTTATCTTCTCACGTCTGCCTCTCGAATAGTTTTTAAAGCAAACAAATAATTATTGCTATCATATATTCATATCCGTTAGTGAACCAACAAGGAAATAAAAAAATTACTAAATCGGTCGAAGAATATATAATTAAAAGAACAAAATAAATTTGTTCTTATCCAAGAGCACTAGTGGAAAAACACACATTAGGATCGGTTATTTACGCACATCAGGATCGGACCCAGAGGCGATGCTGACCCAGGCGATGCAAATGCGGTAATAATCTGAGTCGGTTGAACAGCTGATGCTAAAAATTTGAATCAGGATCGGTTCTTTAATAACCGATACAGATTGTACTAATCAAGATCGGACATTAATATTCAGCCGATCCTGATTCTATTAATCAAGATCGGGTATTAATATTCAGCCGATGCTGATTCTATTAATCAAGATCGGACATCTTTCATAACCGACCCTGATTTTGTTATTTTGGTGATTAATAGATATGAGGATCAGCCATAAAGAGCCGACCCTGATAGTAGTTTCATTTTGTATTTTAAATTCTTTTTTAATGTTGCAAGCCCCCACCAAATTTGTACAATCACAAACATTTTGAGCATGCTAACTAAACACAACATATAAAATTATCTTAACACAATAATTAACTTAAATTATCCAAATTACATGCTCTATTGTATCCACAAAAAAACACAAAAGACAAAATTTCGATCAATTCCAAAACTTAATTAGCAAGTGATCTTGGTTTCATTTGGACACCATTAATTTAACTCTTTTTATCAGATTCAGCGCTTCCGGTTGGGAGTAAGCCGAGGAGAGGAAGCGGCAAGAGAGAGCTGAGGTTGCAAAGTACAATCAGAAGCGCAGAGTATAATGCATAAAAATTAATTAATTTATTAATGCATAAAGCCAGTATAATGAAAATCAACCAAAATCCTCTAACAAATAAAGGGTTTTGATTCAATCTAACAAATTATAAAAGTCACACTTAGGAGCAAAGCAAAAGTTTGCTAACTTGATCAATTTCGCTGTAGAAATAAGAAGAATATGAGTCAAAAAGTTTTGAAAGTTAATATTTCATCTTACAATTTCTCAATTTAAGTTGATAAACATAAGGTGCTATTGCAGTGTACAATTCCTATATATGCAACAGAAAGAATATTCTATAAATATTTATAATAAAATGCTAACCGAAGAAAGATAAGTAATTATAACAACAAAAATTGTATTTGTCGATGTATTTATAATAAAATGCTAACTGAAGAAAGATAAGTAATTATAAAGATTGGGATAATTTTATATAACCTCAAATAAGTGTAGGGATCAAACTGCAAAAAAAAGTAGAATATCAGGATTCGAACTTCAAATCATTTAACTGAACAAAATAACGAACTTACCAACTGTACTTGGACTGAAACTGCATATGTTATATATATATATGATCGTTATAAGGAAAGAAAAATTAATGAAGAATATTTTATTTTGCCAATTAATTATAATTATTGTCAATTATAATGAAAACTGGATGCAGGGATTTATTTAAGAGTGTCATTGGCTTCAGAAATGTGGAAGATACAATAGAACGAATTTCATGCGGTGCTTGACCCAACTGTCTTACTTGGGCTGAATTGATGTTTATTCCCTTTCATGTAAACCCCATGTTTGGTTGTGGCCTAAAGGGTAGAATAAGGGGTTTAGTCCTTGTTATTCCACCAAACGAGCAATAATTGAGCCGGACTAAGATGGAATAAGTCGATCTTTAGGCCGACCTAAATTAAACCACTTCACATGGTGGTTTAATTTTATTGAATGTCATGGCCAAACTCGAATGATTATAATAATATATTATTAGTATATAATTATATAATTAATATCTTATATTGTTAATATATTAAATAATTATTATAATAATATTATATAATTAGTATCTTTTTATCAATAATTATTAGTAATATATAATTATATAATTAATATGTAACATTGTTAATATATTAAATAATAATTATAATAATATTATAATATATTATAGTTATTATTAATATATTAATATTATAAAATTAGTATCTTATTCTTACAAATTATTATTAATATATAATTATATAATCAATATCTTATATTGTTAATATTCAATAATTATTATAATAATATTATAATATATTATAGTTATTATTAATATATTAATATTATATAATTAGTATCTTATTATTAATAATTAACTAACTTAGGCTTTCAAAACTTTTGTCTTCCACCAACTCTAACCAAACAAGGAATACCTTAAGCCTGGATTTAACTTTAGATCTGAACCAAATATGAATAATTTTGATCGGCCTAAGTTGAAATAATCAATTTAGGCCTCCTTAGCTTTAGTCCACAACCAAACACCACTAAAGACATTAAACCACAACTAAGACCAGTTCTCCAGCCAGGTCAAACACCACATGATCGATCTATATTGCACATCCATGGACAACTCTTGATCCATGGAAGTTTTGAAATGACAAGCTGAAACTACCACACACAAAACATGTTAGTTAACAAACATTTAGGAAACTCATACCATACGTTAAAAAGAGTTAAAAAAAAAAGGAAAAAGAAATGATAGGTCAGAGATCCTAAAGAAGGAAATAATGCAGAACCTTGTAAATTAAAATAGGCAACTCAGACCTCAAAAAAAAAAAAAAAAAAAAAAAAAAAAGATCAGGAGAATCTTTGCCTTGTTAGAAGACCATTAATTGGTCTCACCTACTCCTCAACCAACCGTGTTAATTTTGGTCTATATTTGTCCTTGTTTACATGTACATTTACCTCATGTAACTACACCACATTTACATTTACTGAAACTATGATATCTTTTAATAAATATAAATTTAATTGTGCAGAAAACAGGAACTGCTTGGTTGGATTGCGGATTTTTTTTAAAAACCATAATTAAAAAAATTAAAATTAGGGAACCAACATGATTACCGGGGTTTTTCGAAAAACCATAAGAACCGAATAGGCTGTTCGGTCCCCACAATTTTTTTTCCTTGGGACCGAATAGCCTATTCGGTCTACCCCCAGTTTCACATTTTTTGCGGGCCAATGCCACAGAAAATCCCATTTTGATGGGGACCCGAGATCCCTACTCGGTCCACCATTTATTTCACCTGGGACCGAGTAGGCTATTCGGGTCACCTCAATTTTTTTTTTTAATCCGAGAACCCGGCTTCCCCCCCCTCTCTGACTTCTCTCTTTTCCTTCCCCTCCTTCCTCCCTTCTCCTTCTTTCTTCCCACCCGAACTAACTCTTTTTCTTTTTTTTTCAACCCTCAAAACTTCGTTTTTTTTAATTCTAATCATATATTTTAGTGTAATTTTGAGAGGTGATCAAGAAGAACTTCAGATCTACAAATTTCGTAAGGTATGTAATTAAATTTATTATTTTGAGTAAATAATCCGAATTTTTAGTTAATTGTTGAATAAATTCTGATTTTTAGTTATTGTGGCAATTGTAGTGTAATTTTAGTTATTATGGTAATTGTAGTGTAATTTTAGTTATTGTTGAATTAATAATTCGGATTTTTAGTTATTGTGGCAATTGTAGTGTAATTTTAGTTGTTGTTGAATAAATAATCCGAATTGTAGTTTAATTTTAGAAATTGTAGAATGATAATTTAATAAATATAGAGTAATTTAGTTTTAGTAATTTTAGGAAGTTTGCATGTAGAGTAATTTAGTTTATCTAAATTTATTTTAATAAATGTAGAACAATTTAGTTTTTATTTAGTGTAATTTAGTTTTTTTAGTGTAATTTAACTAATTGTAGAATTTATTTATTTTGTTTGTAGAGTAAATTTGGTCATTAATTTTTTTATTGTAATTTTAGTAATTGTAGAATGGTAATTTAATGCATGTAGATTAATTTCGTCTTAGTAATTTTAGTAAGTTTGCATGTAGAGTAATTTAGTTCATAAAACTTATTTTAATAAATATAGAACAATTTAGTTTTCTTAGTGTAATTTTTTTAGTAAGTTTGCATGTAGTTTTAGTAAAATATATGACCAAATTTTTAGTTTTAGTTTTTTTAGTGTAATTTTTTTAGTAAGTTTGCATGTACTTATTTTAGTAAGTTTGCATGTAGTTTTAGTATTTTTAGTAAGTATTTTTTGTATGAAATTGGTTTAATTTGTAATTTTATTGATATTGTAGTGCAAAATGAATGATGCACAACCCTCCCAGACCTTATTGCAGTTGTCTGAAGTACAGCACAAATTATTAAAGGCGAATTCGCAGGTATTTGTTTAATTTCCGTTTGGATCTAAAATTACGAATGGACTTGTAAGTTAGATTTAATTGTTGTGGTTAAATTTTTTTTTGCATGCCAATTTTAGGAATTCACTAATTATGGATTGCGTACCGGTTCTTGCCAAATGGGAGTTAAATACAAACATCGGATTAAACAACGTTTGGTGAATTTAGGCTTGTACCAGATGACAAAGGTGCATCGGTGTCAAATTGACAAAGGATTGATCACTGCTCTCGTCGAGAGGTGGAGGCCCGAGACGAATACTTTTCATCTTCCGATTGGCGAGTGCACAGTGACATTGGAAGATGTCAGCTGTCTGTGGGGATTACCCATTGCTGGTAAAATATTTTTTGTTATTAATTTACACTTTTGTTATTAATTTAGATTTAATACAAATATATGTTTATCTAACATCTATGTTTACAGGACGGGTCATTTCGGGACATACCGATGATAACTGGTCACTACTGATCGAAGAATGCCTGGGACACGAAGTATACGACGGTGACGAAGATAGTGCTGATGAATTTTTTTATACTAAGGTGTCAAACAGGCCAACCCAACGAGAAAAAAAGACAATCAAAATACTATATGCGTCTTAAATGGTTGAAGGAGCATTTTGGTATGGAATTGACACTCCTTACTGACGAGCAGACAGTCGACCGATACACCCGATACAACTACTGCAGTTACAGGCAGTTGGCGAGCCACCCGAAAAATGTTGTTCAACGATTCTGATCCATTCGTAGTCATAATACCCCACCTATTCAGGCCTCAGTCGTAACATTGTGCCCATTTATGAAGTTGCAAAGGCTCTTCTTCAAGGTTTTGCACCCTTTTGCCACACCACATGATGTACCGATGAGTAGTAATACTAATACCTTCTATCAATTCCATACCCTCATTAAACCTCCACGGTTTCATCTTACCCACAAATTTCCTGAAAATATTTTTGATTCTTTGGTCCTTGCACATCTTGTACATATTTGCCGAAATATGTTGAGAACATAATCGATGAACGGCTTCCCCCCTTTCCTCACACCACCCTAAATCAGGTCGATCAAACACTGAACGGATTGCAGCATGCTGGTCTGATATAACACATACTCGGCCAGGTCCGACAACCTCTTCCCGTACAAATTGCATAAACCAGCCCCAATTGGATGAAGTCTCCTCTTCTGCAATTCCGAATGCTATTGGCAGTAATTGTTGTTCTGCATCGTAGGCGCATGCCATGAATAATTTCCCTTTATACCTACCGGATAGGTGTCCGGCATCTACGCTGATAACTGGCCGGAGATATGGCCAAGCCTGAATGCATGGACCGAAAGCCCATGCCACACGGGTGAAATAATGAATGCCTATTTCGTCCGATGGTACATGCTCAATTCTGTATTTTGTGCCTGGGTTAGACCTCTGGATTGCACCGAGCAGAGAAGGTAGCAGTTCATAAGCTTTTTCCCAAGAACCAAATAAATCAGCAATAGCGAGCTCCCTCCCCCTCCGAACCTTGTTATAGGAAGGCTCTACTGTTTTGTACTCACCTCTAACTACAAATGCACATGCTTTTATTGACATCTCCAGGTCCTTCTGCAGACCGGGTTTGATTACATCTGCAATCATCCTGGCAGTCATCTGACGACTGTCTACCGTACAAGCAATGCTGTAACAATTGTGCTCGTATGGGTTTGTTGCAATTATCCAATTGCCCGTCTCGGTGGTTTTTGCGTATAACCGCCATGGACACCCCTCTGCTCTACATATTACCACATAAGCACTGCGATTACTCTGGGTTTGTTGTAATTCTAAATTTTTTTCCATGGCAAATCCACCCAACTTCTTTTTAAGTTCTGCTTTGGATTGAAACAACTGTCCCACTGAAAATAGACCGTCGATTCTCGGTGGATAACCAAAAAATGCTTCATCCTTGTACGGCATCGGCACATCGTCATTAAACGCCTGACAAGGATGCTGCAATCCCCGATTAATAAATGGAATAGACTCTTGCCACTCCTTCATTACATCTTGCATCCTAATCTCATCCTCAATTTCAGTCATATCATCTTCCCCGACAACCGAGTCACCAAGGTCTGAGTCTGTGTCTGAGTCAGTATCATTATTGAGCTGGTCAAAATAATTACACAAATCATCCTCTAGTATGCCTCTGCTACTTCCAGGTACACTTCCCGGGTATGGGTCATAATTGGTCTGACTAACAACTGGTACTGACTCAACCACTAATTCAAGAAATTTAAAATTCAGTACCGGAGTGGCATGTCGAAGCACCATATGCCATATCATTTCGTCATCTATGTTAAATAACTGGTGATTTTCTGCTTCGCCTGGTGGTGCCGTGTTCAACCGTGCCCTGATTGTCAGATCGAACTCGCCAGGGAGCAAACGAATGCCAACATATATACGTCTTCTTAGCTCATCAATACTGGTTGAGTTATTAACAGAAAATGTGCAGGTCGGTGCGTCTGAAATTGCTCGTCTGTGGTACACATTTATTATTATTCCCGACATTCCCTGAACAAAAAAATTCTCAATTAACCTTCGATATTATTTTAAATTTTACAACCTAAAATATGAAAAAATACACAATCAACCTTCGATATCGTATTTAATTTTTAATTTGAAAAAAAAGACTTACTAAGTTCTTCAGACGAAGGCTAAAAATACAATGCCGGAGTCGATTTGTAGATAACAAAAATTTTATACACTAAACCTTCAGAGATTTTCAGCTGGAAAAAAAAAATATGCCTCTGCTCTCTACTCTCTGGCCTCTGCTCTCTGCTCTCTCTGCCTTCTGCATTTGCTTGATTACCATCTGCCGCTTATATAGAGTTGTATACAAATTTTCCGAAAAAAAAAAAAACAGGGTGGGAACCGAAATCCCTATTCGGTCCCCCCTTTTTTTTGCCTAGACCGAATAGGGATCTCGGTCCCAGGGCACCACACGGAGTTTACACGGCCAATTCGGAAAAAATGTGAAACTGGGGGTGGACCGAATAGGCTATTCGGTCCCAAGGAAAAAAAATTGTGGGGACCGAACAGCCTATTCGGTTCTTATGGTTTTTCGAAAAACCCCGGTAATCATGTTGGTTCTCTAATTTTAATTTTTTTAATTATGGTTTTTAAAAAAAATCCTTGGATTGGACCATTGAAAATAGTGAAATGCTACACGGAATGAGAAAATAGTGAAATCACACTAATGATACGATTTCACTCTTTGAGAGAACCAAACAGCAGTAGTTGGCGTCTTTTAATTTATTTTGAAGTTAAGCAGGCAAAGAACTTGGTAAGTTTTAGAACAATCTATAGTTCTACTCATGTCAAAAACTATTAATAAAAAAAACAATTGTAATTATAATATATAGGTACATTCAAAGGCGGAGTTAGACTTTCAACAATAGAGGTGAAACGTGAATGTGCATCAATCATATAAAATTTTCATTATGGCGTGGTTTCTTTTTTCTCTTTAATTAGATGACAGTGTGGCATCTTCTTTTCTTATTACCAATGTAAATTTGAATGATATATATAGAGTAGAACTAGGGTGTTCCTAAGCTCACCAAGCCTCTCGTGAACTCAACTCTAAAACCTATCGAATTGACTTCAAACGACATTTTCAAACCGTTAGATGTTCAATCTATATTAAAATGTGCTTGGAGACCAAATTTTACATTTTTTGGAATTTTTTTACTATTTATTAAGCCGGTTTGAAAACCGCTGTTTTTATTAAAATTCTGCACCATTGGAAAACAGTTGTTTTCAAACTGGCTTAATAAATAGTAAAACAATTCTAAAAAATGTAAAATTTGGTCTCCAAGCACATTTTAATATAGATTGAACATCTAACGGTTTGGAAATGTCGTTTGAAGTCAATTTGATAGGTTTTAGAGTTGAGTTCACGAGAGGCTTGGTGAGCTTAGGAACACCCTAGTTCTACTCGATATATATATATATATCATTGTTTAGTGAAACTGTTTTTTATTAATTATTGTCTTTATTTTACATTATAGTTATTGTTTATATTATAAATTGAAAAGTATTTATTCAAATTAGAATTAATAGAATGATTAACTACAACCAAATGTTAGAATTACATTTGCATACCAATCTTGTCGCATTAAAAAAATTATGATTGCATTTAATTAACAAGTTGCAACTATGAATTTCATTACGATACACTATGTTATTACTACCAAATTTCGGTAGCATTAAATGAACAAAAGCAACTATTATTTGGTTGCAATAGATTATTGCTACGCATTTCACGCAATGAACTTTGGTTGCTTTACAGCTCCTTTCTTAGCTGATTATTTCTTTCAAATCTACAGCTCCTAAATTGATACGTCTGCTTTACAACTCTTAGTTTTTTTTTTAAAAGCCAAGTATAAGGTTCTTAGAGTCTTCTTTTGTCTTTTATTATTTTTATTCGTTTTTTTTTTCACAGTTGATACAAATTCCTTGCTTAATAGCATCTGCATTCTTTCTCTTTGAAGGGTTCCTTGCTGTCTCCCCCTTTCTTTAGAGACGAATCTCACAGATACATGAATGATTACTCTGGTGGGGAACAACGGTCCACACGCCAACATGACATTTAATTTGTAGTGAACTACAAGTAATGAATATTAAATTATTAATTACTAGTTTATCTCTTACTCCACCGACCAACGTGATTAATAAAGTCAATTCTTATTGTGTTCAATTCATCGAGTTCGGCACTATAATTAATTACTAATTTGTCTTCAAACATGTGCATCAATTAATTAATAAACTAACCATGTTCATTTCAAGAAATAATAAATAAACTAAACAAGTAACTTTCATGCATCTCGAGATCTGCTTTTATTTGATCTGAGGAACAAATTAACAAGTACAATAATTATTTAATAATTAAGGTTTTGACGGTAGCATTTGTTTACTTATTTCAAAAAGTCACATAATTAGCGGTGGCAGCATGATTAACTTGCGAAAACAAATCAAAGTAGACTAAACATCACTGTGCTGTCTGGCCTGCTCGCCTATATATATATAATGAGACCTTCTAATCGGCACTACCTAATAATATCCTCTTACACTGGTGCACATTAATTTCAAAAGAGAGAGCGAGTGAAACAGAAATGGCTGAGGCGGTTTTGAATATTGTGTTGGGCAAGCTTGCTGATGTCATAGTGAAGGAAGCACAGCTCTTGGGTGGGGTTGGGAAGAAAGTGCAACGGGTGCAGCGTGAGCTAACCCGAATTAGGTGTTGCCTGCAAGATGCTGAGTCAAAACGAAAAGGAGATGAGAGGGTGCAAAACTGGTTGAATGAGCTTCGCGACGTGGCCTATCGCATCGAGGACGCAATCGACACCTTCTTTCTCGAAGTTGAAGATCACCACCAAAAAAATCCTGGAGGTGTTCAAAACTCAAAAGGTTTTTCTCGAGGCTTACAAAAACTCAAGAAGCTGTTCAAAAAGCCCCTGGAGGTGCCGATCCTTCACAAACTTGGCAATGAGCTCGATGACATTCAAAATCTACTTGAAGAGATCTCTAAGAGCAGGCTTGCTTATGGGATCAGTGACCTACAACACAACAGCAAGGGAGAGGCTGATGTCATAATGCCTCTTCGGAGAGCTGCCTATTCTGAAGTAGACAAAATTGAAGTCGTAGGCATGCAGGCTGACATGAACAACATTTTGAAGCTGTTGCGTCCTGAACAAACACCAAGGCGGGTAGTCATAACCATCGTGGGTCCCGGCGGTCTAGGAAAGACTACCCTTGCACATATGGTATACAAAAGGCAAGTGGAGAATTTTCTTTTTCAACTATATTTTAATGAGATAATTAATTACAATAATAATAATAAGAGTTACTAAGTTGCTATCTATAGCTCCGATCAACTGATACTACTGCAATAAATAATTGTTTTGAAGATTTAATAGTTGTAGCTGCTCAACTATTCAATAATTGCTGACATCTTAGTAATACATAATTCCAGCGATAACTATTGTTAAAAAATCATGCTACAAATCAATCTAATAATAAATCTTGTTTGCTTGTCTAACCAGTGCGAGGGCAAATTTCGACTATCATATAATGCTGTCAATCTCTCAAAAGTTCAGTCTAACTGATCTCTTGAGAAAGATGATCAGCAAGTACAACAAAGATTTTGTACAAGAGAACCAAGATGTGGGAGATTTAGCCAACGAGCTCAAAAGTTATTTAAGTAGCAAAAAATATATGATTATTCTAGATGATGTGTGGAAGGATGATCTGTGGAATCAACTTAAAGATGCATTACCTGATGTCAAAAACGGTAGTCGTATCCTGATAACTAGCAGGTTTATTGAAGTTGCTAGATTTGCCGACTCCCAAATGCCACCATACAAACTCAACTTCTTAGATGATAGGGAAAGCCTAGATCTCCTCCTCAAAAAGGCGCTCCCTTATCAAGAACCCAATGAAGAATGCCCTAACGATCTCCTTGACCTTGCACACAAACTATCAAAGAAATGTAAGGGTTTACCTCTGGCTTTGATAGTATTAGGTGGTATCCTTTCAACCAAAGAACCATCTTACTCTGTGTGGGAAAGGGTGTTGCAAACAATGAATTGGTACTCAGATGGCATGGACTGCATGCAAATCTTAGAATTGAGCTACGAAGATATGCCATATTATCTCAAGGCATGTTTCCAATATCTGGCGTCTTTTCCTGAAGACTATGTGATTTCTGCAAAATATCTGACCAGAATGTGGTTGGCAGAGGGGTTCCTACCACTCAAGGGTTGGCCAACAATAGAGATAATGGCTGAGAACTGTCTTGAGGAACTTGCTAAAAGGTTATTATTTTTTTCCTTGTTATTTATCAGGCAACTATACAATATTATTGCAAAACATCTTGTCACAAATTAACTATTGCATAGAATACACTTGAGGTATACTAGATATATACTCTAATTTTGTTTTATACAAGAGTAGAAGAAGTAAAAAATCATCCATAAAATAGTAAAAAAACAAAAACAAAATGATCGACTGATGTGAAGTATAAGATGAAAAAATGTAAGCTAGAAGGCATTATTGACACTCTTTATTGCAAGATCCATTCTTTTCAAGAAAATATAAGTTCCTTCAACTTTTATCACATGTATCATAAACCTTTCTCAATATTTATGATTTTTTTTTTTCTAATAAATAGCTTCTTCCTCGAAAACCTTCTACCAATTACATGTTCTTATTTTACTTAAAATAGATCAGTAACAAAAGTTTATTTTTTAATTAGGTATATTTCACTTGTGTTACAAAAAAAAATAGTAGATACGAAAAGACGGCTCTAGGATATTGAGGGTTCAATATTACAATTTTGAGTGGGGGATTAGGATTTAAAAAAATTATAGTTTAATTTTTTTAATTAATATTATTCCAAATTCATGTTCCTCTTTAATAAGTAGGTTATTCTAGAAACCCTTGTACGTACCTAGTGCATGTTCTCATTTTTTTTTTTTAAATAGACTGAACAGAAGCTTTTTTCAAATAGGTATCTCTCACTTGTGTAGTTGTACATGTTGCAAAAAAAAATAGTAGATACGATTTTATACTAAAACAAGGCTCTAAGAATAAAATCAAAATTTGATGTTTAGGTAATTGAGGGTTCAAAATTATAATTTCTCTTGAGGGATTAGGATTTTTAAAAAAGTACATTTTTAATTTTTTAATATTATTTCAAATTTTCAACCAACATATGTATATTATGTACAAATTCAAATCTAGGGAAAAATTTACAAAACTTCTTATTTCTAGAATTATGTACAAATTCAATTAATTGCTTATTTTAATTTCAGTGTACTTTCAGTATTTCCTGACTTGTTTATAAACCAAAATTAATTCAGGTGTATGGTTCAAGTACTAAGTCGATCGATGAATGGTTTGATCAAGTCCTTCAATGTGCATGATATTCTCCGCGAGTTGGCAATGCATGAAGCAGGGCATGAAAACTTTGTCACGGTTTTCTCACATGCATCAGATGACAAAAATCCCAATAGAATAATTCGACGTGCTTCGCTTCAAGCCGAAGAGAAGAATTCACGATTCATTGAATATGTAGGTCCAAGTACCCGTTCTTTATTTTTGTTCGATACAAATGGATATTTTAAAACAAGCTTAGATTGCTCTAATTTTAGGCTACTTAAAGTTCTAGAAGTAGTGGGTAACGATAATGACGAATTAGTATTAGAATCATTAGATGAGTTGATTCACCTGAAATACTTGTGGCTTGCAAACTGTAATATTACGGACTCCTCTTTTCATGGTATGAAAAGTCTCGAAACTCTCGAATTGCAAAATTGTGAATTTAGCGAATGTGATGGCTTATGGACAATTAGTACATTGAGGCATGTACTGGTTGACTTCGGGGATGAAATTCCTGGACTACCAAAGGGTACCCCAATAAGCAATCTACAGACCCTGAAGTGGGTAAATTTTATGGATGTATGTGATGCCAATTTGCCCAACCTGCGTACATTAGGTATTGAAAATCATGCTGAAGAATGGGTATCAATGACTAATCTATTTCAAACATTGCGCAACCTGCATAAATTTGCTATTGATTGTGGTTATAAAATCCCGATGGAAATTGTTTACCCAAAAGCACTCCCAAATTATCAGAATTTGCAATCCTTATACTTGAAAGGAGAATGGCAAGACAATGTCAATGTAGAGGCTAGCTTGCTTCCACCACACCTCATTAAACTCTCGCTTAAGAAATCCCGCCTTAATCATAATCCAATGCCGGAACTTGGAAAGTTGAATAGCCTAAAAAAACTTTGCTGCGGATATGATACGTTTAGTGAGGATTGGGAGGGTCCAATAATCTGTCCAGAAGGATTTCCTGCTCTACAATACTTGAAAATGCCTGATTGGAAAATCAAGGATTTGACGGTGGCACATGGGGTCATGCCAAAGCTTACATACCTCCAAGTATATTACAAAACCAAGGTGCTTCTGCCTCCTGAGCTACAGCACGTGACAGTTGAAAGAAGGCCATCACGGTGACCACCAACTTTTTCCTTTAACTTTTTTTTTTTGGGAGAAACATGTATTATTAGTAATATATATGGTGCAGGGTGCATGTATATTATTCCATTTAATTTGCTTTTTGTTTTCTGTATTACTGTTCTTTTCACGGACGAACAATTTGAAAATTTGATGGCATTAATTTGGACGTGCTGGTGTACGTTGATCTTTATACTTTAATTCATATTTTTTTTTCCTGCTTTGGCTATCTTGGTGCGTACAATAATAAATGCATCTAGATTTTGAAATGAGTACTGCTGCTAAGATATATTAGTTTTAAAAATGTATTTTTAAATTATTTTTGTGTTTGTCTTCTATTTGAATATTGTATTTCTTTCAAGTCTCGTAAGAGATTTGTTATCAAGTCGTCATGTGATTTACCTCTTCTTTATTATTATCACAGCGTTAGAGGAGGAATTGGTAATCACAAAAATTATAATCTATTTTAAGGCAGAATTGTAGGTTTGTTATTGTAGTAATGATGATTAAGGTGATAATTCAAATTTTAATTAAGGATAAATTGGTCTAAAAAAATCAGTTTCAGTGTGCAAAGCTGGGGGACTCTGAATTCTTCTATTTAAATATTTTAGGAATAAAAACTTTTTGCCAACAAAATTAAGAAATAAAAAAAGGATGAAGTACATGTAAACTATTAATTTAACCAAAACCACAATTGTGATAGCTTCAATAGGATTCCTTGAGATTGAAAAGAGAAAAAAATGTTATGAACTATATTGCAAAATTGAATAATAAAACTAGAAATAACAATGAAATTTGATTAAAGTTTAGGACGTTGATACATTAGCGATATTGAAAAAGAGAGCGGTTGGGCAGTTGAGGCCCCCATTAGGCATCTCTGGCCCAATTTGCACAGCTCCCTTCTTTTCAATACTGGGCCTATAGGCCTAACGGTGAATCTCTCTTGTTCTTGACCTGACTCGCTAATGCAGACAGAATAGAAATGTTTCTTGGTGGGCAAGACAAAATAAAAATAAATATTTTTTCAGCCTAAGGAAACCGATATATATATTTTTATAATAAGTGTGTACACCCCGCCGACAATTTTTTTAAGGGACCGACTAACTATTCCCCGGTTTCTATCTCCCATTCATCCCCCGGTCAATAACTGTCTTTGTTGACCGCTAATTAAGAGGGGAACACAAATTTCAGGGCTAAAAGACAAAATAAAACGCGTCATTATCGCGGCGAGTGCAAGTATTCATATGTAATACATCAAGTATTCATATCTAATACATCAAGTATTAAAAAAAAAATTGGACATCACTTACCCATTTTTACACGTTTTTAGATTGGTTTTTTTTTTTCTCCGTTCACTCTAACCAATATTTCTGACAATCTGTGAGAAATTTTGCAAATCTAAAACCACAAACGTCTTCTACGCAATTTTCTCTTTCAAATGAGATCCATGATGACATACTTTCGAGTTGTCCGTTGCACAAGTATTCATACCTTGTCATTCAAGTATTCATACCTCATCGAACAAGTATTCATACCTCTCATCAGTATTTCACAAATAAAAAACTGGACACATCATTCACTCATTTTTTACCGATTGAAATTTCATTACCACTCAATCATTTTTTACTTGATATCTTAGGTATGAATACTTGTTCGACGAGATATAAATAATTTTACGAGGTATGAATACTTGCTCGACGTGGTATGAATACTTGCACGATGAGATATAAATAATTTTACGAGGTATGAATACTTGCGCGACGGGTAACTCAAAAGTACTTCATCATGGATCTCATTTGAAAGATAAAATTGCGTAGAAGACGTTTGTGATTTTAGATTCGCAAAATTATTCATAGATTGTCAGAAATATTGGTTAGAGTGAACGGAGAAAAAAAAAACCACCTCTAAAAACGTGTAAAAGATGGGTGAGCGATGTGTCCAGTTTTTTTTAAATACTTGATATCTTAGATATGAATACTTAATGTATTATATATGAATACTTGATGTATTATATATGAATATTTGTGCGCGTCAGTTGTAAAAATTTTCAAATATAAGTGGTCCCCCTAGTTAATTAGCGGCCCCCCACGTAATTAATGATTGATACACGTTTTCTTTTGTCTTTTTGTACTTGAAGTTGTGGTCCCCTAGATAATTAATGATTGGAGAATGAATGGGGGATGGGTGCCGGGGAAAAAAAATCTTTATCCTTTTTTTTAATTAGTGAATTTCCAAAAAACACTTCCACCGAAGCAGTGCCTCAGTGGAAGGAGAAATGTGTGCATCAACACTCAATTGAAACTCATTTTATTCCATCCTCCACTGAGGCATAGGCGCTGTCTCCGTGGAGGTGTTTTGGAAAATCCAACATGATAGATGCAAACGGATTGGATACGGATCGGATAGTGGTAGAATCATATCTGTATCCATATTTATTTTTCGAATACGGATACGGATATTAAACGGGTACGAATATAGATAGAATATTAAACAGATATGAATACGGATCGGATAATAACGGATACGAATACAGATATAATTCAGATACCTAATTCATATATTGAAACAAAATTAACATACTTCTTAATTATATTTTTCTCATTAAAAAATAAAATACATATATAATTCTGATAACAAAATAATTTTTCAAATAGTCACATTTTGCCTTCATTTATTTGTATTTCTTTTTTTCTTTTTCTTTTTTGTAAGTCGCTGATTTAAAATACAGCAGATCAAACTTTGATACATTACAATTCAAAACTAATTAATTAATCAGTTAATCAATTTAGATATAAAAATTGAAAACCATCACAGTACATTATCAAATAAATACTATCTAAAGAAACATTTGAGATCATCTATAGAAATATTTATTTTATGCCCCCAAACGGCTGAGGAAAGTTTCACCAAATTGGTCCTCTGACAACTTTTAATTTATTTTAATGTTTCGCCAAATTCAGTAGAGTCTAAATTAAAACTTATGGATACGTATAATTAATGCGTATCTGTTTTCGAAACTGAAACCGTATCCATATTCATATCCGCATAAATCATATCCATATCCCGTATTTGTATCCGCAAACTATCCGTATCCAACTATTTGATTCGCAAAAATTCAAATACAGATCCAGACAGACAATATCCAATCTGTTTGCACCCCTACCTATACCAAACCACTAGTACCTGTCCCTGTTAGTACATAACACCTAACTATTGAACTACTAGAGTTCATACTAAAAAAGTCCCTGTTAGCATTCCAGACTATTGAACTATTACACAAGGGTTCATACTTAAAAGTTCACTGCCACCACACCTTGCATCACCACTCACTCTTTATTTAGGTCGAGTCCACACAAATGTAACAAAAAAAACGGTGTAAGTGAATCCCTCCTCATATTTCAATTCAATAATGCTCCATTATTAAATAAATAAACAAACATATAATTCAGTCCAAACATCAACCAAGACAGTTCAATAATTACAAGCCACGTTATCCAAAATTAAATAAATTTATTTAAATTTAATAATTCAGGGCACAGAGAAATTTCTACGGTGATACATTCACCTATTTAAAGTGCACAAGAACAGTAAAAGAAAAAATTGAATACGTATCCAATTAATAAAAAGGAAAATAAAATTTAACAAAACCAGTCAATGAGAAGTCACTTGTGCAACGAAATAAAGGAAAATTAAAGATGAAAGAAACGAACAACTAAATAAAACCGTACTAAAATAGAATGGCATGCATCATTCAACAAAGAAAGAATCAACACATGATATCTCTCACCCGCTATTTATATATATATACTTCTTCTATTAACAACCCTCTTTTGTAGTATTTAATTTGCTTCCCTCTGCCAAATTCAAACCCCAAAACTAACTTCAATGAATTAATTTCTTCGAAGTACATACAAAAGATACAAAATAATGAGCATCAAAATAGAAGTACTGCCAAATAATGAGTAATTTTCTCTCTACTACTTGGGTGGCGCCGGAGGAAGCCTGTTGGGAGTACGACGGCTCGCGGATCCAGATCTGGCACCTGCATCCCCATTCTCTGATGAATCACTATACCGACGACCTCTCTGAGAACTATTGGATCTAGATTCGCTATACCCGTTTCCAAATGCAGATCTCCATTCGTCTCCCTCTGCTTTGCTCTCAGCTGCACTACTCTCTGATTAAGAAAAAGATATGTGAGCAGTCTATATTTTTGCATATATAACCCTTTTTGAAGTTAGAAAATAAGATATTACCAGATTCTGAACTGCCGTCAGACCAGCTAGCAGCAGCGGCACGGTTGTCATGGACACTGAGCTGGTGAGTGAGCTTTGAGAGGAGGGCAGATTGCTTCTGGATCCTCTCTCTTCTTCCTTTTACATTTTGGTCCTCCTGTATTAACTCTTCTATCCTAGCTGTGCTTGTTGAACTGTTTTATCACAAAGAAAAAAGGTAAATAGTAGTTTCACATAAAAGGAATCTTTTCACATGTATTCTACTTTTAAAACCATAAATAAGAAAAAAATAAGTGAACCTGATAGAGGTGTATAGTTGGTTAAGCATGTCTTCTTTAGCTTTCTCAACTTGGCAGAGAACCACTGCCTGAAATGAAAAGAAAATTAAACAAAAGCATAGATATATATATATACATACACACACAACTTAAAACTAAAAAAAATGTAACCTTTGGGACATTAGCAGCAAGGCTGTTTAAAACGGCCTCGACGTAACCACGCACTTCTTGGGACATCCATCGGAGCTCTTCTTCTGGATCTGCCGGCTTTCTCATATGTTCCTTTTTTAATTTGTAATTTTAAGTTTGTGTTTTATTGAACCAAAATGATCTCATGGTATCAATTTCACCGTTGGTGAGGTTTTACAAGACCCTTATGGGGTCTATTACTGTCGGGCTTGGTATTGTGATCCTGGTAATGGGTGGAATTGATTATTTGGGTTTGAAAATGGTTCTTTGTGAATCGGATCAGTATGACCTTAATATTTAGGCCAAAATTTGCATGCCCACTAGTTCAATACAAATCTGGTTCCAACTATTTTCAGTTCAGAATGATGGAGTATGGAAGGTACTATACAACCAAACAATGAGTTTTCCTGGCGGTGGGTACAAGGTAATCGAGTGTTGTACCCTAAAAAGTTGCTATTTTAGTTTACATTGAGAATTAGCAATTTTTTAATATTAATGTGCTTGGAAAATGCCAAATTCATGCATGGGCTCTCCAAGATAAGTTGGATATAGTGTATTAAAATTCATGATGACATTCTACATACAAAACCATGAATGTTAATATAAAATATGATCAATATCTCAAAAGAATTGATTTTATATGAATTAAACAATGGCTGGATAATATTTTGGGTGCAAACAGTGGGTACATATAACAAAACCATTCCTATACACCTATGGGTACAGAATGGAGCTACACAACATTTCTCCAGCTGTACGGGACCCACATGTGAGCCACAATACTATTTTCGCTGAGTCTCCAAGAAGGACAGACATGGTCTACCAAATTAGAATTCCATGCACCAGACTGTCAATGCTTTGGCTCAACATGACGAATGTCGCTGAGTTAAAACTCAGCGCCTCTGACCCCTTTGATCAACAGGCACCCAACACTTCGTGCGCTATGCGTTAGCCTCCGCATGGCTCATCTAACGCCAAGCGCAATCAAAACAAGACAAAAGAGTCAAAACGCGATTCATTGTGACAGTGGGCCCTCCCTCCACGTCAGCTTCTTCTTCCTTCTCTCCCTCGCGTTTTGGCCGAGATTGAAGCTTACAATTCGAGCTGAATATTGAAGCTTTTTGTGAGCTCTCACCTAAGACTGTTAGAGGCTTTCACCCTCTCCTCTCCAGAGATGCAGG
Source organism: Carex kokanica (assembly GCA_025461125.1). Taxonomy (NCBI): domain Eukaryota; kingdom Viridiplantae; phylum Streptophyta; class Magnoliopsida; order Poales; family Cyperaceae; genus Carex; species Carex kokanica. The sequence continues at coordinate 722,430 of JAJGRX010001217.1, read as the reverse complement.
AGTACGCTTATCAAACTTTCCCTTCTTTGGCCGACTAATCAAAGGCTCTCAATGCAATGTTGCATATTCATGATCATGATCCAAAGGCTGAAAAGGGTACAGTTAATGAATAAATATATGTCCAAATATGATTGGGTAATCCCCTACCGACAATGCTTGCACCTATAGATGAGCGCCTGACTGGATATGGAGATGAGAAGTAGATTCTTTTCCCCCCTTTTGAACTACATTCTTGCTCAAAAAATTTCAAAAGTGTTTATAAATTGTCTTGATTGAGACTATTAATTGTATTTCAAGATTACAATTCACATGATTGTGAAATTAAAATTATAAACCGAAAAGGTTATTTTTAAGAATTATAAAAATATTATTTAATTGTATTCAAGTTATTAATATAAAATTAAAAAAATCTTAAAATCTTAAACTTGATTTTTATTTGATTAGTATAAAGATGTTTTAAATTTTATAATTAAAACATCTCAAACTTTCTGATAAAATAGTTTAAATTTAGATAAATTAATATGAAAAAAAATCTTGAATTTTATTTCCAATATTCTTTGTTTTCTTCTACTGAAGTGATATATATCAAAAATAAAATAAAAGAGAAAATTGAAAAAATAAACGACATCCACTATATCATAATTTAATAACATCTACATCAATTAAATTAAAATGATATTTAATACAGCTTCCATGAAAATAATCGATTAATTTAGAGCATTTTTTATATTCAAAACTGATTAGAAATTTTCACGTTAAATTATAAATTTATGGGGATGATTTAATTGTTACCGGGAATATTAAATGCATTATGCAATTATTAATGAAGGGATATTGAACGCATTATACATAGTTTGAAAACAAAATTTGACCAATGTAGATTTCTCTAGTGTATATTGGACTGAAACAATTATTACACAACATGTTAAAAATGCGTTCTTCATTGATTACGTATAAATATTAGTAAATTCTCAACTTAACTATTTGCAAAAGGGACATAAGTTTTTTTATTGATGAATAAGGTTAAAATGCATCATTGGTTTTGTGCTCCAATCATGTTCCACTTCTTTTTCTTTGTTTTAAATATTCGAACAATCGATCCGAACAGCTCAACATGATCTTCATATTGAAATGTGCTTGGAGGCCTAATTTTATATTTTTTGGAAATTTTTCTACTATTTTTTTAGATAGGTACAAAATCACTATTTTCGATGGTCCAGAATCTTCAGAAAACAGTAATTTTGTACCTATCTAAAAAATAGTAAAAAAATTGCAAAAAATATAAAATTTGGTCTCAAAGTACATTTTAATATGAAGATGATGTTAAACGGTTCGGATCGACTGTTCAGACTTTGAAAACGAAGATAAGGATGTAGAGCATGATTGGAGCACAAAACCAATGGTGCATTTCAAAGAATGTATAAATATTAGTTAGTTGTCTCCACCTAGTACTATCTTCTAAAGGACATTAAATTTTTCTTTGTTAATTACGTATAAATATTAGTAATTAAGTTCTCCACCTACTACTATTTTCGAAAGGAACGTTTAATTTTTCTTCGTTGATTGCATATAAATATTAGTAAACTCTAAACCTACTACTATTTTCGAAAGGGACCATAAATATTTTATTTATTATTACGTGTGAATATTTGGACCCGGAGAGACAAGGTCTTGATTGTAGTATCAAATGTTTTATTTTATTGGAGCCTCTGCAATTATTGAAATATAAAATTTCTGTACATATCATGGGACTTGTTTTACTGTGAACAACTTAGTTACAATAGGACACCAACCAATGATTCAGCAAATATGATTAGAACTGTTCATTCTCCCTTTTACACTGAAAAATATTTTATCTTCGAAAATCAGAAAGTAAAAGCATTAACCTAATTAATTTGCTAAATTACAATGACATAATCTTTAAATTTCTCTACTCGGTATTGTATATGTCTTCATTTCTTCAAGCTTTGGCAAAACCTAATTTAAACTTCTCTAGATATATAACAATAAATTAGTTTAGTACAATACTTTCTACATCTTCAATTTGAGAAAACTATGAGCTACCTGCGAATTGTTGTTTGAAATATGGATAGCGCAGAGGTATTCATTCTGCACCATATGAGAAAAACGGAGGAAACTGCTTAGTATTTAATTATCTGGAAGAATTATTGCAAAGGTTCATTTCTTGGTTGTTTCCTTGGTTACATATTATACATTAGGTTGCAAATTGGCTATTAAACATACTTAAGAGATGCTTAGTACTCGCATTTATGATCTAGAAAAAAAATTTAGGAAAAAAAATTCCAAAAGATCATGCATGCTCTTTCTTTTTCAAAAAATAATAAGAAAACATATATCAATTTCAGTGGAAAAACTTATAAATATATAACTAATATGGACAAGTAAATATTTTTTTTCCAAATGTATTAATTGTACATTATGTATGGTTCTCATTTCAATACTGCATTTTAAATATTTGTTTCCAAATTTAGTGTGCAATTCCAAGATTGTAAAATATATTGATATTTTTAATTTAAATTTTCTGTCCATCTTGTGATTTACCTCAAATTAATTTTTCTTCTTATTTGTTGTGTTCCCTTTTTTTGTGTCATTGTTAGGATACAAATAGAACTAGTGGAATTTTGTCATACTTAACATAACTAAATTTATTTGTTTTTTTGTGTCCATAAAAATAGAAGAGAAAAAAGAGGGAAATGTAGGCTATGTAGCTGCAAGTTTTTGATTCATTTCCGTAGATAATTTGGTGCTAACGATCGAAGGAAATAATTTGGATGCATTTTCTGTAAAGACTTGTTAATTAACATTGTTCATTGCCACAACCAAATAGCACTTGTTTTGAACCCCCTAAACTACACACCCCTAACTAGAAATTCATAGCATTTTTCATATGTTTATTTCATATTTTACATGGTATATGTGGTTTTTAATCATTTGTATTATTCATAGCACGCACTTGTTCTTTTCTATTTTTTTTTTTCATTTTTCGTTCTCTCTATATATGTTCCGTGTATCAAAATATGTCCATGTAAATTTTCTTTATTGATAATGCATAAAAAATAGTAAGTTCTTCTAAATTTCAGAAGGCAAGTTAAATTTTTATTTATTAATTACATAAAAATTCATCATCTACTACAATTTTCAAAGGGAAGTCCTTTTTTTCATTATTGATTACGTATACATATTATTAAATTCTCCACCAACCATAATTTTTAAAAGGGGTGTTAATTTTTTATTTAATGATTATGTAAAAGTATTAGTAAGTTGTCTCGACCTACTACTATATTCAAAAGGACATTAAATTTGTCTTAATTGATTACATATAAATATTAGTAAGTTGTCCACCTACTACTATTTTGGAAAGGAACATTAAATTTTTCCTTGTTGATTGCCAATAAATATTAGTAAATTCTCCACCTACTACTGTTTTAAAAGGAACGTTAAATTTTTTATTCATTATTACATGTGAATATTAGGACCCAGTGATACAAGTGGCTTTGTATATTGAATTGCTGATGAACAGAATGTCTTGATTGTCTTATCCAATGTTTTATTATATATATAGGAGCCTCCGCAATTTTTCCACAGATGGTGGCTCCCATAAATCAGCCCTTATGGAAATATAAAATTTCTGTACAGATCACGGGACTTGTTTTACTATGAACAACTTAGTTATAATTAAAATATTTTAGCTTTGAAAATCAAAAAGGAAAAACATCAAAATAACTCGCTAAATTACATTGACATAATCTTGAAGTTTTTGTACTCAATATTGTATATCTTGCGTTTATATATGCTCAATTCGATCTTGAAGCTTTAATTCGCAACCCTAATTAAAAATATTAATTTCATGTGATGTTGTCCCGAAATCAACAAACTGGAAATACGGGTCAGATTTTAAAATAAATTGTTTGCACAAATCGGAATGCAGATCAAATGATCTAAATCAGACATCGGGCCAAATTTTAATCTGATGCCCATGGGAAACTTCCAGGTCACGTTAATAAGCATAACTCATCTTTTTTTTGGTTGATTTTTGTTCGTCATCTGTATCAGTCTGTATTTGATACAGAACTTCTGGTTTCATCTGAAATGTATTTGTACCAAAAACATAAATATCGGTTTAATCATGTTATTAATTTATTCAAAAGTCACAATTAGCTTTTCTTGCAAATAGAGAACCAAAGGACAAAAGTTTCAGACTCTCAAAGTTCTTAGAAAAATCGTACAAAATATATCCTGTTTATGCTTCTCTGAGAGATTTAAACATGAAACTCATGTACATATTATTGTTGATAAGTATCAAAGTACAAACAACTTAACACTCGACATACACAAGAAGGAACTAAGCTACATACCAGAGAGCTTAATAAATCTCAAGTAAAAAAACAAGTTATACAACAAATAAAAGGCCGTAGCAAGATTACATTATTAGAGTAGAAAAAGGAAATCATACTTTTGTTCTCTGTAACAAAATTCGTATTTGTTTTTCAATGAGCAGATACGAATACGGGATAGGGATAGTAAACGGATACAGATACGGAGCGGATAGTCTAAAAATATAGAAAAAGGAAACCACTTGAACAGGGTCAGTCGAGTAGACACCCAACCGATCAATCTCGTCCCAGCCGCAGTCAACCAAGTAACCCGCGACGTGTCCTCTCCTCCGGGGAGGAATGGATGTTAATACAAGACATTCCTAACGACTTGCCGTGGATGTTGGAGCACGAGTCTCTTACCATAAGAGACTTTGTGGACTTCAAACTAGCATCGTACCGGACGATAACGTTGGAGGATGAGGTCGACGTCACCCCACTCATCGCTTCTCTTCGCATCTGCGTTGCGTGTGGCAAGCAAGATCCGAAGGACGAGATGGTCAAATGCCAGGAGTGCCACGAGTGGTACCATTACTCCCATTTCAAGATTCAGGGACGATCGGCCCCCAACGTCGCTTTTGGAAGTGTCTCACTTGCCGTAGGCAATATCATGGGGGACCCACCCTCGAAACAGCCACTAAGGCTGAACTCGAAGAGGACGACCACTTCGAGGACTCCGATAATACAGTCCTCCCATAACAATCTCTCGAGGAGAGTGACAATCAGTCAAGTCCATCCCGAGGACAGTGACATTCAGTCATGTCCTGAAATGGACAAAATCCCTATGTATTAGTTTATATTATGTTTCCCGATGTAACTGCTTAAGTTATCAATATATAATTTTTATTTTTTACATCGCTGTTGTCCACTATTCTTATTACGAATGACTAGTTTCCACATAGTTACGAATCTGGCGCAAAAAAAAAAAAAACAACAATATCGCGACATTGCAATGTCGCGACAACCAAAACAACATCGTGACACCGCACAACTAGAAACGTCGCGATTAACAAAACAACATCGCGACATTGCACAATACAACGTCGTGACTAACAAAGACAACGTCACGACTAACGCACAAGTACGACAATCAATTATCATTAAAATAAAGCCCTCACGATCAAGTAATATCAAGTCAGAAGCATCCTGTTGATGCATTCCGATTTCGGAGGCTAATGATAGGGCCTTGTTCCCAAGGCCCTTAAAATACATTCTGGGGCCACGAATAACCGGGATTCGGACCTCCTTCGAGGGGCCAGCCCGTGGTTAAGAAAAGGCTCAAGGCCCGAGATCCATGAAAAAGGATCCGGCATCAAAAGAGGCCCAATAAAAGGCCTCAAAACCTCAAAACTATAGGCCTAGCCCTAAATCGATTTGCACCGCCTTAGTGCTAGGTAACCACCAACGTGGCTAGAATAACCGTCCAATGTCTCATAACCGCACGAGATAGCGGTTATGAGATAGCCTATATAAGGCAAAAAGGCCCATTGAAGAAGGGTCGCAATTTTACTAAGAGAGATATCATATAGGTCAGAGTTAGAATCTCTCTAAAACCACAAGAGTTCTAAACTCACTCACATCTCGGCCTGCCATCCCGCAGCAAGACAAGCCCAATTCAGAAGCTTCACCACATACGGCCTACTCTCCCCGAGATAGGACGTATCAGATGGTGTTTTACTTCCCTCTCATATTTCCATTTTCAAAGTTCAAACAGTCGATCCGAACTTCTCAACATGATCTTCATATTTTAATGTGCTTGGAGACCAAATTTTACATTTTTTGGAATTATTTTACTATTTTTTTTAGAATTTTTTAAAATCAGTGTTCTGAATTTATTATTATTTTTTATTTTATTGAAAGCTGTAATTTTCAATATTTAAAAAAAATAGTAAAAAATTAAAAAAAATGTAAAATTTGGTCTCTAATAACATATCGATGTAAAGATCATGTTGAGAAAGTCGGATCGACGTTTTTGAACTTTAAAATTGCAAATATGAATGTGAAGTAAAACACTCGCTTTGCTTCATAAAACATCGGTACCGTAGTACGAAGACAATATATACATAGAGAATTACTGATTGTCCTAGTACGAAGACAAGGCTTTCCATGGTTAAATTGAAAATACTAGCTAATGGCTCACGCGTTGCAGTGGCACCCACAAACTTATAACTGTTTTTGAACTTGGACCTTTTTTTTTAAAGAAAAATTATTTTTCAGATCGTTATATAAGTTTGTTCACCACTACATAAAAAACGACTAGATACAGTTGAAAATGCTAATGACATACGGTTCCGCAACCGTGTACAAGCGCATCATGTATGAAAGTGTCCATAAATTGTACACACTTATGGAACTGTGTCTATATACAGTTTATATATACGCGCAGTTACCGATCTAAGCAAAGCGTGTCAGATCTAAAAAAAGGTGATAAAACAGGAGATTTACACTTTTATGTACAACGTTGTAGACCGATTTGAATTCTTTTATTAAATTTGAAAAGAAAACCGTGCTAGTATTTTCCACCTTATACAAGTCCAAAAATTAATGTATTATATGAAGAGTAATAAAAAAAATATCATCTATATATTTGACTTTTGAAAAATCATCGTGCTGTGCGGATATATTCTTTTTTCCTTCATTTTTGTGATAATGGTACTTAAAACGATGCGCATGTGAAGGGCAGCAATGAAATGACGAAGCTACCCCTGATTTAAACAATAGCAGTATTTTCTTGTTCTTGGCTGATGCTTCTCTCTCTCAAGCAAGGTCCCTCTCTCCACCTCTTCCTCCCTCCCTCTCTCCTCTCCTTCTCACTTTTAAATTTGGAAATTTTAGAAAAACATTTTTTCTTTTAGCTGTTACACAAATAAAATCCAGTATTGGATGTCAGCGACGCAGTGGAAAACTGTATGTTGGAAATTACCAATAGCTGAATCGAGCACAAATTTTACTCCTAAGTACTAACGGGGAATTGCAGAATCACAGCAACAAAAATAAATCAAGGAACCGTAGGGCAACAAACTTGGAGATTCTTTAACACACAAGGCGAACTAAGCTCTTACAAGGTAAAGATTCTTTGTTTTATTATGATCTTCTTTATTTTGAATAGTATTCGTTTTATAACTATTTCTAGTTATATTTTCTGAGCACTGTGATTGTTGTTACTTATGGTATCATGTTTTATCTCTATAACTATATATTGATTTCAGATTTTTATAATTATTATTACAACCAGTTTAATATTGATAACATATTTTGTAGGATTTTTGTGATATTTTAGTAATACGAAAGACAACATTAATATATCCTTAAAATTCTGAAATTTTCATTTACATTGAACTAGTGTTGTGTCTCTTGTTTCTATTTACATCCAAAATATATCTTACACATAAAAGATACCTTCATTAACCATGAACTTTCAAGGCATCCTATAGATCATCACTAAATGACAACTCATTTATACTAAACTGTTATTTTACTTTTTGTTCCTCACTTAAATAAAAAATATATATTTTACATACAGAAGAAACCTTACATATTATATAGATATCGATCCTACACTTAAAATTCACCTCATGGACTTCAACAACCACGGAGCATTTCATCGATCAAATTTCTTTCCAACCAGAAACCATAATATAATATTGAGAAATCATACTAAAAGAAATTGCTCATGAAAAATATATATAAATTACATCTGAGTCAAATTTAAGTTTCCAGTTTGTTTTCCTCTTGATTCTATTATAAAAATTTTGTGTTTTTCTATGAACCAATTAAGGTTCCTATTTATAATTTTAAACCAGTAGTACTTTTTAGTTTAGGAAATTCAAAATAACAAGTTGCACAATTATAATTAAAATTCTAGAACTCCAATCAAACTATTTACACACCAAACGTCCAAATCAATCGTAAGTTCCCATTTAATTGAATTATCAGACAATTTGAATATCAAACTCGATTAAGAAAAATACATTAACCAAAATAGTCAAACATAGGTATCAAAACAGAATGATTTCATTTCGAAATTTGGCATCACATTTTCCATTATATTAAAGTTCCATTCCATGATAAACTTGAATTATTAAAAATATAATATTTTAGAAATAATTAAAAACTAGCATTTTAATCTTAAACGAATAATTTCAACTAAATTTAGAAGAATGTTAATGTTAAATTTGACATATCGTACACTAATATTATATAAATTAATCGCATCATGTGTACCATCTGAAATGTCATTCTTTAAAGCACAAAAACATAAATACTGACATATAAGTATAGATATTGGCAAAGCATATTAATGTCAACATTTTCTTATTATGTAAGTTATAATATGTTCGTCCTCTAATGTTAATATACAAATTTATTGTTTCTTAGATCTGATAAATATTTGCAATGAGCAACCATCGAAAGGAAGACAAGTTAAAGGCAAGTACTGCAGAGTTTGTCGGACCAATACTGAAACGCCTTGAACTAGCCAAGAAGAAAGTTCCTGAGTACCCAGAGAGAGAGAAATTCTTCGACAAAATTAGAGCAGATGTTGAAGAGAAAAAAAATATACTTGATAGTATAGGAAAATGGGACAGGGACCTAATTGGTTACTTTGGAAAGATTGAAAGGAACATTGATTACTGGATTGATCCTAACTATACAATTACTGAATGCAATAAACCCACTGTAACCAATCTAATGGATATTCTTAATCAGTCACTACAAAATCCGAGACCAAATCCTCAAAACTTTAGCACCAAACCTACTGAAGGGGCACCATATTTGCCTCCACAAGCCAGAAAAACTGAATTGGGGGAATCGTCAAATAGAAGTAATCAAGAGAACGAACTCTCAATGGTTAAAAAAGCGATAAATTCGGTTGGCACCAAGGGTTTATGTTGCCTTTATAGCCTTGCGAATTTTCCAGAACACACAATACTGAAGAGGAGAGTATTGATTCATTGGTGGATTGGTTTGGGGCTTGTATCTTCTTTTGAGAATACAAATAGAACTGCTGAGCAGCTTGGTGAAATATTCTTTTCTAGGCTGGTGAAGAAGGGCGTCATCATACCAGTACATACCAGAGCGCATAATAAAGTAATCGACTGCTGCACCATCCAACCTACAATTCATAAGCAGTTGATCTCTGCCTGTGAGAGGGGACAGAATCTCAATAGTTCTGAGAAAGGGAAAAAAGGCATTTGTGAATTATATGATGGGTTCAATGTGAAAGGACTACTAAACCTAGACGAGAGTCATCTCAAGTCCACGGACATTAGTGACAAGGATCACATGTTGTTGATACAACTTGGTAGATGGCGTTACATAGAGACAGAGGTTCACAAGGGGGACAAGAAAAATGGGTCAGAAGAAATAAAGTTGGAGGACCACATTGAGGTTGACGAAACCGATTTCTTAAAGAAGTTGGGAGAAAAGGTAACCTACCTTAGCCTCCGAGGCATTTCGAGGATAGAAGAGATTCCTGAATCAATTGGCAAACTACAACACCTGCTAATACTAGACCTCAGGGCTTGTCATAATTTGGAAAAATTACCACAGAAAACAATGTCCACATTAAAACCAAAATTAACAAGATGGACATCAACCCGAGAAAGCTGGTGGTTTGATAAGCTGATAGTTTTAGATATTTCAGAATGTTACCTGTTGGATCATATGCCAAAATGGTTGTGTGAGCTCTTCAATTTAGAGGTGTTAAAGGGTTTTGTAGTTAGCGGCGTGCGAAATAAAACCCAGTCCTGCCGGGTCAGTGATCTTTCAGAATTGAAAAAGCTTAGGAAACTCAGCATTAGAATTTCCAGCGAGCAGTTGGGTAAGGAAGATTTCAGTGGATTAAAAGATCTGGATAGACTTTTGATATTGACGATTATATGGCGAGATAATAAGAATAATTCGTCATTGAGTCAGAATAATAAGTCCAATGATACAATACCAACCTATTCTTTCCCAAAGAATCTAGAAAAGTTGGATATCAGATGTTATCCAGCTGAAGCATTAAACCTGCTGAATCCTACAAACTTGAAAAGATTATACATTAGAGGTGGGAAGCTTATCAAAATCCCATATAATGATGATAAATGGAAAGTGGAAATTTTGCGCCTCAGGTTCTTGGAAAATTTGAAAACCGACTGGGTTGAGCTCAAGGGCTCGTTTGAGAATTTAAAATACGTGGAATATGTCACAAAAATCCCGAACCGGACCGGAGAACTTCCCCAAGAATGTCCCGAACTGGAGAACTTCCCCAAGAATGTAGATGGTTGGATAATACAAAAATATGTCACTATCCACGAGGATGAAAGTGTTTTTTGCTATCAATATCGCGCGGATACTCCCGTCGATAATAACAATACCCTCCAAAATGCTAGCATAACATCCAATCAGTCATAGGGCATTTTAAAGAGGAGATGATGCATGCAATTTACCATGGCTAGGACATCATTTATCTTCTATCATTTTAGTTTAACATATTTAAATTTCTTATCTGATAATTTTTTATATTTTGGTGTTTGCATTTTGCATGGCATGCATGGACTTTTTTTTTAATTTCATAGGTTATGTATGGATGTTGTTGCTTGATTAATTATTTAATTATAAGGCGATGTACTTTTATTTCAATAATTGCATATTTAAATTTTTGTTGTCTTGTTTTTCTTTTGCTCCATCTATTTCAACATTCACATTTGATTTCTTAATTTTGTTTATACTATCCCAGTACCATTCACCTGTTAATACAAATTTATTAATTAGACGAGAATGGTAAACTTTAACAACTCGTAAAAATTCAAATTTTGGTCTTTAATAGTACCTGTCAAGTTTTAGCAATATTAGGTCGTAGTTCACTTGAGCTTTCTTCCCATTAGAAGGAAATAATTTTTTTTTTTGGTTAAAAAGGCCGAGGCCCAGTTTCATTTGATAAAAACGAAACAATGTTTTTAGTTACAGAAATGGAGAACCAGACTATAATCTATCTCCATATACTAACCACCATGAGAAATTGAAAAAAGAACACCAAGAAATAGCTAACAAGGTATCACCCAGCACATATTATCCTAATAGGGCATGTAGCCACAGAGAGAGGACTATCCCTCATACCATCTACCAAGCAAGAAAAGACTAAGTATATTAGGGAAATCAATTATGCACTCTCTGTAGCAGATCTCGTCTCCCCCTGATCATGAAGAAAAGAGATGCTATCCTCTTCACCAGGCCATATAACTCTGAGAGGGATAATATCTAAAGCGTCTTCGCCTGGAAGCCAGCGTTGTGTCCCTTCTTTCACTTTTTTCTTGATCCGTTTGTTACCTGTCCAATATAAGACCAAAGATATAATTAGAAATATCAAGGATCTAGCTGGTTTGAGGGAGCAATGTTGAAAACAGATTTCGTTTCGATGTTTCCAAACCGTCCAACAGACTGCACTGAAAACTAAAAGAAATGATTGTCTATTAGAAGAAGAGAACGATAATGCAAAAGAAATAACATCATTCATATGGTGCCACTGCCTATAGTAGTGTTGATTAATGCCTAAGTAAAACCAAATTTGTTGAACATGTCGACATTGTAGAAATAAATGATTAACCGTTTCATTATTGGGACAAAAAGAACAGTGTGCATTGCCTATCCATCCCCGTTTTCTAAGGTTAACTTTAGTAAGGATTTTATTTCTAAATGTAAGCCACATGAAAATTCGGATTTTAGGGGGGATAGGTATGGACCAGCAGAACATTGGATTGGAAGGTAAAATGCCACGAAAATTGAGAATATGATAAATAGATCTCACAGTAAAAGCGCCATTTGAGTCCCATCTCCAAGCCAATTTATCAAACTCATGTGTGAATGATAATTGGCTAAGAGTGTGGAGCAATTCATTCCATTCAAGCAATGAAACCCCTGTAAGAATATCATTAAATAATACAATTTGTCCTTGGGAAACAAGGACCTCTGAAAGAAGTATATCTTTATTCAAGCATTGATTATAAATGTGAGAATATCTAGTTGCTAATGAGCAATTGTCAAGCCATATATCCTCCCAAAATCTAACAGAAGATTGTGTACCAGGCGTATACTGGACACTGCTAGTACCCAAATTATTCAATTTCATGATAACCTTCCAAAAAGGAGAATATTCTTGAGTAGTAATGTATGAAGGGTATAGAAAATTAATCAGGGTTTTCCAAGTACTAGAATAGGTGGGGTTTTTATATTTCCACCACCACTTAAGTAAAAGAGCTATATTCATATCTCTAAGATCAAGAATTCCTAAGCCACCAAGTTTTTTGGATAAACAGATCACTGACCATTGAACTAAAGAGTATTTTTTCCTATTTCTAGTGCCTCCTTGCCATAGGAATCGACATCTAAGTTTGTCTATTTCATTGAGCACAGTGGAAGGAAGTTTATATAGAGATAAAGCATAAAGAGGGACAGCTGACAGAACAGAATTGATTAGGGTATATCTACCACCAATAGATAAAAGCTGTCCTTTCCAATTCTGAAGTTTTTTATCGATTTTATCAACCAGAAATTGCCAATCCATTATACTAAGTTTCTTATCATGAAGAGGTATGCCTAAATATTTGATAGGGAAAGAGGCAGTTCTACATTTAAATGTGTGAGCTAAAGCAGAGAGCTGATCAGTATTAATACCGTACATTTCAGTTTTATCTAGATTTATGCGTATACCTGAGACCGCTTCAAAGGCCTGCATGGCCCACCAAGCAGCTGCTACATTATCATGATTAGCTTCTAAAAATAAGATGGTGTCGTCGGCATAATGACAATTAGTGAGTGAGGTGTTGTTAAAGCAAGATGGTCCTAAACCTTTAATCACCTTGGCTGTTTTACCTTTACAAAATATCCTACTTAGTACATCAGCAGCCAATATAAACAGAAAAGGTGAGAGGGGATCCCCTTGTCTCACCCCCCTTTTACAGTAAAAATACGGTGTAAGGTCGCCATTGACATTAACACAAGACTGTGAGCTGAGAAGCCACTTAGAAATCCAATTAATCCAAGTAGAACCGAAACCCCTACTATGCATGACTTCTAAAATGTAATCCCAGTGTATTTTGTCATAGGCCTTTTCGAAATCAACCTTAACTACAACTCCTTGTTGACCATGGTGTTTGCTATAATGGATTAATTCATGACTAACTACTACATTATCTAGAATGTATCTATTAGGTAAAAATGCTGCTTGGCTGTCATCTATTAGTCTATTCATTATTTTGCCCAATCTCGATGTGAGAATTTTGGAAATCAGTTTGAAGCTACAATTAACAAGGCTAATAGGCCTATATTTATTGATGGAGAGTGCATCTTTGACTTTAGGGATGAGGCAAATGATGGATTTATTTAGTTTATCAAGGTTAAGGGTATTATTATAGAAGCTCTCACATAAAAGTAACAACTCCTGTTTTATAGTATCCCAAAAATGTTGTAGGAATTTAAATGAAAACCCATCAGGGCCAGGTGCCCCATTAGGTTCACAAGCAAACAGAGCCTGATGAATCTCATCTAAAGTGAATGGTGCCTCTAGTTCTGAATTTTCTGAATCAGTCACAAGATCAGAAGGATCCCAAAAATCTTTATGTAATGATGCATATTTAATGCCTGCTGTTCCTAAAATGTTTTTATAATACTGATGGACATGGTCCTTTATTTCCTGGATGGATTGAGAGGGAGTATCATTGATGATGAGAGAATGAATGCAATTTTTCTTTTTCCTATGATTAGTAACTACATGAAAGTAATGAGAATTTTGATCTCCTTCTTCCAACCATTTCTGTTTGGATCTATGTTTCCAATATATTTCTTCTTCTAAATATATATCATCTAGTTTATGCTTAAGTGTAGACCATTCCTCTAATTCAAGAGGGGTGAGAATCCTATCTTCCCTAAATATATCTAATTCTTGAAGTCTAGAGATAATATACTGTTTATCTTTCTTCTTTTGCCCATAGAAATTCTTAGCCCAACCTTTTATTTTCCTCCTAATCATACCTAATTTGAGATTCCAACTATATGCAATATTATGTTCAGTTAAAGGAAAAGCATTCCACCATTTATTGATGAGGTGACAAAAATCCTCTTGTTCTAACCATAAAGGATCTATTCTAAAAGGAGGAGGGTTATGAGAAATGGAGGTACCATCTACTTTCATTAATAAAGGGCAGTGGTCAGACCCCTGTTTATGGAGGTCCTGAACTACACTGTTTGGGTATTTTTGATCCCAATCTACTGTAGAGAAAAATCTATCTAGAAGAGCAAAATTGTGTCCATTGGACCATGTATATTTCCTACCATCTAATTTATGTTCAACAAGAAAATGTCTATTGATGAATTGCTGAAATTTCCTACTTATAGAAATATCAAAGTTAGAACCTGATTTTTCTTGTGCAGTCCGAATGACATTGAAGTCCCCACTCAGTAACCATGGCTTAGAGTGGCTGAACCTAATTTGATCTAATTCAGTCCAGAGGGCCTGTTTCAATCTTCTTTTAGTAGGGCCATAAATAATGGTGTATTGCCACTCTGATTGATCAGTTTTATTTACTAAATGTATGTCTAGACAAAATTGATGCATGCTATGAGATCTAATATCTATTTTATTACTATCCCCCCCAAACAAGATGCCCCCAGATGCTCCAATAGCAGGGACATAGAACCATAAGTCTAGATTAGGGGATAAAGATCGAAGGGTACGAGTATTAAACTCTTCTTTTTTTGTCTCTTGAATGGCAATCATATCCACTTTGTATTGCTGAATATAATCTTTTAAAACTAATCTTTTTCTTGGGGAGTTCATCCCTCTTATATTCCAATTAAGAATTATCATTAAGGAATGAGAATATCACTACAATGAGAGCTGTTTATAGCAGTCTCTCCTATAACATGTGGGAGGACATGTTCTCTATGAATATATGTCCTAGTAAAATTGGTAGTAGTATGTAAGTTTAAGGACTGAAGTAAGTGCTCAAATTGAGCCCGATCCATAGTTTGTAAAGCTAAGATTATTATGTCTCTATCTTGATCATTGTTTCCTAAAGATATATCATATACATTAAACAGATTTTCTATCTGATCTGGAGTAAATCTATGGTAAGGGAATTTTTGAAGGAGCATATTACCTGCTGTTTTGACTGTGCCAGCTGATTTTCTTTTCTGAGCTCGTTTCAGAACAGGAGTTTGAGTGTGTTTGAGTTGCATTCTGAAACTTCTTCTTGGGATAGTCGGGTTGTAGCGCCATTCTTGAGTAATGTCAGGGGTATCCACCTGAGAATACTCGGTAGAAGTTTCAGAAATCTCAATGACTTCTGGTGTATTGGAAGGAGCAGAAGATGAGCAAGATTTTTTGGTTGGAGATCTAGGCTGATGAGAACGCCGGTTTCGTGAATTAGTCTTGCGCGGGGATTGGATAGGGCTGATGCTATGTGGCCTTCTTACAGGAGAGAAACACACAGTTTTCGCTGGGATAGGCTTAGAGTGTTTCAGAGCTTTTTTGGCATAAGAGCTCTGTTTTTGTTGTTGGAGTCGTTTAGCCCGAACTGAGAGAGGGAGATCATCTTGTATGTTAGCTATAATGTCAGCAATGGGGATACTGTCTGTATCACTAACGGAGTGTTGGTCAGGAGAGGCTGTGAAAGGGGGGGATGGTGCTGTGTAGGGAGGCGAATGAGGGGCAGTAGGAGGAGCAGCCAATGAATGCGAAACTGTCCAGGTGGCAATATCACACATCCCTTGAGGCATAAACATATCCTCTGTTTCTTTAGGCCCTTGTGTATGAGAGTGGTGAAAAGGAGGTTGGACAGGAGTTGGAATAGGTCCAGACGAGGAACCTGTTGCACGGCCCATATTCTGAATGGCATTTAAAGCATTCTGAAAAGAATCTTCATCCGAATCATCAGAATCAAAATCATTTATTGTGGGCTGATCTGGTCGACAACCAGAGATTGGTGCTTTACCTTTCCCTCTTGTTGGTGAGTACCCCAGTATAGGATGGTTGGCGGCAGAGTTGTCATTAATGACAATTCCACCCCTTCTGCGTGGGATAATTGGAGAGGCCAACGGAGGAGTGTGAATAGGTAGTTGCTGGGCTGGTGGAGCAGATGCAGGAGCAGAAGCATGAGCTGGTGGGTTGACAATTTTATTGGCAGAGGAGGAGGGAGGGATAGTATGAGCTGATGGGTTGACAATTTCAGGAGGGGGATGGATTTCAGTGTCCATAGGTTGAGGAATATTGGGGGGAGGTGGGTTCTCATGGTTATTTGGAGCAGTAGGAGGGGCATGTCCTGAAGGGATAACACCAAAGGCAGTACCATTTGGGAAGGGTCTACCATTTAATCGCCCTCTCCAGGCATTTACATTTTCAGTACTGGAGTCTTCAATGGTTATGTCTAAGTCATAGGTGGAAACAAAACCATTGGGAGCCCTATGAGTCAAATTGTGTTGGTGAGGCAGGGCTGATAAGTCCCCTATCCCTAACCTTATCCTAGCAAATCGATAATCGTACCGATGTTTGGTACCTGGGTCTAGTTCAAGAACAACAGCTCCGAAAGGTCCGAATAGCCTAGTGAATTCTTCCCAGGTCCATAGATCATACGGAAAGCCATGTAAGCGAATCCAAACCGAGGTCAGACGCCTACCTGAATTGAAGCTTGCGTCCCATTTAACAATCGGGAATTGTATATCCTCCATGCGCAACCATCGCTTGCGTGTTGCTGCTTGGAGCCAGTCCTCAGAAGGGGTTTGAACAACATAAACGAACTCATCAAAGACCGCCACCCGCCATTGGAACGGAGGATAAGAGTATCGAAGAACCCTTTCAACTTTTTCCGGTCCCCAGGCGGCGATGTCATCTAACAAGAAGCTGAGTTGCAGTTCTCTGTGGATCATCTCAGAATCAGGGGTAGTGTGAAACATGAGTATGGGAGGATGTACTTGTCTAGGAATTTGTGGTGGAGCCGGACCTTCCATCGGGGCTGGATCCGGAGGGGGATCCGGGGCTCGGAGTTGGACTGGTCGATCTGGAGGTGTTTGCGCGATTGTTCTGGAAGGCGGAGGGTGTGGCTGAATCGGAAATGGCATCTGTCCTGGATACGGTCTATCAGGCATCGCCTGAGGCGGCTGAACCGCCGATCCCGCTACCGGAGCCAGTACAGGGGGTCGAGAGGGTTGGATAGTGTCGCGCAGAGGTGGTCGATGACCGAAAGGTTGATATCGCTGACGCAACGAGCCTCGTCGAGTACCGCTCGGCGCCATATCCTCGCCGAAAGGGAAATCGCCTCGGTTCCTGTACTCTGAGTTGACAGGGGGGGAAGATGGAGTGTTACTAGGGCAAAAGGCGCCTTTGTGTCCAGTTTTGTGACAGACGAAGCAAATCAAAGCGTTGCGGCAAAATTTAGCTCGATGTCCCCGATCTCCACATCTCAAACAAACTGGATGTGTTGGAGTTGATCGACGCTTGATCTCCGCGATGCGTGTCGAAATCAACGCAGATCGCTTCTCATGTGGCTGTACAGACAGGTGATTCGAAGTCCTTCGTGGCAACGACAAAAGCGAGTGCAAATAGGTTTTTTGTTGTATAACAGGGCCTATATGTGGGCCGGACGCCATTAGCGACCCAAAGAGACTTCTCGCGGCTTCTAGTTGGCGGGCTTTTTGTAGAGCCATGGCTCTTTTCTTTTTCTTTTGCTTTTTCTCTTTTTTTTTTTTTTGTTTTTTTTGGATTCAGAATCGCCTAAATCGCCATTTTTATCGCCGGGAGCTCTTTTCGTCCGCTTTTCAATCCTAGAAGGAAATAATTAACATTCAACAAAATTATAAAAGGATAATAAACCAGAAAAGAAACGTCTGAGATCTTTGGAAAAATAGTTATCATTTTTTTCTTTTTTTTTATATAAAAGTGCGAACACCCCACCGATTTCCATTACATGAAAACCAATTTTTCTGAAGACAAGTACCAAACCACTGGTACCATACTCCAATCAAACAATAACCTATATATACTATTACATAATCAGTGCTAAACCATGACTGCAACCTACATATTAACTACACCAGATAAAGCAATGCATATAGAGCTAATACAAATTAGCCTGCACAAAACTAAAATATAAAAACAATAAACAGTTTAACCCTGTCATACTTAAAATCACAGAAAATGCACAAAAACCCAAAAATCTTCTTCACTTAGCAGCTCGCTCCTCATACCTTCCACTCATCCTCTTGGCCTAGTCCACCTAAAAGAGGCATGCCCCCTGCCACCTTATCTCCCTCCTCTGGCTCCTCCTGTGTCAGTAATCCATCAAAATGAACTGGAAGATTTGAGACATCACTAGGTATAATTAATAATAATTTCAATTTAGATCTATCACCCATAGAAGTAACCCAAAAAATTTGTTCAAGACAAAATTTGTGCAACAATACTCCTTGGATTAGATAAAACCTCTTGAAAACAAAGCTTATTTCTAGCAAACCACACAATCCATTAGAGGTATAGAGCCATCAAGGAACCATAACTCATCTACTGCTGTGTAATTAAACTCAAAATTATTAAAATTGGCTATCCATGACCATATACAACTAATAAAAGGACAAGTCACAATTAAATGGTTTGTTGATTCTGGCTTACCACAAAATAAACAATTGACATCCCCTTGACAACCCTGCTTACTCAAATTAACCCTTGTCAGAACCCTATTTTTTTAACTAACCACATAAAGATTCTAATTTTAAAAACAATAATTCTACATTTCTAGATAGTACAATACTCCTCATTTTTAATACCCCAAAAGCAAGCCACCTATAGAGAGGATTAATTAACCCCGGGACCGGAAATAATAGGCAGCTATTCCTATGCTAGGATAATAGGATTCATTCATTCATTCATTCATTCAATTAATTGCTTCTATACTGAACAACTAACTATACTGTTCAACGACTGCTGCGTTTGAGTCAAGTGAACTACTACTTCACTACTAGCAATACCTCGGATTTTGTACAATTACTACCACATGACATGCTTCTATAAATTACTACCACATGGCATGAGTAGAACTATAGGGTGTTCTTAAGCTTTCCAAGTTCTTTGTGAGCTTAACTTCAAAATACATAAAAAAAACTCCAACTACTTCTATTTGGTTCTCTCGAAGGGTGAAAATCGTATCAGTATTGTGATTTTACTATTTACTCTATTTCGTGTGATTATTGTGTCAGACAGAAAAATGGTGAAACCACAGGGATGATGTGAATTGATAACCCCGCCTGTTTATTTCTTTCCTGTGGGCTAACTGTAACGTTAAAATCGCCTGACAATATCCAAGGTCGTCTATCCGTGGGTTTGATTTCTGAAAGTTCTTGGAAGAACTGAGACCTGCTTGTCCTGACCGCAGGGCCGTATACCCCTGTGTACCAGAAATGCTCTGTTGAAAAATTGAACTGCAAAAGAAGCGATATAGTGTAATTTTTTAGAGGCGATTTTAAATGAGAACATGGTGCCAGTACATGAAGCCAAAAATAAATTAATATATATATATAATGTTTAGTGACAAAGTTTAATAACCTCCAGCGAAATTTACCCTTAAAAAAACTATAAATTTAAACACTACAACTCTACAACACTACATTTACCAATATAAACAACAATTACAATAACATGACATATTATTAGTTACAAGAATAATATTCTAACTAAAAAAAATGAAAACACAACAAAAAACCCTAGAACTGAGAAACAAAAATATGGTAAGGACAAAAAATCCAAAATTACAAATGAAAAATTTAAATGGAAACTTCGACTCAAGTTTTGAGGCTCTGCCCTTATTTTTTTTGCAATTCTCAAATTCCGAAAAGTGGTCATATGCTGAAATCGGACACTTCAACTCAAGCTTTGAAGTTTCTTCGTCGGAGATCGCCTTTTCGGTAAAGATATCACCTCTCTTACCTTATCCCTCGCGCCTAGCCTCTATATATACTTGATTCAGAGAAATACATGTATAGCCTATTGGTGAGAGATGTTTTAGAAATGACTTAGAAAAAATTGAGAGAGATGCATTACAACAGAAAGGCACAGATCGATGACGTGGAAAAATTTGTATTTGGTTAATTACTGACGGATTATACAATAAAACTGTGTAGAATTGTTGGAACATCTCATATACACTTGTCTGAAAATGTGCTCCAGAACTTCAGAAAATGCCCTCCAACATTCATAAACGGTTTTTTTATTATAAACCGTGTATGAATGTTCGAGTGTGTTTATACACAGTTGTAAAGAGTAAAACCATGCATAATGTGCATAAATTTTCAGAATAGTGTTTTCTTGCTTTGAACAGGAATTTAATGGGAATTTTGAGCAAATGTGTATAATATGTCGTATATGCTTTGAGTTTCTGTATTAGTGCACCTTACTTGTTTGGCCACCTTGGCTATCAATCATTGTGACTTATTAATTGCATATATATATTAGTAAAATTCTCCACCTACTACTATTAACAATAAAAGGGACGTTAAATACTTGTTGGTTGATTACATATAAATATTAGTACGTTCTCCATCTACTACCATTTTAAAATGAACGTTAAATTTTTATTTTTATTGATTATGTATATATATTAGTAAGTTTTGTCCACCTCCAACTATTTCCATAAAGGATTTGAAATATTCCTTTATTGATTACCTAAGAATATTAGTAAGTTCTCCACCTACTACAATTTCAAAAAGGGACGTATAAACATTAATAAATTCTCCACCTACTACAATTTTGAAAAGCAATGTTAAATTTTCTTTATTGATTACATATAGATATTAGTAAATTTTCCACCTACTACTATTTTCAAAAGGGTCATTAGTTTTTTCTTAATTTATTATTAGGTATAAATATTAGAACCAAAGGGAGAAGTGCCTTTGTATATTGAATTACTGATTGACACAGGGTCTTGAATGCCTTTTCAATATTTTATTTTATAGGGGCCTCTGCAATTTTTCCACATTTGTGGGCCGTGGATTCTTTTACTATGAAAAAACAAGTCATATATATAAGTGCCATTCTGGAAATATAAAATTGCTGTACAAATCACGGAAGTTGTTTTACTATGAACAAACAAGTCATAATGGGAACAGCAGTCCGTATTGTGCCCACATGCGAACGTGACATTTATCGATCAACTACAAGTTATCAATATTTAAATTATTAATTACTTCTTTTCATCTTGTTGTTCAATGCATCGAGTAGGAATCTAAATAAACCAAACACGTCGTTATTGTCTAGTTTGTCTTCAAGCATGTGCATCAATTAATAAACTAAACAAGTTCTTTTCAAGACATAATAAATAAAGTGACTTATGTCGTTGTATATTTTCTTTGTTGATAACGTCTAAATAATAGTAAACTCTTCACATATTACTATTTTCAAAACGGATGTTAATTTTTTCAGAAACGGATGTTAATAATAGTAAACTCTTCACATAGTAAATTCTCCACCAACCATAATTTCAGAAAAGGATGTTAATTTTTTCTTCATTGATTAAGTATAAATATTAGTAAGTTGTCTGCGTGCACCTACTTTTATCTTCAAAAGGACATTAATTAAAAATTTTCTTTCTTGATTACGTATAGATATTTGTAATTTCTCCAACTACTACTAATATTTTCGAAAGGAACTTTTAGTTTTTCTTTGTTGATTACATATAAATATTAGTAAACTCTAAACCTACTACTATTTTCGAAAGGGACGTTAAATTTTTTATTTATTATTACGTGTGAATATTAGGACCCGGATAGACAAGAGGCATTGTATATTGAATTGCTGATTAACACACGGTACTCTTGATTGTCTTATCCAATGTTTTATTTATTAGGAGCCTCTACAATTTTTCCACTTATATATGGTGGCTCCTATAAACCAGCCCTTCTGGAAATATAAAATTTCTTTACAGATCCAAGGACTAGTTCTACTATGATCAACATAAACTAATCATACAGTACTGGTGGTTCATGAGAGCTTTTAATTAACAAAGTTGAAAAAATTGTTTTTAGAAATAGATTAAGAAACAAAGTTCAACAAATTAATAATTAACAAAGTTTAACAAATTGATCACGACATTTGGATTGATAACATTTTATAACAATATCATGAACAAACAACAGTAAGATCGTTAATCAGTTTATCCGGTGTAATTACTATGCCATATATGCAAAAGTGAAAACCATAACTTTATCATCAAATTTTGAACCATCCATCTAATTTGAATTTAGCTCAAAACAAAAAAGGTTTCTTAAATATCACAGCGGATTTGATATGATGTGATTAACTTCAATCAAACAGATAAATTAACATGTTATTAAATTATTATATTATTTACAATAATGGCATCAGAGTTTGGCTTGTCTCATAGCCTTTTTATAATAAATGAGGGCATGATAAATTTTTCAAGTTGGCCTTTAAAAAATTGTTATAAAATAATAATAAAGCCAAATAATATGGACAATTAAATAAACAACTTGTCATAAAAACAACAATATGTTTGAAAAATGCGAGCTGTACTTATCAATAATTGAGAGAATTTGTTCTAACTAGTCGTAAGCTCTAATTATTGAAGGTGGAAATGTAGGTAATATGTCACTGTCATCTTCACAACTGTGATAATGTATAATATGAAAGGACCTAATAACTGCCCTCAAACAAATCGCCGTCCCCATCCCTCGAGTGCTTCGGGACATACTATCGGGCTTCTAGTATGTAGGCGCCCATCCAGCGCCCGCTGACCACTCTTTAACTCTCTCAAGATAACTATTTAATGTTCATCATTCAAGCCTTTGAACCTCTAAGTGTAAGTTATATTTTTCTTACTTTTTACGCCCCAAATAAATCCCCGAGTGATGAAGCCAAAACATATAGCGAAAATCACTATATTTTCTTCCGAAAAAATGGCCAAAAGGGAATGCAAAGTAGCCATTTTCCCGATTTATTTACCGCAAATGTGTTTTTAGGTCTTTTTCGCAGGTTTTTGAGAAAGTTGTGTATTTAGGGCAAAAACAGAGCAAAAGTGTCATATTTAGGTGATTTCTGAATAAGGCGTCAGAATGGGTCACTACTGATTAATGCAGAGCGCATCAATGTTTTTCTTTTAATTTCTCCTCGATTATAAATTGATCATTTCCAATCAATAGGAATTCTAATGATAAAAATTTTGATTTTATCCTCCATCTTTTTATTCTATTTTTTTCTTTTTCTGATTTTTCCATTTTTTTGGCTTTTCTTGATTTTCTGATTTTTTTTTTTGTATATTTGTATTTTTCTGAAAATTAAAATTTTTCAAAAGATAAATATTTTTGTGTCACAAGTACCATGATTACACACAATTCCAAGTATTCATTCATACGAGAAAATATTGCATAGATTTGTTTGGGGTCTATCTATAATAAATAGTTATTCTAAAACTTAGAAGACTTTGCAAAAATAAATCGCTTAAAAATAATTTTCTAAGGTAGCAATTTTTTGTCAACATTCATGGTTAGTAATTAGTCATTCACTTTGAGGTCACTAGTTATTTTAAAAATTCAGAATTTTTGTACCATACTCAATTGTCTAAACCCTAGCCTAAATGAATTCAAGCAATTCCTTTTGAATTACCTACTCCTAATAAAATAAAAATGCAAGCTAGGTAAAAATATCAATTAATCATTCTAGAATTTTGGTGAAGCCTCAAATCCTAGTCATAGATTGAGTAAAACTACTAGCACCTAAAAGAAAATAAAAATGTAAAATATTTAAAGATACGTGGTCAATTACCCCTACCCCCTACGTAAAATTCGGCATTGTCCTCAATGCTCGAAAAATAAATAAAGAACTATAAGTAATGACCGGAAAAGAGATTCAACTTACTACACCTCAATCCTGAGGTGGTGGAGGTGGTGGTGGCTAACAGATCTCATCATCAAAGGATGGGTCGAAGAGTCCGTAGGGTGGTGGCTGGTATGGCAGGCCAGTGCCAAGAGTATGTTGATAGTACTGTTGTTCCATGTAGTGGGTCTGCTGCACCTCCTGCCTGTTGCTGTCAACATGCTCACGTAGACCATACATAACCTCGTCAGACTTCGCCGACAGTGTAGCGCACTGTGTCGCAGCGCTGGTCCAACTAGTTGTACGTAACCTTGGACTCAATGGAGATGTCCTCAAGGCTCTTGTTCATCGACTCTACGGCTTCGAGAAAGTCACTGTACCCACCATGAGAGGCATCAGATGGTCCCGCCTCTTGTTGTGTTGCCGCTGCAGCGATTGCTTCTTCTCTGGCCCTTTCGGTTTCCGCTGCTCTTTGTTACATGTATTGCGCGGCTTGTTCGACTCGGGCCCTTTCTTCTTCTTCGGCCTCGGCCACCAAGGCTTCCAAATCCAACTCATCTTTGCCTTGTGCTGCCCTAGCTCGGGCAAGGGATATTGCTTCCTTCCAAAATATTTTTCTGTCGGTATACCCTCGTGGATAGTCACTTTTTACCCTCACAGATATTGTCTCACTCTTTCAAAATATAAGCTAAATTGAAAAGGCATGACTTAATTATGTCCTTTCTTCCACTCAAAGAAAAAGTTCATATAACTTAATGTGAAATGGAAAAGTAAAAATGCTCTCATCTTTTCAGACATGCATAATGAATAAACATACTTAATAGATGTGGGAATAATTAATTTTCACCTTTTCTAGAACATGAAGCTGCGTCTTACCATTATCTTTTTCTATAACAAACTTGTGAAAGGAGTCATTGACTTTCTCAGATCTATTCTAAAAAGAAATCTTTCTCAAATGTGAAGCCCATTAAATCAATTGCAGTCTCGATTAAAAGAAAATAGAAAACTATAAATGCATTTGTCATCATACTAAATGGTTCAGTTGAAATGTTCTTTTACGTCTATAATGGCGTGTTCTTTTCTAATTACTATACCATACTTGCAAAAGCGAAAACCATAACTTTATCATCAAATTTGAATCATCCATTTTATTTTAATTTAGCTCAATCCACCAAGAAGCAACGAAATCATAAAAACCTTCATAAGCTAAACAAGTCTTGTCAAGGACTTGGACTTAGGAAGAATGACAGCATGAGTATCCAAAATCAAAGGGTTATGATCAGAGTAAGCTCTAGGCAAAGATGAAAGTTTAGCTAAAGTAAAGTGTGAACTCCAAGAAGTAGTGCAAAAACATCTATCTAATAAATCTTGAGAATGCGAGTTGAAAGATCTAGCCCAAGTAACTTTCTATCTATCAAAGAGATTTCCATTAACTCACAATCTCTAATAAAAGAATTAAAATGACTACTAATGACATGACTAAATGAAGGGCCTGATCTATCAGACCTTCATCTTATCATATTGAAATCACCCATAATAAGCCATGCATCCACTCCCAAGGTTCCAATATTATCGATCAGCCAATTCCAAAAGAAAATTTCTTCTAGAATCAGTTGTTAAAGGACCATATACTGTTGTAAAACACCATTCAAAATTATCTTATTTTTAAAATGCACAGTGATGGAGTAATCTCGCACAAAAGAAGCAATTAAAGAAAACAAAGAATCATTATATCCTAAGAGTAACACTCCAGAAGCTCCAACAGAGGGTTTAAAAATCCATTGAGTCATAGAGAAGCTCAAAGCTTTGAGGGTTCTATCATGAAAAAACTCTTTTTTGGTTTCTTGAATACAAACCACATCAATATTATTGTCTTTACTTAAATCACTTAAGTACCTTCTTTTAACCGCTAATCCTAAACCTCTAGCATTCCAATTTAGAAATTTAACCATTAGAAGTAGGTAATTCCCTAGTTAGATGAGACTCAGGAGTCTCTGTAATATCTACTGTATGATTATCACTTAATTCGTGTAATACCACAGAACTAGAAATTTGACCAGTAGTAACACAATCAGAAAGAACTGACTCAAAATGAGGCTTAGATAAAGCCCATAAAGATTGAACAATCTGAATACTTTCATCTAAAGTGTCACCTAGTTTAAAACCACTAATATCATACAACTTAACTAAATCCAAATCAGATAGAGACGAATAAGGAAATTGTTCCTTAACAAACTTAGTACCTGTAGTTGCTTTAGTAGCTTAGCAGAAGTTTTAGTTCCAGCACCAGGAGCTACCTCGTTGGCCCCTACCAATTGAATCATTTTGACACGTAGACTATTGCGAGGTTCCTCGGTAGAGGAGGTAGCTGATTCCGTATCTGATTCCGAAACCGAAATCGTATATGTGTCCATATCCGTATAAATCATTTCCATATCCGAACACTATTTGTATCTGAATAACCGAATTCACAAAAATTTAAGTACGAATCCTGATCCGGACGGATAATGTCCGATCCGTTTGCACCTATAGTTTGCCGTCGTTTCAAATTTGATAGAGATGAATCTTACAGATACAAACATGCGAAGGTGACATTTCCAGTGAACTACAAGTTATTAATATTAAATTAATAATTACTAGTTTTTGATAGGAAAAGAAAGGAAAGGTTCTACCATGTATGGATGAATGTTGTTGCTTGATTATTTAATTATTAGGGGATGTACTTGTTATTTCAATATATAATAGGGCATAATTTTTTGTTGTATTGTTTTTCTTTAATTTGCTCCATCGATTTCATCATTCACATTTAATTTATTAATCTACTTTAATACAAATTTACTTAGATGAGAATTGTAAACTTTAACAATGCGTAAAAATTAAAATTCAGGTCTAAGTCATTCTTAATCCATCCAAACATAACCTTTTAATTTTTTTTTTTTAGTAAAAATTGAAATCCAGTCCTTATTTTTCAAAAAAAAAAATTTGAGTAAAAATAAGAATCCAGTCCTTATTGTTTTATTGATTTAATAAAAGTTACATGTCGGTTTCAAAATGAAACCTTGTTTTACAGAAAATATAGAAAAAGTGATTCAAAAAGCTTGAACCCTTGAAATTAAACATAGTAAAAAAAATGAAAATGCAACTGTAAAAATATAAATTTTTAATTAGACGGCCGGGTTTAAAACTGCTCCTTATCATAAGTTCTTAAGTCAAATATATTCCCTTAGTTGATTTGTCTCTTTTACAATTCCTTAACATTTTTTCCACGAATAATAATACCTTTATAAAGGTAAGCTTTAGAGTCTCCTTCATCTTTTATCATTTTCACTTTAAAGGTTACTTGTTGTCTTCCATTTGGTATAAACAATTATCATTTGCACCTGTCGCTTAGGTGAGCCGAATTATTAAAAAAATCATTTATTCAAATTGTGTCAAATTCCGTTTCTTCAACGTGTCAAAACATG
Source organism: Carex kokanica (assembly GCA_025461125.1). Taxonomy (NCBI): domain Eukaryota; kingdom Viridiplantae; phylum Streptophyta; class Magnoliopsida; order Poales; family Cyperaceae; genus Carex; species Carex kokanica. The sequence goes on along the minus strand of JAJGRX010001217.1, from coordinate 694,720 downwards.
CCGTTTCTTAGACATTTCGTGTTTAAAAGTGCTGCTTTCACGACATTTGAACATAACATTCTTATGGACACAACATATCTAACAGGTCATGTTGTGTTGTGTTGTATCATTAGTCGTGCGTACCGTCATGTGTGTCGGACACGTCGTATTTTTAGAATAATCATTAGTTGTGTGTACCGTCATGTATGCCTGATACACTTATCTTTGTGTATCTTACTTGCCCCATTCAGCTGATGAAGGACAAGAGTAGTTGCTTTAAAAATTTCTGTCCATGTCACCGTTTGTTGTCAGTTCAAATTTGATAGAGACAAATCTTAGATTTGCATTGCATTATATATGATATTGTCCAAAATCATCATGGTATAAGTTGACCATATAATTATTGAGTGTTTAGATCAATAAAATATTGGGCGAGTCGCCGATATATAAAAAAAATTAATCAAAGGTTATTATTGATATGATTGAATCATTATTATCTAATGAGAAAATTTTCTGAGGAAGAATATTATTATAATTACGACGACCAAATATTATCATTATATTTGGTTAGAATAAAGATTGATTAAAAATGAAACATTCTTCTCTCTCATTTTATTTATTAAAGAAAAAAGTTTTACTCATTGTGTTAATTTTTTCAATATAATTTTTTCCAACCAGATTGTCAAAAGTAATTTAAAATTTTTTACTAAAATTTGACGTACTGGAAGTAAATCTCTAAAATTTTTATTAAATGTGAAATAAACCATTGGTGAAGAGAAGCATCTCCCTCCTACTTGTTTGGTCCCAACTTTTTTCTGAAATGAGAGAACATAATTTTATTTTCTAAAAATTTATTATGTTTTCTTAATCAAGAAAACATAATTTTTTTTTTTTGCATACAACTCCTTGGCATTTTTTCACAGACAAGTATAAGATTCTTAGTGTTGCATTCTTTATCTCTTTAAAGTGTTACTTGTTGCATGTCTCCCCCATTCCTTACTTAACAGCTGCTGCATTCTTTATCCCTTTAAAGTGTTACTTGCTGTCTCCCCCCTTCCTTAGTGACGAATATTATGGATACATACATGATTACTCTGGTGGACAACAGCGAAAGCGACTTCAATTAATTACTAGTTTAATGATCTCTTACTCCACCGACCAATGTGATTCAAGAAATAATAAATAAACTAAACAAGTAACTTTCATACACCTCGATAGATATGCTTTCCAGCCTGCTTGCCTATATATAATGAGACCATCTAATCGGCACTCTCTAATAATATCCTCTTACACTGCTGCATATTAATTTCAAAAGAAATGGCTGAGGTGGTTTTGAATATTGTGTTGGGCAAGCTTGCTGATATCATAGTGAAAGAAGCACAGCTCTTGGGTGGGGTTGGGGAGAAAGTGGAACAGGTGCAGCGTGAGCTAACCCTAATTAAGTGTTTCCTGCAAGATGCTGACTCGAAACATAAAGGAGATGAGAGGGTGCAAAACTGGTTGAATGAGATTTGCGATGTGGTCTATCGCATCGAGCACGCAATCGACACCTTCTTTCTCGAAGTTGAAGATCACCACCAAAAAAATGCTGGAGGTGTTCAAAACTCAAAAGGTTGTTCTCGATGCTTACAAAAACTCAAGAAGCTGTTCAAAAAGCCCCTGGAGGTCCCGATCGTCCACAAACTTGGCAATGAGCTCCATGACATTCAAAATCTACTCGAAGAGATCTCTAAGAGCAGGCTTGCTTATGGGATCAGTGACCTACAACACAACAGCAAGGGAGAGGCTTATGTCATAATTTCAAAAGAGAGAGCAAGTGAAACAGAAATGGCTGAGGCGGTTTTGAATATTGTGTTGGGCAAGCTTGCTGATGTCATAGTGAAGGAAGCACAGCTCTTGGGTGGGGTCGGGAAGAAAGTGGAACGGCTGCAGCGTGAGGTAACCCGAATTAAGTGTTGCCTGCAAGATGCTGACTCGAAGCAAAAAGGAGATGAGAGGGTGCAAAACTGGTTGAATGAGCTTCGCGATGTGGTCTATCGCATCGAGCACACAATCAACACCTTCTTTCTCGAAGTTGAAGATCACCACCAAAAAAATCCTGGAGGTGTTCAAAACTCAAAAGGTTGTTCTCGATGCTTACAAAAACTCAAAAAGCTGTTCAAAAAGCCCCTGGAGGTGCCAATCGTCCACAAACTTGGCAATGAGCTCGATGACATTCAAAATCTAATCGAAGAGATCTCTAATAGCAGGCTTACTTATGGGATCAGTGACCTACAACACAACAGCAAGGAAGAGGCTGATGTCATAATTTCAAAAGAGAGAGCAAGTGAAACAGAAATGGCTGAGGCGGTTTTAAATATTGTGTTGGGCAAGCTTGCTGATGTCATAGTGAAGGAAGCACAGCTCTTGGGTGGGGTCGGGAAGAAAGTGGAACGGCTGCAGCGTGAGGTAACCCGAATTAAGTGTTGCCTGCAAGATGCTGACTTGAAGCAAAAAGGAGATGAGAGGGTGCAAAACTGGTTGAATGAGCTTCGTGATGTGGCCTATCGCATCGAGCACACAATCGACACCTTCTTTCTCGAAGTTGAAGATCACCACCAAAAAAATCCTGGAGGTGTTCAAAACTCAAAAGGTTGTTCTCGATGCTTACAAAAACTCAAGAAGCTGTTCAAAAAGCCCCTGGAGGTGCCGATCGTCCACAAACTTGGCAATGAGCTCGATGGCATTCAAAATCAACTCGAAGAGATCTCTATGAGCAGGCTTACTTACGGGATCAGAGGCCTACCCCTGGAAGACAAAAGCAAGGGAGAGGCAGTCACAATGCCTCTTCGGAGAGTGACTTATTCTGAAGTAGACGAAATTGAAGTTGTAGGCATGCAGACTGACAAGAACAACATTCTGGACAGTGGAAGACAAGACAAGAGCAAGGGAGAGGCAGTCAAAATGCGACTTCGGAGAGCTGCTGATGATGAAGTCGACGAAAGTGAAGTTGTAGGCCTACAGATTGACAAGAACAACATTCTGGAGTTGTTGCGTCCTGAACAAACACCAAGGCTGGCAGTCATAACCATCGTAGGTATGGGAGGTCTAGGCAAGACTACCCTTGCTCATATGGTGTACACAAGGCAAGTGGAGATTTTTCTTTTTCAACTATGTATCAATAATATAAATAATTACAGTAATAATAAGATTTAGTTTAAGTTGCTAATTATAGTAACGATCAACTCGTACTACTGCTACAAATTACGATTTTTCTGATTTAATAGTAATCCTAGTAACTGAATTGTTGAAAATATAATGCTGATATCGTAGTAATACATGGCTGTAACAATCATTATTGTTCAAAATCCTTGCTAGAAATCAATCTAATAATATATATTCTTTGCTTGTCTAAACAGTGCCAGGGCAGATTTCGACTATCATATTATGTTTTCAATCTCTCAGCAGTTCAGTCTAACTGATCTCTTGAGAAAGATGATCAGCAAGTACAACGATTCTGTACCAAAGGATCAGGATGTGGATTATTATCTTGGTGAGCTCAAAAGTTTTTTAAGAAGCAAAAGATATCTGATTATTCTAGATGATGTGTGGGAGGATGATGTATGGAATGTACTCACAGATGTATTGTTTAATGTTAATGAGAACGGGAGTCGAGTTTTGATCACTAGCCGATGTATCGAAGTTGTAAAATCAGCTGAATACCAAACGATACAATATGAACTCAACTTCTTAGATGATAGGAAAAGCCTAGATCTCCTACTCAAAGTGGCTCTCCCTTATCAAGCACCTGATGTAGAATACCCTATCAATCTCCTTGAGCTTGCACACAAATTATCAAAGAAATGTAAGGGTTTACCTCTTGCTTTGAGAGTATTAGGTGGTATCCTTGCAACCAAAGAACTGTCCTACCCTGCATGGGAAAGGGTGCTGCAAACAATGAATTGGCACTCAGATGGTAGTGTTTGCATGCAAATCTTAGCAATGAGCTACGAAGTTATGCCTTGTTATCTCAAGGCATGCTTCCTATATCTTGTTTCTTTTCCTCAAAACTATGTGATTTCTGCAAAAAGCCTGATCAGAATATGGATAGCAGAAGAGTTCATACCACTCGAGGGTAGGCCAACAATACAGATAATGGCGGAGGACTGCCTTGAGCAACTTTCTAAGAGGTTGTATATTTTTCCTTATTTTTTATGAGGCAATTAACTATCTTATATTATTGCAATAAAAATTCCATAAATTAACTACTTCATAAATACACTTTATCACATGTATCGTACACCTCTTTCTCGTTTTATGCATTCTTTCAAATAAATAGCTTCTTCCTAGAAACCTCTGACATGTGCATGTTCTCAATTTGTTTTTAAAATAAATAGTTGAGATTGACTGATCAAAATTATAATTGTTGTGTGAGGGATTAGGATTTAAAAAAAAAAGTTGGAAGTTTTTAATATTATCACAAGTTTTGGACCAACATATATGTACATTTAAAATATTTCTCTTCAAATCTATTGGAAAATTTAAAAAAATTCTTATTTCTAGAATTATGTACAAATTTCATTAATTACATATTGTAATTTCATTGCATCTTACTAATAACATAAATTAATTTTGTCATTCAAGTATGGAACTAATGAGCTTAGTTAGGATATATAAACCATTATTATTACGACTGCAGTAGTTTTAGTATTTCTGACTTGTTTATAAACCACAATTAATGCAGGAGTATGGTTCAAGTCTTAAGCCGACATGCGAATGGCTTGATCAAGCACTTCCAGGTGCATAATATTCTCCGTGAGTTGGCAATGCATGAAGCTGAGAATGAAAACTTTGTCACCATTTTCTCACAGGCATCAGTTGACCGAATGCCAAACAGAAGAATCCGACATGCTTCGCTTCAAGCCCAAGAGAAGAATTCACAATTCATTGAATATGTAGGTTCAACTACCCGTTCTTTACTATTGTTTGTGTCTGAATATTCTAGAACGAGCTTACATTGCTCTAAGTTTAGGCTACTTAAAGTTCTAAAAATTGAGGGTATCCGGGACGGATATGATTTGAAATCATTAGGTGAGTTAATTTTCCTGAAATACTTGGGGTTTACAAAGTGCAATATTGACCTCTCCTCATGTTCGTTTCATCGAATGAAAAGTCTCCAAACTCTGGATGTGCGGCAGACTTTTGGTACGCCGCCATGTGATGACTTTTGGAGGATTAGTACATTGATTCATGTCCGGGATACTAAATACGAGACTTTTTTTGATAGACCAATATCAAAAGCTACCCTAAGCAATCTACACACCCTGAAGTGGGTAACACTTCAAAGAGCATGTGATGTAAAGTTGCCCAACCTCCGTACATTAGGTATTAGAAATATAACTAACGAATGGGATTCAATAACCAATCTACTTCAAACTTTGCCTTTTCTGGTCTCCCTAGGGATCAGTGCATTTGGTTATGCTCTCCCCATGGAGATTATTTCCCCAAAAGCACTCCCAGATTATCAAAATTTGCAATCCTTACACTTGGATGGGGAATGGCCTAAAAATGTCAATGTAGAGGCTAGTTTGTTTCCCCCACACCTCGTTAAACTCACACTTGAATGGTCCCTCCTTAATCATAATCCAATGCCGGAGCTTGGAAAGTTGAAAAGCCTAACAACACTTCGGTTGAGAGATGTCTTTCCTGTCGATTGGGAGGGTCCAATTATCTGTCCAGAAGGATTCCCTGTCCTACAATGCTTGACAGTGAGTGATACCTACATAAAGGAATTGAGGGTGGCACAGGGGGTCATGCCAAAACTTACATACCTCCAAGTAGAAAAAATCACCATGGTGCACCTGCCTCCTGAGCTACAACACGTGAGAGTTGAAACATGATTTTAATATTATTGCTTTGGTCAAGTGGTAATTAGTATCTATCAGTGATCACTTACCTTTTACTTTTCACTTTTTTTTTTTTTTTTTTTTTTTTTTGTGGGGAGAAACATCCATTATTTGTAATATGGTGCAGGGTGCATGTCTTATGAATTCTTTGTGTGTACTTGTAAACATGCATGTAAAGTAAGCCACAAATACGTACAGGTTCCATTAAATTTCCTTTTTGTTTTCTGTACTATTATTCTTTTCACAGACGAACTATAAATATGAAAATTTGATTGCTTTCCTACTTGCTGGGTTGATCTTCATCCTATAATTCTTGTAATCTGTATAGTTTGTCCATGCTTTGGTTATCAGGGTACGTAAAATAATATATGAATCTAGATTGTAAAATGAGTACTAGTGCTAAGATATTATATTAGTGCCAAAACAAAATGCATCCTTTTTTTTTTTTTTAAATATCTTAATTTCTTATGTGTGTGTTATACTTGAATATAATATTTTTTTCAAGTCTCGTAAAAGATTTGGAATGAAGTCATCATGTACATTAGCTTTTCTTTATTATTATCACAGTGTAAATGGAGGAATAAGTAATCACAAAATTATATATAATGTGTTGTTCTCTTACTATATATTTCAGCCGCACAACTTTAATGATAACCTATTTTTAAGATAGGTTTGTTATATATTGTAGTAATGATGATGACTAATGAATTGTTTTTAATTAAGGATATAACTTGACTCCTGTACTTTTGCTTGAATTTGATGAAAGACAATGTTTTTAGATGTGAAATGATGGTGCTGGTAGAAACAAACCTTGTTTTTCATTTGTTTCTCACAAATTTTAAATGCGTATCCAATTTAAAAGGAAAATAAAATTAACAAAACCAGTCAATGAGAAGTCACTAGCTTGTGAAACAAAATAAAAGGTGAAAGATGAAGGAGACGAACAACGAAAAAAAACCCTAAGGCAGCCTTATGAGCATCAGACATATCGGTACTAAAATAGAATGGCATCATTCAACAAAGAAAGAATCAACACATATCCCTCACCCGCTATTTATATATATACACTTCTTCTATTAACAACCCTCTTTTGTAGTATTAATTTGCTTCCCTCTGCCAAATTGTAACCCCAAAACTAATTTCACCAAATTAATTGCCTCTAAGTACACCAAAAAGATACAAATGGAGCACCAAAATAGAAGTAACACAAACAATGAGCACTCTCTCTCTGTACTACTTGTGCGGGGCTGGAGCAAGCCTGTTGCGGATATGGATCTGGTGCCCGCATCCCCATTCTCTGATGGGTCACGTACCGACGACCTCTCTGAGAACTATTGGATCTAGATTCGCTATAGCCGTTGCCAAATGCACGACTTTAAGAAAACGACATGTGAGCAGTTCAGACTTTTGCATATTTAACCTTTTGCAGTTATTTGCAAATTAATTCAATTTTAAGACATTATCAATTTAGTGTAATTTCCAAAATTAAAATACATTACTATTGTCTAAGTGGCAAACTATACACAAGAATATAATAGGACATTATCAATTTGGAAACTATAATGTACCAAGTCTACCGACGGCCGCGCTGAGAACTATTGGATCTGGATTCGCTATACCCGTTGCCAACTGCAGATCTCCACTCATCTCCCTCTGCCTTGATTTCAGCTGCACTACTCTCTGATTAAGAAAAATGGCATGTGAGCAGTTGTGATAAGATCTCAATTATTAACAGTTGGGTTAGTGAAACATTATGAATTTAGTGTAATTTCCAAATTAAAATACGTAACTATTGTCTAAGTGAACAATTTCACGGCTTGTTTTTTTAAGATCATCTCACATAATATTAATACTTTACAAACTCATATAGTAACACTGTACCATAATGTGATATGAGTGGCAGTATGGAAAAATTGGGGTAACTACACAACATGGTGTATCAGTTCGTACGGAACAAAAACTGAAATTGACAAATAGAATTACATACCAGATTCTGAACTGCAATCAGACCAGCTAGCTGCGGCGGCACGGTTGTCATGGACGTTGAACTGGCGAGTCAGCTTTGAGTGGAGGGAAGATTGCTTCAGTTTGGGGCAGGTCAGTAAATTTACAGCCGATCGAAACCAATCTTAGAATTACCTAAAGACACCATAAACATACCCAAAAATTGCGTAAAAATGCGCAAGAAAAAGTTGATGTTGCGGGAAACATTGTATGACATGATGGGTGGCAGAGGCTTCACCAACCTATCCACAATAAAAACCCATCCCAGGAACTGCTTTCCACAAAACATTGTTTGGGGATTAGTAAACCAAATAAAACCCTGCAACGATCCGTAAATTAAACACAAAAACCAATAATTAAAAATGTCAGCAAATGAATACTGGTATTGTTCTGGTACTGAATATGAAAATAGCAGGGCCATGCTCTCCCAAATTCCCTCCATTTACCTCCATTACCTCCATTTACCTCCAGAGCACCACCGCCAGAAATCAAAAGAAAATTAAACAAAAGCATAGGAGGCTATTGATATGTTCCTTTTTCAACCCCATCATTAAGCACAGTATCTAGTAGCATTTCAGCATTTCACATTTGACCAATCTTACATAAACCGTGCATCAGTACATTATAGGTAACTCCTTTGCATCTATTTGAAGTATCTAAACCCCATTTTAACCTCCCCTTTGCGATAAAATACACCGATGACCATGGCATCTCATCAGGAGCCTGGCCTGACCTGGTCAATTCTGATATAAGAGCCGTGTATGCCATGTCATCAGTACATTTGTTTTTTTATCTCCATCGCTGCTTCTAATTGACCCTCCTTGCAAAAACCCATCAATGAGGGTAGTGTAAGTAAGTAACCTTGTCGGGTTTCAACCCATTGAACCTCATGTTCTCCTCCATAAGCTGTTTAACCTCCTTTATATCTCCGGTCTTGCAAAAACCATTGATCAGTGTATTAAATGCATAGAAGGAAAAATCGGAATCGGAATCGGGATCGGCCCCAACCGATCCCGATCCGGGTCGGAAAAATCGGTCGGGATCGGCCGAATCGGATCGGAAAATCGGACTTTTGATTTGTATCAATCTGTGATATAAGTGTTATATATATACAAATGAGTTATGGTATAAATCAAAAACACTTGGATGGTGTGGTGGTAATTTGCTTGGACTCCATTCCAATGATCTAGAGATCGAATCCCAGCTGACGCAAAAAATTTTCAACTTGTTTATATTTGCGTTTCGGTAGGAATTTGACTGGAACTGGCCGGAACGGTCCGAAATTTGACTGGAACTGGCCGAAATATGGCCGAAACTGCCGAAACTGACCGAAATTTGCACTGTCCGCGTAAATCGGTCTGGAATCGGATCGGCACCGTCCGATCCCGCTCCGGAACGGCCAATTCCGCTCCGGAACGGCCGATTTTGCCTTCTATGATTAAATGTGATCAAATCTGGCTTTATGTTTCTTCTCATCATCTCTTCAGGAAACTTTCATCTCCCTTTGTTTGCAATGCCCAATCAATCAATGCAATCAAAGTAACCCTATTAGGAACCAACCCTCTAAGGAGCATTTCAGCAAACAGGTGAGGTGTGTGTATTAAGATCCCAAATTTACAAAATCCCTTGATTAAAAGGGTATAACTAAACACATCAGGCTGGATTCCTTGCTCCACCATTGTTTGTTTGAACTCTAACCCATTACCCAAATAGCCAAGTCTATAATAACCGCCCATCAAGGTATTGAAACTAACGACAATGGGTCTCAACCTCCACTTTGTAATTTCATCGAACACATGACGGACATGCTTAATGTTTCCATTATTCCAGTAATGGTGCATGAGAACATTGAACGATCTTATATGGGGAGAAATTCTAATTTAAGAAGTTGTACGTAGAAAAACCAAGCTCTTTCGGGTGGCTGAGAACGGACTAAATCGGCGAAGACTAGATAGAGCTTCAAAGTATTAATGTTTTATACTTCTCTCTGCCACGCTTTATGAAATTAATTGGAGTGATTTCATTAAATTGGGGTTATGGAATTAATTTATTAAATTAACAACCTTCGTGGTATTAATTCTTGTACATGTATCAAATCATTTTAATTTTTTTCATGTAATTGGAGGATCATATAATTAATTTTACAATCCAACTTTTGAGCTTGTTTGGTGTGTAATTTATGAAACTAATGTATGATTAATTTCATAAATTAAATTTGGGTTTAAAATTTGAGGTGTAAGGGTCTAATGAAATTTGAATTGTGATCCTTTATTTGGTTCAAACATTGTGGGGCGATTTGCTGCCTGAACCAAACCACCCCACTGAGGGGCGGTCAGCTATAAAACCCCCATAAAACTATTTTTTCTCTCTCCTGCACACTCACAACTCATTCCAGCACTACAGCAGCAATACCATTTTGCAACCGGCCAAATCGGTCACAGAAGGGTATGGCACCGGTTGCAAAAGGGTATTGTCAGTCGTAAAAGGCTTAATTCGGTTGCAGAAAGATCGGTCGCAGTTGCTTCGTCTCTGATACCCTTCCCGCTGACGTCACCGGTCGCAGAAGGCTAAGGCGCCAGTCACAGAAGGCTAAGGCGCCAGTCACAGATGACTCTATAGCGACCAATGAGATCGGTCTCTGATGATATATGTTGACGTGGCAGGAAGACCATCAGAGACCGATTTGGCGGTTGCTAATAAGCCAATAATCGGTCGCAGAAGAGTAAGATTTTTTTTTGGGTGTTTGCTGTTATTTTTTTTTTCCCCAATTGGTACAAAATGTACCTAAAATATAACAATCATTAAACCCATTATGTTCATTTATATTTTCCCAGTCCAAATTAGTACGAAACATACCAAACAATTCACAAACAATTCATAAACAATTCACAAGCACCAAACAATTTAAAAGTAATTCATAAGCAATTTAATTGGTACGCACCAAGCAATTCACAAAATGACATAAACAAGAAATATCTAAAGTACTACATAAACATCGAATAACAAATATCTAAAGTACCACATAAAATATCTACAGTACAACATAATAACAAACATAAAATTTCTAAAACTCATCTCCCATATCATCCCCCCTGATCATCAGGATTCGATGCATGGTGCGAGCTAGAACCTCCCTGTGAGAATATAACTAACATTTTTATGATGTCTTTATTGGATTCAAACATACTCAAAAATCGGATTTTGTACCTCATGAGACGAAGAACGTCCCATGCTACGCCTGAACTCTTCCATGAATTGGGTGATCTCTGGTTGAAGCACGCCCAACACCTGACTTGAAATCGCATTTATGTCTTCTTGCCTGAGAGGAGGCAGCGCCAAAGAATATGATTGTGATTGTGATTGCGATTATGCAGAAGACATTTGGGACCCACCTAGATGATACATTGATCTCGTCTTGCCTGAAACATTAAAAATAAGATAATTAATATTAAGTATGTGTATTTTACAATTTTAAGTATGTGTATTTTACCTAGAGCACCGATGCCATAGTTATCGCTGTGAGCATTATTCTGTGTGTTGCCATACCAGATGTCTGCGTTAAAAGAGAGCCAAAGGGCTCGATCAGACCCATACTTTGCGCTCATATCCCGATCGTAGTCTTCCTACAAAATTTATAAAATAAAACAATAAAGTACAACAATGAACAGCTCGTCAGACCACCTGGGCTCGCGCTGGTTTTCATTCTCCTATGATGAATAAACATTTCAACCCAAATAAAATTATCAAGGTTAGTTAGAGTAAACTAAAATTGAAATTAATTGTTTTGATGAAATAAAACATCTTACGAATCTTTGTTAGCTTAAAAGTTCGAGTAAACTGAAAGTGCTTCTGCATGCATCATTAAAAAGTCATTGGTTAGCTTAAAAAGAGACACATTAGGTTGCCAATTTTAAAAAGGAGATTTTACTCACAAAAAACTCGTCCTAGACCTCTTGTTTAGTTCTCTCAAGATAGTCATCAAATTTTGTACACACGTCCATGGTGGGTAATCTAGTTCCCTTAGGATAGTGGAAACGTGCGCATTGTGAGATTATTTTGTTGACATTTTTTGTCGCTATCAACAAATCTCCAACAGAAGATCTGCAAACAAAAATACTTGAAACTACTACAAATGGATAATCCTACATACACAAAAATTCACAGAAAATAAATTTTACCTATAACCGGCCTGACGAATCACTGGTCTGTCCTCCGGCCTTTGTGGCGGCAGGATGTATGCATTTCGGCCACGCGGACGGTGCTTGGATCCACTGGATGATGCCTCCTTCTCCTCTCTGCTCGGCATATCTTCTAGATAATAGTGAGGTTTTAGTGGTCTCTACAAATTAATTAGCATATTTTCTCTCTTTATTTCTTTTCTCTCTGCCCCTCCCTCTCCCACCTCTGCCTCCGCCTCCCTCTCCCACCTCCGCCTCCGTCACTCCATCCCAATCAAGCACGCCTCCGCCGGGTCAGATCCGTCGTGTCTATGTTTCTCTTCCTCATGCAGTAGCGAGTTATTTGTAAAGAACAAAGCTTCATTAATGGTGAATTAGGCCAGTGCGTACTAAGTACTAAGAAATGACAGAAAAACAAATTTTGAAAAAATTAGAGGTATATGAATGAATACTTGATATCTTAGGTATGAATACTTCAACTATATGCATGTATGAATACTTGATATCTTATGTATAAATACTTCAACGTTATGTATGAATATTTCAATGAAGTATGTTTTGTTTCTTTTAAATATTGTTTTTGTTTTTTTTTGTTTGTAACATTTCAATTACATGATCTGTAAAATTTGATAGATTATTTTTGTTTCGACAGTGAAACATGTGGCAACTATTTTTTATTTCTAAAAACTAAAATTGAACTAGAAAGCAATAAAACAATGTTCAATACTATTTGGCTGCTCTTGTAAAATTAATCGAGATATGCACACATGTTTGTAATACTCTTGATACATGAACTATTTACACGTATATGACGAGGTATGAATACTTGCTCGATGAGGTATGAATACTTGCATGATGAGGTATGAATACTTGTGCAACGGACAACTTGAAAGTATGTTATCATGGATCTCATTTGAAAGAGAAAATTATGTGGAAGACGTTCGTGGTTTAAGATTTGCAAAATTCCTCACAGATTATCAAAAATATTGGTTAGATTGAACGGAGAGAAAAAAAACCACCTCTTAAAACGTGTAAAATATGGGTGAGTGATGTGTCCAGTTCTTTTTAAAAAAATACTTGATAGCTTAGGTATAAATACTTGATACATTATATATGACTACTTGATTTATTATAATTAATACTTGCGCGCGCTAGTCATAAAATCTTTCAAATATTAGGCGGTCCCCCAAATAAAAAGTTGCACCCCCCAAGTAGTTAGTAGTTACTCAAGTAGCTAATGACTGGGGGAAAAAATGGGGAAAGGTTACGGGATGTGCATTGGGGAAATGTGCTCCCTAAGAAATAAGTGATTCAGAAGAAAAGAAAATTTAATTTAAAGGTGCCGGTACGGGTACCGGATGTGTACTTCGGTCTAATTTTAGAGGACATTAATTATTTAGTCGAAATCAGCCTTTTTATTCAATGAAATATTTTATATTCCATCCATAGTGATCCACCGAAAGTTTCCTAGATCGGTTATTTGTGTTATATTAGAATTGTGTGTCAGATTTCGCTCCAAAAAATAATATTCATTCAGAATAAATTGAAATTTTACAATGATAATTCCTATATAAGAAACTCACAACAAGTAAAATTTTAATGTAAATAAGTATTTTTTCTCTTAAAACTCTAAACAAATATATAATAAAAACCAACACGATAATGAGAGTTCACATGAGAAAATATGAGGCATATCCGATTGTAATAAAATAAGGATTGAGAATATAATCTTATGATAATTAAACGTGTTGATCGATGATTTGGAATAAATGAAAAGTTGTGGAACATAATCCTCTTTATAGAATAAATATGTTTATTTTTTGCTTATTATGTATTTCTCATGAGGGTTGAAATCTTTATTGAATAAATATGTTTATTTGCTTATTACAATCACATTACAAATTTCAAAACATCTTGAGTTTATTAATGATGTAACGGTTGTGGTGTTTAATTCTTCTGATGTAACTACTTTGACATCTCTATCTTATTCTTCTATTAACATACACATTTTATTTTATTTAATATTGAAATCAAGTGTATGTAGATTTGGCCGATTTTTTTTATCTATGACATAAAAAAATTCGAAAAACCAAAATTTTAGTTTTAAAAATATCAGACTATGGTCAGAAACACCGACAACAGTATGAGGCGGATCTCACCCGACAACAGTACGTGGCAGTTCCGGAGCAGTATTCCACTATGGCAGGCGGATCTCAAAGACAGGAGTTTGAGCATGCAATACAGTCGTTTTTTGGGAAGCCAGCGACGCATCCAGATATCATCCAGGAGGAGGATGCCGATGATAGCACTTTGCCTCCCATGCAGCAACGACATCCGCAGAGAATCACCCCATCTGAGTACCTATAATTTAGATGTTTTTATTTTATCTTATGTTGTTTATTTTATGTTGGACTAATGTATTATTTAGTTTATTATGTTATGTTTGTTTGGTTGTTTCTTGTTTTATAATTTACTTTTAATTGCATGTTTCTTGTTTTTTATTTTTATATATTAATTCCTTTGGATGTTCAATTAGTATTACGTACTTTCACCAACATCACAAAATTAGGATAATCTTCTTTCTTAAAATTTACCCGCTACCACTCGAATAGTTAGAGGTATTGTACCAGCTCACCCTCCCAGTATATTTACCAGTGGTAACGGTATTGTCATTTTCTTTGCCATCATTAGAAGCCCAATCATACTGCTGGGAAAGTCAGGGGTAGTGTCATTTTCTTAGATTTTAGCAATTTGATGTTAAGTTTGGATTTTCGATTCTTTTTATGTTATAGTTAATAAAATCGGTAGATTTGGGGACACACAATGATCTTATGTAAAATAGGCAGAGAACAAAAAGGAAATTTTAGTAATTAATCATAATAATTTAAAAATTAAATTTATAAAAAATTTAACAAGCAATCTCGAAAAATAAACAAGTTAAGACTTTCCGGTAGGTGGTAGGATCGAGCTTTTTCAAATTAGTTTTGAGCTGCATTTTTTATTTATTTGCACATCATATACGTGATGAAACAAACAAATTAACACAGCTGGCATTGGGTACTTGAAACTAATTGAAAATAATAATCTAAACACCATCCTTCACTGAGGGGAAATACGAAATATTCTTGTTGGAGACCATAATCAACGGGAACAAAGTTGGCAGAGTAACATGCATGCATCACTACAATGGTGGGGAACAACATTTCTTGATGAACTACAAGTTATCAATATTAAATTATTAGTTACTTGTTTTTCTCTTCCTCCAACTTTCAATATTAATTTATTGTTCTTAACTCATGTGCATCAATAAATTTATGCATTTGATCTGTACAACTACTACGTTCCATAAACTAAACAACTTTCATGCACCTCTAGATCTGCGCGATTTGGCCGGATCGAAGAACAAATTAACAAGTACAATTATTACCTAATATATATATATATATATTACTGTAGCATTTATTTCCTTATCTCAAAAATCTAAACTCAGTAGTTATATTTATGCAAAGCACGAGAACTATTTCGTGCGAATTGCGATGCGAGAGTAGGTAAGAAAGAGGGCAAATGATTCTCGAAAAATTATTTTAGCACAGAGCGAGCATCCCATAAATTAATTAAATATATTTATGCAAAGCATCCCATCTTTGTTCTTGAACGACAAATATTAATTATTTTATTTTATTTTGTAAATTTAGTAATAAGCTAAGGTTAATAGGAACAATTAACTAGAAGATAATTTGTTCTTTAGTTTTAATACTTTGGAATTTTATCAAATGGTTTGTTCGATTTCTGATGTAAATAATTAATTTATAATTATCATATGAAAATATAAAATTAAAGTATATACCATAACAAGCCTCAATTTGTATGAGCCATGAGTTTATTTGAAAAATAAGTAATTGAATACTAAATATCTATAATATCATGCACAACAACTAAAAATCAAAAGAGAAGAGATGGAAGTCCATATTAATTTTGTATCCAATTATAAAATTTAGAGATTCACGCCAAGTATAATTACTCTTCAATTTATATTATTTTTTGTATGGATGATGCAGATTCAAAATAAAAGTCTACCTAACTATAAGCTAAAAATCCAATGCACGACTTCAGTAGGGGGTGCAAACGGATCCACTTTTGGATACGAATACATATCAGATATTAGACTGATACGTATGGATACGAATTGAATATTACACAGATACATATCATATATCCATAGATGTAAACATATTTTTTTATAGAGGGTTCATTAAAACTGTCGATCTGAACCGCTCAACATGATATTCAAAAACAATGATTTTGTACATATCTTAAAAAATAGTAAATTTTTTTTTAAATATAAAATTTGGTTTCCAAGCAAATTTTAATATGAAGAACACATTGAGCAGTTCAGATCGAAAGTTTTGGTCTTTGAAAACTGAGATATAGAATGTAAGACACAATAAGACATGAAAGACATGAGGCATTTGAACCCTCCTTAAATAATATAAATCAAACTATATGATATATATTAAACTATGTTAAACTAGCAAATGCATAATATATACTCAAATGTTCTTAATTACTTAAATAAATGAACAAATAATTCTATAAATATAGACGGACCTCATCAAGATATATACTTTTAATTTGTACAAGTATATATAGTCCATTTATATTTATCTGAGTCAAAATGATTTAGCAGCCTACATGAACTTTAAGATAGAGACTGAGAAAGACCCCATCTGATTTTTTTTTTCTCTCTCTTATGATCTGATTTTGTTTTCCACAATACATGTTCGTTGTCTAGGTTCTTGGATCTAGAGTTTTAAGTCAATTCCTGATGAACAGCTAACGAATGGGGAACAGTCAATTCCTGATGAACAGCTAACGGATGGGGAACAGCGATCCGTATTTTATGACCAGTACGAGACAACATTCCTACGGTCCACACAAACAGACATATGTGCAAAACAGCTCAAAGAGACAAAGTGAGCACAACAGCTTCAAGTAGGTGACCAACACAGGGTCTAAGTTCAGACAATCCCTGGCTTCACTCTAATCTCACAATGGATCAATTTAGGTGAAGTATATTTGAGGTTGCTGGAAAGATAATTGAAGTTTAGGCACAAACAACAATGGACTAGGCTAAATATCTCAAAAGGATTCTAAAGTGTAAGGTTTGTGAGGGTATTCTCTCGTCAACTTAGATAGATGACAAAGCCCACTAAATATCTACAACTATTTTTCTTGCGCCTAGTTTCCAGTATTGACCAGGCTCGGTTGTTTGAATTTTGAATTGGACTTCTAACCATTCACAGGCTAGACTCGGGTGGTCTCAATCTCAAATCTACTTTATCATACTTTTGGATAAATAAAAATAACAACATAAAATGGTAAAGTGTGATATTTATAATCTTCATGATCTTGATCTTTATGACCTTCTGTAATCTTCATGATTCAGTATCTCTTCAATATCTGATATTTCAAATGGCTCGTGTGAATCTTCCATCAGACCATTTCACCAAGTCATTCTGTGTAGCTCAAGGAGATCATGTAACTGATGCACCAAAATGGCACTACTACTTTTAAATATTTATAAATCCTAATTTCTACTTATGTAAAGATCACAAGCGCATGATCCTACTGTATAGTATGATTGAGGTGTTGATCCACAGGGATGTGTATTAGATTTTAAATAATTTTCACTAGTCTAGGTTATCGAGGGTTTCTAAAAGTTTGATGCAGTGGCACTAATTGCAATCAAGGTTATGGTTAAACAGTAATTAGAGGGCCTCTAAGGTTCAGGTTCTATAATTCATAATTATGCAAAGTATAAATTTCAACGTCTCTCTACATCGCATGCAACATTGTCACTGTCGCATGCGGCCTAGATTGTCCCATAGCTACCCCACATATGGCATTGTCACTACTCGCAGGGCGTGCTGGGTGTTTGCTTATGCAATTTGAAAGGTTTTCCGATCTTGCGATCGGCTTCTGGACTACCAAGACTGGAGTATTTTAGGTACACAATTATATTTTTTTCCCTATACTACCCCGTAGTTGAAATATTCCAAAGACCTTACTTAATCTAAGTACTTCCTAATATAATCTAAATGTAGAATTTACACTATCCTGCCAAGGAAGCCCACTGGGTTCTAACCCTAGTATTTGAAATGCTGCCAAGCCTCGTTAGCCGAAGTGCCTATAGTACTTACATGCATTATCCTACTCACACCAAGATACAATGACTAAACATATATTGGTATGTGAAGGGTCATTGGCATATAGTAGACAGAATTATGTATGCAAGGATGTAACAAAAAGGAATTTAAAATATAAAGGAAACTCAAATCATCATAAACAAAACATAAACATATACTAAAACATAATTAAGAATTTAAGTACAATCCTAACCCTAGAGATGAGAAGTTTAGCTTCTCATGGCCATAACAAATTAAAAGAAATAAAATAAGAAGAACATAAATTACAACCCAATTGAAGATGGAAGAATCTCTCCCTCCTTAGATGATGTTTTTTTCTCTTGCTTGACATCCGATGCCTACCCTTCTTTCTCTAAGTAACTCTCTAATCTAACCTAGCAATGATGATTGCTAGTCTACTATACTGGACTTGACACAATTAAACACGCACACTAAATCCTATTACAAAAGAGGTATTTATAACCTTCCTAAATGAGAGGCGAAGTAGTAGAAGTAGTGGAGGTGGTGTAAACTTAGAGTGCACTCCGAGTTGGATTGATAAAGCCAAAAATAGATATGATAGCTTGGCTCTGATGCAAACGTGTCCTTTTAGAAGGCCCATTAAGAAATTGCCTATTTTTAGGACAGTCCACGGATCGTGAGGCATCAGGGTATGCCGCATGCGGCATAGAAGAAGTCGCACGACTTCCTAACTTAGCGGATTTTCTTATATTTTCGTCATTTCACATGTTGTGCACTTCGTGTGAGATGTTGCATGCTCCATGCAGTGTCTCATTTTGACGCCTTATTCAGAAATCGCCTAAATATGACACTTTTGCTATGTTTTTGCCTTAAATACACAACTTTATCAAAAACCTGCCAAAAATCCTTAAAACACGTTTGAGGTAAATAAATCGGAAAAATAGCTACTTTGCATTCGCTTTTTGCCATTTTTCAGAAAAATATAGTGATTTTCTCTACATATTTTGGCTTCATCAGTAACAAATTATCTTATTCAGCTTGTCACGTTCGACTTGTCATGATATGCACGTTGACTTGCTTCGACCTTCGGATGCACCTTATCGCACCAACTTGTCATGATATGTATTGTTGACTTGCTCTGACTTTCGGTCGTAAAAACTCAACCTGCATACATCTTAAACAGAGAAACTGTAAAATTTAATGTTTATATGTTTTGCAAATTAGTCAAACAACACAGAAGATTGCTTACAATAACACATTGTTGATATCTAACTCTAACTACCTATCTATACCTCCAACATGTAAAAGATGGGTGGGTGATAAGAGAATTTTCTTTTTTTAATGTAAGTGTTGGTACCTTTATGTGCAAGTGTTGATATATAATATATCAAATATTTATATCTATCATATCAAGTGTGAGCGAAAAAAATAACAAGTGAAAATTCAACTTGATAAAAAACAAAAGTTACAGAAGTTCGAAAAAGAAAAATTGGTTGGGGAATTTTTGAGAGACTGGAGACAAAAAACTAGATAATTTGTCAAAGAAAAATACTATAAGAAGACTAATAAGGTCGACAAAAGTGAAATCTTGTGATCTTTTAGAGAAGTCCAGAGATAAATATAACCCCTAATGAAATTCAATATTTTTTATTAATTATAACCAAAATATATCGGAAAAACAAACCTCAATATTTGTGAGTCATTAGTTTATTTTTAAAAATATGTAAAATCTATATATAGAATATCATGCGTAACAAATAAAAAACCTCAAAAGCAAAGATGGATGTCCAGTTGCATGTGTTATCCAATCTATATAATTTTGAAAATCACGCGAAGTATAATTACTCTTCAGTTAGTATTATTTTATGTGTGGACGATGCATATTCAAAATCAAACGACATAAGTGTAAGCATAAAAAATATGACTTAGAGTCCTTTTTTCACTCAAAGAAAAACTTCATATAATTTAATGATCACCTACGGCCAAAATATATCTGTAAAAAAATAAAAAAATTATATTTTGTTGGATCCACGAAATTAGGATCACCTACGACCAAAAGGATCAAAACATAAAAAAAAAAAACGAAGTACAACTGCCAACTAATTAAGAATGAATGGAAAAAATTAATGATTCTCGAAAATGGTATCAGATCTATTCTAAAAATTAAATTTGGTTATATCATGAGTTTTTTTTCTATAACAAACTTGTGAAATGAGTTATTGAGTTTTGAGGAGGGTTCCAATGTCTCGTGCCTTTCATAACTCATCATACCTCATATTTCATATTTTCATTTCAAAATCTAAATCGTTGATCCGAACGCTCAACATGATATCCATATTAAAATATGCTTGGGGTTGAAATTTTATACTTTTTAGATTTTTTTTTAGATTTTTTAAGATGAGTAGAAAATCACTTTATTTGAACGGTCTAAAAACAGTGATTTAGTACCTATCTTAAATAATAGTAAAAATATTTCAAAAATTATAAGATTTCATCTCCAAGCATATTTTAGTATGGATATCATGTTGAGTGGTTCGGATCAACATTTTGGACTTTGAAAACAAAAATATGAAATATGAGATATGATGAGGTATGAAAAATTTGAGGTATTGGAACCCTCTTCTTCACTTTTTCAGGTTTGTTTAAAAATGCATTTTCTCAAACCTAGAGCCCATTAAATTAATTGTGGCCTCGATTTCAAAAAATTTAAAAACTATACATGCATGTGCTATCATGTAAGATGCTTTTGAGATGAAATGTCTCTTGGCCTCTTATATCGTGTTTATATTCTAATTTTCTAATCAAGATCAAACTTGCAAAAGGAAACCATAAATTTGTAATCAAATTTGAACCATCCACCTAATTTGATTTTAGATCAAAAACAAAAACAAAAAATATTATTAAATATCACAGTTAATTTGATGTCATTATTTAATGACAAATAAATTTACATGTTATAAAATTATTCTATTATTAATGATAATGACATCAGAGTTGGACTCCTCTAACCATTAATTTGATAGTAAATTAGGACACGTTGAGCTCTTCAAGTTGGCCTTTTATAAAATAATAATAATAATAAATCCAAACAAAATGGAGAGCTTGCCTCTTGGAGACTTCAAAAGAATATACATATCCCAGAGAAGTTGTACAAATACTATAAAAGTATTGTATCATGTACAATAATTCAGTAGAGCACTATCCACATTTTATAGAAGAAATAAATGCAATTTTAAATAAGAATTAATAATATCCTCTTACATTGAATCACATTTCAAAAGACAGCGAGAGAGAGCAATGGCTGAGGTAGTTGTGGAGTTTGTACTCAAGAACCTCGCTGATTTCATAGTGAAGGAAGCACAGTTCTTGGGTGGGGTTGGGGAGAAAGTCGAACGGGTGCAGCGCGAGCTCACTCGAATCAAGTGCTGCCTGAAAGATGCCAACTCAAAAAAAAAGGGAGATGAGCTAGTTCAGAATTGGCTGAATGAGCTTCGCGATGTGGCCTATCGCATCGCGGATGCAACCGACACCTATTGTCTACCAGTTGAAGATCACCACCAAAAAGAGGCCAGCAGCTTTTTGCAAAAACTCAAGAAGGTGTTCAAGAAGCCCAGGACGCTTCCTAACCTCCACAAGCTTGGCACTGAGCTCGATAAAATTCAAAATCTACTCCAAGAGATCTCTGAGAGCAGGGACCGTTATGGAATCAAAGACCAGCCACTGGAAGACAAGAGCAAAGGAGAGGCAGTCAGAATGCCTCGTCGAACAGCTACTTATTCTGATGTAGACGAAAATCAAGTCGTAGGCATGCAGGCAGACAAGGACAACATCCTGAAGCTGTTGCATCCTGAGAAAACAACAAAGCTGGCAGTCATAACCATCGTGGGTCCTGGCGGTCTAGGAAAGACTACCCTTGCATGTATGGTATACAAAAGGCAAGTGTAGTTTTTTTTTCCACTATTTTTCAATGATATATGTAAAATAATTACAATAATAAAAATAAGAGTTTGCCTAAGTTAGCTGCTACATATGGAAACGATCAACCAGTACTACTGTTCCAATAAAAAATAAAAAAAACTAGTACTACTGTTATAAATTACAATTTTGAAGATCTAATATTAATCCTAATAGCTCAATTGCTCAATATAAAATCCCGAGATCGCAGCAATATATGGCTGCAACAACCACTATTGTTCAGAAACCTTGCTAGAAATCAATCTAATAATATCTTCTTTTCTTCTCTAACCAGTGCCAAGGCAGATTTCGACTATCATATAAAGTTGCCGATATCTCAGCAATTCAATATGCGTGATCTCTTGACAAAGATGGTAAGCGAGTTCAACGATTCTGTACCTAAGGATCGAGATGTGGGCTATTATGTTGGTGAGCTCAAAAGTTTTTTAAGTGGCAAAAGATATCTAATTATTTTAGATGATGTGTGGGATGAGGATCTATGGAATGAACTCAAAGATGTATTGCTTAATGCTAATAAGAATGGGAGTCGAGTTTTGATCACTAGCCGGTCAATCGAACTTGAAAAATCAGCTGAATACCAAACGATACAATATGAACTCAAGATCTTAGATGATGGGAAAAGCCTAGATCTCCTCCTCAAAAAGGCTCTCCCTCATCAAGAACCTGATAAACAATACCCTACCGATCTCCTCGAGCTTGCAGGCAAACTATCAAAGAAATGTAAGGGGTTACCTCTAGCATTGGTAGTATTAGGTGGCATCCTTTCTAAACAACCGTCCTATGCTACATGGGAAAGGATGTTGCAAAACATGAATTGGCACTCAGATGGCAAGGATTGTATGCGAATTTTAGCAATGAGCTACGAAGATTTGCCTTACTATCTAAAGGCATGCTTCCAATATCTTGCTTTTTTCCCTGAAGACTATGTGATTTCTGCAAGATGTCTGATCGGAATGTGGGTTGCAGAGGGATTCATACCACTCGAGAATAGGCCAACAATGGAGATAATGGCTGAGGACTGCCTTGAGGAACTTGCTAAAAGGTATACATAAAATTGTTTTTTCTTATTTTTTATGAGGCAACCATACAATATTCTTGCAAACTTTACTTTCGCAAATTACTACTTCATGTAACACATTTTACGTATACTTTATATTTATACTATAATTTTATTATAGAATAGAGTAAAATAAGTAGAGAGCTTCCATAAAAAGTATATAAAAACAAACAAAAAATCTAGTAAAGTGTAGTACAAGATGAATAAAAATAAGCTACGATGCCTGATTATACTCTTAATTGCAAGATATATTATTTTCCAATATATATATATATATAAAAGTTCCTTCACTTTTTTCAACATGTATCATACCAAGTGCATGTTCTTGGCTTTTCTTAATAGAGTGAACGAACGATTCTTTTCAATTAGGTATCTTTCACTTGTGTTGTAAAACAAACAAAAAAATAGTAGATACGATTTGATAGTAAAACACGGCTCTAAGAATACTTAAAATCGAAATTTGATGTTTAGGAGATTGAGTGTGTAAAGTTATAATTTTTGCGTGAGGGATTCGAAATAAATAAAGTAGTTTGAATATTTTAAATTTTATTCCGAATTCTCAACCAACGTATATGTACATTAAAATATTTATTTTCAAATGTGGAACAAAATTTACAAAAGTTCTTATTTCTATTGTTACGAACAAATTTCATGAATTGCATTTTTAATTTCAATGCATCTTAATAATCAGCACAAATTAATTTTGTCTTTCAATTAATGTACAGGAACTAATAAGTCTAGTAAATTAATCAGCATAAATTAATTTTCTCTTTCAATTTGTATAGGAACTAATGTGTCTAGTTAGGATATATAACCTTTGTAATTATGACTGCAATACTTTCAGTATTTCCTAACTTGTTTATAAACCAAAATTAATTCAGGAGTATGGTTCAAGTATTTCCTAACTTTGTAATCATGACTGCAATACTTTCAGTATTTTTAATGTTATTCGAAATTATAGTCGTACATATATGTACATCAAAATATTTCTCTTCAAATCTAGAGCAAAATATACAAAACTTCTTATTTCTAGATTTATGTACAAATTTCATTACTAATTGCATATTTAAATTCCATTTTATCATAATAATCAGCATAAATTATTTTATCTTTCAATTTATATAGGAACTAATGAGTTTAGTTAGGGTTTATACACCTTTATAATATATATATATTTTTTTTGTCAGACATAACCTTTGTAATTATGTCTGCAATACTTTTTGTATTTCTTAAGACTTAATTGGTTTATAAACCAAAATTATTTCAGGAGTTTGGTTCTAGTATTAAGCCGATCCACGAATGGTTTGATCAAGCACTTCCAATTGCATGATATTCTCCGTGAGTTGGCAATGAATGAAGCCGGGCATGAAAACTTTGTCACGGTTTTCTCACAAGCTTCGGCTGACAACAAGCCCAACAGAATAATCCGACGTGCTTCACTTCAAGCCGAAGAGAAGAATTCACAATTCATTGAATATGTAGGTCCAAATACCCGTTCTTTATTTTTCTTCGATACAAATAGATATTTTAAAACGAGCTTAGATTGCTCTAATTTTAGGCTACTTAAAGTTCTAGTAGTAGTGGGTTTCAGACATGAAAACGAATTAGTATTAGAATCGTTAGATGAGTTGATTCACCTGAAATACTTGGGGCTTATTGGCTGTAAAATTAAGCTCCCCTCTTTTCATGGTATGAAAAGTCTCGAAATTCTGCACTTGGATGGGCATGGAATTTGGGAATATGATGGGTTATGGACAATTAGTACATTGAGGCATGTACTGGTTGTTGGCTTGCAATTCGTGCGTGGAATTCCTCAACTACCAAAGGGTACCCCAGTAAGCAATCTACAGACCCTGAAGTGGGTAAACTCTTCGGATGTATGGGATGCCAATTTGCCCAACCTGCGTAAATTAGGTATTATAAATTATTCTAAAAAATGGGTATCAATGACTAATCTATTTCAAACATTACGCAACCTGCGTAAATTTGAAATTGATTGTGCTTGTTTCGAAATTCCGATGGAAATTGTTTACCCAAAAGCACTCCCAAATTATCAGAATTTGCAGTCCTTAAACTTATGTGGTAAATGGCCTAAAAATGTCAATGTAGAGGCTAGCATGTTTCCACCACAGCTCATTAAACTCTCCCTTGACTCATCCGAACTTAATCATAATCCATTCCCGGAGCTTGGAAAGTTGAATAGCTTAAAAAAGCTGTACTTTTCAAGTGATATGTCAAGTGAGGGTCCAATAATCTGTCCAGAAGGATTCCCTGCCCTACAACACTTGAAAGTGATTGATGAGAACATCAAGGATTTGACGGTGGCACAGGGGGTCATGCCAAAGCTTACATACCTCCGAGTATATGACAACACCGAGGTGCATCTGCCTCCTGAGCTACAGCACGTGACAATTGAAAGAGGGTTATCAGAGTGACCACCTACGTATTCCTTTCACATTTTTTTTTGGGAGAAACGTGTATTATTAGCAATATATGGGGCAGCGTGCATGTATATTATTCCATTTAATTTGCTTTTTGTTTTCTGTATTACTGTTCTTTTCACGGACGAATTATTTGAAAATTTGATGGCATTAATTTGGACGTGCTGGTGTACGTTGATCTTTATACTTTAATTCTTATATTTTTTTTTTCCTGCTTTGGCTATCTTGGTGCGTACAATAATAAATGCATCTAGATTTTGAAATGAGTACTGGTGCTAAGATATATTAGTTTTAAAAATGTATTTTTAAATTATTTTTATGTTTGTCTTCTATTTGAATATTGTATTTCTTTCAAGTCTCGTAAGAGATTTGTTATCAAGTCGTCATGTGATTTACCTCTTCTTTATTATTATCACAGCATTAGAGGAGGAATTGGTAATCACAAAAATTATAATCTATTTTAAGGCAGAATTGTAGGTTTGTTATTGTAGTAATGATGATGACTAATGAATTCTTTTTATGGAGATCACTTGACTCCTCTATTTTTGCTTGAATTTGAAAAATAAGGTTTCTAGAATTGAGATGATGGTGGTGGTACAAACGAATCTTGTTTTTTT
Organism: Carex kokanica; assembly: GCA_025461125.1. Lineage (NCBI taxonomy): Eukaryota > Viridiplantae > Streptophyta > Magnoliopsida > Poales > Cyperaceae > Carex > Carex kokanica. The sequence continues at coordinate 668,417 of JAJGRX010001217.1, read as the reverse complement.
TTTTTTTGTTTCTCCCAAATTTGAAATTTCTATTTTTTCAAGATGTCAAATTAGAAGATTAGCAAGATCTCGTCAGAGCATTGATTGATTAATATTTTTCTTTTAGGAAATTTTGCATTTCTTTTGTAGAGAATTAATTTGTATGTGGAATTATTGTTTAATTTTAATGTCTTACTAGAACCAATTATTGTTTCATATTTTAACTTGTAGTTACATAGCTGATGTAACAACTCTTTGATGAATTAAGTATGGGCAACACCTCTATTTTCATAAAAAAAAATAAACTTCTATTTCGCACTATGTCTATACAGCTTTCCGATATAAAATAAGTTGTAAACCATCGAAATGCTCTCAATTGATTTTTCACTTGTCATTTTTCATTCCATTCCTGGATGAAACATAATACATGGACAACAATTAAGGTGATAATTCAAATTTTTATTAAGGATAAATTGGTCTAAAAAAATCAGCTTCAGTGTGCAAAGCTGGGGGACTCTGAATTCTTCTATTTAAATATTTTAGGAATAAAAACTTTTTGCCAACAAAAATTAAGAAATAAAAAAGGATGAAGTACATGTAAACTATTAATTTAACCAAAACCACAATTGTGATAGCTTCAATAGGATTCCTTGAGATTGAAAAGAGAAAATAAAAATGTTATGAACTGAATTGCTAAATTGAATAATAAAACTGGAAATATATATTTGGATTATTGAAGAGTAAACCTCTATTTAACAAGGAAATTGGAAAATAACAATGAAATTTGATAAAAGTTTAGGACGTTGATACATGAGCGATAATGAAAAAGGGAGCGGTTAGGCAGTTGAGGCCCCCATTAGGCATCTCTGGCCCAATTTGCACAGCTCCCTTCTTTTCAATACTGGGCCTTTAGGCCCAACGGTGAATCTCTCTTCTTCTTTACCTGACTCACAAAGTCAAATCTCCCTTCAATAGCTACTCCCAAATCGAGTATCGCTAATGCAGACAGAATAGAAATGATGCTTGGTGGGCAAGAAAAAAAATAAAAAAATATATTTTTCAGCCTAAGGAAACCAATATATATTTTTTATAATAAGTGTGTACACCCCCCGACAATTTTTTTAAATATAAATAAATAAACAGATTTTAAGGGAACAAGTATCTATTGCGTTGAATTTCCAAAAAAACACTTCCACCGAAGCAGTGCCTCAGTGGAAGGAGAAATGTGTGCCTCAACACTCAATAGAAACTTGTTTTATTCCATCCTCCACTGAGGCATAGGTACTGTCTCGGTGGAGGTGTTTTGGAAAATCCAACATGATAGATGCTTGTTCTCTTGAAATCAGTTTATTTATTTCTACTTTAAAAAAAAAATCCAACGTGATAGGTGCAAACAGATTGGATACGGATCGGATAGTGGTAAAACCATATTTGTATCCATATTTATTTTTTGAATACGGATACGGATATTAAACGGATACGAATACAGATCAGATATTAAACAGATATGAATACGGATCAGATAATAACGGATACGAATACGGATATAATTCAGATACCTAATTCATATATTGTAACAAAATTAACATACTTTTTAATTATATTTTTCTCATTAAAAAATAAAATACATATATAATACAGATCGGATATTAAACCAATATAAATACGAATACGGATATTAAACGGATACAAATACAGATCAGATATTAAACGAACATAAATACAGATCAGATAATAACGGATACGAATATAGATATAGATATAATTCAGATACCTAATTCATATATTGTAACAAAATTGACATACTTTTTAATTATATTTTTCTCATTAAAAAATAAAATACATATATAATTCAGATAACAAAATAATTTTTTAAATAGTGACATTTTTCCTTCATTTATTTGTATTTCTTTTTTTCTTTTTCTTTTTTGTAAGTCGCTGATTTAAAATACAGCAGATCAAACTTTGATTCATTACAATTCAAAACTAATTAATTAATCAGTTAATCAATTTAGATATAAAAATTGAAAACCACCGCAGTACACTATCAAATAAATACTATCTAGAGAAACATTTGAGACCATCTATAGAAATATTTATTTTATGCCCCCAAACGGCTGAGGAAAGTTTCACCAAATTGGTCCTCTGACAACTTTTAATTTATTTTAGGGAGAATTTCATATATACCACTCAAAAATTATAAAATTACGTATTTACCAACCAAATTTCTATAATTACGTATTTACCATCTAAAAATCTAATAACTCACATATTTGCTCAATTAATCAAAATTTAGATTAATTAGAGATTAATTAAGTTTAATATTATAAAGAATATAATTAATACTTGAATTAGTCTCTTCCCCTTCAACGTACGTAATTCTTCTTTTTTTGACGCGACATTTCCTTTCTACGGTAAAAATTATCGTTCTCTCTCGCCTCCTCCTCTCTAAATCTGCAAAATCTAGGGACTACAGAATCTAGGGACCATCTCTTTTGGGAATGTCAAATGGCTCGAGATTTTTGGAGGGGTCTGCTAGCTTCGGTAAACGTACCGGCCCCGAGAGGTATGCGAACCGCTGCTGGCGCTTGGTGGATAAGTAGGAAAACACTATTGGGTCAAATGAAAACAAGATGGGATGTGGCCTGGGTGGCGGGAGTATGGTCGCTGTGGAAGGAGAGAAATAGAAGGATTTTCTCACAGGACCACAGGGTGGTGCAAACACTAATCAATGAAGCAACTGAACAAACATTACTGTGGATTACCAACTGTTAGTAAGAGATGGGTGCGAGGGAGAATGGGAACTAACGACCACTCCAGATCATTTACCGTACTAATTAGTATTTTATTTACGAGCTGAGTTTGTGTTTCTGTATAGGAGTTACCCTCCTGAGGGAGAATGTAAATAACTTTTTATTATTAATATATTGACAGCCGGCAACTTGCCAACTGTCCTTCAAAAAAAAAAAAAAAAAATTATACAACTGCTTCTTGGGTTTGTGTGTAGCTACCGACACTTCTTAATGCAATATGAATTCAGAAACAATCAGTGAAATTAGATAAAACAAATTTGTGACTGTCCTTACAAGATCAAATAGCTCATCTTCCTTTCATGGGTGGGCACTAGTTCCATTGTTTATTGATTCTTTATTCAATATCTCTTGCATATGCTCCACATACTCGCTATTCCGATAGTCATCTTTCACTATATATTTCCTATACTTCAAGTCACATAAAATAGAACATCTTTTTTCCTGCCAAGGGAACCATGAGAGTTGAACAACGTTAAGCAATTTACTATGGTAAAACAAAATTCAATACGCAAAATGGAACTGAAGAGCTCCTTAACAAATATTTGATACACAAATGAACTGGAAAATCCTCAAGTAAATAAAGGAATAAATATTCATATCCATCAGAAATTCAAATTATTTCTTATTTCCCCATCATGAAACACCAATATTTATTTCATCCAATCCAAACTAAAGAAGCTCTTATGTATTGCGTTGTCTTGCTTGACTGCTAGTCTACACTAAAAGTTATTTTGTTTTATTATTCTTTTTTAAATTGACTATTGACCCTCAGTTCCATAGTAGATAAGTAACTAGGAAAGAACAACTATTTATGCGCTAAATGAGAAGATGAGCATAGAATAGTAATTTCAGTTTTCATAAAATGGATAACAACATCAACTATCATCGTATTATCCCAATTAGATGAGCACAAAAACTATAGCATACCTTCATTTGCCTCAGAGTATCTTTTAAATTCTCAATTTCTTCCTTAATTTCTTTCTTTTTTTTAATCTCTTGCTGGGCTTGTTCAATTTCGTATACCATTTTTGGGTTTAACTCATACTGATGATGTTTCACAAAGTAAAACATATAGTTCCGCTTTTGTGTTCCCTCGGTCCTTGCATCTACTCCATGCACTGAAACCATGTCGGCTTGTTCGTCTTGCCCTGAAATTTGACCGGTTTCCGTCTCACCGCCTGTGAAATTCTCCTCTCCGGTCGCTTCGAGTAATCTTTCCCTTGCATTGATCACCAGTTGCTCCATGTTGATGAGGTTCGCTGGGCAAAACAATTTTTTATATCAACACTTTTGTTCTAATTTTTGGCTGAAAATTCTCCATCAGAGAAAATATCAGTTTCTTTTAAACCACAGCGAATTCGTTACAAATGAAAAACAGATTTAAGTAATACCAGAATCAGGTTTAACTTAAAATTAAATAATAAACAAACCTGTTTCAAATGAAAAACATGTGGACAACGATGAATTGGTTCAGGGAAAAAAGAACAACACAACCGGATTACCGGAATCATGTGAAGAACAAAGTCCTATACTCGTATCGCCGCTTGAAAAATAGACGAATGATTTAGAATTTCTTTTGCTCCCATCAAATTTTTTTTAAAATAACAAAATTTCCCATAAAAACATCATAATATTCAATATTCTCGTAAAAACTTTATATTTTAGTCAATTTCCCTTTTCTTTATTTAACAATCTATTTAGTTTATTATGTTATGTTTGTTTGGATGTTTCTTGTTTTATAATTTACTTTTAATTGCATGTTTCTTGTTTTTTATTTTATATATTAATTCCTTTGGATGCTCAATTAGTATTACGTACCTTCACCAACATCACAAAATTAGGATAATCTTCTTTCTTAATATTTACCCAAAAAATAAAAATTTACCCGCTACCACTCGAATAGTTAGAGGTATTGTACCAACTCACTCTCCCAGTATATTTACCAGTGGTAACGGTATAGTCATTTTCTTTGCCATCATTAGAAGCCCAATAATACCGCTGGGAAAGTCAGCGATAGTGTCATTTTCTTAGATTTTAGCAATTTGATGTTATGTTTGGATTTTCTATTCTTTTTATGTTATAGTTAATAAAATCGGTAGATTTGGGGAGACACAATGATCTTATGTAAAATAGGCAGAGAACAAAGAATAAATTTTGTAATTAATCATAATAATTTATAAATTAAATTTATAAAAAAATTTACAAGCAATTTCGAAAAATAAACAAGTTAAGACTTTCCGGTAGGAGGTAGGATCGAGCTTTTTCAAATTAGTTTTGAGCTGCATTTATTTATTTATTTGCACATAATATACGTGATGAAACAAACAAATTAACACAGCTGGCATTGGGTACTTGAAACTAATTGAAAATAATAATCTAAACACCATCCTTCACTCGAAATATTCTTCTTGGAGACCATAATCAACGGGAACAAAGTTGGCAGAGTAACATGCATGCATCATTACAATGGTGGGGAACAACATTTCTTGATGAACTACAAGTTATCAATATTAAATTATTAGTTACTTGTTTTTCTCTTCCTCCAACTTTCAATATTAATTTATTGTTCAATACATCAAGTCGGCATTCTAATATATTATTAATAGCTATGGATGAGTACGAATCTTAATAAACTAAACATTTTTTATATATATATATATATACAGTACTACGTTCCATAAACTAAACAACTTTAATGCACCTCTAGATCTGCGCGATTTGGCCGGATCGAAGAACAAATTAACAAGTACAATTGTTACCAACTATATATATATATATATATTTTTACGGTAGCATTTATTTCCTTATCTCAAAAATCTAAACTCAGAAGTAACATTTATGCAAAGCACGAGAACTATTTCGTGCGAATTGCGATGCGAGAGTAGGTAAGAAAGAGCGAGCATCCCATAAATTAATTAAATATATTCTTGTAATTAGACTTAGCATCAGTTTGCATTCCGACCTGCTTGCTCGCCTATATAGACCATCTTACTTTGCCTATCATAGTCACCTGAACTACCTATAATAATATCCTCTTACACTTGTGTGAACATTTCAAAAGAGAGAGCGAGAGAGAGTTTTGATGTTCTATAATCTTATAATAATATGATTGCATATGCATGAAATGAATGTGTTTTGATGTTCTATTTGTAAAATATAATAAATTAATTATCATATTAGTATTTGTTCGATTGCAGATGTAAATAATTAATTTATAATTATCATATGAAAATATAAAATTAAAGTACCATAACAAGCCTCAATTTGTATGAGCCATGAGTTTATTTGAAAAATAAGTAATTAAATACTAAATATCTATAATATCATGCACAACAACTAAAAATCAAAAGAGAAGAGATGGAAGTCAATATTAATTTTGTATCCAATTATAAAATTTAGAGATTCACGCCAAGTATAATTACTCTTCAATTTATATTATTTTTTGTATGGATGATGCAGATTCAAAATAAAAGTCTACCTAACTATAAGCTAAAAATCCAATGCACGACTTCAGTAGGGGTGCAAACGGATCCACTTTTGGATACGAATACAGATCAGATATTAGACTGATACGTATGGATACGGATTGAATATTACACAGATACATATCATATATCCATAGATGTAAACATATTTTTTTATAGAGGGTTCATTAAAACTGTCGATCTGAACCGCTCAACATGATATTCAAAAACAATAATTTTGTACATATCTTAAAAAATAGTAAATTTTTTTTTTAAATATAAAATTTGGTTTCCAAGCAAATTTTAATATGAAGAACACATTGAGCAGTTCAGATGGAAAGTTTTGGTCTTTGAAAACTGAGATATAGAATGTAAGACACAATAAGACATGAAAGACATGACGCATTTGAACCCTCCTTAAATAATATAAATCAAACTATATGATATATATTAAACTATGTTAAACTAGCAAATGCATAATATATACTCAAATGTTCTTAATTACTTAAATAAATGAACAAATAATTTTATAAAAATAGACGGACCTCATCAAGATATATACTTTTAATTTGTACAAGTATATATAGTCCATTTATATTTATCTGAGTCAAAATGATTTAGCAGCCTACATGAACTTTAAGATAGAGACTGAGAAAGACCCCATCTGATTTTTTTTCTCTCTCTTATAATCTGATTTTGTTTTCCACAATACATGTTCGTTGTCTAGGTTCTTGGATCTAGAGTTTTAAGTCAATTCTTGATGAACAGCTAACGGATGGGGAACAGCGATCCGTATTAATTTTATGACCAGTACGAGACAATATTCCTGCGGTCCACACAAACAGACAAATGTGCAAAACAGCTCAAAGAGACAAAGTGAGCACAACAGCTTCAAGTAGGCGAGCAACACAAGGTCTAAGTTTAGACAATCCCTGGCTTCACTCTAATCTCACAATGGATCAATTTAGGTGAAGTATATTTGAGGTTGCTGGAAAGATAATTGAAATTTAGGCACAAACAACAATGGACTAGGCTAAATATCTCAAAAGGATTCTAAAGTGTAAGGTTTGTGAGGATATTCTCTCGTCAACTTAGACAGATGACAGAGCCCACTATTTATAGTGGAATTCAAATAAGAGCCCACTATTTTGACAGATGACAGAGTCCACTAAATATCTACAACTATTTTTCTTGCGCCTAGTTTCCAGTATTGACCAGGCTCGGTTATTTGAATTTTGAATTGGACTTCTAACCATGCAAAGGCTAGACTCGGGTGGTCTCAATCTCAGATCTACTTTATCATACTTTTGGATAAATAAAAATAACAACATAAAATGGTAAAGTGTGATCTTCATAATCTTCATGATCTTGATATTTATGACCTTCTGTAATCTTCATGATTCAGTATCTCATCAATATCTGATATTTCAAATGGCTCGTGTGAATCTTCCATCAGACCATTTCATCAAGTCATTATGTGTAGCTCAAGGAGATCATGTAACTGATGCACCAAAGTGGCACTACTACTTTTAAATATTTATAAATCATATTTTCTACTTACGTAAAGATCACAAGTGCATGATCCTACCGTATAGTATAATTGAGTTGTTGATCCACAGGGATGTGTATTAGATTTTAAATAATTTTCACTAGTCTAGGTTATCGAGGGTTTCTAAAAGTTTGATGCGGTGGCACTAATTGCGATCAAGGTTAAGGTTAAACAGTAATTATAGGGCCTCTAAGGTTCAGGTTCTATAATTCATAATTATGCAAAGTATAAATTTCAACGTCTCTCTACATCGCATGCAACATTGTCACTATCGCATGCGGCCTAGATTGTCCCATAGCTACCCCACATACGGCACTGTCACTACTCGCAGGGCGTGCTGGGTGTTTGCTTATGCAATTTGAAAGGTTTTCCCTATACTACCCCGTAGTTGAAATATTCCAAAGACCCTACTTAATCTCAGTACTTCCTAATATAATCTAAATGTACAATTTACGCTATCTTGCCAAGGAAGCCCACTGGGTTCTAACCCTAGTATTTGAAATGCTGTCAATCCTCGTTAGCTGAAGTGCCTATAGTACTTACATGCATTATCCTACTCACACCAGGATACAATGACTAAACACCTATTGGTATGTGAAGGGTAATTAGCATATAGTAGACAGAATTATGTATGCAATGATGTAACAAAAAGGAATTTAAAATATAAAGGAAACTCAAATCATCATAAACAAAACATAAACATATACTAAAACATAATTAAGAATTCAAGTACAACCCTAACCCTAGAGATGAGAAGTTTAGCTTCTCATGGCCATAACAAATTAAAAGAAATAAAATAAGAAGAACATAAATTACAACCCAATTGAAGATGGAAGAACCTCTGCCTCCTTAGATGATGCATTTTTCTTTTGCTTGACATCCGATGGCTACCCTTCTCTCTCTAAGCAACTCTCTACCCTAACTTAGCAATGATGATTGCTAGTCTACTATACTGGACTTGACACAATTAAACACGCACACTAAATTCTATTACAAGAGAGGTACTTATAACCTTTCTAAATGAGAGGCGAAGTAGTTGAAGTAGTGGAGGTGGTGTAAACTTAGAGTGCACTCCGAGTTCGATTGATAAAGCCAAAAATAGCTATGATAGCTTGGCTCTGAAGCAAACGCATCCTTCTAGAAGGCCAATTAAGAAATTGCCTATTTTTAGGACAGTCCACGGATCGTGAGGCATCAGGATATGTCGCATGCGGCATAGAGGAAGCTGTGCGGCTTCCTGACTTAGCAAATTTTCTTGTATTTTCATCATTTCACATGTTGTACACTTCGTGTGAGATGTTGCATGCTCCATGTAGTGTCACATTTTGACGCCTTATTCAGAAATCGCCTAAATATGACACTTTTGCTCTGTTTTTGCTCTAAATACGTAACTTTATCAAAAACCTGCCAAAAAATCCTTAAAACACGTTTGAGGTAAATAAATCGGGAAAATTACTACTTTGCATTCACTTTTTGGCATTTTCAGGAAAAATATAGTGATTTTCTCTACATATTTTGGCTTCCTCAGTAACAGATTATCTTATTCAGCTTGTCATGATATGCACATTGACTTGCTTCGACCTTCGGACGCACCTTATCGCACCAACTTGTCATGATATGTATTGTTGACTTGCTCTGACTTTCGGACATAAAAACTCAACCTGCATACATCTTAAACAGAGAAACTGTAAAATTTAATGTTTAGAGTAGAACTAGGGTGTTCCTAAGCTCACCCAGTCCTTCCGTGAGCTCGACTCTAAAACCTATCGAATTGATTTCAAACGACATTTCCAAACTGTTAGATGTTCAATCTATATTAAAATGTGCTTGGAGACCAAATTTTACATTTTTTGGAATTTTTTTACTATTTATTAAGATGGTTTGAAAATCGTTGTTTTCCAATGGTGCAAAATTTTAATAAAAACAGCGATTTTCAAACCATCTTAATAAATAGTAAAAAAATTCCAAAAAATGTAAAATTTGGTCTCCAAGCACATTTTAATATAGATTGAACATCTAACGGTTTGAAAATGTCGTTTGAAGTCAATTCGATAGGTTTTAGAGTCGCGCTCACGAAGGGCTTGGTGAGCTTAGGAGCACCCTAGTTCTACTCTTAATGTTTATATGTTTTGCAAATTAGTCAAACAACACAGAAGATTACTTATAATAACAGATTGTTGATATCTAACTCTAACTACCTATCTATACCTCCAACATGTAAAAGATGGGTGGGTGATAAGAGAATTTTCTATTTGTAATGTAAGTGTTGGTACCTTTATGTGCAAGTGTTGATATATAATATATCAAATATTTATATATATCATATCAAGTGTGAGCGAAAAAAATAACAAGTGAAAATTCAACTTGATAAAAAACAAAAGTTACAGAAGTTCGAAAAAGAAAAATTGGTTGGGGAATTTTTGAGAGACTGGAGACATAGAACTAGATAATTTGTCAAAGAAAAATACTATAAGAAGACTAATAAGGTCGACAAAAGTGAAGTCTTGTGATCTTTTAGAGAAGTCCAGAGATAAATATAACCCCTAATGAAATTCAATCTTTTTTATTAATTATAACCAAAATATATCGGAAAAACAAACTTCAATATTTGTGAGTCATTAGTTTATTTTAAAAAATAAGTAAAATCTATATATAGAATATCATGCGTAACAAATAAAAAACAAAGATGGATGTCCAGTTGCATGTGTTATCCAATCTCTATAATTTTGAAAATCACGCAAAGTATAATTACTCTTCAGTTAGTATTATTTTATGTGTGGACGATGCATATTCAAAATCAAACAACACAAGTGTAAACATAAAAAATATGACTTGAGTCCTTTTTTCACTCAAAGAAAAACTTCATATAATTTAATGATCACCTACGGCCAAAATATAATCTGTAAAAAAATAAAAAAAATTATATTTTGTTGGATCCACGAAATTAGGATCACCTACGACCAAAAGGATCAAAACATAAAAAAAAAAAACGAAGTACAACTGCCAACTAATTAAGAATGAATGGAAAAAATTAATGATTCTCGAAAATGGTATCAGATCTATTCTAAAAATTAAATTTGGTTATATCATGAGTTTTTTTTCTATAACAAACTTGTGAAATGAGTTATTGAGTTTTGAGGAGGGTTCCAATGTCTCGTGCCTTTCATAACTCATCATACCTCATATTTCATATTTTCGTTTCAAAATCTAAATCGTTGATCCGAACGCTCAACATGATATCCATATTAAAATATGCTTGGGGATTGAAATTTTATACTTTTTAGATTTTTTTTACTATTTTTTAAGATGAGTAGAAAATCACTTTATTTGAACGGTCTAAAATAATAGTAAAAATATTTCAAAAATTATAAGATTTCATCTCCAAGCATATTTTAGTATGGATATCATGTTGAGCGGTTCGGATCAACATTTTGGACTTTGAAAACGAAAATATGAAATATGAGATATGATGAGGTATGAAAAATTTGAGGTATTGGAACCCTCTTCTTCACTTTTTCAGGTTTGTTTAAAAATGCATTTTCTCAAACCTAGAGCCCATTAAATTAATTGTGGCCTCGATTTCAAAAAATTTAAAAACTATACATGCATGTGCTATCATGTAAGATGCTTTTGAGATGAAATGTCTATTCACCTCTTATGTCGTGTTTATATTCTAATTTTCTAATCAAGATCAAACTTGCAAAAGGAAACCATAAATTTGTAATCAAATTTGAACCATCCACCTAATTTGATTTTAGATCAAAAACAAAAACAAAAAATATTATTAAATATCACAGTTAATTTGATGTCATTATTTAATGACAAATAAATTTACATGTTATAAAATTATTCTATTATTAATGATAATGACATCAGAGTTGGACTCCTCTAACCATTAATTTTATAGTAAATTAGGACACGTTGAGCTCTTCAAGTTGGCCTTTTATAAAATAATAATAATAAATCCAAACAAAATGGAGAGCTTGCCTCTTGGAGACTTCAAAAGAATATACATATCCCAGCGAAGTTGTACAAATACTATAAAAGTATTGTATCATGTACAATAATTCAGTAGAGCACTATCCACATTTTATAGAAGAAATAAATGCAATTTTAAATAAGAATTAATAATTTGGCCAACAAAATAGTACGTAGTTTCCCTAGTTGACAATATATGTTTTGATGTTCATGTGCTGCAAGTGAAAAACATTTAAATGCAATATGAGTTAAATAAAAGTTAAAAACATTAAATAATCCGATACAAAAAATGAAATATGTTCTTATTTAAAAAAAATTAATACCAGCTGCTATCTCTAATTAAGAAAATTTTATTCTAACTGGTTGGATCCAATCAATTAGAAAATTTAGGTAATACACCTCTGTGGCCATGTCAATGGCAGAAAAGAAAATAGAATAAAAAAAATTATATTTGGTTGGATCCAATCAATTAGGATCACCTCAGGAAAAACGGAAACAAAACATTAAAAAAAGAGCGAGGTACAACTACCAACTAATTAATAATGATGGAATTGATTATCAAAATGATTTCGCCATGATCAAGTGGGTATCCAGAAATTAATTATTAAATTTATTCATGCAATTAGACTAAGCATACATGATCAGTTTAGCTATATAATGAGACCATATTTGCCTAGGATCACCATCTGCACTCAGCATTAGCTAATAATATCCTCTTACATTGAATCACATTTCAAAAGACAGCGAGAGATAGCAATGGCAGGGGTAGTTGTGGAGTTTGTACTCAAGAACCTCGCTGATTTCATAGTGAAGGAAGCACAGTTCTTGGGTGGGGTTGGGGAGAAAGTCGAACGGGTGCAGCGCGAGCTCACTCGAATCAAGTGCTGCCTGAAAGATGCCGACTCAAAAAAAAAGGGAGATGAGCTAGTTCAGAATTGGCTGAATGAGCTTCGCGATGTGGCCTATCGCATTGCCGATGCAACCGACACCTATTTTCTACCAGTTGAAGATCACCACCAAAAAGAGGCCAGCAGCTTTTCGCAAAAACTCAAGGTGTTCAAGAAGCCCAGGACGCTTCCTAACCTCCACAAGCTTGGCACTGAGCTCGATAAAATTCAAAATCTACTCCAAGAGATCTCTGAGAGCAGGGACCGCTATGGAATCAAAGACCAGCCACTGGAAGACAAGAGCAAAGGAGAGGCAGTCAGAATGCCACGTCGAACAGCTACTTATTCTGATGTAGACGAAAATCAAGTCGTAGGCATGCAGGCAGACAAGGACAACATCCTGAAGCTGTTGCATCCTGAGCAACCAACAAAGCTGGCAGTCATAACCATCGTGGGTCCTGGCGGTCTAGGAAAGACTACCCTTGCATGTATGGTATACAAAAGGCAAGTGTAGTTTTTTTTTTCCACTATGTTTTAATGATATTTATAAAATAATTACAATAATAAAAAGAAGATCTAATATTAATCCTAATCCAATCAAAAAAAAAAAAAACTAGTACTACTGTTATAAATTACAATTTTTAAGATCTAATATTAATCCTAATAGCTCAATTGCTCAATATAAAATCCCGAAATCGTAGTAATATATGACTGCAACAATCACTATTGTTCAGAAGCCTTGCTAGAAATAAATCTAATAATATATCTTCTTTGCCTGTCTAAACAGTGCCAGCGGAGATTTCGACTATGATATAATGTTGTCAATCTCTCAGCAGTTCAGTCTACCTGATCTCTTGAGAAAGATGATCAGAAAGTTCAACGATTCTGTGCCAACGGATCAGGATGTAGATTATTACGCTCGCGAGCTTAAAAGTTATTTAAGTAGCAAAAGGTATTTGATTATTCTCGATGATGTGTGGGATGATGATGTATGGAATGTACTCAAAGATGTATTGCCTAATGTTAATAAGAACGGGAGTCGAGTTTTGATCACTAGCCGATCTATCGAAGTAGAAAAATCAGCGAAATACCAAACAATACAATACGAACTCAAGATCTTAGATGATGGGAAAAGCCTAGATCTCCTCCTCAAAAAGGCTCTCCCTGATCAAGAACCTGATAAAAAATACCCTACCGATCTCCTTGAGCTTGCGCCCAAACTATCAATGAAATGTAAGGGGTTACCTCTAGCATTGGTAGTATTAGGTGGTATCCTTTCTAAACAACCGTCCTATGCTACGTGGGAAAGGATGTTGCAAAACATGAATTGGCACTCAGATGGCAAGGATTGTATGCGAATTTTAGCAATGAGCTACGAAGATTTGCCTTACTATCTAAAGGCATGCTTCCAATATCTTGCTTTTTTCCCTGAAGACTATGTGATTTCTGCAAGATACCTGATCAGAATGTGGGTTGCAGAGGGATTCATACCACTCGAGAATAGGCCAACAATGGAGATAATGGCTGAGGACTGCCTTGAGGAACTTGCTAAAAGGTTATATTTTTTTCCTTATTTTTTACGAGGCAACGATAGAATATTCTTGCAAACTTTATTTTACAAATTAACTACTTCATATAACACACTCAGGTATGGTTGATATATACTCTAATTTTATTTTATAATAGAGTAGAAGAAGTAGAGATCTTTCATAAAAAATAGGTCTAAAAGAACAAACAAAAAGATCAGTGAACTGGAGTATGAAATGGAAAAAAATAAAAATAAGCTACGAAGCCTTATTAACAGTACTCTTTCTTGCAAGATATATTATTTTCCAAAAAAAAAAAGTATGTAATTTCCTTCATCTTTTTTAACATGTATCATACACCTCTTTCTAGTTTTATGATTTCTTCTCTAATAATTATAGCTTCTTCCTATGGAACCTTTTACCAAGTGCATGTTCTCGGTTTTTTGTTTTTTTTTTTAAATAGAGTGACCGAAATCAACATTTCAATTTGGTATCTTTCACTTGTGCTGCAAAAAAAGAAAGAAAGAATAGTAATAAAAGCGAAATTTGATGTTTAGGAAATGTTCGGTGCAAAATTATATTTTTTTCATGAGGAATTTGGATAAAAAAATAAATAGTATGATGTTTTTAATGTTATTCCAAATTATAGTCCTACATATATGTACATCAAAATATTTCTCTTCAAATCTAGAGCAAAAATTTCTTCTTATTTCTAGATTTACGTACAAATTTCATTATTAGTTGCATATTTAAATTTCATTTTATCATAATAATCAGCATAAATTATTTTATCTTTCAATTTATATAGGAACTAATGAGTTTAGTTAGGGTATATACACCTTTTTAATATATTTTTTTTTTTGCGAAGTTTCACGCCAGTAGGCTTTCCATTTCACATAACCTTTGTAATTATGTCTGCAATACTCTTAGTATTTCTTAAGACTTAATTGGTTTATAAACTAAAATTATTTCAGGAGTTTGGTTCTTGTATTAAGCCGATCCACGAATGGTTTGATCAAGCACTTCAAAGTGCATGATATTCTACGCGATTTGGCAATGAATGAAGCCGGGCATGAAAACTTTGTCACGGTTTTCTCACAAGCTTCGGCTGACAACAAGCCCGACAGAATAATCCGACGTGCTTCACTTCAAGCCCAAGAGAAGAATTCACGATTCATTGAATATGTAGGTCCAAATACCCGTTCTTTATTTTTGTTCGATACAGAGGGGTATTTTAAAACGAGCTTACATTGCTCTAATTTTAGGCTACTTAAAGTTCTAGAAATAGTGGGTAGCTATAAAGACGAATTAGTATTAGAATCATTAGATGAGTTGATTCACCTTAAATACTTGGGGCTTAGAAACTGTAAAATTAAGCGCTTCTCTTTTCATGGTATGAAAAGTCTTGAAACTCTGGAATTGCGAGGGGATGAATATAGCAAATGTGATGGCTTATGGACAATTAGTACATTGAGGCATGTACTGGTTGACTACTGGGATTACATTCCTAGACTACCAAAGGGTACCCCCAATAAGCAATCTACAGACTTTGAAGTGGGTAAGATCTGAGGATGTATGTGATGCCAAGTTGCCCAACCTGCATACATTAGGTATTTACAATTATTCTGAAAAATGGGTATCAATGACTAATCTATTTCAAACATTGCGCAACCTGCGTAAATTTGAAATTTATTGTGAGTCTAAAATCCCGATGGAAATTGTTTACCCAAAAGCACTCCCAAATTATCAGAATTTGCAATCCTTATACTTGAAAGGAGAATGGCAAGAGAATGTCAATGTAGAGGCTAGCTTGCTTCCACCACAGCTCATTAAACTCACACTTAAATATTCCAGCCTTAATCATAATCCAATGCCGGAGCTTGGAAAGTTGAATAGCCTAAAAAAACTTTTCTTGGGACATGAAGTGTTAACTGAGAATTGGGAGGGTCCAATTATCTGTCCAGAAGGATTTCCTGCTCTACAATACTTGCAAATTTTTGATGGGAATCAAGGATTTGACGGTGGCACATGGGGTCATGCCAAAGCTTACATACCTCAGAGTACATGCCAACACCAAGGTGCACCTGCCTCCTGAGCTACATCACGTGACTAATTAATTGTATTGATTTGGTCAAGTGGTAATATCTATCACACTGACCACCTACTTTTTCCTTTCACTTTTTTTTTGGGAGAAATGTGTATTATTAGTAATATATATGGTGCAGCGTGCATGTATATTATTCCATTTAATTAATTTGCGTTTTGTTTTCTGTATTATTGTTCTTTTTCACGGACGAACTATTTGAAAATTTGATGGCATTAATTTGGACGTGCTGGTGTACGTTGATCTTTATACTTTAATTCTTATATTTTTTTTTCCTGCTTTGGCTATCTTGGTGCGTACAATAATAAATGCATCTAGATTTTGAAATGAGTACTGCTGCTAAGATATATTAGTTTTAAAAATGTATTTTTAAATTATTTTTATGTTTGTCTTCTATTTGAATATTGTATTTCTTTCAAGTCTCGTAAGAGATTTGTTATCAAGTCGTCATGTGATTTACCTCTTCTTTATTATTATCACAGCGTTAGAGGAGGAATTGGTAATCACAAAAATTATAATCTATTTTAAGGCAGAATTGTAGGTTTGTTATTGTAGTATGATGATTAAGATGATAATTCAAATTTTAAGGTGATAATTCAAATTTTCAGTAAGGATAAATTGGTCTAAAAAAATCAGTTTCAGTGTGCAAAGTTGGGGGACTCTGAATTCTTCTATTTAAATATTTTAGGAATAAAAACTTTTTGCCAACAAAAAATAAGAAATAAAAAAGGATGAAGTACATGTAAACTATTAATTAACCAAAACCACAATTGTGATAGCTTCAATAGGATTCCTTGAGATTGAAAACAGAAAATAAAAATGTTATGAAACTGAATTGCTAAATTGAATAATAAAACTGGAAATATATATTTTGATTATTGAAGAGTAAACCTCTATTTAACAAGGAAATTGGAAAATAACAATGAAATTTGATAAAAGTTTAGGACGTTGATACATCAGCGATAATGAAAAAGAGAGCGGTTAGGCAGTTGAGGCCCCATTAGGCATCTCTGGCCCAATTTGCACAGCTCCCTTCTTTTCAACTGGGCCTTTAGGCCCAACGCTTAATCTCTCTTTTTCTTTACCTGACTCATAAAGTCAAATCTCCCTTCAACAGCTACTCCCAAATGGAGTATCGCTAATGCAGACAGAATAGAAATGCTGCTTGGTGGGCAAGACAAAATAAAAATAATACTTTTTCAGCCTAAGCCAACCGATATATATATTTTGTTATAATAAGTGTGTACACCCCCCAACAATTTTTTTAAATAGAAATATAAATAGATTTCAAGGAAACAAACATCTATCGCGTTGAATTTCCAAAAAACACTTCCACCGAAGCAGTGCCTCAGTGGCTTCCTTTTTAGAACCCCGAGACGAATTTACGTGCATTGGCTGCCGCCTTCCTTGGCCGCTAGATGCTTGGCATATGACCTGTCAGTCTGTCTTGACAATTGAAGCACCTCTCTGTGGCAAGCTCTCGCTTTCAGTCATCATTTTATACACAAGATGTAGTTCTGTTCTCTGTATTTCTCATGCTTTGTCCAAGAAATGTGTGCCTCAACACTCAATAGAAACTCGTTTTATTCCATCCTCCACCGAGGCATAGGTACTGCCTCAGTGGAGGTGTTTTGGAAAATCCAACATGATAGATGCTGGTTCTCTTGAAATCAATTTATTTATTTCTATTTAAAAAAAATCCAACGTAATAGGTGCAAACGGATTGGAACGGATTGGATAGTGGTAAAATCATATGTGTATCCATATTTATTTTTCGAATATGAATACGGATATTAAACGGATACGAATACAGATCGGATATTAAACAGATATGAATACAGATCAGATAATAACGGATACGAATATGGATATAATTCAGATACCTAATTCATATATTGTAACAAAATTGACATACTTCTTAATTATATTTTTCTCATTAAAAAATAAAATACATATATAATTCAGATAACAAAATAATTTTTCAAATAATCACATTTTGCCTTCATGTATTTGTTTTTCTTTTTTGTAAGTCGCTGATTTAAAATACAGCAGATCAAACTTTGATACATTACAATTCAAAACTAATTAATTAATCAGTTAATCAATTTAGATATAAAAATTGAAAACCACCGCAGTACACTATCAAATAAATACTATCTAGAGAAACATTTGAGACCATCTATAGAAATATTTATTTTATGCCCCCAAACGGCTGAGGAAAGTTTCACCAAATTAGTCCTCTGACAACTTTTAATTTATTTTAATGTTTCGCCAAATTCAGTAGAGTCGAACTTCTCAAAGCGGTGAGCTAGATCCGTGAGAAAATTTATACCGGGTAATAACGCGGATATCCATTAAATTAAAACTTATGGATACGGATAATTAATGTGTATCTATTTTCGAAACTGAAACCGTATCCATATTCATATCCGCATAAATCATATCCATATCCCGTATCTGTATTTGCAAACTATTCGTATCCAACTATTTAATTCGCAAAAATTCAGATACAAATCCGGACAGACAATATCCAATCCATTTGCACCCCAACCTATACCAAACCACTAGTACCTGTCCCTGTTAGTACATATATATACGGGACGTGTGTGTATTAAGCCCCGCCAAATTTACAAAGGCCCTTGATCAAAAGTGTATAAGTAAAAACATCAGGCTGGATTCCTTGTTCGACCATTGTTTGTTTTAACTCTAACCGCCAATCAAAGTATTGAAACTAAGAACGGGGGTCTCAACCTCCACTTTGTAATTTCATCGAACACCTCACGGGCATGCTTATTACAGTAACTGTGCATGCTAACATTGAAAGGGGTGACATGAGGAGGAAATCCTGCATTTTGAAGTTGTATATAGAAAAACCAAACTGTTTCAGGTGGGTGAGCAATGAGCATGGATTAAATCGGTGAAGATGCGATAGAAAGCTGCCAAGGAGAGAAATGTACGATGCTTAATAGATACAATGGAGAATGTTTCAGTGTTGTAGAACACAAGTGTAAGAATTTGTTTGTGAACACAAGTGTAAGAATTTGTTTGCAGAACACAAGTGTAAGAATTTGCTTAGAAATTAATGTTTCATGGTTCAACTTTTGATAATATACAGAGAGAACTTCAATTGATTTGTGAACAGGCTTGCTTGAAGTATTAATTGAATCATGCAAGGTACATGAATTGGGCTAATAAAACTTGAACGATTAGCAATTTGGGCTTTATCATTGGGCCTCTATCGGCACAAAAACGAAAGAGGCCTAAAACGCAAGAGGCTCTGTAGAGAAGTTTGGTACTGGACTTGACTTGGTCATTAACAAATGTTCTTCAAATTAATTTAAAAGAAATTAATCATATTGCGTTATTGAGAACATGAAAAAAAGAATGGACTGGACTGTAAATTTTTGCAACTTAAAGCATCCTCCTTTGAACATTTCCTTTACCCTTTCATGCCGAATGATTTCATCATTCATCCTTCATTACGAAAATAATAGTTAAATTAAATGTCTCAAAACAGGTAGAATATAATAGAATAAAATAAATTAAAATATAGAATAGAACAAAGTTGGCACTATAGCCTGGAAAGTGGAAAATGTCGAAATATAGAATAGAATAAAATAAAGTAAAATAAAAGGTGAATTCTCCAAGCATTAACATGCATGATTACTATGGTGGGGAAAAGCTGTTCCCATTTATTCTTGATGAACTACAAGTTATCGATATTATTAAATTATTAATCACTTGTGTTTTTTTTTTTTTTGAATGAAAATAGAGGTCAAGCCTCTAATTTATTGATAAGTGTTTTGTTACATAAGGGATGTTACAAAACAGAATACCAGATAAAAATTAATCACTTGTGTTTCTCTTATTGTTCAATGCATCGAGTGGGCATTTTAATTAACAATATGGATGAGTATGAATATTAATATACTAAACACGTACGTAGGTTGTCTTGACGCATGTACATCAATATCTGCATTTCAGTACTATTTTTTATTAACTAAAATTCTTTTAAGAAATAATAAATAAAATAAACAAGTAACTTTCATGAATAATAATGCATTGAACCATGTCCAACAAAGTGTGATTTCTCCGTTCGGACACAATATTTCATTGTGGTGTTTCTGACGGAGTAAGTTGTGAAACTGTTCCACACGTACGTACTGCTTGAGATGTTCGCAAATTTTCTTGCTCAAATATTCGTCTCCTCCATCTGATAAAAAACCCTTAATTTTCTTGTCAAGTTAATTATGCCATTTGCGGTAGTTACAGTGGTCCTAGATAATTAGAGTCTGGGGACGTTTAGGAAATTTATCTGGGGGACAATTATTAGCTTCCTTATTCATAATATGGAATAAAAGTTTTAGCTTTTCAAAAGAGTGATGGTACATGGCATCTACTTTTTCTTTAATCATTTCTTTTTTTTAGGCCATTCCATATATGTTGCGCTTTCAAATGGCTTGTGGTAGGGACGGTTTCAGATGGTATGTTGCTTAATTTCCCCCGTTTTATAGTCATCTTATAATGCAAATTATTGTAAGGAATGTAGCTTCTTCCAATCAATCTGACCTATTTAATTAAGTTTTATTTCCAAGTCTTGATAATTAAAACAAAAATCTTTGCATCTGCAAAACGATCTTAATTTATTAAATTTATTCCAGCCATTTATTGCAAAAAAGAAAGTAAAATTTATTCCAGAAAATAATTGATTAACTTTATTCTTGTAATTGGACTAAGCATCAGTTTGCTTTCCGGTCTCATGAAAGCTTTGAGAGAAAGTAGAAATTGCATGTATTTCATTTACTTTTTCTGTACATGTATAATGACATATATATCTTGTTGCTTTAAGTAGAGAGTCTAACCACACCATTATCTATGGTTATAATTAATGCTAACTATGGTTTGAATGAGTGGCTCATATAACAGTAGGAGAAAGCGTGGCGGCCATGAGTGGAGTGTGATGTATAGACAAAGAGAATCAATAATCTCCCTAGGCCAAACATAAATTTTTTAGAAGGGATTAAAGCTCCTTGTTAGATTACATTATTGAGCCAAATCTTCCTCCTTAGCCTTTTTTTTTTCATGAACAATAATACTCTTATAAGGATATGCTCGTCTCGTTATAGTCTCATTTATCTTTTGTCATTTTCTATCCATTTCTTTTTCCACAGCTAGCATTCTTTATCACTTTAAATGGTTACTTGTTGTCTCTGATCATTTGGCATAAATAATTAATATTTGCACATGGTTCTTAGGTGATTAGAATTATTTATGGATTTTTTTAATCAAAATGTGTCAATCCATGTCTTAAACGTGTCAAAACTTGGTGTATCTTAGACATGTCGTGTTTAAATTTCATTAAATTTGAACACAACATTCTTAAGAACACAACATCCTTAAGAGCACATACGTTCAACACGCTGTGTTTTTAAAATAATAATTCCCCATTCAGCTGGTAAAAGACATGAGTATTTGTTTAAAAAAAAATTGTCCATGCCACCGTTTGCCATCATTAATTTCTAATTTGATAGAGACGAATCTTACATACACATACATGATTAATCTAGTGGTGAACAGCAGTGCGTATTGTGGTCCACACGCGAACGTGACATTTCTAGTGAACTACAAGTTATTAATATTAGATTATTAATTACTATCTTCTTTCTTACTCCACCAACCAACATGATTAATGTAAATTCTTATTGTTCAATTCATCAAGTCAATCGGCACTTTAATTAATTACTAGTTTGTAGTCAAGCATGTGCATCAAGTCAATCGTCTATATAATGAGACCATCTTTGGAGTGTAAAAATCATTCATCTTAAAAACCTAATATCAATATAAGTTATCATGATCAGTAACAGAATTCAATTAATAAAATTGATTATAATAATTGCATGATTTTCTTTTTTATACCCCCACATTTCGTTTGTATTCTTTTTATAATTGACCAAATAATTCAATACATAACAAATACAATTTCTCCTCTATCTCTCTTTTTTTTTTAAATCCTTCAGGATTTAAAATCTTTTATTTCGTATTCAACCATGTCTAATTGTAAAATCATATATCAATACTCTTTTAAGAATTAATCTTCCGTAGCATAAGATTATCAGCATTCACTGTGTTAATCATTTAGTTTAGCATGTCTCTAAAGTTATAATTCCAATGAGGTTTGTATTGCCTTTGTTTCCATTTTAATATTTTTTTAATTTTGCTAATTCTCAAATAAAATGTTCGAATCATTAAGGAGTAATGAAGATGTTTATAATAGCATATCTATTGCTCCTTATTTGACATACGTTTTTTTTATAGATAACCAATCAGTTATAAACACAGAGAATAATTATTCTGCATACTAAATCAAAATTCCTTTATGCCTTTTCACATTATAAGATTATTAGATTTGAATATCTAATATATTTATTCAGTCAAAATACTTAAATCTTGCTGTTCTCTTTTTCTAATGATTGGCTGATATAATAAAAATTCGGTACAAATATAAAACTTAACTAATCATATTGTTACTAAATTAAAACTTTACCGAATTTAATTTCAGAATTCTTTTTTCAATCTATTTCTAAATTTTGGATTATAACATCAAGCGTTGTTATTTTACAAAGGTACTGTCGTTGCCTTTTATTTATTTCATTATTCCATGGTTAAATTACGTTGGTACTTCATGCTACATATATTCCCATCACTACCAGAGTAATTAATGGAGTAACCAAATACTTAATCTATAATCTAAATTCGACTAAGTTCATTGGAACTACAAATCAAATATATATAACATAGTTTCTTAACTACTCTGATCATTTATTTTATTATTTCTACTCGCATACCAAAACAGATAGATACCTATACGCGTCTCTTCAATTATAATTAAATTAAAATATGATCAAATTTAATTTCAGAAAATCAAAATGATAATCTCAATGATTACTATCCGAATTACAGAATTATACTTAAGATTGTTGGGTTAAATGTTCAAAATATTTGGATAGTTATAAAATAATTAAAATAAATCAAATTGAAATAGAGTTACCCGGATCGTGCGAAGCACTGTCCTTAAGCATATTCCGTCTCGTCGTGCAAGATGGAACTGCAACCAAGATAATATGGGGTAGTCAACTTCTTAGGCACGCCATGGAAGCAAATGACGATAACTCCACAATATCCAGCGTAGATCAGAATTTGATTAATTAGGATAAAATACAAATAGAGAATAATTCAAAGGGAACTTTCTGTGGAAGCTAATCAAAGAAACATATTTGATTTCTTATTTATTTTATTTCTCGCATACCCAAACAGAGAATGAAGAGGACTTAAATCATCCTTGATAGAGGAGAAGAAAATTAGAACGGTGCAATGTCAAAGAGTAATGCATCATTAAGAGGCTTTTAAGAGGTGCAATCAAAATAAATCAAATGAGAATAGCAACGCATCAGAAGGATGCTTTTAAGGAGAAAACTGTGAGAAAACTGTGAAAAACGATTCTTCAGTTTATTTATTTATTTATTTAATTAGATATGAAATTTACAATTAGTCCTCAACTTTACAAAATATTATAAACGGTAATTTTAACAATATTGAGTTTTTAGAACTATATTTCCAACAAAAATATCATCACATCACAAAAATATAACGAACAACTTGTCCTGCTGATAAATGTAACACAACAATTTTGTATGGAAAGGTTAACAGCCAACCAATAACAATCTAAAGTAACCGCAATTATTTTGTTATAATTCTAATTATTTATAAGGAAAGGTCAACTGCCAACTAATAATGATTGGAAATTATTCTCAAAAAATTATTTCAGCGCCAGGGAACTCCAGATATTAATAAAATTTATTTCTGCAATTAGACTAAACATCAGTTTGGCTCGTCTATATAATGAGACCATCTTTGGCTAGGATAGTCATCTGCACTAGCTAATAATATCCTCTTACACTGGTGCACATTTCTAAAGAGAAAAAACAAGAGAGTGAAATGGCTGAGGCGGTTGTGAGTGTGCTGGGCAAGCTTGCAGTTGTCATAGCAAACGAAGCACAGTTCTTGGGTGGGGTTCGGAAGAAAGTCGAACGGGTGCAGCGTGAGCTCACCCGAATCAAGTGTTGTCTGATTGATGCAGACTCCAAAAGAAAAGGAGATGCGAGAGTGCAAAACTGGTTGAATGAGCTCCGCGATGTGGCCTATCGCATCGAGGATGCCATCGACACCGTCTTTCTCAAAGTTGGGTACAAAGATGCCAGCGTTTTGCAAAAGTTCGTGAAGGTGTGCAAGAAGCCCATGAAGCTGTATACCCTCCACAATCTTGGCACTGAGCTTGATAACTTTGAAAATCAACTCAAAGAGATCTATGAGAGCAGGCTTCGCTATGACATCAAATTAGACCAACCAGTGGAAGACAAGAGCAAGGGATCAGAGGCAGTCAAAATGACTCATCGGAGAGCTACATATTCTGAAGTAGATGAAAATCAAGTCGTAGGCATGCAGGCTGACAAGGACAACATTCTGAAGCTGTTGCATCGTGAGCAAACACCTAAGATGGCAGTCATAACCATCTTGGGTCCTGGCGGTCTTGGCAAGACTACCCTGGCATGTATGGTATACAGAAGGCAAGTGCAGATTTTTTCTTTTCAACTATGCTTTCAAATTACATCTTTTTTGGTGACACACTTTGACACCTACTATTTTCAAACTCCAAATAGTCGATCCAAACCTTTCAACATGATGGATATATTAAAATGTGATTGGAGATCAAATTTTACATTTTTTTTAATTTTTTTACTATTTATTAAGATGGTTACAAAATCGTTGTTTTCAGACCATTGAAAAATAACGATTTTGTAACCATCTTAATAAATCGAAAAAAAAATTCAAAAAATGGAAAATTTGATCTCCAATCACATTTTAATATGGTGATCATGTTGAACGGTTCGGATCGACTTTTTGGATTTTGAAATCGCAAAATTGACCTCTAAAAAAAACGGTGTCATGATGTGTCACCAAAAAAGGTGTAATTGGATCCCTCCTCATATATAAATTAATTAAGTAATAAAAATAAGAGTTTGTCTAGGTTGCTACATATGGCAACGATCAACAAGTACTACTGTTACAAATTACAATTTTGAAGATCTAATATTGGTCCTTATAGCTCAATTGCTCAATATAAAATCCTGAGATCGTAGTAATACATGGCTGGGACAATCACTATTGTTTAGAAACCTCGCTAGAAATCAATCTAATAAATCTTCTTTTCTTGTCTAACCAGTGCCAAGGCAGATTTCGACTATCATATAAAGTTGTCGATATCTCAGCAATTCAATATGCGTGATCTCTTGACAAAGATGGTGAGCGAGTACAACAAAGAAGTACCTAAAGATCGGGATGTGGGCTATTATGTTGGTGAGCTCAAAAGTTTTTTAAGTAGCAAAAGATATCTGATTATTCTAGATGATGTGTGGCAGGAGGATCTATGGAATGAACTAAAAGATGTATTGCCTGACTCTAACAACGGGAGTCGAGTTTTGATTACTACCCGGTCTATCGAAGTTGAAAAATCATCTGAATATGAAACGATCCAATATAAACTCAAGATCTTAGATGATGGGAAAAGCCTAGATCTCCTCCTCAAAAAGGCTCTCCCTCATCAAGAACCTGATAAAGAATACCCTACCGATCTCCTTGAGCTTGCCGACAAACTTTCAAAGAAATGTAAGGGGTTACCTCTGGCTTTGGTTGTATTAGGTGGTATCCTTTCTAAACAACCATCCTACCCTAAGTGGGAAAGGATGTTGCAAAATATGAATTGGCACGCAGATGGCAAGGATTGTATGCGAATTTTAGCAATGAGCTACGAAGATTTGCCTTACTATCTAAAGGCATGCTTCCAATATCTTGCTTCTTTCCCTGAAGACTATGTGATTCCGGCAAAACGCCTGATCAGAATGTGGGTTGCAGAGGGATTCATACCACTCGAGAATAGGCGAACAATGGAGATAATGGCCGTGGAATGCCTTGAGGAACTAGCTAAAAGGTATACATAAAATTGTTTTTTCTTATTTTTTATGAGACAGCGATACAATATTCGTGCAAACTTTATTTTCACAAATTAACTACTTAATATAAAACATTTTACGTATACATTATACTTATACTATAATTTTATTATAGAATAGAGTAGAATAAGTAGAGAGCTTCCATAAAAAGTATATAAAAACAAACAAAATGATCGAGTAAATTAAGTGTAGTACAAGATGAATAAAAATAAGCTACGATGCCTTATTATACTCTAAATTGCAAGATATATTATTTTCGAATCCCTCCTCATATATATATATATATATATAGAGGTTGGCTAAGATACAAATGTTTGTTCCTAGCTTCCGGAACAAATGTTTCAGTTTTCTAATTTTCAAAGTCCAAACAGTCGATCCAAACCGTTAGATATTTAATCTATATTAAAATGTGCTTGGTGACTAAATTTTACATTTTTTGGAATTTTTTTACTATTTATTAAGATGATTTGAAGGTCGCTGTTTTTCAATGGTCCAGAAGTTTAATAAAATCAGCGATTTTCAAACCATCTTAATAAATAGTAAAAAAATTGCAAAAAATGTAAAATTTGGTCCCCAAGCACATTTTAATATAGATTGAATATCTAACAGTTTAGATCGATTATTTGGACTTTGAAAATCAGAAAACCGAAACGTTTGTTCCGGAGGCTAGGAACAAACGTTTGTATCTTAGCCAACCTCTCTCTCTCTCTCTCTCTCTCTCTATATATATATATATATATATATATATATATATATATATATATATATATATAAGTTCCTTCACCTTTTCCAACATGTATCATACACCTCTTTCAAGTTTTATGATTTCTTCTCTAATAAATAGCATCATCCTGTAAAACCTTTTACCAAGTGCACGTTCTCGGTTTTTTTATATAGAGTGAACGTAATATTTTTTTCAATTAGGTATCTTTCACTTGTGTTGTAAAAGAAACAAAAAAGGGTAGATACGATTTGATAGTAAAACACGGCTCTAGGAAAAAAATCGAAATTTGATGTTTAGGAGATTGAGTGTGTAAAGTTATAATTTTTGCGTGAGGGATTCGAAATAGAAAAAGTAGTTTGAATATTTTAAATTTTATTCCGAATTCTCAACCAACATATATGTACATTAAAATATTTCTTTTCAAATCTGGAACAAAATTTACAAAAGTTCTTATTTCTATAGTTACGAACAAATTTCATTAATTGCATTTTTAATTTCATTGCATCTTAATAATCAGCACAAATTAATTTTGTCTTTCAATTAATATATAGGAACTGATAAGTATAGTAAATTAATCAGCATAAATTAATTTTATCTTTCAATTTATACTGGAACTAATGTGTCTAGTTAGGATATATAACCTTTGTAATTATGACTGCAATACATTCAGTATTTTCTAACTTGTTTATAAACCAAAATTAATTCAGGAGTATGATTCAAGGATTAAGCCGATTCACAAATGGTTTGATCAAGCACTTCCAGGTGCATGACATTCTACGCGATTTGGCAATGAATGAAGCCGGGCATGAAAACTTTGTCACGGTTTTCTCACAAGTTTCGGCTGACAAAAAGCCCGACGGAATAATCCGACGTGCTTCACTTCAAGCCCAAGAGAAGAATTCCCAATTTATTGAATATGTAGGTCCAAATACCCGTTCTTTATTTTTGTTCGATACAAATGGATATTTTAAAACGAGCTTAGATTGCTCTAATTTTACGCTACTTAAAGTTCTAGAAGTAGTGGGTAACTATAAAGACAAATTAGTATTAGAATCATTAGATGAGTTAATTCACCTGAAATACTTGGGGCTTCGTGACTGTAAAATTAACCGCCCCTCTTTTCAACGTATGAAAAGTCTTGAAACTCTGGAATTGCGAGGGATTGGATTTAGCAAATGTGATGGCTTATGGACAATTAGTACATTGAGGCATGTACTGGTTGACTACGGGGAGGACATTCCTGGACTACCAAAGGGTACCCCAATAAGCAATCTACAGACTTTGAAGTGGGTAAGTTCTGAGGATGTATGTGATGCCAAGTTGCCCAACCTGCATACATTAGGTATTGAAAATTATTCTGAAAAATGGGTATCAATGACTAATCTATTTCAAACATTGCGCAACCTGCGTAAATTTGATATTGATTGTTATTTTAAAATCCCGATGGAAATTGTTTACCCAAAAGCAATCCCAAATTATCAGAATTTGCAATCCTTATACTTAGAAGGAGAATGGCAAGAGAATGTCAATGTAGATGCTAGCTTGTTTCCACCACAGCTCATTAAACTCTCGCTTAAGAAATCCTGCCTTAATCATAATCCAATGCCGGAGCTTGGAAAGTTGAATAGCCTAAAAAAACTTTGCTTGGGATATGATGTGTTAACTAAGAATTGGGAGGGTCCAATAATCTGTCCAGAAGGATTCCCTGCCCTACTATACTTGAAAGTGAATGATTCCTGCATCAAGGATTTGACGGTGGCAGAGCAGGTCATGCCAAAGCTTACATCCCTCCAAGTACGTTACGGCATCAAGGTGCACTTGCCTCCTGAGCTACAGCACGTGACAGTTGAACGTAAAATAGGGTGATCACTTACTTTTTCCTTTCACTTGTTTTTTGTGAGAAACGTGTATTATTAATTAGTAGTATATATATATGGTGCAGTGTGCATGTATATTATTCTTTTGTTTTTTGTACACATGGGAAGCAAACCACAATTTGTACGTACATGTTCCATTAATTTTGCTTTTTGTTTTCTGTACTATTATTCTTTTCACAGACGAAGTATATGAAAATTTGATGGCATTAATTTGTACGTGCTGGTGTTGATCTTTATACTCTAATTCTTGTATATTTTTTTTTAATCCTGCTTTGGATATCAGGGTACGTACAATAATAGATGCTTCTAGATTTTAAAATGAGTACTAGTGCTAATATATATATTTCTTCTTTTTTAAATTGAGTACTAGTACTAGTGTAAAAAAGAATGCTTCGTTCTTCTACTTTTTTCTTTTTCTTTTTTTTTTTTAAATTCTTTCTAATGTATCGTAAGAGATTTGTAATGAAGTCATCATGTGCTTTAGCTTTTCTTTAATATTCTCACAGCATTAATGGATGAATTGGTAATCACAAAAATTATTTGTTCTTCTTTTACCACAACTTTAAAATCTATTTTAAGGCAGAATTTTAGGTTTTCTTTATGGAGATCACTTTACTCCTCTATTTTTGTTTGAATTTTAAAAATAAGGTTCCAATATGTGAGATGAAGGTGCTGGTACAAACGAATCTTGTTTTTCGTTTGTTTCTCAGAAATTTGGAATTTCTATTTTTTTTTTCAAGATGTCAAATTAGAAGATAGGCAGGATCTTGGCAAAGCATTCGTTTATTTATTTATTTTTTTTACTTTTAGGAAATTTTGTGTTTGTTTTGTAAAAAATTTGGATGTCGAATCTGACATTGTTTAATTAAATTCAACGAGAGAATAATTGTTTTATTTTAATGTCTTACTATATGAAATTAGAGAAAATCAATATACTTCTCTGGCAAATGACTCTGGCATAGTTGACCATCGAAATGCTCTCAAGTGATATTTCACTTGTTGTTTTTCTTTCCATTTCTGGATGAAACAGAATACATGGACAGCAATTACTGTGATAATTCAAATTTTATTTAGGGAAAATTCGTCTAAAAATATTATCTTCAGTGTGCAAAGCTGGGGGACTGTAGCTGTAAATTTTTACAGTATTGGAAATCTGAATTCTTCTATTTAGATATTATAGGAATAGAACTTTTTAGCTAACGAAAATTAAGAGATAAAAAAGGATAAAGTACTTGTAAACTATTAATTTGACCAAAACCACAATTGTTTGTGCTTCAATAGGATTCCTTGAGATTGAAAAGAGAAATTGATAAAAAGAAATGTTGCTTGGTGACAAAAGAAAATAAAAAGATATATAACTGATATATAATTCAGTCCAAACATGAACAAAGTAAGGCAGTCAAAATTATAAACAATGTGATCTAATATTGAATAAATTTATGCAAGTTTAACAATTGAGGGCACAGAGAAATTTCTATGGCGATCCATTCACCTATGAAGTGCTCAAGAAAAGTAACCTTGTCGGGTTTCAAGTTTCAACCCATTGAACCTCATGACCTCCTCCATAAGCTGTTTCGCTTCATTAATTTATATCTCCAGTCTTGCAAAAACCATTGATCAATGTATTAAATGTGATCAAATCTGGCATTATATATATTTCTTCTCATCATCTCTTGATACAAACTCCATGGAAACTTTCATCTCCCCTTGTTTGCAATGCCCATTAATCAATGCAGTCAAAGTCACCGACTTAAGAACCAACCCTCTAAGGAGCATTTCAGCAAACAATTGACGTGTGTGTCTTAATCCCCCAAATATACAAAAGCCCTTAATAAAAAGCATTCAAGTAAACATTGTTCGTTTGAACTCTTAACCCATAACCCAAATTTCCAAGTCTATAATAACCGCCATTTAAGGTATTGAAACTAACAACAATGGGTCTCAACCTCCACTTAGTAATTTCATCGAGCACCTGACGGGCATGCTTAATTAATGTTCTCGTTATTACAGTAATGATGTATGAGAACATTGAAAGGTCTGACATCTCTGGCCCACTCCCTTCTATTCAATACTGGGCCTGTCAGGCCCAACGCCTAATCTCTCTTCTTCTTTTCTTGACTCACTCGCGCCATTGACAAAGTCAAACCTCCCGTCAACACGAACCAAGACAGCCAGTCGAAACTTAATTACAAGCCATGTGATATAACATCGAAGAATTTTATTTAATTTTAACAATTCAGGGCACAGAGAAATTTCTACGGTGATACATTCACATATTTAAAGTGCAAAGATGGCTTCCAGGAGAAGATGCTTTAGCTGTAATACCTCTACGAGTCATCTGGCCTGGTGAAGAGGATAGCGTCTCTTTCCCTCGTGATCAGGGGGAGACCGAATCCGCTACAGAGAGTGCATAATGGACTATCTAATATACCTACTTACTTACTGGTAGATTGTCTGAGTGATAGTTCTCTCTTTGTGGATAATTGCACTATCCTAGATGTGCTGGGTGCTACATTGTTAGCTATTTCTTGGTTTTTTTTCAATTCTCGTGCTGGATAGAGTATGGAGATAGATTATAGTCTACTCCTACCTTTCTGTAATTACAAACACTGTTTCGTTTTTATTAAATGAAACTGGGCCTCGGCCTTTTAACCAAAAAAAAAAAAAACCAAAAAAGAACAGTAAAAGAAAAAATTGAATACGTATCCAATTAATAAAAAGGAAAATAAAATTTAACAAAACCAGTCAATGAGAAGTCACTTGTGCAACGAAATAAAGGAAAATTAAAGATGAAAGAAACGAACAACTAAATAAAACCCTAAGGCAGCAGCCTGATGAGCATCAGACATAGCCGTACTAAAATAGAATGGCATGCATCATTCAACAAAGAAAGAATCAACACATGATATCTCTCACCCGCTATTTATATATATATACTTCTTCTATTAACAACCCTCTTTTGTAGTATTTAATTTGCTTCCCTCTGCCAAATTCAAACCCCAAAACTAACTTCAATGAATTAATTGCTTCTAAGTACATCAAAAAGATACAAATGGAGAGCACCAAAATAGAAGTACCGCAAAAAAATGAGCAATTTTCTCTCTACTACTTGGGTGGGGCCGGAGGAAGCCTGTTGGGAGTACGACGGCTCGCGGATCCAGATCTGGCACCCGCATCCCCATTCTCTGATGAATCACTGTACCGACGACCTCTCTGAGAACTACTATTGGATCTAGATTCGCTATACCCGTTTCCAAATGCAAACCTCTCTGAAAACTGATATTGACAAACTTTTTACAAGAAGAAAATAAGATATTACCAGATTCTGAACTGCTGTCAGACCGGCTGAGCTGGCGAGTGAGCTTTGAGAAGAGGGGAGATTGCTTCTAGATTCTCTCTTCTCCTTTTTACGTTTTGGTCCTCCTGGATTAACTCTTCTATCCTGGCTGTCCTTTTTACGTTTTGGTCCAGAGGAGGCTGCTTGTTCATCAACCAGTTAAACATGGGCAAATATCCAACTTAAATTGAACATTTGAATTTAATTTGTACAAATTGGGACAACCAGGGACTAAACTGAAGTTTACCAGCTGTTCAGTATGTATATGTAGACAGACATCTTTTATTGCCTTTTATTCAAGAGAAATCTTTACCAGGATGAATTTTGATTCATAACATTTTAATTCTGTACTGGTATATAACTCCGACTGCAAATTAGAGAACCTTTCAAGTTTTAACTAATCTGACCTCACTAATAATGGGTTTAAAACAACTTAATTTAATTAAGTACAAACCAAAATTTAATGTAATTTTAGTTTATTAACACTGAAAAGGGATAAAGGGATTGATAGTGAGAGAGAGAGAGAAAAAGTTGATTGACATATCAGTGCTGATAAAGATCCACTGTCTCAGTCAAGAGCTCTGGTGGCTGCAGGTGCTGCTTCTCCTAATTAATACAAGGGTTGATAAAACAAGACTGCTGTTCTATTTTGAATTTACTGGAGGCTATGGTACTATGCATAGCGCATAATGGTCCGTACTATGGATCAAAATTTTCATTTTTGAAGTCCAAAAAATCGATCTGATTTTACATTTTTTATAATTTTTTTTCTATTTTTTTAGATTGGTAGAAAAGCACTTGATAAAAAAATTCTAGACCATTCAAAAAGTAGTAATATTTTACCTATCTAAAAAAATAGTAAAAAATTTCTAAAAAATGTAAAATTAAGTCTACAAGTACATCTTCATATCGAGATCATGTTGAACAGTTTAGATCTACTATTAGACTTTGGAAACGAAAATATTAATCCGTAGTACCAACCAATTTGCACTATGCATAGTACCAGTATAATTTAGACTGTATGTATTAATCTTTGGTTTTTACAGTTACTTCTTAGGAGGGTAAGTCTGAGTACAGGTATATTTTAGACTGGTACATTTGCTAGGTGTCGGTTTGATTTGTCTGATTTTGGTGGTTAGTTAGAATCAGTAACCTTTGTACTGGTACAGTAGTAGTAGGTGGCCTTGTTATGATGGATTGTATAATTTTGTATAAATTAAATTCATTACTATTGTCTAAGTGGCAATTTCACCACATATTTCTTAAGATCATATAACATAATATTAATACTTTACGACCTTTGACCAGATTTAGACTGGTACTTAAGATCATATCATGGTGTATCAGTTGGTACGGAACAAAAATTGATATTCAAAAACTTTTTACCAGATATTACCAGATTCTCAACTGCCATCTGACCAGCTAGCTGCGGGCCTGCAGCAGCACGGTTGTCTGAGCTAAGAAATCAACTTCTCGTCCTTATATAATCAAAAGGGGCACTTGTTCTTCTCCTTCAAAAAAAAAAAGCGGCACTTGTTAACATATGAGATACACCGGGCTTTGTGCAGAGAAATCAATGACATCATAGACACAGATGCTAATGCTTAATCATGAATGAAATTTTAGCAAAAATAAATAAATTTTGATGTACCAAACCAACATTTCATGTACCGAGATTAGTGACAGCATAATATAAAAAAACAAATGAATAAAGCAGCTTTATATATTTAATATTAGTGAAGAAAAAGGGAAGGCAAATTACATTTGGGTCAACACAGTAGTAATGTATCAAAATCAGAGACCATTCCCTTTTAAGTGATGTTATCCAGTTTAACTCCAACATCTAGCAGAGCATCGAAAGTAGCATTTGAGCATTTCTCATTTGACCAATCTTGCATAAAGCATGCATCAGTACATTATAGTTAATTCCATTTTAACCTCCGCTTTGCTATAAAATACACCGATGGATGACCATGGTATCTCATCAGGAGCAAAACCATCTCTGCCTTGTGAGCCTGCCCTGACCAGGTCAATCCTGATATAAGAACTGTGTATGCCACTTCATCTAATTGAACTCCTTACCACAACATTTTGCTTTTTATCTCCATCGCTGCTTCTAATTCACCTTGTTTGCAATGTTTATTCCCATCCATCTCCAGTCTTGCAAAAACCATTGATCAATGTATTAAATGTGATCAAATCTGGCTTTATGTTTATTCCCATCATCTCTTGAGGAAACTTTCATCTCACCTTGTTTGCAATGCCCATCAATCAATGCAATCAAAGCACCGTATTAGGTACCAACCCTCTAAGGAGCATTTCAGCAAACAGTTGACGTGTGTGTATTAAGCCCCACCAAATTTACAAAAGCCCTTGATCAAAAGTGTATAAGTAAAAACATCGGGCTGGATTCCTTGTTTGACCATTGTTTGTTTTAACTCTAACCACCAATCAAAGTATTGAAACTAAGAACGGGGGTCTCAACCTCCACTTTGTAATTTCATCGAACACCTCATGGGCATGCTTAATGTTCCCGTTATTACAGTAACTGTGCATGCTAACATTGAAAGGTGTGACATGAGGAGGAAATCCTGTATTTTGAAGTTGCATATAGAAAAACCAAACTGTTTCAGGTGGGTGAGCATGAATTAAATCGGTGAAGATGCGATAGAAAGCTGCCAAGGAGAGAAATGTGCGATGCTTAATAGATACAATGGAGAATGTTTCAGTGTTGTAGAACACAAGTGTCAGAATTTGTGTTAGCTTTTCCATGGTTCAACTTTTGATAATATATTCAGAGAGAACTTCAATTGATTTGTGAACAGGCTTGCTTGAAGTATTAATTGAATCATGCAAGGTACATGAATTGGGCTAATAAAACTTGAACGATTAGCAATTTGGGCTTTATCATTGGGCCTCTTTCGGCACAAAAACGAAAGAGGCTCTGTAGAGAAGTTTGGTACTGGACTTGACTGAATTGGGATATCGGACAAAGAGGAGTGCCTTTCTATATTGACTTGGTCATTAACAAATGTTCTTCAAATTAATTTTAAAGAAATTAATCATATTGCGTTAGTGAGAAAATGAAAAAAAGAATGGACTGGACTGTAAGTTTTGCAACTTAAAAGCGTCCTCCTTTGAACATTTCCTTCATTACAAAAATAATAGTTAAATTAAATGTCTCAAAAAAGGTAGCATATAATAGAATAAAATAAATTAAAATATAGAATAGAACAAAGTTGGCACTATAGCCTGGAAAGTGGAAAATTTCGAAATATAGAATAGAATAAAATAAAGTAAAATAAAAGGTGAATTCTCCAAGCATTAACATGCATGATTACTATGGTGGGGAACAGCGAAAGTGATATTTATTCTTGATGAACTACAAGTTATCGATATTATTAAATTATTAATCACTTGTGTTTCTCTTATTGTTCAATGCATCGAGTGGGCATTTTAATTAACAATATGGATGAGTACGAATATTAATATACTAAACACGTACGTAGGTTGTCTTGCTGCAATTCAGTACTATTTTTTATTAACTAAAATTCTTTTAAGAAATAATAAATAAAATAAACAAGTAACTTTCATGAATAATAATGCATTGAACCATGTCCAACAAAGTGTGATTTCTCCGTTCGGACACAATATTTCATTGTGGTGTTTCTGACGGAGTAAGTTGTGAAACTGTTCCACACGTACGTACTGCTTGAGATGTTCGCAAATTTTCTTGCTCAAATATTCGTCTCCTCCATCCAATCAAAAACCCTTAATTTTCTTGTCAAGTTAATTATGCCATTTGCGGTAGTTACAATGGTCCTAGATAATTAGAGTCTGGGGACGTTTAGGAAATTTATCTGGGGGACAATTATTAGCTTCCTTATTCATAATATGGAATAAAAGTTTTAGCTTTTCAAAAGAGTGATGGTACATGGCATCTACTTTTTCTTTAATCATTTCTTTTTTTTAGGCCATTCCATATATGTTGCGCTTTCAAATGGCTTGTGGTAGGGATGGTTTCAGATGGTATGTTGCTTTCCCCCGTTTTATAGTCATCTTATAATGCAAATTAGTGTAAGGCATGTAGCCTTCTTCCTATCAATCTGACCTATTTAATTAAGTTTTATTTCCAAGTTTTGTCAATTAAAACAAAAATCTTTGCATCTGCAAAACGATCTTAATTTATTAAATTTATTCCAGCAATTTATTGCAAAAAAGAAAGTAAAATTTATTCCAGAAAATAATTGATTAAATTTATTCTTGTAATTGGACTAAGCATCAGTTTGCTTTCCGGTCTCATGAAAGCTTTGAGAGAAAGTAGAAATTGCATGTATTTCATTTACTTTTTCTGTACATGTATAATGACATATATATCTTGTTGCTTTAAGTAGAGAGTCTAACCACACCATTATCTATGGTTATAATTAATGCTAACTATGGTTTGAATGAGTGGCTCATAGAACAGTAGGAGAAAGTGTGGCGGCCATGAGTGGAGTGTGATGTATAGACAAAGAGAATCAATAATCTCCCTAGGCCAAACATAATTTTTTTAGAAGGGATTAAAGCTCCTTGTTAGATTACATTATTGAGCCAAATCTTCCTCCTTAGCCTTTTTTTTTTCATGAACAATAATACTCTTATAAGGATATGCTCGTCTCGTTATAGTCTCATTTACCTTTTGTCATTTTCTATCCATTTCTTTTTCCACAGCTAGCATTCTTTATCACTTTAAATGGTTACTTGTTGTCTCTGATCATTTGGCATAAATAATTAATATTTGCACATGCATGGTTCATAGGTGATTAGAATTATTTATGGATTTTTTTAATCAAAATTGTCAATCCATGTCTTAAACGTGTGAAAACTTGCTGTATCTTTGACGTGTTGTGTTTAATCGTGCTGATTTCATTAAATTTGAACACAACATTCATAAGAACACAACATCCTTAAGAGCACATACGTACGTTCAACACGCTGTGTTTGTACAATAATAATTCCCCATTCAGCAGATAAAACACAGGAGTAGTTGTTTAAAAAAAAAAGTCGAACGTGACACATACATGATTAATCTAGTGGTGAACAGCAGTGCGTATTGTGGTCCACACGCGAACGTGACCATTCTAGTGAACAACAAGTTATTAATATTAGATTATTAATTACTATCTTCTTTCTTACTCCACCAACCAACATGACTAATGTCAATTCTTATTGTTCAATTCATCAAGTGAATCGGCACTTTAATTAATTACTAGTTTGTAGTCAAGCATGTGCATCAAGTCAATCGTCTATATAATGAGACCATCTTTGGAGTGTAAAAATCATTCATCTTAAAAACCTAATATCAATTTAAGTTATCATGATCAGTAACAGAATTCAATTAATAAAATTGATTATAATAATTGCATGATTTTCTTTTTTAGACCCCCACATTTCGTTTGTATTATTTTTATAATTGACCAAATAATTCAATACATAACAAATACAATTTCTCCTCTCTCTTTTTTTTTAAATCCTTCAGGATTTAAAATCTTTTATTTCGTATTCAACCATGTCTAATTGTAAAATCATATATCAATACTCTTTTAAGAATTAATCTTCCGTAGCATAAGATTATCAGCATTCACTGTGTTAATCATTTAGTTTAGCATGTCTCTACAGTTATAATTCCAATGAGATTTGTATTGCCTTTGTTTCCATTTTAATATTTTTTAATTTGGCTAATTCTCAAATAAAATGTTCGAATCATTAAGAGTAATCAAGATTTTTTTAATAAAATGATAAGTAACGAGATAATAAATGCTTATAATAGCATTCATTCAGTTTTCTTAGCCATGATATTAATTATATATATATATATATATATATATATATATATATATATATATATATATAGGGATGGGCTAATATCAAAACGTTTGTTCCTGAGCTCAGGAACAAACGATTCCGTTCTCCAATTTCCAAAGTTCAAACAACAAATCTAAACAGTTAGATGTTCAATCTATATTAAAATGTGCTTGGAGACCAAATTTTACATTTTTGGGAATTTTTTTACTATTTATTAAGCTGTTTTGAAAACCGCTGTTTTTATGAAATTTCTGCAGCATTGAAAAACAGCGGTTTTCAAACTAGCTTAATAAATAGTAAAAAAATTCCGAAAAATGTAAAATTTGGTCTCCAAGCACATTTTAATATAGATTGAACATCTAACGGTTTGGATTTGTTGTTTGAACTTTGGAAATTGGATAACGGAATCGTTTGTTCCTGAGCCCAGGAACAAACGTTTTGATATTAGCCATTCATATATATATATATATATATATATATATATATATAATTTATCTTATTAACATAAATTGTAATTATTTATCATTGACAATAAAGTCATGTTAAGTAACATTCGGGTCATGATAAAGGTGGAAATTTATAAACCAAAACCGATCAATAATGAGATGGATTCATTCATTATTTGTTTTAATTAATTATAGAGGTTCAACTTGCTTGCATTAGGAAGTTTTACAACTTAATGCTATTAAATATTTGTATCCTCAATAGTTATTACTCTCCAATTTTTTTTCCGGATCATTAAGAGAATAATCAAGGTGGTTATAATTGATTCATAATTACAAAGGCAATTAATTATAAGAGCATTTATAATTTTAGTCTTTCAGTTTTCTTGACTATAATAATTAATTATTTCTTCGGCTAAAAAATATAAGAGTTAATGATTATGACAAGAGTCAAGACCAATGCTTATGTTATTTATTTCTATTATTTTATTCTATGGTTATTATAAACCGAAGACCCTGAAAAGTTATTTTCCGATAACCCTAAATTTATTTTATTACAAACAAGTCCAATTATTAATATTTAATAATTGCAATATATATTTTTCCATTTATTAAATATCTTGATATGGTTAGATTTTTTTTTTAATATCTATTCTTAATTACAATATTTACAGCACCACATAATTTAACGTAATTTTACAATATCACATACTTTTTTTTTTAATATCTATTGCTCTTTATTTGACATATGTTTTTTTTTTATATAGATAACCAATCAGATATAAACACAGAGAATAATTATTCTGCATACTAAATAAAAATTCCTTTATGCCTTTTCACATTATAAGATTATTAGATTTGAATATCTAATATATTTATTCAGTCAAGATACTTAAATCTTTCGGTTCTCTTTTTCTAATGATTGGCTCATATAATAAAAATTCGGTACAAATATATTTATTCAGTCAAGATACTTAAAAAGGTACCATTGACACCCCTAGGAACAGGGATCCGTATTGTTCGTGTTTGTAAATATCCAATGTGTTAAAAGGTCACTTCATAGAGAAAAACATGATTAACAATTTTGTATGGAAAGGTTAACTGCCAACCAATAACAATCTAAAGTAACCGCAATCATTTTGTTATAATTCTAATTATTTATAAGGAAAGGTCAACTGATTGTTATTATTTCAGCGCCAGGGAACTCCAGATATTAATAAAATTTATTTCTGCAATTAGACTAAACATCAGTTTGGCTCGTCTATATAATGAGACCATCTTTGGCTAGGATAGTCATCTGCACTAGCTAATAATATCCTCTTACACTGGTGCACATTTCTAAAGAGAAAAAACAAGAGAGTGAAATGGCTGAGGCGGTTGTGAGTGTGCTGGGCAAGCTTGCTGTTATCATAGCGAACGAAGCACAGTTCTTGGGTGGGGTTAGGAAGAAAATCGAACGGGTGCAGCGTGAGCTCACCCGAATCAAGTGTTGCCTGCAAGATGCAGACTCGAGGCGTAAAGGAGATGAGAGAGTGCAGAACTGGCTGAATGAGCTCCGCGATGTGGCCTATCGCATCGAGGATGCAACCGACACCTTTTTTTTTCATGTTGGATATACAGATGCCAGATTTTCGCAAAAACTCAGAAGGCTGTGCAATAAGCCCCGGGAGTTGTATTTCCTCCACAAGCTTGGTGCTAAGCTTGATGACATTCAAGCTCTACTCGAAGAAATCTCTAAGAGCAGGGTTACTTATGGGTTCAGTGACCTGAAAGACAAGAGCAAGGGAGATGCTGATGTCATAATGCCTCATCGGAGAGCTACTTATCAAGAAGTTGACGAAACTGATGTAGTAGGCATGCAGGCTGACAAGAACAACATTCTGGAGCTTCTACGCCCTCAGAAAACACCAAGGCGGGCAGTCATAACCATCGTGGGTCCCGGCGGTCTAGGGAAGACTACGCTTGCACATATGGTATACAAAAGGTAGGTGGAGAATTTTCTTTTTCAATTATGTTTTATTGAGAAAAATGGTGACAACAATTTATCATTATAAGAGTTAGTCAATAGCAACGATCAACTGCTACTTTTTTTTTTTTTGAAAGCAATGTAGAGGGGTAAGCGGGACTTGAAATCTCAACCTTTGGGTATCCAACAGTCCTAGGATAACTACTACTACTATAAATATTTATTTTGAGGATTTAATAGTTTATCAATAATTGCTGATTTCTTAGTAATACACATTTCCAGCAGTCACTATTAATTGTCCAAAATCGTGCTACAATTCAATCTAATAATAAATCTTCTTTGTTTGTTTAACCAGTGCCAGGGCCGATTTCAACTATCATATAATGCTGTCAATCTCTCAGCAGTTCAGTCCAACTGATCTTTTGGAAAAGATGCTACCAAAAGATTCTATACGGGAGAACCAAACTGTGGAAGACTTAATCAATGAGCTCAAAAGTTTTTTAAGTAACAAAAGATATCTGATTATTCTAGATGATGTGTGGAGAGATGATCTGTGGAATCTACTGAAGGATGCATTACCTGATGACAACAACGGTAGTCGTGTTCTAATGACCAGTAGATCTATTGATGTTGCCATATCAGCTGACTCCCAAATGATACCATATAAACTCGAATACTTAGATGATAGGAAAAGCCTAGACCTACTCCTCAAAAAGGCTCTACCATACCAAGAACCAACTCAAAAATGCCCTGACGATCTCCTTGAGCTTGCAAAGAAACTATCAAATAAATGTAAGGGGTTACCTTTGGGTTTAGTAGTATTAGGTGGTATCCTTTCAACTAAAGGACCATCCTACACTGCGTGGGAAAGGGTGTTACAAACAATGAATTGGCACTTAGACGGCAGCGACTGCATGCCAATCCTAGCAATGAGCTATGAAGAAATGCCATATTATCTCAAGGCTTGCTTCCAATATCTTGCAATTTTTCCTGAAGACCATGTGATTAAAGCAAAACGTCTGATCAGAATGTGGATAGCAGAAGGGTTCATACCATTAGAGGGTAGGCCAACAATAGAGATAATGGCGGAGTACTGCCTCGAGGAACTTTCTAAAAGGTAATATTTTTTCCTTGTTTTTTACCAGGCAACTATATAATATCATTGCAAAATCTTTTATCACAAACTCTTTTCCAAAAAATAAAAGTTCCTTCACCTGTTATGACAAGTATCATACACCTCTTTCTAATTTTATGATTTATTCTCTAATAAATAGCTTTTTCCTCGGAAACCCTTCTACCTAGTACATGTTCTCAATTTTTTAAAAATAGAGTGAAGAAAATCTTCTTCTCAATTAGGTATCTTTCACTTCTGTTTCAAAAGAAATCCCACATACGATTTTATACTAAAACGCAGCTCCAACAACAAAATTGAAATTTTATTTTTAAGAATTGGATGGTGCAAGATAATAATTTTTGCGTGAGGGATTATAATTTTTAAACCAACATATATGCACATTAAAATAGTTATCTTCAAATCTAGCTTAGAATAGAATTTACAAAACTACTTATTTTTTTACTTGCGTACAAATTCATTAATTGTATATTTAATTTCAATGCATCTTAATAATCAGCATAAATTAATTGTATCTTTCAATTTATATAGGAATTAATATGTCTAGCTAGATATACAAACCTTTATAATTATGACTGCAATATATACTTTCTGTATTTCCTGACTTGTTTACAAACAAAAATTAATTCAGGAGTATGGTTCAAGTATTAAGCCGACATGCGAATGGTTTGATCAAGCACATCAAGGTGCACGATTTTATCCGCGACTTGGCAATGAATGAAGCCAGGCATGAAAACACAGTCACAGTTTTCTCACAAGCTTCAGCTGACAACAAGCCCGACAGAATAATCCGACGTGCTTCACTTCAAGCCGAAGAGAAGAATTCACAATTCATTGAATATGTAGGTCCAAATACCCGTTCTTTATTTTGGTTCGATACTACAAATGAATATTTTCAAAGGAGCTTAGATTGCTCTAATTTTAGGCTACTTAAAGTTCTAGAAATAGTGGGTAATTATTGGGACGAATTAGTATTAAAATCATTAGATGAGTTGATTCACCTTAAATACTTGGGGCTTAGAAACTGTAGAATTAAGCGCTCCTCTTTTCATGGTATGAAAAGTCTCGAAACTCTGGAATTGCGAGGGAGTAGATATAGCAAATGTGATGGCTTATGGACAATTAGTACATTGAGGCATGTACTGGTTGACTACGGGTCAAACATTCCTAGACTACCAAAGGGTACCCCAATAAGCAATCTACAGACTTTGAAGTGGGTAAGATCTGAGGATGTATGTGATGCCAAGTTGCCCAACCTGCATACATTAGGTATTACAAATTATTCTGAAAAATGGGTATCAATGACTAATCTATTTCAAACATTGCGCAACCTGCGTAAATTTGAAATTGATTGTAATTCTAAAATCCCGATGGAAATTGTTTACCCAAAAGCACTCCCAAATTATCAGAATTTGCAATCCTTATACTTGGATGGAGAATGGCAAGAGAATGTCAATGTAGAGGCTAGCTTGTTTCCACCACAGCTCATTAAACTCTCGCTTGTCTGATCCGAACTTAATCATAATCCAATGCCGGAACTTGGAAAGTTGAATAGCCTAAAAAAACTTTGCTTGAGATTCAATGCATTTAGTGGCGATTGGGAGGGTCCAATAATCTGTCCAGAAGGATTTCCTGCTCTACAATACTTGAAAATTTATGATGAGAGAATCAAGGATTTGACGGTGGCACATGGGGTCATGCCAAAGCTTACATACCTCAAAGTATATGACAACACCAAGGTGCATCTGCCTCCTGAGCTACAGCACGTGACAGTTGAAAAATGGTAATTAATATTCTTGATTTGGTCAAGTGGTAATATCTATCACAGTGACCACCTACTTTTTCCTTTCACTTTTTTTTTTGGGAGAAACGTGTATTATTAGTAATATATATGGT
Source organism: Carex kokanica (assembly GCA_025461125.1). NCBI lineage: Eukaryota > Viridiplantae > Streptophyta > Magnoliopsida > Poales > Cyperaceae > Carex > Carex kokanica. The sequence goes on along the minus strand of JAJGRX010001217.1, from coordinate 624,828 downwards.
GCAGCGTGCATGTATATTATTCCATTTAATTTGCTTTTTGTTTTCTTTATTACTGTTCTTTTCACGGACGAACTATTTGAAAATTTGATGGCATTAATTTGGACCTGCTGGTGTACGTTGATCTTTATACTTTAATTCTTATTTTTTTTTCTTGCTTTGGTTATCTTGGTGCGTACAATAATATATAGATGCATCTAGATTTTGAATGAGTACTGGTGCTAAGATATATTGGTTTTAAAAATGTATTTTTAAATTATTTTTATGTTTGTCTTCTGTTTGAATAATATTGTATTTCTTTCAAGTCTCGTAAGAGATTTGTTATCAAGTCGTCATGTGATTTACCTCTTCTTTATTATTATCACAGCGTTAGAGGAGGAATTGGTAATCACAAAAATTATAATCTATTTTAAGGCAGAATTGTAGGTTTGTTATTGTAGTAATGATGATGACTAATGAATTCTTTTTATGGAGATCACTTTACGACTCTATTTTTACTTGAATTTGAAAAATAAAGTTTCTAGAATTGAGATGATGGTGGTAGTATTTTTTTTTTTTTTTGTTTCTCCCAAATTTGAAATTTCTATTTTTTCAAGATGTCAAATTAGAAGATTAGCAAGATCTCGTCAGAGCATTGATTGATTAATATTTTTCTTTTAGGAAATTTTGCATTTGTTTTGTAGAGAATTAATTTGTATGTAGAATTATTGTTTAATTTTAATGTCTTACTAGAACCAATTATTGTTTCATATTTTAACTTGTAGTTACATAGCTGATGTAACAACTCTTTGATTAATTAAGTATGGGCAACACCTCTATTTTCATAAAAAAAAATAAACTTCTATTTCGCACTATGTCTATACAGCTTTCCGATATGAATTAAGTTGTAAACCATCGAAATGCTCTCAATTGATTTTTCACTTGTCGTTTTTCATTCCATTCCTGGATGAAACATAATACATGGACATCAATTAAGGTGATAATTCAAATTTTAATTAAGGATAAATTGGTCTAAAAAAATCAGTTTCAGTGTGCAAAGCTGGGGGACTCTGAATTCTTCTATTTAAATATTTTAGGAATAAAAACTTTTTGCCAACAAAAATTAAGAAATAAAAAAGGATGAAGTACATGTAAACTATTAATTTAACCAAAACCACAATTGTGATAGCTTCAATAGGATTCCTTGAGATTGAAAACAGAAAATAAAAATGTTATGAACTGAATTGCTAAATTGAGTAATAAAACTGGAAATATATATTTGGATTATTGAAGAGTAAACCTCTTTTTAACCAGGAAATTGGAAATTAACAATGAAATTTGATAAAAGTTTAGGTTGATACATCAGCGATAATGAAAAAGGGAGCGGTTCGGCACTTGATCGAGCCCCCATTAGGCATCTCTGGCCCAATTTGCACAGCTCCCTTCTTTTCAATGCTGGGCCTTTAGGCCCAATGCTTAATCTCTCTTCTTCTTTACCTGACTCACAAAGTCAAATCTCCCTTCAACAGCTACTCCCAAATCGAGTATCGCTAATGCAGACATAATAGAAATGCTGCTTGGTGGGCAAGACAAAATAAAAATAAATATTTTTTCAGCCTAAGGAAACCAATATATATTTTTTTATAATAAGTGTGTACACCCCGCCGACAATTTTTTTAAATAGAAATAAATAAACAGATTTCAAGGGAACAAGTATCTATCGCGTTGAATTTCCAAAAAACACTTCCACCGAAGCAGTGCCTCGGTGGAAGGAGACATGTGTGCATCAACACTCAATAGAAACTTGTTTTATTCCATCCTCCACTGAGGCATAGGTACTGTCTCTCTGGAGGTGTTTTGGAAAATCCAACATGATAGATGCTTGTTCTCTTGAAATCAATTTATTTATTTCTATTTAAAAAAAAAAATCCAACGTGATAGGTGCAAACGGATTGGATACGGATTGGATAGTGGAAAATTCATATATGTATCCATATTTATTTTTCTGATACGGATACGGATATTAAACGGATATGAATACAGATCAAATATTAAACAAATATGAATACGGATCAGATAATAACGGATACGAATACAGATATAATTCAGATACCTAATTCATATATTGTAACAAAATTGACATACTTTTTAATTATATTTTTCTCATTAAAAAATAAAATACATATATAATTCAGATAACAACATAATTTTTCAAATAATCACATTTTGCCTTCATTTATTTGTATTTCTTTTTTTTCTTTTTCTTTTTTGTAAGTCGCTGATTTAAAATACAGCAGATCAAACTTTGATACATTACAATTCAAAACTAATTAATTAATCAGTTAATCAATTTAGATATAAAAATTGAAAACCACCGCAGTACACTATCAAATAAATACTATCTAGAGAAACATTTGAGACCATCTATAGAAATATTTATTTTATGCCCCCAAACGGCTGAGGAAAGTTTCACCAAATTGGTCCTCTGACAACTTTTAATTTATTTCAATGTTTGGCCAAATTCAGTAGAGTCTAAATTAAAACTTATGGATATGGATAATTAATGCGTATCTGTTTTCGAAACTGAAACCGTATCCATATTCATATCCACATAAATCATATCCATATCCTGTATTTGTATCCGCAAACTATCCGTATCCAACTATTTGATTCACAAAAATTCAGATACAAATCCGGACAGAATATCCAATCCGTTTGCACCCCTACCTGTACCAAACCACTAGTACCTGTCCCTGTTAGTACATAACACCTAAATATTGAACTACTAGAGTTCATACTAAAAAAGTCCCTGTTAACATTCCAGACTATTGAACTATTACACAAGGCTTCATACTTAAAAGTTCACTGCCACCACACCTTGCATCACCACTCACTCTTTATTTAGGTCGAGTCCACATAAAGGCAACTGTTGCAACCATTATCCCAATTCAATAATGCAGAGCATTATTGAATAAATAAACAAACATATAATTCAGTCCAAACATCAACCAAGGCAGTTCAATAATTACAAGCCACGTTATCTAAAATTAAGTAAATTTATTTAATTTTAACAATTCAGGGCACAGAACAGTAAAAGAAAAAATTGAATGCGTATCCAATTAATAAAAAGGAAAATAAAATTTAACAAAACCAGTCAATGAGAAGTCACTTGTGCAACGAAATAAAGGAATATTAGAGATCAAACAAACGAACAACTAAATAAAACCCTAAGGCAGCAGCCTGATGAGCATCAGACATAGCCGTACTAAAATAGAATGGCATGCATCATTCAACAAAGAAAGAATCAACACATGATATCTCTCACCCGCTATTTATATATATATACTTCTTCTATTAACAACCCTCTTTTGTAGTATTTAATTTGCTTCCCTCTGCCAAATTCAAACCCCAAAACTAACTTCAATGAATTAATTGCTTCTACGCATGGTTCTGAAACTCGGAATCGGAATCGGGTTCTTGACCATGGAATCGAAATCGGGTGAAGCCGGCGGAATCGGCCGAGTTAACTCGGTAACTCGGATTTTTTTGGCACAAACTTGTTTTGTAGCCAAAAAGTAGGAAACAATTGGTAACAAAATAATTTGTACAAAAACTATGTCAAGACAAAAATATTACACTCAAATAATCCACTAATTATATAATCTAATACAAAAATTACAAATAGAATACACTTTTGATTGCCAGAATCTATGCCGAGTGGTAATTTTTTTTTTCTGAGCAATGTTTAAAGAAGATATATATATTTACATCAAACTTATTTGAGAATCATGACAACTGGAAAAATATTTATCAAAATTTGAAAATTAATTGTCGATATCTTCTCTATGATTTTAATAATTATGTATTGAATTTGGCACAATTTCGATAATTAGTTGATGAATTAGTTTTCAACAAAAAAATTAGTTGGTAATTTATCTTTCTTTTTTCATATCTTTCTTTTTTCATATCCGAGTTTTGCTCAAAAAGTTGCATGGGCGCGAGACTCGGGTGAAACTCGGACCGGACACGGTCAATACCGAGTTGACTCGAACTCGGCCAAGTTTCCAAAATAGAAGTACCACAAAAAAATGAGCAATTTTTCTCTCTACTACTTAGGTGGGGCCGGAGGAAGCCTGTTGGGAGTACGACGGCTCGCGGATCCCGATCTAGCACCCGCATCCCCATTCTCTGATGAATCACTGTACCGACGACCTCTCTGAGAACTACTATTGGATCTAGGTTCACTATACCCGTTTCCAAATGCAGACCTCCATTCGTCTCCCTCTGCTTTGCTCTCCGCTGCACTACTCTCTGATTAAGAATATCCTCTTACACTCGGCATTAGCTAATAATATCTGCACTCGGCATTAGCTAATAATATCCTCTTACACTGATTCATATTTCAAAAGATAGAGCACGAGAGAGAGAGAGAGATGGCTCAGGTAGCTGTGGAGTTTGCACTCAATAACCTCGCTGATTTCATAGTGAAGGAAGCACAGTTATTGGGTGGGGTTGGGGAGAAAGTCGAACGGGTGCAGCGCGAGCTCACTCGAATCAAGTGCTGCCTGAAAGATGCCGACTCAAAAAAAAAGGGAGATGAGCGAGTTCAGAATTGGCTGAATGAGCTTCGCGATGTGGCCTATCGCATCGCCGATGCAACCGACACCTATTTTCTACCAGTTGAAGATCACCACCAAAAAGAGGCCAGCAGCTTTTCGCAAAAACTCAAGAAGGTGTTCAAGAAGCCCAGGACGCTTCCTAACCTCCACAAGCTTGGCACTGAGCTCGATAAAATTCAAAATCTACTCCAAGAGATCTCAGAGAGCAGGGACCACTATGGAATCGAAGACCAGCCACTGGAAGACAAGAGCAAAGGAGAGGCAGTCAGTATGCCACGTCGAACAGCTACTTATTCTGATGTAGACGAAAATCAAGTCGTAGGCATGGAGGCAGACAAGGACAACATCCTGAAGCTGTTGCATCCTGAGCAAACAACAAAGCTGGCAGTCATAACCATCGTGGGTCCTGGCGGTCTAGGAAAGACTACCCTTGCATGTATGGTATACAAAAGGCAAGTGTAGATTTTTTTTTTTCCACTATGTTTTAATGATATATATAAAATAATTACAATAATAAAAATAAGAGTTTGCCTAAGTTAGCTGCTACATATGGCAACGATCAACTAGTACTACTGTCCCAATAAAAAAAAAAAAAAAACTAGTACTACTGTTATAAATTACAATTTTGAAGATCTAATATTAATCCTAATAGCTCAATTGCTCAATATAAAATCCTGAGATCGTAGTAATACATGGCTGCAATAATCACATATATCTTGTGTAACCTTGCTAGAAACCAATCTAATAATATATCTTCTTTTCTTGTCTAACCAGTGCCAAGGCAGATTTCGCGTACCATATAAAGTTGCCAATATCTCAGCAATTCAATATTCGTGATCTCTTGATAAAGATGATCAGCGAGTACAACGATTCTGTACCTAAGGATCGGGATGTGGGCTATTATGTTGGTGAGCTCAAAAGTTTTTTAAGTCGCAAAAGATATCTAATTATTCTAGATGATGTGTGGGATGAGGATCTATGGAATGAACTCAAAGATGTATTGCCTAATGCTAATAAGAATGGGAGTCGAGTTTTGATCACTAGCCGGTCAATCGAAGTTGAAAAATCATCTGAATATGAAACGATCCAATATGAACTCAAGATCTTAGATGATGGGAAAAGCCTAGATCTCCTCCTCAAAAAGGCTCTCCCTCATCAAGAACCTGATAAAGAATACCCTACCGATCTCCTTGAGCTTGCCGACAAACTTTCAAAGAAATGTAAGGGGTTACCTCTGGCTTTGGTTGTGTTAGGTGGTATCCTTTCTAAACAACCATCCTACCCTAAGTGGGAAAGGATGTTGCAAAATATGAATTGGCACGCAGATGGCAAGGATTGTATGCGAATTTTAGCAATGAGCTACGAAGATTTGCCTTACTATCTAAAGGCATGCTTCCAATATCTTGCTTCTTTCCCTGAAGACTATGTGATTCCGGCAAAACGCCTGATCAGAATGTGGGTTGCAGAGGGATTCATACCACTCGAGAATAGGCCAACAATGGAGATAATGGCTGAGGACTGCCTTGAGGAACTTGCTAAAAGGTATACATAAAATTGTTTTTTCTTATTTTTTATGAGGCAACCATACAATATTCTTGCAAACTTTATTTTCGCAAATTAACTACTTCATATAACACATTTTACGTATACATTATATTTATAATATAATTTTATTATAGAATAGAGTACAATAAGTAGAGAGCTTCCATAAAAGTACATAAAAACAAACAAAAAGATCGAGTAAAGTGTAGTACAAGATGAATAAAAATAACCTACGATGCCTTATTATACTCTTAATTGCAAGATATATTATTTTCCAATATATGTTTGTGTGTGTGGGTGTGTCTATAAAAGTTCCTTCACCTTTTTTAACATGTATCATACACCTCTTTCTAGTTTTATGATTTCTTCTCTAATAAATAGCATCTTCCTGTAAAACCAAGTGCATGTTCTCGGTTTTTTTTAATAGAGTGAACGAAAGATTCTTTTCAATTGGGTATCTTTCACGTGTGTTGTAAAACAAACAAAAAATTAGTAGATACGATTTGACAGTAAAACACGGCTCTAAGAATACTTAAAATCGAAATTTGATGATTAGGAGATTGAGTATGTAAAGTTATAATTTTTGCGTGAGGGATTTGAAATAAATAAAGTAGTTTGAATATTTTAAATTTTATTCCGAATTCTCAACCAACATATATGTACATTAAAATATTTCTTTTCAAATCTGGAACAAAATTTACAAAAATTCCTATTTCTATAGTTACGAACAAATTTCATTAATTGCATTTTTAATTTCAATGCATCTTAATAATCAGCACAAATTAATTTTATCTTTCAATTAATATATAGGAACTAATAAGTCTAGTAAATTAATCAGCATAAATTAATTTTGTCTTTCAATTTATATAAGAATTAATGTGTCTAGTTAGGATATATAACCTTTGTAATTATGACTGCAATACTTTCAGTATTTCCTAACTTGTTTATAAATCAAAATTAATTCAGGAATATGGTTCAAGTATTAAGGCGATTCACAAATGGTTTGATCAAGCACTTCCAGGTGCATGACATTCTACGCGATTTGGCAATGAATGAAGCCGGGCATGAAAACTTTGTCACGGTTTTCTCACAAGTTTCGGCTGACAACAAGCCCGACAGAATAATCCGACGTGCTTCACTTCAAGCCCAAGAGAAGAATTCCCAATTTACTGAATATGTAGGTCCAAATACCCGTTCTTTATTTTTGTTCGATACAAATGGATATTTCAAAATGAGATTAGATTGCTCTAAATTTAGGCTACTTAAAGTTCTAGAAGTAGTGGGTAGCTATGGCGGCGAATTAGTATTAAAATCATTAGATGAGTTGATTCACCTTAAATACTTGGGGCTTAGAAACTGTAGAATTAAGCGCTTCTCTTTTCATGGTATGAAAAGTCTTGAAACTCTGGAATTGCGAGGGACTGGATATAGCAAATGTGATGGCTTATGGACAATTAGTACATTGAGGCATGTACTGATTGGCTACGGGGAATACATTCCTAGACTACCAAAGGGTACCCCAATAAGCAATCTACAGACTTTGAAGTGGGTAAGACCTGAGGATGTATGTGATGCCAAGTTGCCCAACCTGCATACATTAGGTATTAAAAATTATTCTGAAAAATGGGTATCAATGACTAATCTATTTCAAACATTGCGCAACCTGCGTAAATTTGATATTGATTGTAGTTCTAAAATCCCGATGGAAATTGTTTACCCAAAAGCACTCCCAAATTATCAGAATTTGCAATCCTTATACTTGAATGGAAAATGGCAAGAGAATGTCAATGTAGAGGCTAGCTTGTTTCCACCACAGCTCATTAAACTCTCGCTTTTGGGATCCCACCTTAATCATAATCCAATGCCGGAGCTTGGAAAGTTGAATAGCCTAAAAAAACTTCGCTTGGGATTTAATGTGTTAACTGAGAATTGGGAGGGTCCAATAATCTGTCCAGAAGGATTCCCTGCCCTACAACACTTGACAATGATTGATGGGAACATCGAGGAGTTGACGGTGGCACAGGGGGTCATGCCAAAGCTTACATACCTCCAAGTACGTAAAAACACCAAGGTGCTTCTGCCTCCTGAGCTATATCACGTGACAGTGTTGTAGGGCACGTGACACCAAGGTGCTTCTGCATGTATCACAGTGACCACCTACTTTTTCCTTTCACTTTTTTTTTGGGAGAAACGTGTATTATTAGTAATATATATGGTGCAGCGTGCATGTATATTATTCCATTTAATTTGCTTTTTGTTTTCTGTATTACTGTTCTTTTCACGGACGAACTATTTGAAAATTTGATGGCATTAATTTGGACGTGCTGGTGTACGTTGATCTTTATACTTTAATTCTTATATTTTTTTTTTCCTGCTTTGGCTATCTTGGTGCGTACAATAATATATAGATGCATCTAGATTTTGAAATGAGTACTGGTGCTAAGATATATTAGTTTTAAAAATGTATTTTTAAATTATTTTTATGTTTGTCTTCTATTTGAATATTGTATTTCTTTCAAGTCTCGTAAGAGATTTGTTATCAAGTCGTCATGTGATTTACCTCTTCTTTATTATTATCACAGCGTTAGAGGAATTAGTAATCACAAAAATTATATTTTTTCAATCGAATCTGGTTTTTTTTTGTTTGTTTCTCACAAGTTTGAAATTTCTATTTTTTCAAGATGTCAAATTAGATGATTAGCAAGATCTCGTTAGAGCATTGATTGATTAATATTTTTCTTATAGGAAATTTTGCATTTGTTTTGTAGAGAATTAACCAATTATTATTTCATATTTTAACTTGTATTTACATAGCTGATGTAACAACTCTTTGATTAATTAAGTATGAGGAACACCTCTATTTTCATAAAAAAAAAAATAAACTTCTATTTTGCACTATGTCTATACAGCTTTCCCATATTTCTGTAGCATACTCAACCATCGAAATGCTTTCAATTGATTTTTCACTTGTCGTTTTTCATTCCATTACTGGATGAAACATAATACATGGACATCAATTAAGGTGATAATTCAAATTTCAAGGATAAATTGGTCTAAAAAAATCAGCTTCAGTGTGCAAAGCTGGAGGGGTCTGAATTCTTCTATTTAAATATTTTAGGAATAAAAACTTTTTGCCAACAAAAATTAAGAAATAAAAAAGGATGAAGTACATGTAAACTTTCAATTTAACCAAAACCACAATTGTGATAGCTTCAATAGGATTCCTTCAGATTGAAAAGAGAAAATAAAATGTTATGAACTGAATTGCTAAATTGAATAATAAAACTGGAAATATATATATTTTGATTATTCAAGAGTAAACCTCTATTTAAAAAGGAAATTGGAAAATAACAACGAAATTTGATAAAAGTTCAGGACGTTGATACATCAGCAATAATGAAAAAGGGAGCGGTCAGGCAGTTGAGGCCCCCATTAGGCATCTCTGGCCCAATTTGCACAACTCCCTTGTTTTCAATGCTGGGCCTTTAGGCCCAACGCTCAATCTCTCTTCTTCTTTACCTGACTGACAAAGTCAAATCTCCCTTCAACAGCTACTCCCAAATCAAGTATCCCTAATACCGACAGAATAGAAATGCTACTTGGTGGGCAAGACAAAATAAAAATAAATATTTTTTCAACATTTTGAAACCAATATTTATTTTTTTATAGGGACCACCTAGCTATTCCCCCATAACCTTTCTCCATTTCTTCCCTCAGTCATTAACTACTTGAGTAACTACTAACTACTTGAGGGGACCACTTACTATTTGGGGACCGCCTAATATTTAAAATATTTTACAACTGGCGCGCGCAAGTATTCGTACATAATGCATCAAGTATTCGTACATAATGCATCAAGTATTGATACATAATACATCAAGTATTCACACCTAAGATATCAAATATTTTAAAAAAAAATGGACACATCACTTACCCATCTTTTACACGTTTTTAGAGGTGGTTATTTTTTTCTCCGTTCAATCTAACTAATATTTCTGACGATCTGTGAGGAATTTTGCAAATCTAAAACCACTAACGTCTTCCACACAATTTTCTCTAACAAATGAGATCCATGATGACATACTTTCGAGTTGTCCATTGCACAAGTATTCATACCTCGTCATGCAAGTATTCATACCTCATCATGCAAGTATTCATACCTCGTCGTGTAAGTGTAAATATGTGCATATGTGCATACCTCGATTAATTTTACAAGAGCAGTCGAATAATATTGAACATTGCTTTATTGTTTTCTAGTGCAATTTTATTTTTTTGAAATAAAAAATAGTTGCCACATGTTTCATAAAACATACTTAATTGAAATATTCATACATAAGATATCAAATATTCATTCAAACACGTTGAAGTATTCATACATAAGATATCAAATATTCATTCATACGATAGATCTGACCCGGCGGTTGACAGTGATGGATCTGACCCGGTAGTCGGCAGTGATGGATCTGATGGAGTGACAGAGGCGGAGATGGGAGAGAGAGGCGGAGGCGGAGGTGGGAGGTGGGAGAGGGAGGCGGAGGTGGGAGAGAGAGGCGGAGGCGGAGGTGGGAGAGGCGGGCGGAGGTGAGAGAGGTAGGGATAGAGAGGAAAGAAATACTGCTAATTAATTTGTAGAGACCACTAGATAGTTAGAATTGGTAATTATAGCTATAAAAGAAAGTTAGTTAGTTGGGGGGAGAAATGAGGAAGGAAAGAGGGGGTATATTATAGTTACTTTTTTATAATAAGTGTGTACACTCGGCCGACAATTTTTTTAAATAAAAATAAATAAACTGATTTCAAGGAAACAAACATCTATCGCGTTGAATTTCCAAAAAACACTTCCACCGAAGCAGTGCCTCAGTGGAAGGAGAAATGTGTGCATCAACACTCAATAGAAACTCATTTTATTCCATACTCCACTGACGCATAGGTACAGTCTCGCTGGAGGTGTTTCGGAAAATCCAACATGATAGATGCTTGTTTTCTTGAAATCAATTTATTTATTTCTATTTAAAAAAAATCCAATGTAATAGGTGCAAACGGATTGGATACGGATCGGATAGTGGTAAAACCATATTTGTATCCATATTTATTTTTTGAATACGGATACGGATACGAATACAGATCAGATATTAAACAGACATGAATACGGATCGGATAATAACGGATACGAATACGGATATAATTCAGATACCTAATTCATATATTGTAACAAAATTGACATACTTTTTAATTATATTTTTCTCATTAAAAAATAAAATACATATATAATTCAGATAACAAAATAATTTTTCAAATAATCACATTTTGCCTTCATTTATTTGTATTTCTTTTTTTCTTTTTCTTTTTTGTAAGTCGCTGATTTAAAATACAGCAGATCAAACTTTGATACATTACAATTCAAAACTAATTAATTAATCAGTTAATCAATTTAGATATAAAAAATGAAACCACCGCAGTACACTATCAAATAAATACTATCTAGAGAAACATTTGAGACCATCTATAGAAATATTTATTTTATGCCCCCAAACGGCTCAGGAAAGTTTCACCAAATTGGTCCTCTGACAACTTTTAATTTATTTTAATGTTTCGCCAAATTCAGTAGAGTCGAACTTCTCAAAGCGGTGAGCTAGATCCGTTAGAAAATTTATACCGGGTAATTACACGGATATTCATTAAATTAAAACTTATGGATACGGATAATTAATGTGTATCTATTTTTGAAACTGAAACCATATCCATATTCGTATCCGCATAAATCATATCCATATCTCGTATCTGTATCCGCAAACTATTCGTATCCAACTATTTGATTGGCAAAAATTCAGATACAGATCCGGACAAATAATATCCAATCCGTTTGCATCCTTACCTATACCAAACCACTAGTACCTGTCCCTGTTAGTACATAACACCTAACTATTGAACTACTAGAGTTCATACTAAAAAAGTCCCTGTTAGCATTCCAGACTATTGAACTATTACACAAGGGTTCATACTTAAAAAGTTCACTGCCACCACACCTTGCATCACCACTCACTCTTTATTTAGGTCGAGTCCACACAAAGGCAACCAAAAACAGCGTAAGTGGATCCCTCCTCATATCCCAGTCCAATAATGCTCCATTATTAAATAAGGAGACTTCAAATGCCTTTATTTTTTTGCCTCCACTATGCCTTCATTTTTAAAAACTTAAATAACTCAAAATTTAAAACTCAAAAGTCAAAATAAAATGTTAGATGCGATTTATGTTATTTTCTCTCTGTGCTCATAAAAAATTATCACATTTTAATTTTGTTTTTATATGAATCAATAAGTTAAAAAATCAATATCTAAAAATTATCTACATTAGTACGTTTTTTACAAACTCTTGATGACAACCAAAACAAAATTAAAATGTCATAATTTTTTGCATGTACAAAGATAAAATGATATAAATCATATCCAACGGTTTTATTTTGATTTTTAAGTTTTAAATTTTTAATTATTAAAGTTTTTAAAAATAAAAGTACGGTGGAGACACAAAAAATGAAGACATTTGAACCCTCTTATTAAATAAATAAACACACATATAATTCAGTCCAAACATCAACCAAGACAGTTCAATAATTACAAGCCACGTGATCTAAAATTAAATAAATTTATTTAATTTTAACAATTCAGGGCACAAAAATTTCTACGGTGATACATTCACCTATTTAAAGTGCACAAGAACAGTAAAAGAAAAAATTGAATGCGTATCCAATTAATAAAAAGGAAAATAAAATTTAACAAAACCAGTCAATGAGAAGTCACTTGTGCAACAAAATATGAAGGAGATGAACAACTAAATAAAACCCTAAGGCAGCAGCCTGATGAGCATCAGACGTAGCCGTACTAAAATAGAATGGCATGCATCATTCAACAAAGAAAGAATCTGTAGGGGAGTCATAAAGGCCAAACAATTACGTCTTATCTAGAGATCAAACAATTACATCTCATCTAGGGGTCAAACACTTACACCTCGGGGAAGGAGAAACAGTTCCCCACCTTAACCTAAGGACCGCCCTATGCTAAAGAAGCCCAAAACATAAATCATAAGTGCGGAATACATACCTGATTCCATAACATTGGCCATGGAATCCTCAATTGCGAAGAGCCGTCTTCGTGAGCACGAGACAAGTCTTCAATGGCAAGAAGTCCTTCTTGTTGTGTTGTCGTATGGTCGTAGGAATAGATCTTCCAAGGCAGCAAGACACGCCTTTGAGAAATCCCTTCCAAATTTCCTAATGGATTTCTCCTCTCTAGATCTTTGATGGTGAAAGAGAAGAGAAGGCACTCAAAACTGAGTTGTGTATGATGATGATGTCTTGTGCCTTGGGGACCCATCCTTATATAAGCTAACTCTAAATCTGACGCACCAGATATAGATGTCAAATTTAAGACATCTATATTGGACATCCAAAATTAAATATCCAGATTTAGATGAAAACCTACTCCACATTTAGTGGTTATTCTATAATTGCAAATCTCATAATCAGTCCATCAATGAGTATGAGTTTTGCCTATATTATTCTACACATTTATGGACCACACCCTAATGAATACATAGATTGCCAAATATCTTAATCCATATTAGATCACTTTAGTTAGACAATCATACATGACAGTATACAATTCATAATTATATTACATATGTGCTCAACGTTGGATAATGATCCAACAATCTCCCACTTGAGCAATATGTCACACTATTTTAATTATGTATTGTCAACCTTATACGCGCGCAAACTTTTCTGTTAGCCTTATGTATTCTCAAACCAATTCCGTCCATCAATTACATTAGCAAAGGACTAAAGCGGCTTTCGTCACATTTAATTCGTAACTAAACCATCAATGATCACAGTACTAATATAACCAAATGACATGAATCATGATATGGATATGTAGCATAGAAATTACACGCAATTGTGATCTTATCGTGCCAATTTCTAACTAGGTCTCCTACTTAAAACTTGAAACTAAATTTCATAAAACTTGTTGTAAAATGCAAAATTTAAATAAACAATTTGCAAATCACATATCCAAAATTGAGGTCAAACTAAAATAGAGATAGAATGTAAAAAACAACCCTTTTGCAAAACCATGCATATAACTTAATCAACTTGTTTCATATTACAAGTTGCATATCCAAATTACAATAAGTAAATAGAACATCAAAATAAATAACAGACTCCCACTAAAACTGAATTTCCCTAATAGAAATTACACCCATATGAGCAACATGCTCTTCAAACTTATTGGGTGGTAATCCTTTAGTAAGTGGATCCGCCAACATGGAGTCTGTTCCTATATGTTCTATGGATAACTGACCATTCTATACTATTTCTTTTACTTGACTTTAGTTTATCATTGCTTCATATTCTAAGGAATACTTAGGGCATTGGTTGAGACTAAATTTGTCTCCTTTTGCTATTGAGTTATATTTTCTGGTTTACTGTTTTGCTTGTCATACTTAAGGAGAACCTTATCGATACAATTCCATTGGGATAAACCTAATATACCTTGGGTTATATTCCTTAGTATATCAATCCCTAGGACAAATGATGCATCACCAAGATCTTTCATCTCAAAAATTTTCATCAGAAAGTTCTTAGTCTCTTGCAACATATTTATATCGTTGCTGGCAAGCAATATGTCATCCATATATAAAACTAGAAACCCAAACTTACTCCCACAGAACTTGAGTTATATACACTCATCCACAAGATTTGACTCAAAACCAAATGAGATAATCACATTGTGGAATTTGTAGTACCACTGACGAGACGCTTGCTTTAGTCCATAGATGGATTTCTTAAGTTTGCACACCATAGACTTTGCGTCACCCGACACATAGTTTTTTGGTTGCACCATATAGATCGTTTCTTCAATGTCACCATTTAGAAACGTTGTCTTAACATCCATCTGATGAAGCTCTAAATCAAAATGCGCAACTAATGCCAATATAATTCTTTAAAGAGTCTTTCAATAATAGAGTATTGATGATTCAATAACATATCAATCAATATGTCTTCCTTTGTGCCGACAATATTGATTATATGTAAAACATAATAATCATCACTATACGCTATGCGCACAATCATCAACCCTCCTTTGGGCCGGTTAATGCTTGCATTCATTAAATGAAACCAAAGTGAAAGTCTCTAAAACCTTAAGTGACAAGACGAACTTTATATTACTCCTCATTACTTTTCGAATCCCTTTTGGTTTTAAATATCTATTTGCAACCAATGGGTGTCGCAACTTTAGGTAATGAGGTAATTTTTCCAATGTCATTGTCAGCCTTTAATTATATTTCCTTATTGGCACTTCTGAATTTTCTTGAGGGTTTCCAGCATTGTCTACAATAATCTGGCCAACAACAGCATCATTCAGAGTTTCGTGCGGACCACACAAAGGGTCCGTGCGGCCCGCACAAGGCTCTAGAATTTCTCTTTGTGCTGTTTGATCATGTTGAGTTTGGTCTTCAATAATGGTTTCGTTTTCGATAATTGTATTTTGAGTTAAAATGGGTTCCATATCCACAAAACTCGCAACACCTGTGGGAATATTTGCATACTCCTCTTCAATTTCAAAATCCATTATTGTATCACCCCCCGCAAACTCAACATCCTCAAAAAATTGTATTTTCCGTCTCAAATACTAAATGTTCTGTAGGATTAGAAAACTTATAACCCCTTTAGCGCTCGATATATCAAATAAAATAGCAACTAACATTTCTTTTGTCTAGTTTCATCTCATGCGACCTTATAAGATCTTGCATTATCTAGACATCCCCATACACATAAATGTTTCCAACTAGGCTTTCACCCGGTTCAAACCTCAAAGGGGTTTATGTTAGTCACTTTAGTGGATATTCTAATTAGGATATATGCTGCATTCCATAAGGCTTCATATCATAGAAAATGTATATTCAGGCACAAAGCCGCATTTATCTATGAATTGTGCATAAGGCCTTTGACATTGTTCACCTAATTCATCAAATCTGCCATAGCATTCACTAAATGATTAGATTTAATAATAGTTTTGTGTTTGTCAAGTTGTAACTCAACTTTTGCTTTGAAACTTTTGAACATGTCTAAGGCTTGAGCATTTTCCTTAAACAAATATATTTAGCCATATCTAAAAAAATCATCTATGAATATAATAAAATACCGCTGCCATTTCTAGTGGTCGTTTGAAACGGTCCACAGATATCGGTATGTATTAATTTTTTAGACTTCTGAACACATTTGGGCTTCATATTTTCTTAAATTGGTTGGTTTCCCTTTTTATGCAATTAACACAATCATTAAGATCTGAAAATTCAAAGGGTTTGAGAATTTCATTACACACAAGACGTTCAATTCTTCGATTAGAATTACTTAATGTCTTGTGGTATAATGTGTCTGAATTCTCATTGGTTAATTTTCTCTTAATACTTCTTTTTATCTATATGCAAGGCTTCTAAATAGGAGCTATTGATATCAAAAGAATATAGATTATCATAATCCGAAAGAAAACTAGAATCAACTTATTTTGAATTATGAAACAAACCAAATTTTCTATTTCCAAAAATACAAGTAAATCCATACTAGTTCAATACGGAAAATATAAATTATATAAAAAAAAATACCATAAATGTCTCATATTAAATTCAAATAAAATCTAGTTTTAAAAAAATAATCTATATAAGTCTCAATAGCTTCCACTTTAACTTTATTACATTTGCCCACAAAGATGAGTCTTTCATCATCACTTGGCTTTGGTAATTTATGCAGCCTTACAAGATACACTTATGTGAGTAGTTGCAATCTACCACAAATTGTATCTAGATATAGAAATTAAATTAATCTCCTTACAAACCAAACCAAAAGACATACCATTCTCAACACGCCAAGCATGAAAATAATGGCTATGTTCTTTCTTGTGCCTAACTCCACCACAAAAGAATTAACCGGTATCATCCGATTTGGCAATTGTCTTGCCCCTTTTTTTTTTTTTCTTTTGAGTGTACTCTGCAGCTTTATTATCCCTTATCTTATTTGATTGTTTCTATTTCCTTAAACCTTAATTTTGGAGATTGTAGCAACATGAGTCATTTATGTCTGAATTTGTTTCAGTCTTTCCTCTTCCTACACAATGTGGAATGAGTTCAATATCTCACCATAAATTGACCGAAGTGTGTGGGAAAGGATATCAATGCTAAGTGCACTAAAAGATCATCAAAGATCTCAACCTTCAGTGCCCTCAGTTTTGAAACAACATTAGACATGTCCATGATGTACTTCCTAATATTTCATTGAGATGAGTTCGTTAGATAATATACCAATCTGAAACTTTTCATTATTAACGAATTTCTTCTCAATGTCCTCCAAAAATTTTCTTAATGGTAACAATCAAATCTAAAATCGCGCCCCTTAATGCCTCTTGATGGACCTCTTCATTATCATAAGACACATGCATTTGATTTGTCCCACTATTCCTTCTCCTTCTGATCATCAAAAGTACTCTTATTCGTAAGAGTGAGACATACCTTCTTAACGCAAGGTCCAGATCCTTGACATCGAGAACTATTACTGTGTTCTCATGTCAAAATTTGAATTGGTTCCATTCAACATAAAAAATGTTGTTTAGGCCTTTAACAATGCTAACTTAAAATTGCGAACAAAAAATCACAAAGAACAACACGAATAAAAAAATTATAAATTTATAAATTATATTCAAATAAAGGCCCAACTTGCTCAAGATATATGAGATGATTTTCTCTTTTGTTACTATACATACGAATTTCACAACCAGATAAGTTCCCAGGTAAGTCAGGGATCCCTAAGGATTCACTTCGAATTCCGACTTTCCTAGACAGAACTTTCCTAGACATTGTTACATTCATAATATCGTAACTTATCTTAATCACTAGTGGAAAAACACACATCAGGGTCGGTTATATACGCACATTAGCATCGGACCCCGAGGCGATGCTGACCCAGGCGATGCAAATGCGGTACTAATCTGGGTCGGTTGAACAGGCGATGCTAAAAGTGTGAATTAGCATCGGTTATCTACAGTAACCGATGCTAAAAGTGTGAATTAGAATCGGCTATTTATAAATAACCGATGCTAATTCACACTTTTAGCATCGGTTATTTACAAATAGCCGATGCTAATTCACACTTTTAGCATCGGTTACTGTAGATAACCGACACTATTTTCATTTTTTTTTTTTTAAGCTGGTCAATAATTAATATGCCACAATCACAAACAAAAGAATTATCAAAATAATATTCAACAATCACAATTCCAACAATTAATCAAACTATATCAACCATGTCACTTAACAAAATAATAACAATGAATTATCAAAATATCACAATTACATAGAATCCTCTAACTAGCATTTGTACACTAATTTACAACTATATCAAACATTTCATATTTATAGAAACTGCTCTCACCCTCTTGCAATTATAAAATCAGATTTATAGTGTCAAGCACAAGCAACAACAATTATGACCCTTTGTAACAGATCAGTCAGTGCAGACTGATCCAAAGCCCAAATCAAACATTTAGTTACACAGTTAAATAAAGGACAGAAAAACAAATGGTTTAGAGCCAAACTTTGCATCATTCAGATTTTTCTACTATTTACTAACCATTTTCAAAATTGGCCCTTAAAAATACAAAAACTGCATATTTTGCTGCACACATGACTTCTTTGCCTCTAACTTTGCATGGTCATTAGGCATAAAAAGAAAATTCTTAAAATTATGAAATTCACAGAGTTATAGATTGTATTACCCTCTGTAACGATAAAAAGAACACAAAATTTGGTTTAGCCAATTGTCAGAAATTGATTTTCAAAGTTCAGAAAAAGAAATCAGAAAACTGCTGTAAGTGCTACATTTAGAAAATCATTCTGAGAGATCTGCTAAACCGAATTTAGTGTTCTTTATATCAAAATGCTCAAGAGATGACATTCTACATTCTGGTAAAATTTCATGAATTTTGGGACTTCCTAGCTGTACCAGACAGGAGCTTGTATGCAGGGGTAAATCTGGAACAGCAAGGGTATTTTTACTGGTTTTTTCATATTTCAAAAGTTGAACTTTGAAATTCAATATAAAATCAAATAAAAATCCAAATAATATGAAATTGATGTCCATTTTATGTATTTTGAAGTCCTTTACATGACTGCGGTGGTTTTTTTTTGTATTTTGGTCATTTTAATAGTTCATTGGAACAGATTTGCTACGGATGGCATGTACACAAATCCAATAGTCCAATTAAGCCCAAACTAATCAAAACTCAAAACTGACCAATTAAGACCTAAAACAATATCCTCCATACTGGCTCCACACATGTCAACTAGGCAAGTGCAAACAAATAACAGCAGATATAAGCACCGCACTAACTAATACAAGGCTAATATATAAGCAATGCATACCTTGTGTAAATTTTCCATGCTTCCACACTAGCACTTGGCAAGACTGACTTCTCAAACACCTCAAAAGATCTAAATGCACGAGCCCGTGCATCAGCAATGAAATAGTAGCAGTTTAATTCATTGTACAATAACAAAAGTTACCTTTACAACTCCAGCTATGGTGACGGGGAGGAGCGGAGGAAATCAGCAGAGGAAATGACCTTAACCTGAAATTGAAAAACAGTAACACTGTTGACTTTATCAAAAAAAAAAAAAACATAAACCTGCTACACTAGTTTGGACCCAAATAGCATGCTATCCAAATTAGCAAAGGATGATAGAATAAAGAAATAATCAATTAATATACAATTGGTACCCAAAAGTGCCCCAAATACCCTTTAGCAGTAAATGCTCCAAAAGTCACACCTCTCACAAAAATCTAATATTTTGTCACTTGATAGATTATGTGTCAAGCTTTAAATTCATATAAAGAACTCCCAAAATGGCCAAGTGGATAAATCACAATGAAAAAGACAAAATCAGAAAAACTGCAAAAATCTGTAAAATTGCTGATCAGGTCACCACTTCCCACCTTCTTTTGACATAGCTAAACACCATGAAAAATCATGAAATTCGGCTGACTTATAGTCTTGACACCATAGAACAAGACTGTGAAGTTTCATCCAAAACCCCCAAATGAATTGAGAGATATTAGATCCCAAAGGTCGACCAAACTGGTAAAGATGTATATGTAAGGTGGCAGTCCCAAATTTACCCCTAAGCCTATAAATAATGCTCCAAAAGTCATGAAACTTCACTGGCACCTAGATCAGGATCCCCTCTGTAAAACCATATAAAGAACACAACTTTTGGTGTAGCCAATTGTCAGGAAATGGTCTTGAAAGTTCAAGAAAACAGAAAACTGCTGCTGTTCCAACACCAACAATTGAAGAAATAAACACAATCAACTGCAAGGTACTGGCATCTTTGTATCTTAGTCCAAGGAAGTACATAATCAAAGAACCACTGTCTTCGTGTAATTACTAATTAGAACCAGTAGATAACACACCAGTATCAGTACCAGGCCTGTTCATATCTTATCTCATATAAAGAGAATAAAGAAACATAGCTTAAAATTTATGGTTTACGAAAGGGGATAAAAGACATATGTCTCTTGTAACGAAGAAATGGAATTTTAGTGTCCTCCATTTCCTATCTGTATGAACCTGGACTCTCAAATAGCACGGGGCTTTACAGGTTGTGCAATGTGAAAATGAAAAACCCTCCTCAAAAGTAAACAAAGCAAATGATTAAAAAAACTGCTACTGGTTTGGTCTGAGACAAAATCAGTATGATATACAAAGAATCACCATTACAGAGTGTTTGGTTACCAGTCAGCACTTACTAACTCCAGACGATATCAGATATGGGTACGAAGCCCAATCTGGAGTATCGGAGTAACATGTTACTAAGTATATCTTGTTCACTCATCATACCGCTTCTGTTACCTTCATAGATACAAAACTATTAGATATTCTTATACAAACTTGAGGATTTCAATCATGGATGCAAAACTAAAGTTGATTAACCTCATGACCCTCCACTGAATTGTGCAATTTGTCTAAAATATTTACAATTTCAGTTTTGATTACCCATATTGTGCAATTAGACACGAAACTAGCCAAAACAAATAAATTAAAACAATAAGGGCATATTATAATCAAAACAGCATAGGGAAGGAGATTAATACACAAACTTGGCAATGAGCTCGATGACATTCAAGGTCTACTCAAAGAGATCTCTAAGAGCAGGGTTACTTACGGGATCAGAGACCTACCACACAAGACGATGGAGACCAAGAGGAGCGGCACGGAGACGATGAGAATGACCCCACGGTAGCGATGGATCTTGTCATTGAGTGGCTCGTAGCGGGCGGCAGAACGGTAGCACATCTTGGCGTCGGCGGCGGAGGAGGAGGGAGTTGCTGAGTCAACTCGGCGGCCGATGGTGAGCGGCAACGGATCTGGCCGTTGTTAGGGGACGGCTTGGACGTTTCCTGTGGCCAGCGCCTCCAGCTTTTATAGAGAGACGATTTGGGGTCGAATTGAAATTGGATTTGAAATTGAAAATGAGAGCTGCGGGATCCAAATGAGAAGAACCGCGAAACGAAAAGAAATGACAGTGACAGGGTCGGTTATAGTAAATGCCCGATTCTAAAACAGAGAAATCAGAATCAGTTATATTAAAGGTCGATTCTAAAAACTATTAGAATCGGTTGTTTGTAATAACCGATGCTAATAAGGACCTAATCAGAATCGGTTCTTTGTAAAGAACCGATGCTGATATGGACAGCACTTTTAAGAGCGGTTGTTAATATTTAACCGATTCTGATTGTTCCTTTCAAGATCAGTTATTTGAAAAGTCCGATTCAAATATAAATCAGAATCGAATTATTGAAAGTCCGATCCTAATAGGCCGATGCTAATGTCCGTTTTTCCACTAGTGAATAAATCATCACATTTTATGAGCCTTAAAAAACCATCATCATCAAAGCATCGTTTTTCCATTAATTGATCACCGGAGGGCTATGAATTAATTTCTTATGATACTTTGGCGCAATAATAAAGTATTGATGATTCAATAACATATCGACAACATGTCTTCCGGAGGGCCGACATTATTGACATATGTATCAAAACATAATGAGTGAGGCTATGGTGCTATGCATAGCACGGATGGCTAGTGTACTACGGCTCAATATGGTACTTTTTAAAATCCTAACGGTCGATCCGACCGTTCAATGTGATAACCATATGAATATGTAATTGCAAACTAAATTTTATATTTTTTCGAATTTTTTTACTATTTTTTCAGATAGGTAGAATTTTGATGGTCCATAATTGTCAAAAAACACTGATTTTTCTACCTATCTAAAAAAATAGTAAAAAAATTCAAAAAAATATAAAATTTAGTTTGCAAGTACATATTCATATGAATATCACATTGAACGGTCAGATCGACCGTTAGAATTTTAAAAGGTACCATATTGAGCCGTAGTACACTAGCCATTGGTGCTATGCATAGCACCATAGCCTCACTCAAACATAATAATCATCACTACACTTTATTATCACTCAGTTGTACAAATAACTTCAACAACCATCACCTTCCGGAGGGCCGATAAATGATCTCTTCCATGAAATGTACACTTAATATCCTTTTATACAATGAATTTAAATCAACTTTATCAAAAGAGGCACCGGAGGGTACGATAATGACTCAATCAATTTAATTCAAAGTATATATAACTTTAATGCCTTTATAAGAATTATAATCTATACCTTAGCCATAAAACAAAAATGCAATCAAATAAATATATATAATTGCATCATAATAACTGCAGTTTTAATCCATAAAATAATTATGTAATTTTTTAGAGAGTTGTGCGGTCCCCACAAAACTTTGTGTGGTCTGCCAAATTGAAAAAGGTATTTTGTGCGATTGCATCAAAATCCGTGTGGCCGCATCATTTTCTCAATAACTGAAAAATTGCATTTATTGTGCTGAAATTGACCCATGATCTAGAGAGAGTTTAATTTTGGAAGCACCTTAAATAACCTTTCAAATTTAGAAATTTAATTATAAATGTGTATATTTTATTTTAGAAAATATATCTAAAATAAATTTCACAAAAAATAACCTTTTAAATTCCGAAATTTAATTCCAAATTTATATATTTTGTTTTAGGAAATTCATCAAAAATAAATTTCCCCAAAACCCTAATTTCATAACTACCCGTAACTACCTAATTCCATGGAGGCCACAGAGAGCGCCGTTAGGATCGAATTTAGGTTAGAAATTTATGATTTCAATTAGAAAATCTTCTAGTAAATTCTAACCTAATCTAATGATCATATATGGGCAATTAAGAACCATAATTAATGAAGAAAATCCTTAAATTTGTGTCTTTCAAAATCTTAATTTCAAGATAAAATTCAATCAAAAATTCGACAAAGAAATCATCAATTTAATCATAATTCTCTCTAGATCAGGAAAAACCTAAACCTTTGGCATAGGAAGGCTCTGATACCACTTATAGGGGAATCATAAAGGCCAAACAATTACGCCTTATGTAGAGATCAAACAATTACATCTCATCTAGGGGTCAAACACTTACACCTCGGGGAAGGAGAAACAGTTCCCCACCTTAACATAAGGACCGCTCTATGCCAAAGAAATCTAAAATATAAATCATAAGTGCGGAATACATACCTGATTCCATAACATTAGCCATGGAATCCTCAATTGCGAAGAGCCGTCTTCGTGAGCACGAGACAAGTCTTTAATGGCAAGAAGTCCTTCTTGTTGTATTGTCGTATGGTCGTAGGAATAGATCTTCCAAGGCAGCAAGACACGCCTTTGAGAAATCCCTTCCAAATTTCCTAATGGATTTCTCCTCTCTAGATCTTTGATGGTGAAAGAGAAGAGAAGGCACTCAAAATTGAGTTGTGTATGATGATGATGTCTTGTGTCTTGGGAACCCATTCTTATATAGGCTAACTCTAAATCTGACGCACCAGATATAGATGTCAAATTTAAGACATCTATATTGGACATCAAAAATTAAATATCCAGATTTAGATGAAAACATACTCCACATTTAGTGGTTATTCTATAATTGCAAATCTCATAATCAGTCCATCAATGAATATGAGTTTTGCCTATATTATTCTACACATTTATGGACCACACCCTATGAATACATAGATTGCCAAATATCTTAATCCATATTAGATCACTTTAGTTAGACAATCATACATGACAGTATACAATTCATAATTATATTACATATGTGCTCAACGTTGGATAATGATCCAACAGAATCAACGGTTGGATTCATCTCGTTTGAAGTGAATCTTATAGTTTATGTAGAGTTGTGCTCACCAAAGAGTTTGGTGAGCACATCACACCCTAGTTCTACTCTATATACTTCTTCTATTAACAACCCTCTTTTGTAGTATTTAATTTGCTTCCCTCTGCCAAATTCAAACCCCAAAACTAACTTCAATGAATTAATTGCTTTTAAGTACATCAAAAAGATACAAATGGAGAGCACCAAAATAGAAGTACCGCAAAAAAATGAGCAATTTTCTCTCTACTACATGGGTGGGGCCGGAGGAAGCCTGTTGGGAGTACAACGGCTCGCGGATCCAGATCTGGCACCCGCATCCCCATTCTCTGATGAATCACTGTACCGACGACCTCTCTGAGAACTACTATTGGATCTAGATTCGCTATACCCGTTTCCAAATGCAGATCTCCACTCGTCTCCCTCTGCTTTGCTCTCAGCTGCACTACTCTCTGATTAAGAAAACAGCATGTGAGCAGTCTAGAAAATAAGATATTACCAGATTCTGAACTGCCATCAGACCAGCTAGCAGCAGCGGCACGGTTGTCATGGACACTGAGCTGGCGAGTGAGCTTTGAGAGGAGGGCAGATTGCTTCTGGATTCTCTCTCTTCTTCCTTTTACGTTTTGGTCCTCCTGTATTAACTCTTCTATCCTGGCTGTGCTTGTTGAACTGTTTTATCACAAAGAAAAAAGGTAAATAGTAGTTTCACATAAAAGGAATCCTTTCACATGTATTCTACTTCTGAAACCATAAATAAGAAAAAAATAAGTGAACCTGATAGAGGTGTATAGTTGATTAAGCTTGTCTTAAGCTTTCTCAACTTGGCAGAGAACCACTGCCTGAAATGAAGAGAAAATTAAACAAAAGCATAGATATATATATACAACTTAAAAATAAAAAAATGTAACCTTTGGGACATTAGCAGCATGGCTGTTTAAAACGGCCTCGACGTAACCACGCACTTCTTGGGACATCCATCGGAGCTCTTCTTCTGGATCTGCCGGCTTTCTCATATGTTTCTTTTTTAATTTGTAATTTTAAGTTTGTGTTTTATTGAACCAAAATGATCTCATGGTATCAATTTCACCGTTGTGAGGTATTACAAGACCCTTATGGAGTCTATTACTGTCGGGCTTGGCATTGTGACTGTTAATGCCATTGATTATTTGGGTTTGAAAATGGTTCTTTGTGAATCGGAATCAATATGACCTTAATATTTAGACCAAAATTTGCATGCCCACTAGTTCAGCACAAATCTGGTTTCAACTATTTTCAGTTAAGAATAATGGAGTATGGAAGGTCCTATACAATCAAACAATGAGTTTTCCTGGCTGTGGGTACAAGGTAATCGAGTGTTGTACCCTAAAAAGTTGCTATTTTAGTTTACATTGAGAATTAGCAATTTTTTAATATTAATGTGCTTGGAAAATGCCAAATTCATGCATGGGCTCTCCAAGATAAGTTGGATATAGTGTATTAAAATTCATGATGACATTCTACATACAAAACCATGAATGTTAATATAAAATATGATCAATATCTCAAAAGAATTGATTTTATATGAATTAAACAATGGCTGGATAATATTTTGGGTGCAAACAGTGGGTACATATAACAAAACCATCCCTATACACCTATGGGTACAGAATGGAGCTACACAACATTTCTCCAGCTGCATGGGACCCACATGTCAGTCACTATACTATTTTCGCTGTCTCCAAGGTGGACAGACATGGTCTACCAAATTTGAATTGCATGCACCAGACTGTCAATGCCTTGGCTCAACATGAACCAAGACCATGCAAAAGCGATTGAATGTCGCAGAGTTAAGGTCTTCTCACAAGCTCCAATTGCGGCCGAGAAGAAGACGGAAATAAAAATAAGAACTCGAATTCTACACCAAATTGGACCCCGAGAAATGGTAAGAACACCAAAGAGGCCTAAGCGATGGCTACTGGGCCTTTAATTTGAGTTGAAAGGAAGGAATTAGATCGAAGTGAAGAAATGGCACAAGCCCGGTACTGCTCTTAATGAGTAACACCTAATTCACTGTCTAAATGATAAATTGGATCTTGGCATATGTTAAGGGATGTACTACGATGCTCTATGTCACTCCTCAAGCCTCTAATAGCTGTTACCAGCTCAATGGTCCCCTTGGACACGTGTTGTTCACTCCGTGGATGAAGCCAAATGAGGAAGATTCCTCTCGAGAGATGCAGGAGTACGCTTATCAAACTTTCCCTTCTTTGGCCGACTAATCAAAGGCTCTCAATGCAATGTTGCATATTCATGATCATGATCCAAAGGCTGAAAAGGGTACAGTTAATGAATAATATATGTCCAAATATGATTGGGTAATCCCTACCGACAATGCGCATAAAAATGAGGGAAATGATAATACCCCTTGATCAAACAGTGTATGGGCATGATGGATGGCTCCTATACCAGCTACAAACCCTAAACCCTAATGTTTGCCTATATAAGGCATCCCAAATGAAGATGAAAAGGATCCCTCAACATATACAATACTATACTAGTATCGTGCCCGTGCGTTGCAACGGAGATATTATAAGATTAAATAAAATATGAAGAGACTTTTTTTTATTGACAGTTCACCTAAAATTAAGAAAAAATATATAAATGAAAATAAAAAACACAAATGACAAAAAAAACAGAGGGATAAATAATAAATAACAGTAAAAGAAATAACAACAAATAAAAAAAAAAATATCAAATATAACATGAAAAAAATCTTGAAGTATCATTGCTAATGTGATTCTCTTCGATGCAGTCCAACATTTTTGAAAATGAACAAAAAAAATATGAAAAATAAATTATAATTGCTCTAATGAAAAAAATATAATAAAATTAGAAAATCAATATTTTTATTCTTGATTTTCTCGATTCTAGGTGTGGGATGATTTGTATAGAAACAACTCCAATCAAATATATTATATATTTTTCTAGTATGCTGTTGGGATCTATATAGAAACAAAAAAAAATATATGGAAACAAAGAAAAAATTGATTTTCATTTTCTGTCGTGATAATTTGTATAAAAACAAAGGAGATATAGGAAACTAAAAATATGGAAACGAAGAAGTTGGAAACGTAGGAGAAATAAGGAAAAAAAATGTCATTACAACGCAGTATATTCAATTTTAATTGTAATATATTGTGTGACTATACGTGTAGCGAATATGTTTTTAACTAAATATAGACTTCTACACTTAAAAAAGATGCATTTAATCAAAACAAGACAGATTATTTGATTAGAGGAATGAGATTAAATCTGAAATTTAATCTTTCAATCATAGCCATTGGCGGATCGAACACCCAACATGCTTAATAATGAAATGGAGATGCATAGAGAAAAATCATAGCTCTCTGCCTTCTCCTCTCTTTACTAACTTTTAGGGTAGTTTTCGTATAGGAGCTCTGTACTTTTCCGTCAATTCAAGCAAATATATAGGTAATTAATACCTCAATGTAAAGCGCTTAGGGTCTGTGTGATGTATACTCCATTGAATAAAAGTTTTGATTTTGATGTTGTTAGCTTTTGCATTTCTCTACTGTTTTGACTTCTCCTTTGATTGGCTTTGTTCTTTTCTTTCTCTGAGTTTTGAGTAATAAATAGGAGAGCTACATGATATTCAATCTCAATCTTTTGATGAGCAAAGAACATGTTTGCTTGATGATATTTAAAACTGTTCATTCTCCCTTTTACACTGTGTTTGGATTGAGATTTGTCCTGGAAAATATTTTATCTTAATTCCAAAATCAGAAAGTAAAAGCATTAAACTAATTAATTTGCTAAATTACAATGACATAATCTTTAAATTTCTCTACTCGGTATTGTATATCTCTTCATTTCTTCAATTTGAGAAAACATTAAATTAGTTTAGTACAATACTTTCTACATCTTCAATTTGAGAAAACTATCAGCTACTTGCGAATTGTTGTTTGAAATATGGATAGCGCAGAGGTATTCATTCTGCACCATATGAGAAAAATCGAGAAAACTGCTTAGTATTTAATTATCAACAAGAATTATTGCAAAGGTTCTTCATTTCTTGGTTGTTTCCTTGGTTACATATTAGGATAAAGATTTTTTTACCCCGGCTCCTATCCCCCATTTATCTCCCAATCATTAATTATTTAGGGGACCACAACTTCAAACACAAAAAGACAAAAGAAAACGTATATCAATCATTAATTACATGGGGGACCGCTAATTAACTAGGGGAATTGCTTGTATTTGAAAATTTTTACAGCACAAGTATTCATATATAATACATCAAGTATTCATATATAACACATCAAGTATTCATATATAACACATCAAGTATTCATATCTAAGATATCAAGTATTTAAAAAAAAAATTGGATACATCACTCACCCATATTTTACACGTTTTTAGAGGTGGTTTTTTTTCTCCGTTCACTCTAACCAATATTTCTGACAATCTATGAAGAATTTTGCGAATCTAAAATCACAAACGTCTTCTACGCAATTTTCTCTTTCAAATGAGATCCATGATGAAGTACTTTTGAGTTATCCGTCGCGCAAGTATTCATACCTCGTAAAATTATTTATATCTCGTCGTGCAAGTATTCATACCATGTCGAACAAGTATTCATACCTAAGATATCAAGTAAAAAATGATTGAGTGGTAATGAAATTTCAATCGGTAAAAAATGAGTGAATGATGTGTCCAGTTTTTTATTTGTGAAATACTGATGAGGTATGAATACTTGCTCGATGAGTTATGAATACTTGAATGACAAAGTATGAATACTTGCGCAACGGACAACTCGAAAGTATGTTATCATGGATCTCATTTGAAAGATAAAATTGCATAGAAGACGTTCGTGATTTTAGATTTGCAAAATTCCTCATAGATTGTCAGAAATATTGGTTAGAGTGAACGGAGAAAAAAAACCACCTCTAAAAACGTGTATAAGATAGGTAAGTGATATGTCCAGTTTTTTTTAAATACTTGATATCTTAGATATGAATACTTTATGTATTACATATGAATACTTGCACTCGCTGTGATAATAACGCGTTTTGTTTTGTCTTTTAGCGTTGAAATTTGTGGTCCTCTTTTAATTAGCGGTCAACAAAGGCAGTTATTGACCGGGGGATGAATGGGGGATAGAAACTGGGGGATAGTTAGTCGGTCCCTACATATTATACATTAGGTTGCAAATTGGCTATTAAACATACTTGAGAGATGCCTAGTACTCGCATTTATGATCTAGAAAAAAAATTTAGGAAAAAATATCATTCATGCTCTTTCTTTTTTAAAAAATAAGAAGAAAACATATATCAATTTCAGTGGAAAAACTTATAAATATATAACTAATATGGACAAGTAATATTTTTTTTCCAAATGTATTAATTGTACATTATGTATGGTTCTCATTTCAATACTGCATTTTAAATATTTGTTTCCAAATTTAGTGTGCAATTCCAAGATTGCAAAAGATATTGATATTTTTAATTTACATTTTCTGTCCATCTTGTGATTTACCTCAAATTAATTTTTCTTATTTGTTGTGTTCCCTTTTTTTGTGTCATTGTTAGGATACAAATAGAACTAGTGGAATTTTGTCATACTTAACATAACTAAATTTATTTGTTTTTTTGTGTCCATAAAAATAGAAGAGAAAAAAGAGGGAAATGTAGGCTATGTAGCTGCAAGATTTTGATGATTTGGATGCATTTTCTGTTAAGACTTGTTAATTAACATTCTTCATTGCCACAACCATCTATTTTAATTCATTCCAGTAATAGCACTTGTTTTGAACCCCCTAAAATAGAACATCCTAACAAGAAATTCATACCATATTTCATAAAAATAAACAAAAATTCAACCACAATTGTGTTATTTATTGGGGACGATTTAATTGTTACCGGGAACAATGAAGAGATATTGAATGCATTACACATCATTTGAAAACAAAATTTGACCAATGTAGATTTCTCTAATGTGGATTGGACTGGAACAATTATTACACAACATGTTAAAAATGGGATCTTCATTGATTACGTATGAATATTAGTGATTTCTCAACCAAACTATTTGCAAAAGGGATGTAAATTCTTTATTGGTTACGTATAATTGTAAATATTAGTAAGTTCTCCACCTACTACTATATATTCTCCAATGGGACGATAAATTTTTTATTTATTATTACATGTGAATATTAGG
Source organism: Carex kokanica (assembly GCA_025461125.1). Taxonomy (NCBI): domain Eukaryota; kingdom Viridiplantae; phylum Streptophyta; class Magnoliopsida; order Poales; family Cyperaceae; genus Carex; species Carex kokanica. The sequence continues at coordinate 594,115 of JAJGRX010001217.1, read as the reverse complement.
ACCCAGAGAAACAAGTGGCTTTGTATATTGAATTGCTGATTAACACAAGGTTTAATTGTCTTATCCAATGTTTTATTTTCTTGGAGCCTCTCTTATAAAACAGACCTTGTGAAAATATAAAATTTCTGTAAGAGCTGGTCTTATTATGAACAGCCTCATTCCAATAATAGCACTTTTTTTAACCCCCTAAACTACACACCCCTAACTAGAAATTCATAGCATTTTTCATATGTTCATTTCATATTTTACATGGTATATGTGGTTTTTAACGATTCATATTATTCATAGCATGCACTTGTTCTTTTCTATTTTTTTTCATTTTTCGTTCTCTGTATATATGTTCTGTGTATGAAATGTCCTTGTAAATTTTCTTTATTGATAATGTATAAATAATAGTAAGTTCTTCTAAATTTCATAAGGCAAGTTAAATTTTTATTTATTAACTATAATTACATAAAAATTCATCATCTACTACAATTTTCAAAGGGACGTTCTTTTTTTCATTATTGATTACGTATACATATTATTAAATTCTCCACCAACCATAATTTTTAAAAGGGGTGTTAATTTTTTATTTAATGATTATGTAAAAGTATTAGTAAGTTGTCTCGACCTACTACTATATTCAAAAGGACATTAAATTTGTCTTAATTGATTACGTATAAATATTAGTAAGTTGTCCACCTACTACTCTTTTGGAAAGGAGCGTTACATTTTTTCTTGTTGATTGCCTATAAATATTAGTAAATTCTCCACCTACTACTGTTTTAAAAAGGAACGTTAAATTTTTTATTCATTATGACGTGTGAATATTAGGACCCAGTGATACAAGTGGCTTTGTATATTGAATTGCTGATTAACACAATAATGTCTTGATTGTCTTATCCAATGTTTTATTATATAGGAGCCTCCGCAATTTTTCCACAGATGGTGGCTCCCATAAATCAGCCCTTATGGAAAAACATCAAAATAATACTTCCTACTCCATGTGAAGAAAACCAAGCATTCACACTGAATAATACTTCCTACTCCATTTTAAGTCCTGGAGGAGCAGTCGGCAGTGCATTCCTTTTATTTTAGTTTAGAATTCGTACTTCCTGTCGCACTGCTCACTTGTATTTAATTCATTAGCAGTTCAACTCCGTTAAATGTACATTTAAAGAGTTTTTTAATTTCTTATTTATCCCCCTACTTATTATTAATCATATTTCCAATATATTAATTATCCATAGTAATGAGTAATTTATTAAATATATTTAAAGAGTTATGTACATTTAAAGAGTTTTTTAATTTCTTTTCGATTTGTCTAGAAACTTAATTAATTAGTTTTTATATGAAAAAGTAAATTTAAATATTTTTCTTGGCTAAGCTATTTGTTAAGCTGCTGAGTTCTGACTGTGTGCCAAAGCAACGATGGAACAAAAATGTGACAGTTGCATGGTTCTGATTTAGTGTGTAAAATAATTATTAAACAAGCAAAATCATTCTCCAAAATTTGCCCTACAATTTCAAATATTCAATACATTTAATTTCAAAGTAAACAAAATATCTTGATACATATTCTAAAGAATCGTAAATACTCCACCTATCTTGGTTTATATTAAAACTAATTAGTTACAAGTGCTAAGTGCTACGAAGGGAGCGGAGAAAAAAAATTGAAGGAGACAAAGAAGAAAATGAGAATATTATTGAAAATAATAAATTTCAATGACTCATTAACTATTAATAATTAATTTTACATGCAAAAAAGAAAGAAAATAAACAATTGGAGAGCATATTAGATATAATAAGAAGTAAAGTGGTAAATAAGCAACTGAAGAACTTTTTAAGGATATATGAGATCTCATATCTGCACCCAGCTTGCAGATGTGTACTAATTTAACAAGAAATAAAATGATCAACTAACAGATAGATCAAATCCTCGGGTGATTAATTAGTTTTTAACGATATATGAGGTGAGAATCCATTGTAATTTTGGTACTTAATTCAATAAATTTGGTTTGGCAGCTGCTGCCTAACATTTCAAAAAAAAAAGAGAGAAGTAAACAGTATGAGGGAGAGAGAGAATGAGAAAAGGACTCCGTTTTCCTCAAAGAAAAACAACGGATTCTCACCTCAAACAGATTGAGTTGATGGAAAAGGTTTCCCATATAAAGTAACTCATAAGTTCTCTTTGTTTTCGCAAAAGGTTTCCCATATAAATGTTGCCCCTATTTGAAATATTTTTACAAAAAAATAATGTACTCATGTATTCTTTCAACTGGTATGTCGCTTTTTCCCCTCTTATTTAATTATCACCATTTTAATCATGTACGTACTTGCGTTTAAACTAGAGGCATCGGTGTGTGTGTGTGTGTGTGTCTATATAGGTTGGCTAAGATTAAGGTGGTATGACTAAGGTCTTGGGGCTACCAATTTATTTTTGCGATTTTAAAGTTCAAATAGTCAACCTGAAAATTATGTACCATTCAGATCAAGTGATTTTCTACCTATCTAAAAAAATAGTAAAAAAAATCTAAAAAATGTTAAATTTGGTTTGCAAATACATATTCATATGGAGATCATGTTGAACGGTTCGGATCGACTGTTAGGATTTTGAAAACTCAAATATTGAGCCGTAGCACGGAGGCCCTCTATGCTACGCGTAGCACCCAACGGCTAAGATCAAGTTGGTATGACTAAGGTCTTGGGGCTACCAATTTTTTTTTGCGATTTTAAAGTTCAATTAGTCAATCTGAAGTGCTCAACGTATTCTCCATATTTAAATGTGCTTGGAGACTAAATTTTACATTTTTTGGAATTTTTTTACTATCTTTTATGGATTTTTGAAAATCACTATTTTTCAGAATTAAAAATAAATAAATAAAATCAGAAAAACAGGGAACTCAAGTTGAAGAAATTGAAGACCAATGTAACAATTTGCAAGTTCAAAGTAACACTACAAATTCCAACATGCTACGAATTTGGAGACCAATGTAACAATTTTACATTTTATATAGGGGCCTCTGCAAATTTTCCACATATGCATGGTAGGTCCTATAAAACAGACATTATGGAAATATAAAATTTCTGTACAGATCACGGGACTTGTTTTACTACGAACAACCAAGTTATAATAAGACGCAACCAATGATCGATTAATCAGTTGTTGCAGGGTCAGTTGGCCTCTCATTCATTGGAAAACATGAGATGAGATGAAAAGAGATCATACAAACTAATTAATCACCCGATACTAGCGGTTCAGGAGAGCTTTTAACGAATCTTATTCATTCGAAGAATTTGAAGATTTTAGAAATAGATTCAGAAACTAAGTTGAACAAATAATTAATATTATGTTTGAATTGGGTATTGGATTATTAGAAAACTTTACAAGTATGTGCCATCATGTAAGATGCTTTGAGATGAAATGTCTATTAACGTCTTATGGCATGTTTATATTCTAATTTTCTAATCAATATCATACTTGCAAAAGGAAACCATAACTTTGTAATCCAATTTGAACCATAACTTTGTACATAAACCATAATTTTATTTTACAAAAAAAATCTGAAAAAATGTTAATTATGTATAATTTTAATTATAATTTTAAAGCTTAGTCCTCTTTCTCCCCTTGTCATCCTCCGTTCCTATGGAAGGTCTATGTACCGTCGAATAGTTGTTTCCCATGTTCATTCTACTCTTTTTCCCCTTTTATTTCTTCTTTGGTTAGAACTTGGGAGATTGAGAGATCAGGAGGCCTTAATAGGTGGGAAGCAGCGAAGGGGATTAACAATTAATGCGTGTTTCTTTTTTCTTAGTTTTTTTTCTTCAATTCTCTGTGAGCATCTGTGTGAAGTGCGACAATGAAGTGGGCAAAGAGATAAAGAAACAATTAGATTTAATGAACATCTCCCTTTAATTTTAAAGGGTATATTGGTCAATTACTTTTTAAAATAATTAAGTAAAAGATAAAATAAAATAAAGGGGATAGAAGAAAGAAAATTAATTTTTGATGGGGATATTGGATATTATGATGATTTTATGGGCAATTTGGCTATTTTGAAAGTTTACATGGGCACAGTGGAAATTTTCCCTATAAAAAATGCCAGTTATTACCTATAATTGAGAGAATTTTTTCTAACTAGTAATACACGTCTGGGGTCATTGTTGTCTTCACAATTGAAATAATGTATAATATCAAATGCCATTTCAATGGTTGAAAAAATAGAATAAAAAAATGATATTTGGCTAGCTCCATTCAATTACGATCACCTCAGGACAAAAGGAAATAAAACATATATATAAAAAAACGAAGTACAACTGCCAACTAATTAATAATTAATGATGGAAAATGACTTTCCAAAATAATTTCGTCAGCAAGTGGGCATTCCAAAAATTAATTATTAAATTTATTCTTGCAATAGGACTAAGTATACACGATTAGTTTGGCTATATATAACGAGTCCATCTTTGCCTAGGATCATCATCTGCAATCGGCATTAGCTAATAATATCCTCTTACACTGATTCATATTTCAAAAGACAGAGCACGAGAGAGAGAGAGAGAAATGGCTCAGGTAGCTGTGGAGTTTGCACTCAAGAACCTCGCTGATTTCTTAGTGAAGGAAGCACAGTTATTGGGTGGGGTTGGGGAGAAAGTCGAGTGGGTGCAGCGCGAGCTCAATCGAATCAAGTGCTGCCTGAAAGATGCCGACTCAAAAAAAAAGGGAGATGAGCGAGTTCAGAATTGGCTGAATGAGCTTCACGATGTGGCCTATCGCATCACCGATGCAACCGACACCTATTTTCTACCAGTTGAAGATCACCACCAAAAAGAAGCCAGCAGCTTTTCGCAAAAACTCAAGAAGGTGTTCAAGAAGCCCATGAAGCTTCCTCACCTTCACAAGCTTGGCACTGAGCTCGATAAAATTCAAAATCTACTCCAAGAGATCTATGAGAGCAGGGACCACTATGGAATCAAAGACCAGGCACTGGAAGACAAGAGCAAAGGAGAGGCAGTCAGTATGCCACGTCGAACAGCTACTTATTCTGATGTAGACGAAAATCAAGTCGTAGGCATGGAGGCAGACAAGGACAACATCCTCAAGCTGTTACATCCTGAGCAAACAACAAAGCTGGCAGTCATAACCATCGTGGGTCCTGGCGGTCTAGGAAAGACTACCCTTGCATGTATGGTATACAAAAGGCAAGTGTAGTTTTTTTTTTCCACTATGTTTTAATGATATTTATAAAATAATTACAATAATAAAAATAAGATCTAATATTAATCCTAATCCAATCAAAAAAAAAAAAAAAAAAACTAGTACTACTGTTATAAATTACAATTTTTAAGATCTAATATTAATCCTAATAGCTCAATTGCTCAATATGAAATCCCGAGATCGTAGTAATATATGACTGCAACAATCACTATTGTTCAGAAACCTTGCTAGAAATAAATCTAATAATATATCTTCTTTGCCTGTCTAAACAGTGCCAGGGGAGATTTCGACTATGATATAATGTTGTCAATCTCTCAACAGTTCAGTCTAACTGAGCTCTTGAGAAAGATGATCAGAAAGTTCAACGATTCTGTGCCGACAGATCGGGATGTGGATTATTATGCTGGCGAGCTTAAAAGTTTTTTAAGTAGCAAAAGATATTTGATTATTCTAGATGATGTGTGGGAGGATGATGTATGGAATGTACTCAAAGATGTATTTCCTAATGTTAATAAGAACGGGAGTCGAGTTTTGATCACTAGCCGATCTATCGAAGTAGAAAAATCAGCGGAATACCAAACAATACAATATGAACTCAAGATCTTAGATGATGGGAAAAGCCTAGATCTCCTCCTCAAAAAGGCTCTCCCTGATCAAGAACCTGATAAAAAATACCCTACCGATCTCCTTGAGCTTGCACCCAAACTATCAATGAAATGTAAGGGGTTACCTCTAGCATTGGTAGTATTAGGTGGTATCCTTTCTAAACAACCGTCCTACGCTACGTGGGAAAGGATGTTGCAAAACATGAATTGGCACTCAGATGGCAAGGATTGTATGCGAATTTTAGCAATGAGTTACGAAGATTTGCCTTATTATCTCAAGGCATGCTTCCAATATCTTTCTTCCTTTCCTGAGGACCATGTGATTTCTGCATATAGTCTGACCAGAATGTGGATAGCAGAAGGATTCATACCACTCGAGAGAAGGTCAACAATAGAGATAATGGCGGAGGAGTGCCTTGAGGAACTTTCTAAAAGGTTATATTTGTTTTATTTTATTTTTTATCAGACAACTATATAATATATTATTGCTAACGTTTTTTCACAATTTTTTTTTCAAAAATAATATAGGTTCCTCACCTGTTATCATTCACCTCTTTCTAATTTTATGATTTATTCTCTAAAAAATAGCTTTTCTCCTCGGAAACCCTTCTACATAGTGCATGCATGTTCTCAAATTTTTAAAACAAAGTGAAGAAAACTTCTTCTCAATTCGGACTCATTACTTCTGCTTAAAAAAAAAAATAGCACATACGATTTGATTAAGAAACGTAGCTCTAAGAATAAAATTGAAATTTGATTTTTAAGAGATTGAAGGGTGCGTTAGGGATCATTATTTTTTGGAAATAATTTTATTTTTTTAGTATTAGTCTAAATATTAAACCAACATATATATGAACATTAAAATAGTTATCTTCAAATCTTGTTAGCTTACTGTATAATTTACAAAACAATTTATGTATAGACTTTCGTTCAAATTTCATTAATTGTATATTTAATTTCAATGCATCTTAATAATCAGCATAAATTAATTTTATCTTTCATATAATATAGGAATTAATGAGCCTAGCTAGCTATATAAACCTTTATAATTATGACTGCAATATATACTTTGACGATTTCCTGACTTGTTTAAAACCAAAATTATTTCAGGAGTATGGTTCAAGTTTTAAACCGACATGTGAATGGTATGATCAAGCACTTCAAGGTGCATGATATTCTCCGCGAGTTGGCAATGAATGAAGCCGGGCATGAAAACTTTATGACGGTTTTCTCACAAGCATCAGAAGACAAAAAGCCCAATAGAATAATCCGACGAGCTTCGCTTCAAGCCCAAAAAAAGAATTCACGATTCATAGAATATGTAGGTCAAAATACCCGTTCTTTAATATTGTTTGATAATACTAGATACTCGTTCTCTAATTTTAGGCTACTTAAAGTTCTAGAAATAGTGAGTGACCGGGTAAACGAATTGAGAATAACATCATTAGATGAGTTGATTCACCTGAAGTACTTGGGGATTAGAGATTGTTATATTGAACAATCCTCTATACATCATATGAAGAGCCTCGAAACTTTGATAATGCGAGGTTGTCACTTTAGTGAAAGTACATTTGATGGTTTATGGGCAATTAGTACATTGAGGCATGTACTGGTTGACCGTTGGGGTCTTAGAGTACCAATACCAAAAGGTACCCTATTAAGCAATCTACAGACCCTGAAGTCGTGTTTTCTTGAGAGTGGGCAAGAAATATGTGATGTAAAGTTCCCCAACCTGCGTATATTTGGTATTCATAATTATTACTGCAGAGAATGGGTTTCCATAACCAATCTACTTCAAACATTGCCTCTTCTGGTTTCTCTACGGATTAGTGGTTATTATCTTCCGATGGAGATTGTTTACCCAAAAGCACTCCCAAATTATCATAATTTGCAATCCTTATACTTGAAAGGAAATTGGCCTGAGAATGTCAACGTAGAGGCTAGCTTGCTTCCACCACACCTCCTTAAACTCTCGCTTGTGAAGTCCAAGCTTAATCATAATCCAATGCCAGAGCTTGGAAAGTTGAATAGCCTAAAAAAACTTTGCTTGGGAAAACGTACATTAACTAATCATTGGAATGGTCCAATAATCTGTCCAGAAGGTTTCCCTGCCCTGCAATACTTGAAAGTGGAAACTTTTTCAAACATCAAGGAGTTGACGGTGGCACAGGGGGTCATGCCAAAGCTTATATACCTCCAAGTAAGTTCCGGCGTCGATTTGCACCTGCCACCTGAGCTACAGCACGTGACAGGGGAAAGATCATAATAATATAATTTATTTGGTCGAGTGGTAATATCTATTACTTTCACTTTTTTTTTTTGTGAGAAACTTCTATTATTTGTAATATGTATGGTGCAGGCTGAGGCTGCATTTCTTATGAATTCTTTGGTACTTGTAAACATGTATGAAAGTAATCTACAAATACGTACATATATGTTCCATTAATTGGCCTCCTTCCATTAAATTTACTTTGTGTCCTTTTTGTTTTTCTCTAATTTCCATAAATTTCCTTCCATCTTTGACTCCTCTATTTTTGCCTGAATTAGATGAAAAACAAGGTTTCTAGATGTGAGATAATGGTGCTTGTGCAAACAAATCTAGTTTTACTTTCGTTTCTCACAAATTTGAAATTTCTGTTTTTTCATGGTGTCAAACTAGAAGATAGACAGTACCTTGTCAGAGCATTGATTTATTTATTTTTTTCCGAAAATTTTGTCATTTATTTTGTAGAGAATTTGGATGTGAAATCTGATATTGTTCATTTAAATTCAAAGAGAAAATTATGGTGTTATTTTAAATTCTTGCTATAACAAATTAGAGAAAATCAGTATATATTTCTCAAGCACAAGTCCAATACAACTTTAATTTCCCATTTGAAGTTGTCAACATCAGCACATAGTTCTCTGGCATACTCGACCATTGAAATACCTTCAAGTGATAAAAAAAACTTATGACACATTTTAACCCTAAGGCAGCCTGATGAGCGTCAGACATAACCGTACTAAAATAAAATTTTATAATTAAAACATCTCAAACATACTGATAAAATAGTTTAAATTTAGATAAATTAAGATAATAAAAAATCTTGAATTTTATTTCCAATTCTTTGTTTTCTTCTACTGAAGTGGTGATATATATCAAAAATAAAATAAAAGAGAAAATTGAAAAAATAAACAACATCCACTATATCATAATTTAATAACATCTACATCAATTAAATTAAAATGATATTTAATACAGCTTCCATGAAAATAATCGATTAATTTAGAGCTTTTTTTATATTCAAAACTGATTAGAAATTTTCACGTTAAATTATAAATTATATGGGGATGATTTAATTGTTACCGGGAACAATGAAGGGATATTGAATGCATTATAAATCGTTTGAAAACAAAATTTGTCCAATGTAGATTTCTCTATTGTATGTTGGACTGAAACAATTATTACACAACATGTTAAAAATGCGTTCTTCATTGATTACGTATAAATATTAGTAAATTCTCAACTTAACTATTTGCAAAAGGGACATAAGTTTTTTTTATTGATGAGTAGGGTTAAAATGTGTCATTGGTTTTGTACTCCAATCATGTTCCACGTCTTTTTCTCTGTTTTAAAAGTTCAAACAATCAATCAGAACCGCTCAACATGATCTTCATATTAAAATGTGCTTGGAGGCCAAATTTTATATTTTTTGGAAATTTTTCCACTATTTTTTTAGATACGTACAAAATCACTGTTTTGGATGGTCCAGAATCTTCGGAAAACAGTAATTTTGTACCTATCTAAAAAAATAGTAAAAAAATTCCAAAAAATATAAAATTTGGTCTCCAAGTACATTTTAATACGAAGATGATGGTAAACGGTTTGGATTGACTGTTCGGACTTTGAAAACGAAGATAAGGATGTGGAGCATGATTGGAGCACAAAATCAATGGTGCATTTCAAAGAATGTATAAATATTAGTTAGTTGTCTCCACCTAATACTATCTTCTAAAGGACATGAAATTTTTCTTTTTCTATTATGTATAAATATTAGTAATTAAGTTCTCCACCTACTACTATTTTCGAAAGGAGCGTTTCATTTTTCTTCGTTGATTGCATATAAATATTAGTAAACTCTAAACCTACTATTTTGGGAAGGGACGATAAACATTTTATTTATTATTACGTGTGAATATTTGGACCCGGAGAGACAAGGTCTTGATTGTCGTATCAAATGTTTTATTTTATTGGAGCCTCTGCAATTATTGAAATATAAAATTTCTGTGCATATCATGGGACTTGTTTTACTGTGAACAACTTAGTTATAATAGGACACCAACCAATGATTCAGCAAATATGATTAGAACTGTTCATTCTCCCTTTTACGCTGTGTTTTGATTGAGATTTGTCCTGGAAAATACTTTATCTTCGAAAATCAGAAAGTAAAAGCATTAAACTAATTAATTTGCTAAATTACAATGACATAATCTTTAAATTTCTGTACTCGGTATTGTATATCTCTTCATTTCTTCAAGCTTTGGCAAAACCTAATTTAAACTTCTCTGGATATATAACATTAAATTAGTTTAGTACAATACTTTCTACATCTTCAATTTGAGAAAACTATGAGCCACCTGCGAATTGTTGTTTGAAATATGGATAGCACAGAGGAAACTGCTTAGTATTTAATTATCTGGAAGAATTATTGCAAAGGTTCTTCATTTCTTGGTTGTTTCCTTGGTTACATATTAATATTATACATTAGGTTGCAAATTGGCTATCAAACATACTTAAGAGATGCTTAGTACTCGCATATATGATCTAGAAAAAAAATTCCAAAAGATCATGCATGCTCTTTCTTTTTTTAAAAATAATAAGAAAACATATATCAATTTCAGTATAAAAACTTATAAATATATAACTAATATGGACAAGTAAATATTTTTTTTCCAAATGTATTAATTGTACATTATGTATGGTTCTCATTTCAATACTGCATTTTAAATATTTGTTTCCAAATTTAGTGTGCAATTCCAAGATTGTAAAATATATTGATATTTTTAATTTTAATTTTCTGTTCATCTTGTGATTTACCTCAAATTAAATTTTCTTCTTATTTGTTGTGTTCCCTTTTTTGTGTCATTGTTAGGATACAAATAGAACTAGTGGAATTTTGTCATACTTAACATAACTAATTTTTTTTTTTTTTTGTGTCCATAAAAATAGAAGAGAAAAAAGAGGGAAATGTAGGCTATGTAGCTGCAAGTTTTTGATTCATTTCCGTAGATAATTTGGTGCTAACGATGAAGGAATATCCACAGGAAATAATTTGGATGCATTTTCTTCAAAGACTTGTTAATTAACATTCTTCATTGCCACAACCATCTATTTTAATTCATTCCAGTAATAGCACTTGTTTTGAACCCGCTAAAATAGAACATGCACCCTAACAAGAAATTCATACCATATTTCATAAAATTAAACAAAAATTCAACCACAATTGTGTTATTATATGGGGACGATTTAATTGTTACCGGGAACAATCAAGAGATACTGAATGCATTACACATCATTTGAAAACAAAATTTGACCAATGTAGATTTCTCTAATGTGGATTGGACTAGCTGGAACAATTATTACACATGTTAAAAATGGGATCTTCATTGATTACGTATAAATATTAGTGAATTCTGAACCTAACTATTTGCGAAAGGGATGTAAATTTTTTTCTTTATTGGTTATGTATAATTGTAAATATTAGTAAGTTCTCCACCTACTACAATTTTCCAATGGGACGATATATTTTTTATTTATTATTACATGTGAATATTAGGACCCAGAGAAACAAGTGGCTTTGTATATTATATTGCTGATTAACAAAAGGTTTAGTTGTCTTAATCCAATGTTTTATTTTCTTTTAGCCTCTCTTATAAAACAGACCTTGTGGAAATATAAAATTTCTGTACAGACCATTGGACTTGTTTTATACTATAAAATTTCACCTATAAAACAGACCTTGTTTTATTCCAGAACAAACTAAAGAGCTGGTCTTATTATGAACAGCCTCATTCCGATAATAGCACTTTTTTTAACCCCCTAAACTACACACCCCTAACTAGAAATTCATAGCATTTTTCATATGTTCATTTCATATTTTACATGGTATATGTGGTTTTTAACGATTCATATTATTCATAGCATGCACTTGTTCTTTTCTATTTTTTTCATTTTTCGTTCTCTGTATATATGTTAGAGCATCTCCATTCCAGCAAATGTTTAGCAATTAATTTGTTCCACGTCACTCAATTTAGCAATTAAAGACATTCATAATTTTTAAAGCACTCCATCCCAAAAATTTAATTAGAATTGCAATTAATGCTACGTCATAAAAATTGAGCGGTGCAGATACGTAGAGAGAATTTTAACCAATCAAATAAAAAAGAAAACGTTTTCTTTTAAAGCAAATTTGCTAATTTAGAAATTCTGATACATTCCAGCAATTATATTAGCAATTGACACATCAGATTAGCAATTTAATAACAATTACCATTGGAGATGCTCTTATGTGTATGAAATATGTCCTTGTAAATTTTCTTTATTGATAATGTATAAATAATAGTAAGTTCTTCTAAATTTCAGAAGGCAAGTTAAATTTGTATTTATTAATTATAATTACATAAAGTTCATCATCTACTACAATTTTCAAAGGGACGTTCTTTTTTTTTTTTTATTGATTACGTATACATATTATTAAATTCTCCACCAACCATAATTTTCAAAAGGGGTGTTAATTTTTTATTTAATGATTATGTAAAAGTATTATTAAGTTGTCTCGACGGACTACTATAGTCAAAAGGACATTAAATTTGTCTTAATTGATTACGTATAAATATTAGTGAGTTGTCCACCTACTACTCTTTTGGAAAGGAACGATAAATTTTTTATTCATTATTACCTGTGAATATTAGGACCCAGTGATACAAGTGGCTTTGTATATTGAATTGCTGATTAACACAATAATGTCTTGATTGTCTTATCCAATGTTTTATTATATATATTGGAGCCTCCGCAATTTTTCCACAAATGGTGGCTCCCATAAATCAATGATTGAAATATAAAATTTCTGTACAGATCACGGGACTTGTTTTACTATGAACAACTTAGTTATAATATGACACCAACCAATGATTGATCCGGCCCGGTCGGCATTCTCCGTTTTACATTGTGTTTTGATCGAGATTTGTCTTAAAAATATTTTAGATTTGAAAATCAAAAAGGAAAAACATCAAAATAACTCGCTAAATTACATTGACATAATCTTGAAGTTTTTGTACTCAATATTGTAAATCTTGCGTTTATATATGCTCAATTCGATCTTGAAGCTTTAATTCGCAACCCTAATTAAAACTACTACTACCTGTAAAATATTAATTTCATGTGATGTTGTCTCGAAATCAACAAACTAGAAATACGGGTTAGATTTTAAAATAAATTGTTTGCACAAATCGTAATGCAGATCAAATGATCTAAATTATAATCTGATGCCCAAGGGAAACTTCCAGGTCACGTTAATAAGCATAACTCATCTTTTTTTTTGGTTGAGTTTTGTTCGTCATCTGCATCAGTCTGTATTTGATACAGAACTTCTGGTTTCATCTGAAATGTATTTGTACTAAAAACATAAATATCGGTTTAATCATGTTATTAATTTATTCAAAAGTCACAATTAGCTTTGCTTGCAAATAGAGAACCAAACACAAATAATTAAGTGACAAAAGTTTCAGACTCTCAAAGTTCTTAGAAAAATCGTACAAAATATATCCTGTTTATGCTTCTCTGAGAGATTTAAACATGAAACTCATGTACATATTATTCTTGATAAGTATCAGAGTACAAACAACTTAACACTCGACATACACAAGAAGGAACTAAGCTACATACCAGAGAGCTTAATAAATCTCAAGTAAAAAAACAAGTTATACAACAAATAAAAGAACGTAGCAAGATTACATTATTAGAGTAGAAAAAGGAAATCATACTTTTGTTCTCTGTAAAAAATTTCGTATTTGTTTTTCAATGAGCGGATACGAATACGGAATAGGGATAGTAAACAGATACAGATACAGAGCGGATAGTCTAAAAATATAGAAAAAGGAAACCACTTGAACAGGGTCAGTCGAGTAGACACCCAACCGATCAATCTCGTCCCAGCCGCGGTCAACCAAGTAACCCGCGACGTGTCCTCTCCTCCGGGGAGGAATGGATGTTAATACAAAACATTCCTAACAACTTGTCGTGGATGTTGGAGCACGAGTCTCTTACCATAAGAGACTTTGTGGACTTCAAACTAGCATCATACCGGACGATAACGTCGGAGGATGAGGTCGACGTCATCCACTCATCGCTTCTCTTCGCATCTGCCTCGCGTGTGGCGAGCAAGATCCGAAGGACGAGATGGTCAAATGCCGGGAGTGTCACGAGTGGTACCATTACTCCCATTTCAAGATTCAAGGACAATCGGACCCCCAATCGCTTTTGGAAATGTCTCACTTGCCGCAGGCAATATCCTGGGGGACCCACCCTCGAAACAGCCACTAAGGCTGAACTCGAAGAGGACGACCACTTCGAGGACTCCGATAATGAAGTCCTCCCATAACAATCTCTCGAGGAGAGTGACAATCAGTCAAGTTCATCCGAGGACAGTGACATTGAGTCATGTCCAACTACATGAAATGGACAAAATTCGACTTCCCCCCTATGTATTAGTTTATATTTTGTTTCCCGATATAACCGCTTGAGTTATCAATATATAATTTTTATTTTTTACATCGCTGTTGTCCACTATCCTTATTACGAATGACTAGTTTCCACATAGTTACGAATCTCGAGCAAAAAAAAACAACAACAACAATATCGCGACATTGCAATGTTGCGACAACCAAAACAACATCGTGACACCGCACAACTACAAACGTCGCGATTAACAAAACAAAATAACGACATTGCACAATACAATGTCGTGACTAACAAAGACAACGTCGCGACTAACGCACAAGTACGACAATCAATTATATTTAAAATAAAGCCCTCACGATCAAGTAATATTAAGTCAGAAGCATCCTGCTGATACATTCCGACTTCGGGGGCTAATGATAAGGCCATGTCCCCAAGGACCTTAAAATACATTCTTGGGCCACAAATAACCAGGATTCGGACCTTCTTCTAGGGACCAGCCCGTGGTCAAGAAAAGGCCCAAGGCCCGAGATCCATGAAAAAGGATCCGGGATCAAAAGAGGCCAATAAAAGGCCTCAAAACCTCAAAAATATAGGCCTAGCCCGAAATCGATTTGCACCGCCTTAGTGCTGGGTAACCACCAATGTGGCTAGAATAACTGTCCAATCTCTCATAACCGCACGAGATAGCGGTTATGAGATAGCCTATATAAGGCAAAAAGGCCCATTGAAGAAGGGTCGTAATTTTACTAAGAGAGATATCGCATAGGTCAGAGTCAGAATCTCTCTAAAACCACCCGAGTTCTAAACTCACTCACATTTCGGCCTGCCATTCCGCGGCAAGACGAGCTCAACCCAGAAGCTTCACCACATACGGTCTACTCTCACCGAGATAGGACATATCAGAGGGTGTTTTACTTCCCACTCATATTTCCATTTTCAAAGTTCAAACAGTCGATCTGAACTTCTCAACATGATCTTCATATTTTAATGTGCTTGGAGACCAAATTTTACATTTTTTGGAAATATTTTACTATTTTTTTTAGAATTTTTTAAAATCAGTGTCCCGAATTTATTATTATTTTTTATTTAATGAAAAGCTGTAATTTTCAGTATTTAAAAAAAATAGTAAAAAATTAAAAAATGTAAAATTTGGTCTCTAATAACATATCGATATGAAGATCATGTTGAGAAATTCGGATCGACCTTTTGAACTTTAAAATCGCAAAATATGAATGTGAAGTAAAACACTCGCTTTGCTTCATAAAACATCGGTACCGTAGTACGAAAACAATATATACATAGAGAATTACTGATTGTCCTAGTACGAAGACAAGGCTTTCCATGGTTAAATTGAAAATACTAGCTAATGGCTCATGCGTTGCAGTGGCACCCACAACTTATAACTGTTTTTGAACTTGGACCTTTTTTATTAAAGAAAAATTATTTTTCGGATCGTTATATAAGTTTGTTCACCACTACATAAAAAACGACTACACACAGTTGAAGTGTACAAGCGCATCATATATGAAAGGTGTCGATAAATTGTACACACTTAAGGAACTGTGTCTATATACAGTTTATATATACGCACAGTTACCGATCTAAGCAAAGCGTGTCAGATCTAAAAAAAGGGTGATAAAACAGGAGATTTACATTTTATGTACAACGTTGTAGACCGATTTGAATTCTTTTATTAAATTTGAAAAGAAAACCATGCTAGTATTTTCCACCTTATACAATTCCAAAAATTAATGTATTATATGAAGAGTAATAAAAAAAATATCATCTATATATTTGACTTTTGAAAAATCATCGTGCTGTGTGCGGATTTTTTTTTTTCCATCATTTTGGTGATAATGGGGACTTAAAACGATGCGCATGTGAAGGGCAGGAATGAAATGACGAAGCTACCCCTGACTTAAATAATAGTAGTATTTGCTTGTTCGTGGCTGATGCTTCTCTCTCCCAAGCAAGGTCCCTCTCTCCACCTCTTCCTCCCTCCCTCCCTCCTCTCCTTCTCACTTTTAAATTTGGTTTGAGAAAAACAATTTTCCTTTTATCTGTTACACAAATAAAATCCAGTATTGGATCACAGCGACGCAGTGGAAAACTATTGTTGGAAATTACCAATAGCTGAATCGAGCACAAATTTTACTCCTAAGTACTAACGGGGAATTGCAGAATCAGAGCAACAAAAATAAATCAAGGAACCGTAGGGCAACAACTTGGAGATTCTTTAACACACAAGGCGAACTAAGCTCTTACAAGGTAAAGATTCTTAATTTGTTTTATTATGACCTTCTTTATTTTGAATCGTATTCGTTTTATAACTATTTCTAGTAATATTTTCTGAGCACTGTTATTGTTAATACATATGGTTTCATGTTCTATCTCTATAGGTATATATTGATTTCAGATTGTTATTATTATTGTTACAATCAGTTTAATAACGAAAACAAAGTTAGTATGATTTTAGTGATATTTTAGTAATAGGAAAGACAGCATTAATTACTATTTCCTTAAAATTCTGAAATTTTCATTTACATTGAACTAGTGTTCTATCTCTTCTTTCTAGAGTCCGAATTTGCTGCGATTCCGAAAGGGATCACAGGATCCTGAAATTCCGAGATCAACAGTTCAAACTTTTCCGTGCGCGGATCTCAGAAACGTTCTCGGAAAAGTAAATTTTCATGCACGCATCTTGAGAAAGATCAGCAGTTGAGATTGGAATTGCAAGGTCCTGTGATTCCCGAGAATCAAAGCAGATTTATTTTCTTCTTTCTATTTACATCCAAAATATATCTTACATATAAAAGATATCTTAATTGACTATGAACTTTCAAGGCATCCTATAGATCATCACTAAATGACAACTCATTTATACTAAATTATTATTTTACTTTTTGTTCCTCACTTAAATAAAAAAAATATTTACATACAGAAGAAACCTTACATATTATATAGACATCGATCCTACACTTAAAATTCACCTCATGGACTTTAACAACCACAGAGCATTTCATCGATCAAATTTCTTTCCAACCAGAAACCATAATATAATATTGAGAAATCATACTAAAAGAAATTGCTCATGAAAAAAATATGTAAATTACATCTGAGTCAAATTTAAGATTCCAGTTTGTTTTCCTCTTGATCCTATTATAAAAATTTAGTGTTTTTCTATGAACCAATTAAGGTTCCTATTTATAATTTTAAACCAGTAGTACTTTTAGTTTAGTAAATTCCAAATAACAAGTTGCACACTTATAATTAAAATTCTAGAACTCCAATCAAAACTATTTACACACCAAACATTCAAATCAATCGTAAGTTCCCATTTAATGAAATTATCAGACAATTTGAATATTAAAATCGGTTATAAAAATAAATTAACTGAATTAATCAAACTTAGGTATGAAAACATAATGATTTCATTTCGACATTTGGCATCACATTTTCCATTATATTCAAGTTCCATTTCATGATCAATTTGAATTCTTAAAAATATAATATTTTAGAAATAATTAAAAACTAGCATTTTAATCTTAAACGAATAATTTCAACTAAATTGAGAAGAATGTTAATGTTAAATTTGACATATCTTACACTACTATTATATAAATTAATCCGATCATGTGTACCATCTAAAATGTCATTCTTTAAAGCACAAAAGCATAAATACTGACATAAGTATATATATTGGCAAAGCATATTAATGTCAACATTTTCTTATTATGTATGTTATAATATGTTCGTCCTCTAATGTTAATATACAAAATTTTTGTTTCTTAGATCTGACAAATATTTGCAATGAGCAACCATCGAAAGCAAGACAAGTTAAAGGCCAGTACTGCAGAGTTTGTCGGACCAATACTGAAACGCCTTGAACTAGCCAAGAAGAAAGTTCCTGAGTACCCAGAGAGAGAGAAATTCTTCGACAAAATTAGCGCAGAGGTTGAAGAGAAAAAAAATATACTCGATAGTATAGGAAAATGGGACAGGGACCTAATTGGTTACTTTGGAAAGATTGAAAGGAACATTGATTACTGGATTGATCCTAACTATACAATGACTGAATGCAATAAACCCACTGTAACCAATCTAATGGATATTCTTAATCAGTCACCACAAAATCCGAGAGCAAATCCTCAAAACTTTAGCACCAAACCTACTGAAGGGGCACCATATTTGCCTCCACAAGCCAGAAAAACTGAATTGGGGGAATCGTCAAATAGAAGTAATCAAGAGAACGAACTCTCAAAGGTTAAAAAAGCGATAAATTCGGTTGGCACCAAGGGTTTATGTTGCCTTTATAGCCTTGCGAATTTTCCAGAACACACAATACTGAAGAGGAGAGTATTGATTCATTGGTGGATTGGTTTGGGGCTTGTATCTTCTTTTGAGAATACAAATAGAACTGCTGAGCAGCTTGGTGAAATATTCTTTTCTAGGCTGGTGAAGAAGGGCGTCATCATACCAGTACATACCAGAGCGCATAATAAAGTAATCGACTGCTGCACCATCCAACCTACAATTCATAAGCAGTTGATCTCTGCCTGTAATAGGGGACAGAATCTCATTAGTTTTGAGAAAAGGGAAAAAGGCATTTGTGAATTATATGATGGGTTCAATGTGAAAGGTCTACTAAACCTAGACGAGAGTCATCTCAAGTCCACGGACATTAGTGACAAGGATCACATGTTGTTGATACAACTTGGTAGATGGCGTTACATAGAGACAGAGGTTCACAAGGGGGACAAGAAAAATGGGTCAGAAGAAATAAAGTTGGAGGACCACATTGAGGTTGACGAAACCGATTTCTTAAAGAAGTTGGGAGAAAAGGTAACCTACCTTAGCCTACGAGGCATTTCGAGGATAGAAGAGATTCCTGAATCAATTGGCAAACTACAACACCTGCTAATACTAGACCTCAGGGCTTGTCATAATTTGGAAAAATTACCACAGAAAACGATGTCGACATTAAAACCAAAATTGACAAGATGGACATCAACCCGAGAAAGCTGGTGGTTTGATAAGCTGATAGTTTTAGATATTTCAGAATGTTATCTGTTGGATCATATGCCAAAATGGTTATGTGAGCTCTTCAATTTAGAGGTGTTAAAGGGTTTTGTAGTTAGCGGCGTGCGAAATAAAACCCAGTCCTGCCGGGTCAGTGATCTTTCAGAATTGAAAAAGCTTAGGAAACTCAGCATTAGAATTTCCAGCGAGCAGTTGGGTAAGGAAGATTTCGGTGGATTACAAGATCTGGATAGACTTTTGATATTGACGATTATATGGCGAGATAATAAGAATAATTCGTCATTGAGTCAGAATAATAAGTCCAATGATACAATACCAACCTATTCTTTCCCAAAGAATCTAGAAAAGTTGGATATCAGATGTTATCCAGCTGAAGCATTAAACCTGCTGAATCCTACAAACTTGAAAAGATTATACATTAGAGGTGGGAAGCTTATCAAAATCCCATATAATGATGATAAATGGAAAGTGGAAATTTTGCGCCTCAGGTTCTTGGAAAATTTGAAAACCGACTGGGTTGAGCTCAAGGGCTCGTTTGAGAATTTAAAATACGTGGAATATGTCACAAAAATCCCGAACCGGACCGGAGAACCTCCCCAAGAATGTCCCGAACTGGAGAACTTCCCCAAGAATGGAGATGGTTGGATAATACAAAAATCTGTCACTATCCACGAGGATGAAAGTGTTTTTTGCTATCAATATCGCGCGGATACTCCCGTCGATAATAACAATACCCTCCAGAATGCTAGCATAACATCCAATCAGTCATAGGGCATTTTAAAGAGGAGATGATGCATACAATTTACCATGGTTAGGACATCATTTATCTTCTATCATTTTAGTTTAACATATTTAAATTTCATATCTGATAATTTTTTATATTTTGGTGTTTGCATTTTGCATGGCATGCATGGACTTTTTTTTTAATTTCAATGGTTATGTATGGATGTTGTTGCTTGATTAATTATTTAATTAGAAGGCGATGTACTTTTATTTCAATAATTGCATATTTAAATTTTTGTTGTCTTGTTTTTCTTTTGCTCCATCTATTTCAACATTCACATTTGATTTCTTAATTTTGTTTATACTATCCCAGTACCATTCACCTGTTAATACAAATTTATTAATTAGACGAGAATGGTAAACTTTAACAACTCGTAAAAATTCAAATTTTGGTCTTTAATAGAACCTGTCAAGTTTTAGCAATATTAGGTCGTAGTTCACTTGAGCTTTCTTCCCATAGAAGGAAATAATTAACATTCAACAAAATTATAAAGGATAATAAACCAGAAAAGAAACCTCTGAGATATTTGGAAAAATAGTTAACATTTGCTCTTTTTTTTGATAAAAGTGGGAACACCTCACCGATTGCCATTACTTACTTGAAAACCAATTGTTCTGAAGACAACTACCAAACCACTAGTATCATAATCCATTAATCATACAAGAACCTATATTATGCTATTACATGATCAGTGCTAAACCATAACTGCAACCTACATATTAACTACACCAGATAAAACAATGCATATAGAGCTAATACAAATTAGCCTGCATAAAACTAAAATATAAAAATAATAAACAGTTTAACCATGTCATACTTAAAATCACAGAAAATGCACAAAAACCCAAAAATCTTCTTCACTTTGCAGCTGGCTCCTCAAACCTTTCACTCATCCTCTTGGCCTAGTCCACCTAAAAGAGGCATGCCACCTGCCACCTGATCTCCCTCCACTGGCTCCTCCTGTGTCAGTAATCAATCAAAATGAACTGGAAGATTTGAGACATCACTAGGTATAATTAATAATAATTTCAATTTAGATCTATCACCCCTAGAAGTAACCCAAAAATTTTGTTCAAGACAAAATTTGTCCAACAATACTCAGATTAGATAAAACCTCTTGCTAGGATAATAGGATTCATTGATTGATTCATTCATTCAATTAATTGCTACTATACTGAACAGCTAACTATACTGTTCAACGACTGACGCGTTTGAGTCAAGTGAACTACTACTTCAGTACTAGCAATACCTCGGATTTTGTACAATTACTACCACATGACATGCTTCTATAAATTACTACCACATGGCATGAGTAGAACTGTAGGGTGTTCTTAAGCTTTCCAAGTTTTTTGTGAGCTTAACTTCAAAATACATAAAAAAAACTCCAAACTACTTCTATTTGGTTCTCTCAAAGGGTGAAAATCGTATCATTATTGTGATTTTATTATTTACTCTATTTCGTGTGATTATTGTGTCAGAGAGAAAAATATGGTGTAGTTACTTGGGGTAAATATAAATGTAAACAAGGACAAATGTAGATCCAAATTAATAGCGTTGGTTGATGAGTAGGTGAGACCAATTAATGGTCTTATAATTAACAAGGCAAAGATTCTCCTGTTCTATGGTGGGATCATATATAGATCTAGCTAGTAGCAACTTGGAATTGAATGCATATGCATGCATTGATGCCACAATTACAATTAAAGTTAAATAATATTAATTAAAATAATATAACCTATTAGATGGATTGTCTGATTTTTTTCGATTTACTTTAAGAAACCGGATTTTGGAACCAATTCCTTTTCAGAGGAACCGATTGCAGCAACCAATTCCTTTAGATACAACTCTTCATAAAAATTCAGAACCTAAAGGATCTGGTTTCTGGAACGAGTTCCTTTGGAGATGTTTTTCATTTCCGCAAATACCAAACGGAGCTCCAAACCTCTCCAATGGCGATTTTAACAGTAGATAAATTATCCTACTCATTTTCTTGACGACTTTTGGATTTGTTTGTTACGTTCAGTATAATTTAGAGGGGAGAACTGTAAGGAGTATTAGATCTGTGAAGTTAAGAATGTACAAGTTGGAATTTTCTTCGAATTTTTCATAATTCGAAAATTAAATTAGAAATTCATTTTAATTTGTGATTTACTTTGCCTGTTTTATCAAACTGAATTTTTTCTTCTTATCTCACACTGTTGATTTACCACTTCAGACCTTGATATTGTCTTCAACTCAACAATATCGTGCCCAATAGTTAAAATTAGTTCACAGTTTCTAATCTTACCGTACATTTTATAATATTAATAACTCATGTTCAGTACATAATTATTGTACCTAATTTAGCGTAGTCATCCCTATTCGTACCTAATTTAGTGTAGTTTACCGTATTTTAGCATAATTCTACATAATTATTGTAATTTAGTGTAATTTACTGTAATTCAGCATAAATTAACATAATTAACATAATTTCAAGTAATTTAGCGTGTTTTAGTATAAATATGCTAATTATATATCAAAAATGTAATCTAAGAAATATTTAAAAAAACAATTCGATTTTTTAGTATTATATTTTAGAATTTTAGTATTTTAGTATTTTAGCAAATACTTAAAAAAAAAAAAATTAAAAAAATTAACATAATTTCAAGTAATTCTCAAGTAATTTAGTGTATTTTAGTATAAATGTGCTATCAAAAAAGTAATTTGACAAATATTACAAAAAATCGATTTTTTAGTGTTATATCTCAGCATTTTAGTTATTTAGTCAAGGAACCGACCGGTTTGGGCATTTTTATTAATCTTTAATTAACTTTGGGTATTTTTAAAAATGTCGGTTTACACATCAAAAGAATTAATCTAACAAATATTAAAAACAAAATTCGAATTTTTATTACTAAATTTCATTCATATTGTCTCTCAAATCTAAGAAAAAAAAAAATGGACCGCCCCTTTGTGGGGCGGTTTAGTGTCCACAGCGGACCGCCCCCCTATGGGGCAGTTTGGTAGGCAACTTGGACCGCCTCATTTCTGGGCGGTTAGGTTAGATTTGAAAATAGTTTCAGATTGGGGTTAGATTTGATATTTGTTTTTTTTTTAGGTTATTAATAAAAATATCGGGCTTAGGAACACCCTAGTTCTACTCTATATATATATATCAATTCTTTACTTGTTAAAGCTTGTATATATTTCACTCTTAAAATGTATAAAATCATACCTCGCTATCATTGTAGTTTTTGAATGTGATATTATTAATTCAGTAGCATTTGAGGAGTAGGTATTCTTTGAATCATAATGTGGACCACTAATTAAATGAGAAATAGACGTCTAACAATTGAATACAATGTATGAATTGCTCGTAGTAAATATGCAAGGGCCCATGCTAGCCCCTTGGAGAAAAACAACAAATTTATTTTGTTCCTTTAATTATATATTCTTCGACCGATTTAGTAATTTTTTTTTCCTTGTTGGTTCACTAACGGATATGAATATATGATAGCAATAATTATTTGTTTGCTTTCAAAAATATTCGAGAGGCATACTGAGAAGATAACATGATTTAGACTGTTTAATTTTAATCATTCAGATAGATATCATAAAGGATGGATTGTAATTTGAAGCGATTTATTTCTTTCCTTGTTTAATTTTATGTTTGAATCAACCACTTCCAAATATATATTAAACACATCCATGCATCTCTTTTCCTAAACAAACTTTCTTTCTTTAGCTAGGCTCTTCAACTTTCCAAGCTCCGGCATTGAATTTTGCTCAAGTTTGGAACAAATTAAATAATTAAGCTGGTCACTTTAATTTAACTAAGGTACCGTGGAATCAAGCTAGCCATCCTCTCAGGTGATGTATGCTCCCAGACCATTAATTTTCCTTCTAAGTACAGTAAACAATCTCCACTGGGAGACCACTACTATTGATCCCTAGCTAGGGAAACCAGAGAAGGCAGCGTTTTAAGTACACTGGTCATTGTAACCCAATCGTAATATGTCACAAACACCTAATTTACACAGTTGTTTAAAAAGGACAACTTCCAATATATTATACTCCATGTTCTCTGAGGCGATACCCATAGTATTGTCTGGATATTTTTTAGGTCAGATATTATCTTCATTCTTATATGAAGCACGTAGATGTCTTGATCCACTAACGGCTTTGATTAAAAGATAAAATTTCAGATTGATTATCAGCTCTCCAATTAAATTTATTTGGTTTAGTTTAATTTAGGTTGAAAAAGATTCTTATCAAAATAATTTATAGCAGAGCAAACAAAATTCAGCACATAAAAGAATCCATCCTGGGGTTCCCTTTAGGAAATTCCTAAAGGAACTGAACACCAGGACCCGTTCCTTATAGGTGCTGAATTTTGATGTGGTGTGCAATCCAGTGTAGCATCTAAAGGAACTGGTTTCTGAGTCCAGCTCCTTCTAGTGAATCCAAAAATCCAAACAATCCATCTAATACACTATTATTTTTATATTATTTCTATAAATAAATTTTTTTGCCTGCTTTATCAAAATGAATTCTTTCTTCTTATCTCTAGACTGTTGATTTACCAATTCAGACCTTGGCAGTGATGGTCTTCTAAAATGACAGCTTGAATAATTAACCCGGGGACCGGGAACAGTTGGCAGTTATTCCTAATTTCCTATGCTAGGATAATAGGATTGATTCATTCATTCATTCAATCAATTGCTACTGGGCCTACGGACCATGAAAGAACCGTAAAAAAGAAAAAGAAATTATAATTGCTACTATACTGAACAACTAACTATACTGTTCAACGACTGATGCATTGGAGTCAACTACTATTTTACTACTACCTGTCTACCTCGGATTTTTGTACAATTACTACTACATGACATGCTTCTATAAATTCTTGTCCCTCGTCAAAGATATATCAAGTTAAAGATTGCCATGTTTATCCTAATTAAGCTAAACTAGCTAAACCAAAAGTTTACTCCTTGGAGATGAATAATCTACCCAATGAATAGCATTTTAGTCCTCTTGCGGTTTATATTCAGCCTATTTATTACGCCCAAATTGCTCCCTGTTCCAGTCTAGTTACACCAAAAGCGTACAGCTTTTTTGCATGCATATATAAATACATACATACATACATATATATAATTTTTTATATAGTTTAGAGTAAAATTTCATGGGTATTGTAAAATTGATCATTATTCGCCTCATGAAAATTTTATATAATTCTTCCATATTCAAGTTTGATCCCCCATAGCTTGAAATTTTGGCTCCACCCTTCAAGGTACCTATATACGATTATAACAATTGTTTTTTCTATTAATATTTTTTGGCATGAGTAGAACAATAGGGTGTTCTTAAGCTTACCAAGTTCTTTGTGAGCTTAACTTAAAAAAAAAAAAATCCAACTACTGTTGTTTGGTTCTCTCAAAGGCCGGGTTATATCGTATCATTAATGTGATTTCACTATTTTCTCTATTCGTGTAGTATTTCGTGTGATTGTTGTTTCAGAGAGAAAAATAGTGAAACCACATCAATGGTGCGGTCCAACTCAGTTGTTCCTGTTTTTTGCACAATTAAATTTTTATTTACTAAAAGAAATCATAGTTTCACTGCACACACTCAACATTTAGGATAAATATGGTATAGTTACTTGGGTTAAATATAAGGGAGGGCCTAACCTTCCCCCGCCATCCATCCCCCACTTTTCCCCCAACTGAAAATAAGTAAGGGACCACAGTAAACCGTTAATAACCGTTGAAATAAGTAGGGGACCACAGTAAACCGTTAATGCCTCCACAACATTACAGGCGGATAGATTGCGCACAAGTATTCACCCTTGTAAACTCAAGTATTCATCCATGTAAAGAAAAGTACTCATCTTTGAGAAATAACTATATAAGGAAACATTACCACCCATCTTTGACACGTTTTTAGAGGTGGTTTTTTTTTTGTACGTTCACTCTAACTAATTTTTCCGACGATCTGTGAGGAATTTTTCAAATCTAAAACCACGAAAGTCTTCTACGCAATTTTCTTTTTCAAATGAGATCCATGATGACATACTTTCGAGTTGTCCGTTATGCAAGTATTCACACATCGTACGCAAGTATTCATATCTCATTTAACAAGTATTCATCCTAGTCACCTAAGTGTAAAGAGTAGGGGACCACAGTAATATGCAGAGATAAGTGGTGGAATTAGTAGGGGACGATTTGCGAAAAAGTATTCACACTTAACACAAGTTGTATTCATCCATATAAATAAAAGTACTCATCTTTGAGAAAAAATTATATATGGAAATATTACGACATTAAGAACATTAATTACGCGGAGATAGTAGGGTACCACAACTGCCGTCCGCTAAAAACAAAAGAAAACGCGTAATTAAGTGGGGGACCGCATAACCGTTACCGCAAGTGGAAACAACATCAAATATTCATCTATAATACATGAAGTATTCACATGTAATACATCAAGTATTCACCCTGATATATCAAGTATTTTTAAAAAAAACTGGACATATCACACCCATCTTTTACACGTTTTTAGAGGTGGTTTTTTTTTTCTCCGTTCAATCTAACTAATATTTCTAACGATCTGTGAGGAATTTTGCAAATCTAAAACCACGAATGTCTTCTACATAATTTTCTCTTTAAAATGAGATCCATGATGACATACTTTCGAGTTATTCGTTGCACAAGTATTCACCCTCGTCATGCAAGTATTCATCTATCATTGAACAAGTATTCACATGTAATACATCAAGTATTCACCCTGATATATCAAGTATTTTTAAAAAAAAACTGGACATATTACACCCATCTTTTACACGTTTTTAGAGGTGGTTTTTTTTCTCCGTTCAATCTAACTAATATTTCTAACGATCTGTGAGGAATTTTGCAAATCTAAAATCACGAACGTCTTCTACATAATTTTCTCTTTAAAATGATATCCATGATGACATACTTTCGAGTTATTCGTTACACAAGTATTCACTCTCGTCATGCAAATATTCATCTATCATTGAACAAGTATTCATCCTCGTCGTGTGATGCGGAGGTGGAGGCGGAGAGGCGGAGGTGGGAGGCGGAGGCGGAGAGGGAGAGGCGAAGGTGGGAGAGGCGGGCGGAGGCAGAGGTAGAAGGGGAAGGCGGAGGTGGAAGAGGGAGAGGGAGGGAGAGAGGAAAGAAATAGAAGGAGAAAATCTACTAATTAATTTGTAGGGACCACTAGTTAGTTAGAATTAATTATTATAGTTAGAAAAGGAAGTTAGTTAGTTGGGGGAAAAATGGAGGAAGGAATAAAGGGGTAACATATAATTACCCTAAATATAAATATAAACAAGGACAAATGTAGATCCAAATTAATAGCGTTGGTTCATGAGCAAGTGAGACCAATTAATGGTCTTCTAACAAGGCAAAGATTCTCCTGTTCTGTGGTGCGTTCTCATATAGATCTAGTAACAACTTGGAATTGAATGCATGCATGTATTCATGGACAATTACAATTACACCCTCCGTGTCGAAGCGCTCTCTCTCTCTCTCTCTTTTTTTTGAAAAACTCTCTTTCTTTCTTTTTTTTTTTTGAAATCCTGGCAGAGGCTGCCTAGGTGGATATATTGATACATAAAAAGTTACACGTCTAGTTTAAAATGCTCTCAAGGAGCAGAACTGAAAAAACAACAGCCAATACAGTACAAACATCTCAGATATAATGAAAAAAACGCCTAAGTAAATCCTTCATGCAACACTACTATACTCTACTCCACACGACATATAGTACGCTAATCCGGTTCCTCCACAAGGTTATGATCAGCACAACGCACCACACAACAGGTCTTCATCCACAAGGTCGTTTCTCCCAAAATGTTATGCACAACGAGATGCAGTTGCTGCCGTTTTCCCGAGAAAATACGTTCATTCCTTTGTCTCCATATGAACCAACACGTACACCAGAACAAAGAATCCCATAGTTTACGTTGGGGTTCTCCCTCCATAGAAGCCTGTTCCCGGGATCTCGTGATTATTTCCTCCAGCGTTGATCCCGGTACCATAATTCGAAAGCCAAACAACAAGGCTACTCCATACCAAATCTGAACTGCGTTGGGGCACCAGAATAGCAGGTGCAGAGCTGATTCCGAAGGACAGTTTTGACACATCTGACAGGAGCCCTCCTCCCCCATTCTTCGCCGGACCCTAACATCACCAGTGAGTATTTTCCCCCTGACCATTAAGTACACAAAAATACGTACCGTCGGAGGAACGGGCAGTCTCCAAACATAGGTGTACCGGAACCGTTCTGTGCCGCCCGTTTTGAGCAAATTATAGACCGATTTAGCCGTGTAGGTCCTGTTAGCAGTCCAATTCCACAGTATTCTGTCCTGGCCATGGTTGAGCTGCACTGTTATCTCCTGTTCAGGAAGCAGCACATGTAAAATCGGACCAGCATCCTTCAAGGATATCTTTGGCTGGATTGGTTTTTGGTCCTGCTCCAAGGTGGTGATCAGTGCCTGACCATGCCAAGCATCCAGCCAAAAAGAGATAGAGGATCCTTCTCCTATCTTCCAACTCGTTGACCATCTGAAACTTGGGAGCAGTTTTAGCAGGGCCCTCCAGAAAAACGAACCCTCTACCAACCAGAATTTCGGGCCATTCTCATAGTGACCCGTCGCCTTAAGTTTTTTAATAGTGGCAGTCCACAGACAGTCCTCCCTGTTGTATGCTCGCCACCACCACCGTAGTAGCAACGCTCTGTTCTGAGTCATTAGATCATGAATACCCATTCCACCCGCACTCACCGGCATACAAACCGCACTAGATCATGAATACCCATTCCACCCGCACTCGCCTTAAGTTTTTGAAAAACTCTCTCTCTCTCTCTCTCTCTCTCTCTCTCTCTCTCTCTCTCTCTCTCTCTCTCTCTCTTTCTTTTTTTTCTTATTTTCTTTCATTGCTCTTTCGTCCCACTGAATTTTCTTATATGTTGGTGGGAGTTACCAATAAAATAAGGATCCTCATAATTGTCTTCACATTCTCATCCCCCATTATCCTCCAACTTAACTTCCATAACCATCATGCATGGGGGCCACAAAAACTCGAACATTAATTTTTTTTTTCCTAAAATATTAATACCTATGTACAGAAGTATTTATACCTATAAGGTGAATAATTTTTACATAAATAATTGTCTCTCCAACTATATGGAAGGACCACTCAAACCACATGGGGGGATCATATACGTTTTTAGATGTGGGTTTTTTTCTTTGTTCAATCTCGTCCATATTTTTGATGGCCTATGAGAAATTTTGCGAATCTAAAACCACGAACGTCTTCTACGCAATTTTAATTTTCAAATGAGATCCATGATGATGTATTTTCGGGCTCATCCAGACATTGGCTGACATTTGAAAGTATTTATACCTATGTGGTCAACTATTTTTGTTAGAGAAAGGTTGGTATAAGGACGATTGGAAAAGGTTGATGCGGGAATGCGAGAATGCGGGTTCGCCACTACTTCATTAGAGGAATGTTGATGCGGGAACCATTGAGGGACTGGAAAAGGGGATAGTCATATCAAGTTACGCAGACAAGTATTAATATCTTAGTTTGTAAGTATTAATTTCTTATCTTTCAAGTATTTATACCTATGAAGGTTCACGCAGGATGAAAGTGGGGACTGAAAAAAGAGGAACCATATAATTAGTGAGGACCATAGTGTAATTTTCTTCTAATGTTGCTGCAGGGACAAAGAGGGGACAAGAGTGTGAGAAGTAATATAATTATAGTCCCCACACATGACCAGTCGGCAGTGCATTCATTTTGTTTAAGTCTACAATACAGACTTCATGGCGCCGTGCTCATTTGTATTTAATTCCTTAGTCGAACTCAATAACAGATCACGAAATTCATTATTTTTTATGTCTAAATTATTCACTACATTTATTACGCACTGCCAACTACTCATTGGTATTATTATTATTGATCGAAATAATGGCAGATCTCGAGGCCTCACTTCTTTATTTAATTCAGTAGATTTAGTCTCAAGTTCAGATCCACATAAATATCTGCATATAGCTGGCTAAATATTAGAGTGGGAAAAATAGCATAGCGGAGCCGGTTCCGTCATGGATCGATACAGTTATGGTACGGAATGACATAGTACATGTGTCGGTTACATACCGTGACTTGCATGTCCTGTGATGTGACTATTCGTGTGGCGTGACCATATTTGAAATTTTGGCACGGTACGGCACGTAACGCGAAACATCTGGTCACGGCACAGCACGTGGTCTGGTGAGTCATGAGTAATTAGGACCGTTAGATCTTGATCAAATGTTGAATCTTGAATAAAATAACCAAAATTATGAAAAAAATAGTTAAACGTGACCAGCCATGTTTGGTCACTGCATGGCCACCCTTCAATATTTTGGTCACGGCACGGCACATGAAAGTTGACTTAGTCATGACACGGGACGTACAACACGGGACCAAAGTGACAGTGTGTTAGTCACGGCATGTTACGTTTTTTCCACTCTAGTAAACATAACAACAGAGCAGGTTTTATAGTATGCAGTGCCCGAGTGATATGCCACATTGATTTGATTCTATTATCCGTGCGCTTCAAGAAGCAAAAATTCACTATCAATATCTTTACCCCCAACTGTTCATGTGTACTAATCAAACAAGAATTGACATGATAACTAACAGTGTTTTTAGATGGGGATATAATATTCCCCTTCTTGCGAATTAATTAAATAAGGTACCTCATATGTTCACTATGTTTTTCAAGTAGGTTTATTTCACGATGCAATAGCAAGAACTATTGAACATGCGTTGTCTCTATTTGAAAAAGTAAGAAAAAATAATCCAAACGATCATCCATGATGTTTTCATATGGTATGTCACTTGCCCAATTCTTATTTGAGTTAAACTAAAGTTATTTTGGTACGCTATTTTTTTTTACTAAATTTTATAAATACTAGTGAATACTAAAAGCTGTATGTGCTATGTGTATTTAAAAGAGAACTTAGTTACTTTCTTGGATTTTTAAAATTTAGTAATTAGCTTAATATGAAGAGAATTTATTTTATTTTATTTTGACTATTTTTTCTTTTTATCAAATTATTTGCTTGATTTCTGACGTAAATAACTTATGAATAACTATTATGGTGGAGAACACCATAAGAATATATAAAAGAGTTCCATAACAAGACTCTAAAAATAAAGTCAGACAAAATGAGGTATTGTCTTTTAGAGAAGTCCAGAGATAAATATACTCCGCTAATAAAATTTAAGCTTTTTGTTAGTTAAAACCAATATAGTTGTATCGGTGAAACAGATCTCAATGTGTATGAGCCATTAGTTTATCTGAAAATTAAGTAACCCCTAAATGTCTAGAATATCATGCACAACAAAAAAAATCAAAAGAAAAGATGGATGTCCAGATGTGTTATCGAATTTTTATAATTTAGAGAATCATGCTAAGTATAATTACTCTTCAGTTAGTACAACTCTTCCAAAGTATAAGCTAAAAATAAAATGCATGACTTAATTAAGTCCTTTCTTTAGGAGTGTCAATGACACCCTTTTGTGTGTGTATCCGACCCGTATCGTATCTGAAAAGGCGGGTAATTATAAGATTTTTTTTTTCGTTAGCTTATTGGGTACGGGTAAGGGTAACAATTTTTTTTCATTATCATAATGGGTAAGGGTACGGATAAAAACCATTTCTTACCAGTTATTCTATATGATAATTTTTAAAAATAAAATTATATATATATATATATATATATATATATATATATATATATATATGAGATGAGCTATTGTGCTTTGCAAAGTAAAGCGAACGTTTTACTTTGGGCTCCTTTTTGGATTTTCAAAGTCCAAACAGTTGATCCGAACCATTTAAGTTGATCTACATATTGAAATGTGCTTGAAGACCAAATTTTATATTTTTTGGAATTTTTTTGCTATTTATTAAGCCACTTTGAAAATTGCTGATCCGAGTGAACAGTAAAAACAATGCAACAAAATTCTGGACCATGTGAAAAATGAATGCATTAAAATAACTTCTAAAACTTCATTTTGGATCATTCATTTTTCATCAATTTTGACCACTTGACTTGAGACTAAATGAATTAAAAAAATTCAAAATTTTGCATGTACGCACATCACTCATGAAGTATATCGGTTTCAACAGTTTGGATTCATCTCGTTTGAAGTGAATTCAATAGATTATAGAGTTATGCTCACCATATAATTTGGTAAGCACATCACACCCTAGTTCTACTCTATATGTATATATGTATATATATATGTTTATATATACATATATACATTTATATATACATATATACATATATATATACATATATACATATATATATACATATATATATATATAGAGTCCGACTAGGCTACTCCATGGAGTAAAACGACTTGGTACTCCACGCCATATCTTCATTTTCAAAGTTCAAATAGTCGATTCGAACCTTCCAACATGTTCTCCATATTGAAATGTGCTTGGAGACCAAATTTTACATTTTTTGGAATTTTTTTACTATTTATTAAGCCACTTTGAAAATCTGAAAATCCTTATGAACAGTAAAAAACAGTAAAAATTTCTGGACCGCCGGATCAGTGATTTTCAAAGTGGCTTAATAAATAGTAAACAAATTCCAAAAAATGTAAAATTTGGTCTCCAAGTACATATCAATATGGAGAACAACTTGAGCGGTTCGGATCGGTCGTTTAGATTTTCAAAATGGAAATAATGAGGCGTGGAGCACCAAGTCGTTTTACACCATGGCTTAGCTAAGCCCAGCACTATATATATATATGTCTATATATATACATATATATGTCTATATATATATACATATATATGTCTATATATATACATATATACAGAGATGAGCTATTGTGCTTTGCAAAGTAAAGCCATCGATTTACTTCGGCTTACTTTTTGGATTTTCAAAGTCCATAACGTCGATCCGACCGTTCAAGTTGATCTACATATTGAAATGTGCTTGCAAACCAAATTTTACATTTTTTTGGAATTTTTTTACTATTTATTAAGCCACTTTGAAAATTGCTGATCACAAGGTCCAGAATTTTGCTGCACTGTTTTTTTTGGACCATGTGATCAGCAATTTTCAAAGTGACTTAATAAATAGTAAAAAAATTCCAAAAAATGTAAAATTTGGTCTGCAAGCACATTTCAATATGTAGATCAACTTGAACGGTCGGATCGATGTTTTGAACTTTGAAAATCCAAAAAGTAAGCCGAAGTAAAACGATGGCTTTACTTTGCAAAGCACAATAGCCCATCTCCATATATACATATATATATATATATATAGAGTGACTAAGGTCAAAGTGGTAGTTCCTAGCCCCTGGTGCTACCAAGTCGTTTTCGGATTTTCAAAGTCCAAACGGTCGATCCGAACCGTTCAAGTTGATCTCCATATTGAAATGTGCTTGGAGACCAAATTTTACATTTTTTTGGAATTTTTTTACTATTTATTAAGCCACTTTGAAAATTGCTGATCCGGGTGAACAGTAAAAACAGTGCAACCAAATTCTGGACCATGTGATTAGCAATTTTCAAAGTGGCTTAATAAATAGTAAAAAAAATCCAAAAAATGTAAAATTTGGTCTCCAAGCACATTTCAAGATGGAGATCAACTTGAACGGTTCGGATCGACCGTTGGACTTTGAAAATCCGAAAACGACTTGGTAGCACCGGGGGCTAGGAACTACCACTTTGACCTTAGTCACTCTCTCTCTCTCTCTCTCTATATATATATATATATATATGTCTATATATATATACATCTATATATGTCTATATATATATGAGGAGGACTCAAATGCTCCATTGCTTCATGCTCCAATGGTACCCAAATACCTTTATCTTCAATTTTAAAGTTCAAACAGACGATCTGAACCACTCAACGTGATATCCACGTTAAAATATGATTGTAGACCAACGAAATAATAATTAAATTAATTTAGCCAACGTGATATCCACGTTAAATTAAAATATGATCTAAAACAACGTGATATCCACGTTAAATAATAATTAAATTAATTTAGCCAACGAAATAATAGTTGGCACTAGTTAGCCATATATGTTTTGATTTTGATCATGTGTGCGCGCGCGGCTTGTTAATAACATTTTAATGCGATATAAGTTAAATGAAAATTTATAAACAGTAAATAATCGAAAAAAATAACTAAATATGTTGTAACGTATATTATAGATATCGAACTAATTAAATAAAAACAATAATATGTTAATTTGAAAAATGCCTGCTGTTATCTATAATTCAGAGAATAATTTTTTCGAAATGCCAGGTCAATAATGTAGGTAATACACGTTTGTTGTCATTGTAATCTTCACAATTGAGATAATATATAATTAATATCAAATGCCAGGTCAATGTCTTAAAAAAAATATTTAGTTGGATCCACGCAATTAGGATCACATCAGGACAAAAGCCAAAAGGAAACAAAACATTAAAAAAAAAAAAAACGTAGTACAACTGCCAACTAATTAATAATGATGGTAAATTAATCTCGAAAATGATTTCAGCACCAATGGGGCATTCCAAAAATTAATTAAATTTATTCTTCGAATTAGACAAAGAATATATGATCAGTTTGGCTATATATGGAACTTATAGAAATCACCTAAAAGTGGCTGTTTCTGCGCTTTTGCTGGGGTGTTTTCTTTTTAAATTAATAAATCAATTGTATGTGATCGTATTTTTTTTCTAGCATAGTAAATTTATGTATAAATTAAGCCGATATTATATAATGAGGCAGCATCTGGGAAGTTAATTAAGATTGTAACTTAGCTTGCTGTATTTCATCTTTTTTGGTGTCATGTCATAATTCTGTTGTTTCTTTTCTAGAAAAATCATGTCTATTTCTAACCAATTTTCTTTAAATAAACTATATCATGTTTTCGATGGTAGCTAACTCAAACCATAGAAAAAGATGAGCAAATATAACTGTTTTCTTTCCCCTACACAAATTTATTATGAAGTTAGTCATCCAACAATGTTACATATAAATAAATATATGTAAAATGTTATATTGTTACGATAGAAATAGTTGATGATTATAATGAGGATAAAGTTATCATATGTAGCAAACATATATTTAATTTCAACGTAAAGATTAGAAATAAAAAATAAACACGAGCTCTGATGCCACTCAATATAACTATTTTAATTTCATTCTTCATTAAATAATTATCTTTTACATCACATTTTCAGTAGATGCAAATATCAATAAAACAGATAATAATTTTCTTGCATTCCCCTCCGTGGACCATGTATATTTTTATGTTGATGTGCTGCCAGTGTAAAACAGTTGAAAGCGATACAAGTTAAATAAAAAGTGAAAAACAGTAATAATCAGAAAAAGAAATGAAATACGGTATGATATCAAGCTAATTAAATAAAAACAACAATATGTTTAATAAATGCCAGCTGTTATCTACATATAATGGAGAGAATTTGTTCTAACTGTTCGTAAGCTCTAATTATTGAGGGAGAAAATGTAGGTAATATGTAATTGTCATCTTCAAAATTGTACGTGATGATGTATTATGTATAATACAAAAAACAGAGAATAAAAAATTGTATTTGGTTGGATCCACTCAATAAGGATCACCTCCGGACAAAAAGAAAAAAAGAAAAAAAAAAAACGAAGTACAACTACCGACTAATAAATATTAATGATGGGAAATGATTTCAACACCAAATGGGCATTCAAAAAATTGATTAAATTTATTCTTCGAAATATATATGATCAGTTTGGCTATATAAAGAGATCTTCTTTCCCTAGGATCGTCATCTCCACTATATACACACTAGCTAATAATATGCTCTTAAACCGGTTCACATTTAAAAAGACAGAGCGAGAGAGAGAGCAATGGCTGAGGTGGTTGTGGAGATTGTACTGAACAAGCTTGCTGATGTCATAGTGAAGGAAGCAAAGTTCCTGGGTGGGGTTGGGACGAAAGTGGAACACCTGCAGCGTGAGCTCACCCGAATCAAGTGCTACCTGCAAGATGCATACTCAAAATGCAAAGGAGATGCAAGGGTGCTGAACTGGTTGAATATGCTCCACGATGTGGCCTATCGCATCGAGGACGCAACCGACACCTTCTTCCACCAAGTTGAAGATCTTCGCAAAAAATATCCTAGGTTTTTGCAAAAATTCATGAAGCTGATCAACAAGCCCCTCGAAATGCCCATCCTTTATAGGTTTGGCACTGAGCTCGACGACATTCAAAATCTACTCCAAGAGATCGAACAGAGAAGGGCCAACTACGGAATTGTAGACCTGCCGGTCCAAATGCCTCTTCCGAGAGCTGCTTTTCCTGGAGTTGATGAAAATCAAGTCATGGGCCCGAGAAAATCACGTCGTGATGACGAGAACGACATTCTGAAGCTGCTGCGCCCTGAAGAAACACCTAGACGGGCTGTCATAACCATCGTTGGTCCCGGCGGTCTAGGAAAGACTATGCTTGCACGTACGGTATACAAAAGGCAAGTAGCAGTGATCTATTAGTACTCCGTTATTTACGATTTTGAAGATTTAATAGTGATCCTAACAGCTCAATTGCTTAATATATATACAATGTTGGAATATTAGTAGTGCATGGCTGCAAAAGCTTGTTCAGAAAGCTTGCTACAAATCAATCTAGTAATATATCTTTTTTGCTTGTCTAACCAGTGCCAAGGCAGATTTCGACTATCATATAATGTTGTCAATCTCTCAACACTTTAGTCTATCTGATCTCTTGAGAAAGATGATCCGCAAGTACAATGATTTTGTACCGAAGGATCAGGATGTGGACTATTATGTTGGCGAGCTCAAAAGATTTTTAAGTAGCAGAAGATATCTGATCATTATAGATGATGTGTGGCCAGGTGATCTGTGGACTCAACTGAAAGATGCATTACCTGATGTCAAAAACGGTAGTCGTATCCTGATAACTAGCAGGTTTCTTGAAGTTGCTAGATTTGCTGACTCCCAAATTCCACCATACCAACTCAACTATTTAGATAATAGGGAAAGCCTAGATCTCCTCCTTAAAAAGGCTATCCCTCATGAAGAATGCTCAAACCATCTCCTTGAGCTTGCACACAAACTATCAGAGAAATGTGCGGGTTTACCTCTTTCTTTGATAGTATTAGGTGGTATCCTTTCAACCAAAGAACTGTCATACCCTGCATGGGAAAGGGTGCTGCAAACAATGAATTGGCACTCAGACGGTCGTGGCTGCATGCGAATCTTAGCAATGAGCTACGATGATATGCCTTATTATCTCAAGGCATGCTTCCAATATCTTGCATCTTTTCCAAAAGACTGTGTGATTTCTGCAAAATGTCTAATCAGAATATGGGTAGCAGAGGGGTTCATACCACTCCCGGATAGGCCAACAATTGATATAATGTCTGAGGACTGCCTTGAAGAACTTTCTAAAAGGTAATATATTTTTCCTTATTTTTATTAGGTAATTAACTATCTAATATTAATGCAATCTTTTTTGTCACAAATTAACTACATAAAATACACTAATCACATTAATCGTACACCTCTTTCTAGTTTTATGATTTCTTTCTAATAATTCTTCCTAGAAAACCTTCTAACGTGTGCATGTTCGCAATTTTTATAAGAATCAAAATTGTGGACGAAATCATCTTTTCAATTATGTATCTTTAACTTGTGTTGCCAAAAAAAAAAAAATAGTAGATACGATTCAAACACGCCTCTAGGAATAAAATCCAAATTCGATGTTAAAGAAATTTAGGGTGAAAAATTATAATTTTTACGTGAGGGATTAGGATTTTAAAAAAAAGTTTGAAGTTTTTAATATTATAACAAGTTTTCGACCAACATATATGTACATTTAAAATATTTCTCTTGAAATTTCAATGAAATTTTAAAAAAATTCTTATTTTTAGAATTACGTCGAATATCATTAATTGCTTATTTTAATTTCAGTGCATCTTCCTAATTAGAATACATTAATTTGTTCTTTCAATTAAGGAACTAATGAGCTTAGTTATGATATATAATCCTTTATTATTATGACTGCAATACTTTTAGTATTTCTGACATGTTTATAAACCACAATGAATTCAGGAGTATGGTTGAAGTATTAAGCCGATCTGTGAATGGATTGATCAAGCACTTCCAGGTGCATTATATTCTCCACGATTGGGCAATTAATCAAGCCGAGCATGAAAACTTTGTCACGGTTTTCTCACAAGCATCAGGTGACCAAAAGCCCAACAGAATAATCCGACATGCATTGCTTCAAGCCCAAGAGAAGAACTCACATTTCATGGAATATGTAGGTCAAAATATCCGTTCTTTACTATTGATTGTGTCTGAATATTTTAGAACGAGATTAGATTGCTCTAATTTTAGGCAACTTAAAGTTCTAAATATTGTGGGTATCCTGCACGGATATGATTTGAAATCATTAGATGGGTTGATTCACCTGAAATACTTGGGGCTTACAAAGTGCAATAATATTGACCTCTCCTCATGTTCTTTTAACCGTATGAAAAGTTTAGAAACTCTGGATGTCCGACAAACTACGGGTACGCCACCATGTGATGAGTTTTGGACAACTGGTACATTAATGCATGTCCAGGATACTGAATACGGGACTTTTTTTGATAGACCAATATCAAGAGCTACCCTAAGCAATCTACAGACTCTGAAGTGGGTAACCCTTGAAAGAGCCTGTGAGGCAAAGTTGCCCAACCTGCGTAAATTAGGTATTAGATATGAATCTGATGATTGGGCTTCAGTAACCAATCTACTTCAAACAGTACCTTCTCTGGTCTCCCTAGGGATCATTGGATTTACTCTCCCGATGACAATTGTTTACCCAAATGCACTCCCAAATTATCAGAATTTGCAATCCTTATACTTGCATGGAATATGGCCAAACAATGTTAACGTAGAAGCTAGCATGCTTCCACCACACCTCCTTAAACTCTCACTTGAGGATTCCAACCTTAATCACAATCCAATGCCAGAGCTTGGAAAGTTGGATAGACTAAAAAAACTTCGCTTGCAAGGATTTGTGTTTGCTGGCATTGGTGGTAATTCAATAATCTGTCCAGAAGGATTCCCTGTCCTACAATCCTTAAAAGTGAATGATGAAGAGATCACGGATTTTACGGTGGCACATGGGGTCATGCCCAAGCTTACAGAGCTCCAAGTAAATTCGAAAATCATGGTGCACCTGCCTCCTGAGCTACAACACGTGTTATAGTAATTAATATTATTGATTTGGTCAAGTGGTAATATCTATCAGTGATCACTTACTTTTTCCTTTCACTTTTTTTTTTTTTTGGGAGAAACGTCAATTATTTGTAATATGGTGTGTGCATGTCTTATGAATTTTTTTTGTACTTGTAAACATGGATAGTAAACATACGTACATTTTCTACTGTCCTCCTTCCATTAAATTTGCTTTTTGTTTTGTTTTCCGAATTATTATTCTTTTCAGAGACGAACTATATATATGAAAATTTCATTGCATTGGTACATGCTGGGTTGATCTTCATCCTCTAATTATTGTATTTTTTTTTTTCCATGCTTTGGTTATCAGGGTATCAACAATAATAGATGCATCTAAATTGTAAAATGAGCACTAGTGATAATTAAGATAAATTAGTGTCACAAAAATATGCTTCGTTCTTCATCTTTTTTTTTTTCAATTTGTTTCTTATGTTTATGTTGTAATTAAATATTTCTTTCAAGTACTGGTAAGAGATTTGTAATTAAGTCATCAAGTGCTTCAGCATTTCTAATTTTTATTATCACAGCTTTATGGAGGAATAAGTAATCACAAAAACTATTGCAGCAGCACAACGTTATAAACTATTTTTAAGATAGGTTTGTTATTGTAGTAATGATGATGACTAATTAAATGCTTGAATTTGATGAAAAACAAAGTTTCTAGATGTGAGATGATGGTGCTGGTACAAACGAATCTTGTTTTTCGTTTGTTTCTAACAAATTTAAAATTTCTGTTTTTTCAAGGTGTTAAATTAGAAGCTTTTAGCTAACGTAAAATTAATAGATAAAAAGGATAAAGTACATGTAAACTATTAATTTGACCAAAAGCACAAATGTTTGTGCTTCAATAGGATTCCTTGAGACTGAAAAGAGAAACTAAAAAGAAATGCTGCTTGGTGGCAAGAGAAAAATGAAAACTATTGGATCACTGTACCGACGGCATTGGTGAGAACTATTGGATCTAGATTCACTATACCCGTTTCCAAATGCACCAATGACCATGGTATCTAACCGTGAGCCTGCCTGACCTGTTCAATCCTGATATAAGAGTCGTGCATGCCACGTCATCTAGTTCAATTCCTTAGGCCAACATTTGCTTTTAGTTTCCATCGCTGCTTCTAATACACCCATGGTTTGGAAAATCAGCCGATTCCGAGTCAACTCGGTATCGGCCGTGTCCGATCCGATTTTCACCCGAGTTTCGCACCGTGCAGGTTTTTCAGCAAAACTCGGATGAACAGTGCTTGACTAGGCTGAGTTAGCCGATTTTTAGCCGAGTCAAGCCGATTCAACCGAGGTAAACCGAGTTAGACCGAGTTTTGGCCGAGTCAGCCGAGTTGTCTCGGTTGGACGAGTTATATGCAGAAAATTGATAAAATCAGGGTTAAATCAAAACAATTGGCCGAATTTTCACTCATTGCCTTGTCTCTGGAGCAAAGTTTTTGTTTTTGTAACTCAAATCGGACCAATTTTGTATTTGTGGCAAGAAAGTGGAAAGAATTTGGGGAGTCGCTATTCAGAAAGGGGGCAGTCGCGTTTCACAAAGAAGAAGGAGGTTAAATGATTATAAAATTTTGAATAGTCTTTGTGTACATATGGTGTACAGTCAAAATTGATAAAATCGGCCAATTGTTTATATGGTGTACATATGGTGTACAGTCAAAATTGATAAAATCGGCCGAATTTTGAATAAAGTATTTTTTTATTAAACATTTGACTAAAGTAAATGGTGAACAGTGGTTTGTTTTATTTATTTTTTTCCAATCTGACACAGCCGATTCCGACAGATTCACCCGATCCGACTCGGCATAGCTTCTGGCAATAAAAAGTGTGTTTTATTTGTAATGCTTGTATTACATTATATAATTAGTGGATTATTTGAGTGTAATATTTTGTCTTAACATAGTTTTTCTACAAATTATTTTTTTACCAAGTTTTTCCTACTTTTTGGCTACAAAACAAGATTCTGTCAAAAAAATCCGAGTTTCCGAGTCGACTCGGTTGATTCCAGCCGATTCATCCGATTCCGATTCCGAGTTTCAAAACCATGAATACACCCTCCTTTTAAACACCCATCAATGAGGGTAGTGCAAGTAACCTTGTCGTGTTTCTTCTTATCATCTCTTGATATCTCCGGTCTTGACAAACCATTGATCAATATATTAAATGTCATCAAATCTGGGTTTATATATCTTCTCATCATCTCTTTATACAACCCCATGGAAACTTTAATCTCCCCTTGTTTGCAATGCCCATCAATCAATGCCATCAAAGTCACCTAGTAAAGAACCAACCCTCTAAGGAGCATTTCAGCAAGCAGTTGACGTTTGTGAATTAAGCTTCC
Organism: Carex kokanica; assembly: GCA_025461125.1. NCBI lineage: Eukaryota > Viridiplantae > Streptophyta > Magnoliopsida > Poales > Cyperaceae > Carex > Carex kokanica. Next base: position 552,086 of record JAJGRX010001217.1, on the reverse strand, counting down.
TAATCTACAGAAGCCCTCGATCAAAAGCATATAAGTAAACACCTCAGGTTGGATTCCTAGCTCGATCATTGTTCGTTTGAACTCTAACCCATAACCCAAATTGCCAAGTCTACATAATTGTATTAAAACTAACCACAATGTGTCTCAACCTCCACTTTGTAATTTCATCGAACACCTGACGGGCAAGCTTAATGAGGACATTGAAATGTCTGACATGGGGTGGAAATCTTGCATCAAGAAGTTGCACATTGTTTCGTGTAGCTGAGAATGGATTAAATCGATGAAGATGTGATAGAAAGCTGTCAAGGAGACAAATTTGCGATGCTTAACAGATACAAAGCAGAATGTCTAAATTTGGTGTTAGGTTTAATAGAGAAGTTCACTTAGAGTGACTGAGTGAGGATTAATTTTTTCTGAAGTGGGTCAAGCAAGGTACATGAATTGTGAAACTTGGTGCTTATAATTTTCGACTTGAGCATGATATGAAAGACACGATATGGCAACTGGGCTAACACGACTTGAACGTCCCTGCTTTCTCATGGGCCTGCGTCTTGAACGACTTGAACGACTTGAACGTCCCCGCGTAATAGGTCTAAAATGCTATTTAATGGGCCTGCGTTGCACCGAAACACAAATGAATAAAATCAACAAACAAAAAAATAGCACTTTATCAAAATTATTTTGTAGTGGGTGTCGGCCCAGTTAGTACTTTGGGCACATTCTCAGCCCAGCTATTATTTTGGGCTTGTTCTCAGCCAGAGCCATGGCATCCCTTCCTCTTTTTTTTTTTTTCGTTTATTCTACGGGCTGGAGTATGCCATGACGTCCCTGCTTTCTCATTTTTCAAATTCCGTCAACCCATTTCTCATTTTTAATATTTATTTATTTATTTACTTATATATAAAAATCTCGGGAAAGAAAACCTCTATCCTAGTCGTTATGCAAGAAAGAGAACAAATCGATAAAATTTATTTGAAAATTAGTCTTTTCTGCCTTTTTTTTATTTTTGATATTTGTTTCTCTTGTTTCTCTTGTTGAAGTTTATTACATGGCAAAACAAACACAGGGGGTCATGCCAACATACCTCAAAGTAGATAACAACACCAACGTGCACCTGCCTCCTGAGCTACGGCACGTGACAGTTGAAAAATGATAATTAATATTATTATTGCTTTGGGCAAGTGGTAATTAATATGTGCTAGTGACCACTTACTTTTTACTTTCATTTTTTTTTTTATATATTTTGGGAGAAACGTCTATTATTTGTAATATGGTGCAGGATGCATATATATATATGCATGTGAAGCTTGTGAAAGGTATGGGAGGACTCGCAAATATCATTGTGATAATGGCAAAAAAGTTTTGGAAAAAGATATGTTGTGGCATGCTACGCCACAATACACCAGTCGTGCAGGATTCTGACTTCGAGAGGCGCCTCAATGTCATGTTGAGAGACGCGAGTGAACTGTCAACTATACTTCTCATGTGTCCCTCTTGGATGTCCTCATTGTAGTCTAATCTATTTTAGCACAACTTTATAATATATTTGTTATTGTAGTGATGATGATGATGCATGACTAATGAATAATTTTATGGAGATCACTTGATTCCTCTATTTTTGCTTGACTCCTAAGCGTTGTGGTTCAGATTTTTGAAATCTTCAGTGTTTTCTCGCGAAAATGGCTTTCTCATTATCTTGGGATCTCTAAAGTTCTCTGGGTTTCTCATTCTCTTTGGGTTAAGTTTCATTTCTTTAGGCCTTTTCCCTTTTATTCTTCTATGTTGAGCTTTCTTCTACTGAACCTTTGACGGGCCAAAATGTTATACAACGATGGGCCTTTCAGTTTTAAACGTTTTGTTGTGACATAATGGGCCTTTCAGTTTTAGGTCAAAAGAATGAGTTGTACATAATGAATTGAATATTTAATATACTATGTGAAGATGATAATTATTGTAATATTAGTTATAAAATATTTATATAAATTTTATTAAATTTTGGGTTTACTATTTTGTTCCAAAACAGACTACCTTAATTGAGCTTAAATTCTCGCTAGCAATATTCATCAAATTTATTATTCTTATCTATTAAAAACTCATGTTGCGAATTATTCCTAACCGTTTGAGATACTAGTTATTGGAGAGACTAGCAAAAAAAGTTCTCTATATATGTGTAATGTTTGATACGTTGGTAATATGTCTGTTATTATAAAAAAAGTTCAGTAAATAAATCATAGATTGCTATTTGCTAGTAATAAAATTGGGCTGTTATAAAAAAATATAATAATAAATAATGGATTTGAATGGTTGATATTAATCTCTTTAATGAGCAAATTATTTATAATTAATTATTTACATTCCATTTTTTTATTTTTGAGATTTTTTACAAGAAGATTTGAAAATGAATTATTTTTCTGGATTCATATTATAACAAATCTGTTGGACCCAAAAGAAATATACCTCAGAGGGGTGAACTGGTCTAAAACCTCAAGTGACTTTCTTTTTTTATTTCTGAGCATCAATATTGACAAAATGCCGACAACGAAATTTAACTTTACCCTAAATTAATTTATAGTATTATAGCAATGAAATTATAGTTTATTCTAAACTAATTAATCTGGGTCTACTTTTAAGAAAAAAAAATTAGGTAAAGGTGTGATAACCGATCAAACAAAAGAGTGACCTATGATAATGATTGTATGCTACTTGAAGTTTTAATAACTCTCTGAATAAACTCACACCGCAAAGAAATAATGAGAAGTGAACTTTGTATGAATTCCCAAATTAAACAAAAATACATTCTTAAAAAAAAAATCTCAACTAGGTGCAGTGAGTTCCAATTCCTAATATCCAACTGATTGCGAAATGGATCAAAACCAATAGACAATTACCAAGCCAGAAATAAAAATGAAAAAGAAAAGAAAAACAAGAACGTTACCTTATTTCAGGAGCAGATAAATCAGTTGAAGAAATAATTATGCTCGCTTTCCGGTTTTGAGAAGTTTTTGAATTAGTACTTTATATATAAAAGAAGAGGTTAGAGTTTGTGGAACTGAATTCCAGACTTGCACCCTTGGTCGCCAAGTATCTAAAATTGGTACGTACAGAGTCTACAGTACCATAATGTATCAAATTTAATGAAGATTAAAAATCTATTGATTCACATAAACTAAGAGGAGACCAGAAATTACCCAGTCAATGCCAACTGTTAAACACCAGGACTATGTACAAGTGATACTTGACAGATTCCGACCAACTCTTAACTTTACACTCAAATTATGATAAATATAGTCAATGATTAATTTATTGCGATTTTGTTATTTTGAAATTTGTTTATAAAAATGATGCTATTATTCTTAATTATTATTTTTTAGATCTTACGAATAAAAAAAATCGGATGCTAATGGGTGAAATCTGCTACATGTTTTGTTGTCTGGAGAGACTGGTGTTAAATGTAAACTGTTCAATAATTACTTTTGTTTAAAGCAGGTATTTTGGATATAAGAGTTATATATGGCTTGCATTTTAGAATTTTAAACTGTGAACATTTTGTATGCTACATCATCTAATTCAATTCCTTAGATCAACATTTTCTTTTAATCTTCATCGCTGCTTGTAATTCTCCCTCCTTGCAAACACCCATAAATGAGGGTAGTGCAAGTAATCATGGTTCTGAAACTCGGAATCGGAATCGGAATAGGATACTTGATCATGGAATCAGAATCGGATGAATCGGTCAAAATCGGCCGAATCGGATCGGAAACTCGGATTTTTTTGTCAGAAGTATTTTTTGTACTAAAATAATAGAAAAAAAATTGGTAAAACATTAATTTGTTAAAAATTGAAGGTGATGAAAAATAAAATTATTTGCTATTCTTAATATTAATCCCTAAAAAAAAGAAAAAAGAAAAAAATAACAAAAAATAATAATAAATTAAGAAAACAAATCATAAAATAAAAACGGAGGTATCCATGAAAAAAGAAATGGAGATGAAAGAAACGAGGCAAAGAATTAGAAAAAAAGCACCGAACGGAAATGTTTCTATTTCTATACACAATGGATTCTGGTTGCTCCTGTTTCATGATAGACCAAATGATTTTTCTATTTCGATACACAACAAACCAGTACACCATGTTTATTTAAAAATATATATCTATTTGTCTTTCTTCCTTTACAGATCACTTCGATCATTTTCTTCCCAAATCGACTACCCTTCTCTTTCTTCCAAAATTCGTGACTCTTCCTAAGTAAACCTAAATTGATGCAAAAAGGTGCATAATCGGGTGAAACTCGGCCTGACTCGGTTGAACTCAGTTTGACTTTTGCTGAAAAACTCGCACAGACATGAGACTCGGGTGAAACTCGGATCGGACACGACCGAGTCCGAGTTGACTCGGAATCGGCCGAGTTTCCAAACCATGCAAGTAACCTTGTTGGGTTTCAACCCATTGAACCTCATGTCCTCTTCCATAAGCTGTTTCGCCTCCTTAATATCTCCCGTCTTGCAAAAACCATTGATTCAACACCATGTTTGCAAATCTGGCTTTATGTTTTTTCTCATCATCATTTGATACAACCCCATGGAAACTTTTATTTCCCCTTGTTAATTTGCAATGCCCATCAATCAATGCAATGAAAGTCACCAAACAGCTGACTTGTGTGTATTTGTTGAAGATATTAAATCAAAACCGGATCCAATTAGAATAATTAGAAAATGACAACTGGCACAAATCTGTGTAAGCAAGCTATATTTAGGAGTACAAAAGGCTAATTGTAAATTAGGAAATAGCAACGGCTAGTAATTAGCCTATATAAGAATATGTACGCAGTGTAAACAAAACATTCAACAATATCATAAAATATAACTCATTCTCTCTTTCTTTCTACCATGCAGTCCCTCTTATTCACAAAAATCAACAGTATTAAGCTCCCAAATTTACAAAAGCCCTTAATCAAATGCATATATGTAAACACATCGGGCTGGATTCCTTGTTCGACCATTGTTTGTTTGAACTTTAACCCATAACCCAAATTGCCCAATCTAGAATAAGCTCCACTCAATGTATTGAAACTATCAACAGTGGGCCTAAGCCTGAGAGACATGCTTAATGTTGCATTCCGAACTTGCATATAGAAAAACCAAACAGTTTTGGGCTTATCCTTGGCCCAATACTCACAAGTAAGAATTAAATCCGTGAAGATGTAATAGAAAACTGCCAAGGATTAACCCAGTTGTATTTTGGGCTTGTCCTCAGCCCAATACACAAATCAAATGAACAGACAATAAAATAAAAATAGACGATGATAACTGAATAACTCGTATCACTGTTCTTCGATTCTATTTTAAGATGGTGAAAGTTGCAAGTCCATTAGAATTCTCCCGACAGAAAGTTATGGATGTTCAAGTATGCGCAGTTAATGCATTTATGTTTTTAAGTTTTTCCTTATTTTATGAATTTTTTTAGTTTTTATCTCATGTTTTAAGGCTATAAAACAGATGTAATATGATGTGATGTAATAGATAATATTAAGGAAATAATAAAAAAAATTAGTTCCTACTTATAAAGTTTGAAAATCTTTTGATTCACATAAATTAAGAGCCTGTTCAGAAAAATCTCTCTCAAAGGTCTATTCATTTGTATGTATGATAAAAACCAATCATTCATTTTATTGTGTTTAATATAGTCCAGTTTAAACTTCATGGTGCGCTGCAAACAGCTCGTTTGTATTTAATTCATTCGTCAAACTCAATGGCAGATCTCGAGGTTTTTTTATTTTGTTTAATTAATTTACTTCATGGCGCACTGCAAACAGCTCGTTTGTATTTAATTCATTCGTCAAACTCAATGGAAGATCTCGAGGTCTACTCACCTCATTTTTTTTAATTCATTTGAGTGACATTATGCACAAGTTCAGATTGAATATCGATCTGCACCCAGCTGTGTACTAGTTATACTACAAGAAATGAAATTACTAAATTATATAACAGAGTTGTTGAATGGGGAAATAATGTTCCATTTCTTACGAGTACAATTAAGGTATATACCCTTATAATTAAGAACGAACTAGAAAATGTTTGTCAGCGGCTGGAATTTAAAATGAGCAATGTGAGATTTGAACTCAAGTCAGTTCAACTATATATAAAGTAGAACTCTAACTACTAGGCTGCAATTAAAATTTTAATATTTTATGACATGGGTTTAGACTATATAAAAATTAAGTTCTAAACAATTTAAATTCAATTAAATTTTAATATACATAATTAAAATTTTAAAATTATAGAGATAGCTTAGCCACCCTGAAAATGAACCTAGATCCCCCCTGCTAATAAGTCTCTTAGTTTTTGAAAAAGGTTAATTTCACAAAGCGATAGCAAGAACCATTGATTTTGTCACATTAAGATCACATAAATGTGCTGCCCCTTAATTGAAAAAATTATAAAAAAACATACATAAATGTCATGCATGATGCTTTTCAGATGGTATATCTCGCTTTTTTCTTTTTTATCATGTACTTGCGTTTTAAACTAGAGGTACATTTAGTAGAAAGAACCAGTGAATACTAAAGATTTTGGTACGGTATTCCTTGAGTACAGAACCAGTGAATACTAAAGCAGTATTTGTTATGTGTTTTTGAAATATGAATTAGCTATTGTCTTTGATTTTGGAAATTTAGTAATAAGGTTAATAGGAACAATTAACTTGAAGATAATTTGTCTTTCATTTTCACTATTATGGTTCATAACATCATAACAAAATATAAAATTAAAGTACCATAACAAGACTCCATAAATAAAGTTAGACAAAAGTGAGGTCATGTCATTTAGAGAAGCCTACATAAACTCCGCCAATCAAATTTATGTTTGTTTGTCAATTAAAACCAAAATAGTTGTATCCGCATTAACTCAAAAAAGAATCTTTTGAGTTAATGTATCTGAACCATCCGATTTACTTTAAGATTCGTGCAGACTAGATCTACACTAATATTAAAGGGCTCCTAAATTATAGGCTGTGACTGGATTGGCTTTGTTTAAAATCAGACGACTGAGATGCGTTAACTCAAAATATACTCTTTTGAGTTAATGCAGATGATGCGGACTCCTACAAAACTGCAGATCTCTAACACCCATTTTCTAACATTTATAAGCATTTTTTTTTCCCACATGACATGTTCGTTGTCTAGGTTCTTGGATCAATTCTTGATGAACAGCTAACGGATGGGGAACAGCAATCCGTATAAGTTATCAATATCAAATTATTAATTACTTGTTTTTCTCTTCCTCCAAGTACCAAGGTGATTTAAGTCAATTCTCATTGATCAATGCATCAAGTGGGCATTTTAATTAACAGCTATGGATGAGAACGAATCTTAATTACTCGATAAACTAAACACGTTATATTACTCTAAGCTAGTTTGTCTTAACGTATGTGCTTCAGTTAATGTCTGCATTTCAGCTGTACTACTTTTCATAAACTAAACAAGTAACTTTCATACACCCCGATCGAGATCGAAAAACAAATTAACAAGTCCAATAATTAATTAGCTAATTGGGTTTTCTTTTGTTGGGTAGCATTTGTTTCCTTATTTCAATAAAGGTCATTAGTAGGAGCCCATGGTTAATTTACTTGCGAAAATAAATCATAAGAAGAAGTTTGCAAAATTGTCGTGACATCCAAAAATAGAACGATCAATTTTTGTTATATATCACCAATAATTACCAAGCCTAGTTTTCAGTATTGACCAGATCCAGTTATTAGAATTTTGAATTGGACTTCCAGCCATGCAAAGAGTAGACTCGGGTGGTCTTAACCTCAGATCTACTTTACCATATTTTGGATAAATAAAAATAACAACACAAAATGGTAAAGTGTGATCTTCATAATCTTCATGATCTTGATCTTTATGACCTTCTGTAATCTTCATGATTTGGTATCTCACCAATATCTGATATTTCAAATGGCTCGTGTGAATCTTTCATCAGATCATTTCATCAAGTTATTCCTTGTAGCTCAAGGAGATCATGTAACATGTTATCTTATGCAGCTTGTCACGTTTGACGTGTTATGATATGCATGTTGACTTGCTTCGACCTTCGGCTGCACCTTATCGCACCAACTTGTCATAATATGTATTGTTGACTTGCTCTAACTTTAGGACATAACAACTAAACTGCATACATCTCAAATAGAGAAACTGTAAAATTCAATGTTTATATGTTTTGCAAATTAGTCAAACAACACAGAAGATTGATTACAACAACACATTGTTGATATCTAACTCTAACTACCTATCTATACCTCCAACGTGTAAAAGATGGATGGGTGATAAGAGAATTTTCTATTTGTAATGTAAGTGTTGGTATCTATATGTGCAAGTGTTGATATAATATATCAAATATTTATATCTATCATATGAAGTGTAAGCGAAAAAAATAACAAGTGAAAATTCAACTTGATAAAAAACAAAAGATACAAAAGTTCGAAAAAGAAAAATTGGTTGGGGAATTTTTGAGAGACTGGAGACATAGAACTAGATAATTTGTCAAAGAAAAATACTATAAGAAGACCAATAAGGTCGACAAAAGTGAAGTCTTGTGATCTTTTAGAGAAGTCCAGAGATAAATATAACCCCTAATGAAATTCAATCTTTTTTATTAATTATAACCAAAATATATCGGAAAAACAAACCTCAATATTTGTGAGTCATTAGTTTATTTTTAAAAATAAGTAAAAACTATATATATAATGTCATGCGCGTAACAAATAAAAAACCTCAAAAGCAAAGATGGATGTCCAATTGTGTTATCCAATATCTATAATTTAGAAAATCACGCAAAGTATAATTACTCTTCAGTTAGTATTATTTTATGTGTGGACGATGCATATTCAAAATCAAACTCTACATAAGTGTAAGCATAAAAAATATGACTTGAGTCCTTTTTTCACTCAAAGAAAAACTTCATATAATTTAATGCGAAATATAAAAGTAAAAATACTATTATCTTGAATTATTTAATGGCATGTATTGCTTAAGATCCATCAAACGACAAATCAAACAACAATGATTAAAATATATAATTAACAGGCAAAATCTACTAAAAACACAACATGATAGTAATACATCATGCTAGATCATAATGAAAAAGTAAATTAGTGAAATTACTCCGCAATACTTAATAATTAAATGTTTCCAGACATAATGAATAAACAAACTTGATAGACGTGGAAACAATTAATTTTGACCTTTTTTATGAGATGAACTTTCATCTAAATCATTATTTTTTTTTCTATAAAAAACTTGTGAAAGGAGTCATAGACTTTCACATTAGAGTTGAACTAATTATAAAATAAATTACGACTGATAAGTTTTCAAGTTGGCCTTTAAAACAACTTTTTATTAAATAAAAAACGAAATATGTTGTCACCTATATTATTAAAACAACTTATTATAAAATAAAAACTACAATATGTTAGAAAACAAGATTGAAAAATGACAGCTGTTAATCTATTTGAGAGATTTTATTTCTAAATACAGTAAATAATTATAACTTAAGCTGTAATTGTTGAGAGAAAAAATGTAGGTGACAAACATCAGTTGTCATTTCATCTTCACAATTGAGATAATGCATAATATCAAATGCCTGCTCAATATATATCTGTAAAAAATTAAAAAAAAATTATATTTTGTTGGATCCACGCAATTAGGATCACCTACGGTCAAAAGGATCAAAACATAAAAAAAAAAAAACACGAAGTACAACTGCCAACTAATTAAGATTGAATGGAAAAATTAATGATTCTCGAAAAAGGTATCAGATATGTTCTAAAAATTATATTTGGTCACATCATGAGTTTTTTTTTTCTATAACAAACTTGTGAAATGAGTTATTCACTTTTGAGAATGGTTCCAATGCCTCATCATAATTCGTATTTCATTTTTTTTTTCTACCTCATCATACCTCGTATTTCATATTTTTGTTTAAAAATTGAAATGGTCGATCCGAACCACTCAACATGATATTCATATGAAAATATGTTTGGAGATGAAATTTTATAATTTTAAGATTTTTTTTACTATTTTTTAAGATGAGTAGAAAATCACTATTTTTTAATGGTATAGAAACAGTGATTTTGTACCTATCTCAAGTAATAGTAAAAAAAATTATAAAATTATAAAATTTCATCTACAAGCATATTTTAGTATGGATATCATATGGAGTGGTTCAGATCGACATTTTGGACTTTGAAAATAAAAATATGAAATATGAGGTATGATGAGGTATGCAAAACATGAAGTATCATAACCCTCTTCTTCACTTTTTCAGGTCTGTTTAAAAATGCATTTTCTCAAACCTAGAGCCCATTAAATTAATTGTGGCCTCGATTTCAAAAAATTTAAAACTATACATGCATGTGCTATCATGTAAGATGCTTTGAGATGAAATGTCTATTCACCTCTTATGTCGTGTTTATATTCTAATTTTCTAATCAATATCAAACTTGCAAAAGGAAACCATAAATTTGTAATCAAATTTGAACCATCCATCTAATTTGATTTTAGCTCAAAAACAAAAAAAAAATATTAAATATCACAGTTAATTTGATGTCATTATTTAACAAATAAATTTACATGTTATAAAATTATTCTATTATTAATGATAATGACATCGGAGTTGGACTCCCCTAACCATTAATTTGATAGTAAATTAGGACACGTTGAACTCTTGAAGTTGGTCTTTTACAAAATAATAATAATAAATCCAAACAAAATGGAGAGCTTGCCTCTTGGAGACTTCAAAAGAATATACATATCCCAGCGAAGTTGTACAAATACTATAAAAGTACTGAATCATGTACAATAATTCAGTAGAGCACTATCCACATTTTATAGAAGAAAGAAATGTAATTTGAAATATGAATTAATAATTTGGCCAACAAAATAGTACGTAGTTTCCCTAGTTGACAATATATGTTGATCATGTGCTGCAAGTGAAAAACATTTAAATGCAATATGAGTTAAATAAAAGTTAAAAACATTAAATAATCCGATACAAAAAATGAAATATGTTCTTATTTAAAAAAAATTAATACCAGCTGCTATCTCTAATTAAGAAAATTTTATTCTAACTGGTTGGATCCAATCAATTAGAAAATTTAGGTAATACACCTCTGTGGCCAAGTCAATGGCAGAAACGAAAATAGAATAAAAAAATTATATTTGGTTGGATCCATTCAATTAGGATCACCTCAGGAAAAACGGATCACAAAACATTAAAAAAATAAGCGAGGTACAACTACCTACTAATTAATAATGATCGAATTGATTATCAAAATGATTTCGGCATGATCAAGTGGGTATCCAGAAATTAATTATTAAATTTATTCTTGCAATTAGACTAAGCATACATGATCAGTTTAGGTATATAATGAGACCATATTTGCCTAGGATCACCATCTGCACTCAGCATTAGCTAATAATATCCTCTTACATTGAATCACATTTCAAAAGACAGCGAGAGAGAGCAATGGCTGAGGTAGTTGTGGAGTTTGTACTCAAGAACCTCGCTGATTTCATAGTGAAGGAAGCACAGTTCTTGGGTGGGGTTGGGGAGAAAGTCGAACGGGTGCAGCGCGAGCTCACTCGAATCAAGTGCTGCCTGAAAGATGCCAACTCAAAAAAAAAGGGAGATGAGCTAGTTCAGAATTGGCTGAATGAGCTTCGCGATGTGGCCTATCGCATCGCAGATGCAACCGACACCTATTGTCTACCAGTTGAAGATCACCACCAAAAAGAGGCCAGCAGCTTTTCACAAAAACTCAAGGTGTTCAAGAAGCCCAGGACGCTTCCTAACCTCCACAAGCTTGGCACTGAGCTCGATAAAATTCAAAATCTACTCCAAGAGATCTCTGAGAGCAGGGACCGCTATGGAATCAAAGAACAGCCACTGGAAGACAAGAGCAAAGGAGAGGCAGTCAGAATGCCACGTCGAACAGCTACTTATTCTGATGTAGACGAAACTCAAGTCGTAGGCATGGAGGCAGACAAGGACAACATCCTGAAGCTGTTGCATCCTGAGCAAACAACAAAGCTGGCTGTCATAACCATCGTGGGTACTGGCGGTCTAGGAAAGACTACCCTTGCATGTATGGTATACAAAAGGCAAGTGTAGATTTTTTTTTTCCACTCTGTTTTAATGATATATATAAAATAATTACAATAATAAAAATAAGAGTTTGCCTAAGTTAGCTGCTACATATGGAAACGATCAACCAGAACTACTGTTCAAATAAAAATAAAAACTAGTACTACTATTATAAATTACAATTTTTGAAGATCTAATATTAATCCTAATAGCTCAATTGGTCAATATAAAATCCCGAGATCGCAGTAATATATGGCTGCAACAATCACTATTGTTCAGAAACCTTACTAGAAATCAATCTAATAATATCTTCTTTTCTTCTCTAACCAGTGCCAAGGCAGATTTCGCGTACCATATAAAGTTGCCAATATCTCAGCAATTCAATATGCGTGATCTCTTGATAAAGATGATCAGCGAGTACAACGATTCTGTACCTAAGGATCGGGATGTGGGCTATTATGTTGGTGAGCTCAAAAGTTTTTTAAGTCGCAAAAGATATCTAATTATTCTAGATGATGTGTGGGATGAGGATCTATGGATTGAACTCAAAGATGTATTGCCTAATGCTAATAAGAATGGGAGTCGAGTTTTGATCACTAGCCGGTCAATCGAACTTGAAAAATCAGCTGAATACCAAACAATACAATATGAACTCAAGATCTTAGATGATGGGAAAAGCCTAGATCTCCTCCTCAAAAAGGCTCTCCCTGATCAAGAACCAGATAAAAAATACCCTACCGATCTCCTTGAGCTTGCACGCAAACTATCAATGAAATGTAAGGGGTTACCTCTAGCATTGGTAGTATTAGGTGGTATCCTTTCTAAACAACCATCCTATGCTACATGGGAAAGGATGTTGCAAAACATGAATTGGCACTCAGATGGCAAGGATTGTATGCGAATTTTAGCAATGAGCTACGAAGATTTGCCTTACTATATAAAGGCATGCTTCCAATATCTTGCTTCTTTCCCTGAAGACTATGTGATTCCGGCAAAACGCCTGATCGGAATGTGGGTTGCAGAGGGATTCATACCACTCGAGAATAGGCGAACAATGGAGATAATGGCTGAGGACTGCCTTGAGGAACTTGCTAAAAGGTATACATAAAATTGTTTTTTCTTATTTTTTATGAGGAAACGATACAATATTCTTGCAAACTTTATTTCCACAAATTAACTACTTCATGTAACACATTTTACGTATATATTATATTTATAATATAATTTTATTATAGAATAGAGTAGAATAAGTAGAGAGCTTCCATAAAAAGTATATAAAAACAAACAAAAAGATCGAGTAAAGTGTAGTACAAGATCTTGTACTACACTTTTTCAACATAAGCTACGATGCCTAATTATACTCTTAATTAATTGCAAGATATATTATTTTCCAATATATATATAGAGACTGGCTAAGCTCAAAACGTTTGCACCAAGCCCTTAGTGCAAACGTTTTGGTTCTCCTATTTGCAAAGTCCAAATGGTCGATTCAAACCGTTAGATATTTAATCCATATTAAAATGTGCTTGGAGACCAAATTTCACATTTTTTGAAATTTTTTTGCTATTTATTAAGCCACTTTGAAAGTTGCTGATTCGGGTGAACAGTAAAAACAGTGCAATAAAATTCTGGACCGTGTGATCAGCAACTTTCAAAGTGGCTTAATAAATAGTAAAAAAATTCCAAAAAATGTAAAATTTGGTCTCCAAGCACATTTCAATATGGAGAACAACTAGAATGGTTTGGATCGACCTTTTGAACTTTGGAAATCCGAAAACAATTCGTTTGCACCAAGGGCTTGGTGCAAACGTTTTGAGCTTAGCCACTCACTATATATATATATATATATATAAGTTCCTTCACTTTTTCAACATGTATCATACCAAGTGCATGTTCTCGGCTTTTCTTAATAGAGTGAACGAAAGATTCTTTTCAATTAGGTATCTTTCACTTGTGTTTTAAAACAAACAAAAAAATAGTAGATACGATTTGATAGTAAAACACGGCTCTAAGAATACTTAAAATCGAAATTTGATGTTTAAGAGATTGAGTGTGTAAAGTTATAATTTTTGCGTGAGGGATTCGAAATAAATAAAGTAGTTTGAATATTTTAAATTTTATTCCCAATTCTCAACCAACGTATATGTACATTAAAATATTTATTTTCAAATCTGGAACAAAATTTACAAAAGTTCTTATTTCTATAGTTACGAACAAATTTCATTAATTGCATTTTTAATTTCAATGCATCTTAATAATCAGCACAAATTAATTTTGTCTTTCAATTAATGTATAGGAACTAATAAGTCTAGTAAATCAGCATAAATTAATTTTATCTTTCAATTTATATAGGAACTCATGTGTCTAGTTAGGATATATAACCTTTGTAATCATGACTGCAATACTTTCAGTATTTCCTAACTTGTTTATAAACCAAAATTAATTCAGGAGTATGGTTCAAGTATTTCCTAACTTTGTAATCATGACTGCAATACTTTCAGTATTTTTAATGTTATTCCAAATTATAGTCATACATATATGTACATCAAAATATTTCTCTTCAAATCTAGAGCAAAATATACAAAACCTCTTATTTCTAGATTTATGTACAAATTTCATTACTAATTGCATATTTAAATTTCATTTTATCATAATAATCAGCATAAATTATTTTATCTTTCAATTTATATAGGAACTAATGAGTTTAGTTAGGGTATATACACCTTTATAATATTTATTTTATTTTATTTTGCAAAATTTCACGCCAGTAGGCTTTCCATTTCACATAACCTTTGTAATTATGTCTGCAATACTTTTTGTATTTCTTAAGACTTAATTGGTTTGTAAACCAAAACTATTTCAGGAGTTTGGTTCTAGTATTAAGCCGATCCACGAATGGTTTAATCAAGCACTTCCAATTGCATGATATTCTCCGCGAGTTGGCAATGAATGAAGCCGGGAATGAAAACTTTGTCACGGTTTTCTCACAAGCTTCGGCTGACAACAATCCCGACAGAATAATCCGACGTGCTTCACTTCAAGCCGAAGAGAAGAATTCACAATTCATTGAATATGTAGGTCCAAATACCCGTTCTTTATTTTTGTTCGATACAAATAGATATTTTAAAACGAGCTTAGATTGCTCTAATTTTAGGCTACTTAAAGTTCTAGAAGTAGTGGGTAGCTTAAGTGACAAATTAGTATTAGAATCATTAGATGAGTTGATTCACCTGAAATACTTGGGGCTTAGTGAATGTGAAATTAAGCGCCCCTCTTTTCATGGTATGAAAAGTCTCGAAATTCTGCACTTGCGAGGGTTTGGAATTAGGGAATATGATGACTTATGGACAATTAGTACATTGAGGCATGTACTGGTTGCTGGCATGATTCGTGGAATTCCTCAACTACAAAAGGGTACCCCAGTAAGCAATCTACAGACCCTGAAGTGGGTAAACTCTTGGGATGTATGTGATGCCAATTTGCCCAACCTGCGCAAATTAGGTATTATAAATTATTCTGAAAAATGGGCATCAATGACAAATTTATTTCAAACATTGCGCAACCTGCGTAAATTTGCTATTGATAATTCTTGTTACAAAATTCCGATGGAAGTTGTTTACCCTAAAGCACTCCCAAATTATCAGAATTTGCAATCCTTAAGCTTACATGGTGCATGGCCTGAAAATGTCAATGTAGAGGCTAGCATGTTTCCACCACAGCTCATTAAACTCTTGCTTGTGGGATCCCGCCTTAATCATAATCCAATGCCGGAGCTTGGAAAGTTGAATAGCCTAAAAAAACTTTGCTTGGGATATGATGTGTTAATTAATTGGGAGGGTCCAATAATCTGTCCAGAAGGATTCCCTGCCCTACAATACTTGATAATGGTTGATTGGAGAATCAAGGATTTGACGGTGGCACAGGGGGTCATGCCAAAGCTTACATACCTCCAAGTACATTCCAACACCGAGGTGCATCTGCCTCCTGAGCTACAGCACGTGACAGTTGAAAAATTGTAATTAATATTCTTGATTTGGTCAAGTGGTAATATGTATCACAGTGACCACCTACATTTTCCTTTCGCATTTTTTTTTTGGGAGAAACGTGTATTATTAGTAATATATATGGTGCAGCGTGCATGTATATTATTCCATTTAATTTGCTTTTTGTTTTCTGTTGTATTACTGTTCTTTTCACCGACGAACTATTTGAAAATTTGGTGGCATTAATTTGGACGTGCTGGTGTACGTTGATCTTTATACTTTAATTGTTATATTTTTTTTTTCCTACTTTGGCTATCTTGGTGCTAAGATTTTGAAATGAGTACTGGTGCTAAGATATATTAGTTTTAAAAATGTATTTTTAAATTATTTTTATGTTTGTCTTCTATTTGAATATTGTATTTCTATCAAGTCTCATAAGAGATTTGTTATCAAGTCGTCATGTGATTTACCTCTTCTTTATTATTATCAGTGTTAGAGGAGGAATTGGTAATCACAAAAATTATAATCTATTTTATGGCAGAATTGTAGGTTTGTTATTGTAGTAATGATGATTAAGGTGATAATTCAAATTTTAATTAAGGATAAATTGGTCTAAAAAAATCAGTTTCAGTGTGCAAAGCTGGGGGACTCTGAATTCTTCTATTTAAATATTTTAGGAATAAAAATTTTTGCCAACAAAAATTAAGAAACAAAAAAAAGGCTGAAGTACATGTAAACTATTAATTTAACCAAAACCACAATTGTGATAGCTTCAATAGTATTCCTTGAGATTGAAAAGAGAAAATAAAAATGTTATGAACTGAATTGATAAATTGAATAATAAAACTGGAAATATATATTTGAAATATTGAAGAGTAAATCTCAATTTAACAAGAAAATTGGAAAATAACAATGAAATTTCATAAAAGTTGAGGTTGATACATCAGCGATAATGAAAAAGGGTTAGTTCGGCAGTTGAGGCCCCCATTAGGCATCTCTGGCCCAATTAGCACAACTCCGTTGTTCAATAATGGGCCTGTTTGGCCCAACGCCGGCCTAATCTCATTTCTTCTTTCATGACTCACTCGTGCCATTGACAAAGTCAAACCTCCCTTCAACAGCTACTCCCAAATAGAAATGCTTTTCCATTATTAAAAAGAGCAAATAAAAAGAAATACTTTTCCATTATTAAATAATGCTCAATAATGCTTCGTGGCAACCGATATATATTTCAGTTCAATAATGCTCCATTATTAAATAAATAAATATATCATTCAGTCCAAACATGAACTAAGACAGCCAGTGAAAATTACAAGCCACGTGATCTAATATTAAATATAAATTTAATTAATTTTAACAATTCAGGGCACAGAGAAATTTCTCCGGTGATACATTCACCTATTTAAAGTGCACAAGAACAGTAAAAGAAAAAATTTAATGCGTATCCAATTAATAAAAAGGAAAATAAAATTTAACAAAACCAGTCAAGAGACGAACAACTAAATAAAACCCTAAGGCAGCAGCCTGATCAAGAGCATCAGACATAACCGTTCTAAAATAGAATGGCATGCATACATCATTCAATTCAACAAAGAAAGAATCAACACATGATATCTCTCACCCGCTATTTATATATATATAAATATATATACTTCTTCTATTAACTTGCTTCCCTCTGCCAAATTGAAACCCCAAAACTAACTTCAATGAATTAATTGCTTCTAAGTACATCAAAAAGATACAATTGGAGAGTACCACAAAAAAATTATCAATTTTTCCTCTCTACTACTTGGGTGGAGCCGGAGGAAGCCTGTTGATGGTACGACGGCTCGCAGATCCGGATCTGGGTCACTGTACCGACGACCTCTCTGAGAACTACTATTGGATCTAGATTTGCTATACCCGTTTCCAAATGCAGATCTCCATTCGTCTCCCTCTGCTTTGCTCTCAGCTGCACTACTCTCTGATTAAGAAAACAGCATGTGAGTAGATTGAATTTTTTCATATATAACCTTTTAAAGTTAGAAAATAAGATATTACCAGATTCTGAACTGCCATCAGACCAGCTAGCGGCAGCGGCACGGTTGTCATGGAAGCTGAGCTGGCGAGTGAGCTTTGAGAGGAGGGCAGATTGCTTTTACATTTTGGTCCTCCTGTATTAACTCTTCTATCCTGGCTGTGCTTGTTGCACTGTTTTATCACAAAATTAAAAATATAAACCAAAGAAAAAAAGGTAAATAGTAGTTTCACATAAAAGGAATTATCCCCCCAAAAAAAAAAAAAAAAAAAAACAAGATAAGTTAACCTGATAGAGGTGTATAGCTGATTAAGCATATGTTTCTTTAGCTTTCTCAACTTGGCAGAGCACCACCGCCTGAAATAAAACAAAATTAAACAAAACCATAGATATATACAAGTTAAAAAGAGTATTACAAAAATAAAATAACCTTTGGGACATTAGCAGCAAGGCTGTTCAAAACGGCCTCGACATAACCACGCACTTGCTCCTCTTCTGGATCTGCCTGCTTTCTCATGTGTTCCTTTTTTAATATTTTCATACTAAAGAAATTTTTGAGAAAAACCGTAAAAATAACTTTGCATGAAATGTTGATAGAAATTCATCTTACTGCCATGTTTGTCTGGTATTATTAGCAAATAATTTTGAAATATTGAGTTTTCTTTGGTATTATTGCCATGTTTGTTTTTAACTTACCAAAGAACCTTAAGAACGGCTTTGTCGAATAGATCCAGAGGGTCCATCGAAAGTAGCGGGACCCACACCCTTTGGATTGATAATGGCCTGAAGTTTTATAATCCACTCAACTTTGTCTGCCATGCTCTCAGCTTTCAGCATCAGTGCACTATGAGCTACAATATTTTTTAGAGAAATACATTCTGATAACCTAAGGAGAGAGATTTACTTTCAAATAAAACCCAATATTTCAAAATTAGTTGGTAATTATGATAACCTACAATTTCTACATTTGAACAGAATTTTCTTTTCTAACAAGAAATATAGAGTTGTCTTGTCCTTCATACGCGTTTCTTTCAAGCCCTTATCTGATTCGCCGTCTGATTGGCCTTTGCAGCCGGTTTATGCCCCAGAGATTGACTCCTAGAATTCACCATAGCTCTAATACCAATTTGATAAAAACATATTTCTTTTTAATGAAGAGACAAGAACACAATATCCTTTCTATTAATTATTTAACATATTTTCTTCTCTTACATCCATAACAGAATACAACTCTATTAATAGACTCTTACCATCAAAGCTAACTCTTAAAATTGGTACAGAAATAAATGTAAAAACAGAATTCTAAATAGCAGCACTTAATTCTGATCCTTGGTTACTATAACTGCCATAAATTATTATAGGGAACTCCAAATGACTTAAAACTTGAACCATCTGAAACTAGACTTTAAAACACATCAAATACATAATTAATATTTCCAGAATGACCTGCACTTGCCCCTACAACTTCTCATTTAATTTGGCCTTAAAATCTGACTGTATTTGAGTTTATTATTTAACAAATATCTCTCCTATTATATTCGCTACACGTCCATCCCTACTAAGCCCCCGGTTCTCAAGTGATGGGATTATCGTGCTCTTATTGTCCTCTTTGAAATATTTGTTGATTGTCCATTGCATAAAGAACATCTCCATCTACTAGGTTGATACAATGGACAAAAAAAATGAAAATTAGTGAAAAATGCATTGATAATTAATTATGAAATTATGTCTATAGAATTTATACTGCATCCAAGGAATCTAACCTCATTATTTGAAAGGTCTGCTAAAGCTGATAAGTCATTTTGTTCTGCAAGTGCATCAGCGTATTCAAGCAACTCACAGTTTTGGTGATAGCCAGCCCTCTTAAAACACAACAAACAAAACACATAAATAGTGAGTTTATGAGATGTTGAATTCTTCTCTAGGATTAATATCAAGAATTGTATGGATAACAGTACCTTGCAACTGACATGACTTGAAAAAACTACTTTTTGGTTTTCTTTTTGTGGACTGCATTACTATATAAACCCACAACAGATATAGATGTACAGAGAGTACTGTAATACACACTTTCCCAGACAAAAATTGTGGATACAACAATACTTGCTAAAAAGAGGGGAAATATAAATTTATTAAGTGGACAAAGAAAAAGTATATCATCTTATTTTCCGAGTTCAAAATCATAGCATGTGCCTTGTCCATTCTCAACTTTGAAAATTTTAATTTCTGTTCCAGCTTTTTAATTTTTCTGTCTACTACTTCCAAATGCTTATCAAGATGTGATACTTTTTGTGATGACTCCATCAGTTGTTGGTTCCGCCATTCTACTAAATTTACATGAGACTAAAAACAGAAAGAGTGAGAAAAAATATAAACAAAAAGTAATTGATGTAAAAATTAAGGGTGGGATAGCTAGTAATGCCAACTTGACTTGTTACATACTGGCAACCAGCCTTGACTTGTTCCATCTAAGTGCTGATCATAATTCATTCTAATATAGTGTTACCTAATTTGAGAATTCTTTTGTGAATGAGATGAAGTAGAAATAAGGAAACTCAGATTATTGTCCCTTTCCACACTCTCTTTCCCTTATCTGTCAAAACCCCATATTTAAGAAAAATCACAATTTACTCTTACTTGAACATATTCTTCAATTGATTCATGCCGTTGTCTCCTCCATGAAATTGCATGCCTTATTTCATACTCACGGCGGTTCTTCGCCTTCAGAGAAGCTTCAGCTGCAACATCTATTGCTTTATCTCTCGTTGTTTCAAGCTTTTTTATCAGTTTTAATAGAGTTGTTTTTTCTTTCGAGGTTAATCTCTGATTCCTTATGCGATGGTTCAAGTACATTATCCTCTTTTCTTCACCAGACTTCAAGCTGTCCTTTCTAATTCTTTGTTTTTCTGTTATCTGTTAATTAAACTTGAATTAATTTAACTTAGCTGACATAAATTAAGGTTCTTGTAGCCATAGGACCAAATACAAATTAACAATGGGGGTGATACTCATGGCTCTGTTAATTAAGCTTCATTTGATTTATCCTCTCTTAATTAACCAACATAAGTTTTGTACAGACTCTTTTGTTTAACTGAAATGTTGACGATCATTATGCTTGCGGACCTTCAAAAAAAAAATTAACCAACATAAATTTATACTACTGCTTCTTGGGTTTGTCGTTTGTGTGTAGCTACCGACACTAATTAATGCAATATGAATTCAGAAACAATCAGTGAAATTAAATGAAACAAATTTTTGACTGTCCTTACAAGATCAAATAGCTCATCTTCCTTTGATGGGTGGGCACTTGTTCCATTGTTTATTGATTCTTTATTCAATATCTCTTGCATATGCTCAACATACTCGCTATTCCGATAGTCATCTTTCACTATATATTTCCAATACTTCAAGTCACATAAAATAGAACATCTTTTTTCCATAACAAATATTTGATACACAAATGAACTGGAAAATCCTCAAGTAAATAAAGGAACAAATATTCATATTCATCAGAAATTCAAATTATTTCTTATTTCCCCATCATGAAACACCAATATTTGTTTCATCCATTCCAAACTAAAGAAGCTCTTATGTCTTGCGTTGTCTTGCTTGACTGCTAGTCTACACTAAAAGTTATTTAGATTTATTATTCTTTTTTAAATATGTGTTTACTTGACACATTCGGACAAACTCTTTAACTTTATACTCAAATTATGATAAGTCAACGATTTGATACAACCCCATGGAAACTTTCATTTCCCCTTGTTTGCAATGCCCATCAATCAATGCAATCAAAGTCACCAAACAGCTGACTTGTGTGTAGTAATTAAGCTCCCAAATTTACAAAGCCCTTAATCAAATGCATATAAGTAAACACATCGACATCGGGCTGGATTCCTTGTTTGAACTCTAACCCAGAACCCAAATTACCCAATCTAGAATAACCGCCAATCAATGTATTGAAACTATCAACAGTGGGTCTAAACCTTAGAGGCATGCTTATTGTTGCCATTATTACCGTAACGGTGCATGATAACATTGAAAGGTCTGATATATATATATATATGAGGAAATCCTGCATTTAGATCTTGCGTATAGAAAAACCAAACTGTTTTGGGCTCCCGCTGGGCCCAAAACAAACAAGTAAGGATTAAATCCATGAAGATGTAATAGAAAGCTGCCAAGGATTTTAACCCAGTTGTATTTTGGGCTTGTCCTTGGCCCAATACACACAAATCAATTGAACAGACAATAAAATAACTCTTTATCACAATTCTTTTGTAGCGTGTTTGGTACAAGAAAAATATATAGAAGATGATAACTGAATAATTTCTATCACTGTTCTTCGATTCTATGTTAAGATGGTGAAAGTTTCAAGTCCATTAGAATTCTCTACAGAAAGTTATGGATGTTCAAGTATGCGCAGTTAATGCATTTTTGTTTTCAAGTTTTTCCTTAAATTATGAATATTTAGAGTTTTAACTAATGTTTTAAGGCTATAAAACAGATGTAATAAGATGTGATAAGGAAATAATAAAAAAATTAGTCGTTTCAAATTCTTTTTATTCACATAAATTAAGAGTCTATTCAGAAAAATCTCTCTCAAATGTCTATTCATTTTATTGTGTTTAATATAGGCCAGTTTAGACTTCATGGCGCACTGGAAACAGCTCGTTTGTATTTAATTCATTCGTCAAACTCAATGGCAGATCTCGAGGTGTACTCACCTCATTTTTTTTAATTCATTTGAGTGACATCTTGCACAAGTTCAGATTGTATATCGATCTGCACCCAGCTGTGTACTAGTTATACTACAAGAAATGAAATTACTAAATTATATAACAGAGTTGTTGAATGGGGAAATAATGTTCCATTTCTTACGAGTACAATTAAGGTATATACCCTTATAATTAAGCACGAACTAGAAAATGTTTGCCAGCGGCTGGAATTTAAAATGAGCAATGTGAGATTTGAACTCAAGTCACTTCAATTATATATAAAGTAGAACTCTAACTACTAGGCTGCAATTAAAATTTTAATATTTTATGAGATGGGTTTAGACTATATAAAAAGTTCTAAACAATTTAAATTCAATTAAATTTTAATATACATAATTAAAATTTTAAAATTATAGAGATAGCTTAGCCACCCCAAAAATGAACCTACATTCGCCCTGCAAATAAGTTCTCTTAGATTTTTTAAAAAGGTTAATTTTACAAAGCGATAGCAATAAACATTGATTGTCACATTTAGATCACATAAATGTGCTGCGCCTAAATGAAAAAATTATAAAAAAAATATACATAAATGTCTTGCATGATGCTTTTCAGATGGTATATGTCGCTTTTTTCTTTTTTATCATTTACATGCGTTTTAAACTAGAGGTACATTTAGTAGAAAGAACCTTAAAGAAAGATTTTGGTACGGTATTCCTTGAGTATAGAAACAGTGAATACTAAAGCGGTATTTATTATGTGTTTTTGAAATATGAATTAGCTATTGTCTTTGATTTTGGAAATTTAGTAATAAGGTTAATGGGAACAGTTAACTTGAAGATAATTTGCCTTTCATTTTCACTATTATGGTTGAGAACATCATAACAAAATATAAAATTAAAGTACCATAACAAGACTACAAAAATAAAGTCAGACAAAAGTGAGGTCATGTCATTTAGAGAAGCCTAGATAAACTCCGCCAATCAAATTTATGTTTGTTTGTCAATTAAAACCAAAATAGTTGTATCTGCACAACATACACTACTACAAACAAATTCGTATCCTCTGCATTAACTCAAAAAGGAATATTTTTTTATTTAATGTATATGGACCGTGCGATTCGCTTTAAGATTCGTGCAGACTAGATCTACACTAATATTGAAGGGCCCCAGAATTATAGGCAGTGGCTGAATTGGCTTTGTTTAAAATCAGACGGCTGAGATGCGTTAACTCAAAATATGCTCTTTTGAGTTAATGCAGACGATGCGGACTCCTACAAAACTGCAGATCTCTAACACCCATTTTCTAACATTTATAAGAATTTTTTTTTCCCATATGACATGTTCGTTGTCTAGGTTCTTGGATCAATTCTTGATGAACAGCTAACGGATGGGGAACAGCAATCCGTATAAGTTATCAATATCAAATTATTAATTACTTGTTTTTCTCTTCCTCCAAGTACCAAGGTGATTTAAGTCAATTCTCATTGATCAATGCATCAAGTGGGCATTTTAATTAACAGCTATGGATGAGAACGAATCTTAATTACTCGATAAACTAAACACGTTATATTACTCTAAGCTAGTTTGTCTTAACGTATGTGCTTCAGTTAATGTCTGCATTTCAGCTGTACTACTTTTCATAAACTAAACAAGTAACTTTCATACACCCCGATCGAGATCGAAAAACAAATTAACAAGTCCAATAATTAATTAGCTAATTGGGTTTTCTTTTTTAGGGTAGCATTTGTTTCCTTATTTCAATAAAGGTCATTAGTAGGAGCCCATGGTTAATTTACTTGCGAAAATAAATCATAAGAAGAAGTTTGCAAAAATATCGTCACATCCCAAAAATAGAACGATCAATTTTTGTTATATATCACCAATAATAATCTCAAGCAAATGCAATTATTTTACTAGAATTCTAGTTATTTGTAAGGAAAGGTGAACTGCCAATGGACTAGGCTAAATTTTTCAAAGGATTCTAAAGTGTAAGGTTTGTGAAGATATTCTCTCGTCAACTTAGACAGATGACAGAGCCCACTATTTATAATGTAATTCAAATGAGAGTCAGCGGCTTTATGCATATCACAAGATCTACAACTATTTTTCTTGCACCTAGTTTTCAGTATTGACCAGGCCCGGTTATTTGAGACTCGGGTGGTCTCAAATTTAGATCTACTTACCATATTTTTGGATAAATAAAAATAATAACGCAAAATGGTAAAGTGTGATCTTCATAATCTTCATGATCTTGATCTTTATGACCTTCTGTAATCTTCATGATTCAGTATCTCATTAATATCTGATATTCCAAATGACTCGTGTGAATCTTCCATCAGATCATTTCATCAAGTTATTCCTTGTAGCTCAAGGAGATCATGTAACATGTTTTCTTTTGCAGCTTGTCATGTTCGACGTGTCATGATATGCATGTTGACTTGCTTCGACCTTCGGATGCACCTTATCGCACCAACTTGTCATAATATGTATCGTTGACTTGCTCTGACTTTCGGACGTAACAACTAAACCTGCATACATCTCAAACAGAGAAACTGTTAAATTAAATATTTATATGTTTTGCAAATTAGTCAAACAACACAGAAGATTGCTTACAACAACACATTGTTGATATCTAACTCTAACTACCTATCTATACGTCCAACGTGTAACAGATGGATAGGTGATAACATAATTTTCTATTTGTAATGTAAGTGCTGGTATCTATATGTGCAAGTGTTGATATAATATATCAAATATTTATATCTATCATATGAAGTGTGAGCGAAAAAAATAACAAGTGAAAATTCAACTTGATAAAAAACAAAAGTTACAAAAGTTCGAAAAAGAAAAATTGGTTGGGGAATTTTTGAGAGACTGGAGACATAGAACTAGATAATTTGTCAAAGAAAAATACTATAAGAAGACTAATAAGGTCGACAAAAGTGAAGTCTTGTAATCTTTTAGAGAAGTTCAGAGATAAATATAACACCTAATGAAATTCAATCTTTTTTATTAATTATAACCAAAATATATCGGAAAAACAAACCTCAATATTTGTGAGTCATTAGTTTATTTTAAAAATAAGTAAAATCTATATATAGAATATCATGCGAAACAAATAAAAAACCTCAAAAGCAAAGATGGATGTCCAGTTGTGTTATCCAATATCTATAATTTTGAAAATCACGCAAAGTATAATTACTCTTCAGTTAGTGTTATTTTATGTGTGGACGATGCATATTCAAAATCAAACGACATAAATGTAAGCATAAAAAATATGACTTGAGTCCTTTTTTCACTCAAAGAAAAACTTCCTATAATTGAAGGCGAAATATAAAAGTAAAAATCTCTCTTAAAAGTCTATTCATCCGTATGATATGCCCCACAGGAGGAGAACTCCGATTTTGTGAAAGAAACCAAGCATTCATTTAATTGTGTTTAATATAGTCCAGTTTGTATTTAATTCATGCGTCAAACTCAATGGCAGATCTCGAGGTTTTTTATTTTGTTTAATTAATTTACTTCATTGCGCACTACATGCCAACTGTTTATTTGTATTTAAATCATTCGTCAAACTCATCAATGGCAGATCTCGAGGTGTACCCACCTACTTTATTAATTAATTGAGTTTATTTTACACAAGTTCAGATGCCATATATGCACCCACCTGCCCATGTGTACTAATTATACAAGAAACGAAGTTACTAACTAATAACAAAGTAGTTGGATGAGGAAATAATCTTCCACTTCTTACAAATAAAATTAAGTGTATATCCTGACAAGTGCTCTTCGTTTTTGAAAAAGGTTAATTTCACAAAGAGCTAGCAAGAAGCCAAGAACCATAGACTAATTTGTCACATCTAGGTTCCATAAATACGCTGCCCTTATTTGAAAAATAAAAAAATATACAGACAACTCATCTCTTGTTGAGTTTTGACCATTTTTATCATCTACTTGCGTTTAAACTAGAGGTATTTAGTACAAAGAACCTTAAAGAGAGATTTTGGTATGGTAATTTTTTTAGTACATGTAAAAATAATGAATACTAAAGCAGTGTTTAGTATGTGTTTTTGATATATAAATTAACTATTTAGTAATAAGGTGAATAGGAACAATTAACTTGAGGAGAATTTGTACTTTATTTTTACTATTTTGTCATTTTATCAAAGTATTTGTTTGATTTCTGATGTAAATAATTAATTAATAACTACTATGGTGGACAACATCATAAGAAAATATAAAACTAAAGTACCATAACAAGACTCCAAAAATATAGTCAGACAAAAGTGAGGTCTTGTCATTTGGAGAAGGCTAGAGATACGATAGTTTGGCAATCAAATTTAAGCTTTTTGTCAATAAAAACAAAAATAGTTGCATGCACAAAACATACCTCAATGTGTATGAGCCATAAGTTTATTTAAAGATCCAAACAGTGAATCTGAACCTTAATTTAACATGATCATCAAATGAAAATGTACTTGAAGACTAAATTTTTCATTTTTTCAAATATATTTTTTAGATAGCTAGAAACTCACTACTTTTATAAGGCTTAGAGTTTTTAGATCAATTGATTTTCTACCTATCCAAGAAATAATTTTGTTTAAAAAAATTATAAATTTGATTGAACAAGTACATTTTTATATGGAGATCATGTTGAACAGTTCAGATTGTCTGTTCATACCAATCTGCGTTGTGCATAGTACCATAGTCTTACTCAAAAGTAAATTAGTGAAATTACTCAGTAATAGTTAACAATTGAATGTTTTCAGACATAATGAATAAACAAAATTGATAGACGTTGGAATAATTAATTAATTTTCACCTTTTGATAACATGGAACTGCGTCTTACGTACATGATTAACTTTTTGTAAAAACTTGTGAAAGGAGTCGTTGACATTCTCAAATGCGGAGCCCATTAAATAAATTGTAGCCTCAATTCAAAATGGAGAGCGCTATTTGGTTGGATCCACGCAATTAGGATCACATCAGGAGAAAAGGAAAAAAAAAAAAAAAAACGAGTAGCACATAGCCACATAGGGGTGCCAACACGAACGATAAGGGTCGAGTGGAAATATTTATGTATTTATACACGTTACAAATTGTTCTTACCAATACCTTGTCCTTATCCTCAATAATTTATCTTACCCATACTCTATCCTTATCCATTATGGTTGTCGGATAACGAAACGGTAGCGGTTATTTACCCGGGTAATACTAATAAATAGTTATTTTTATTATATATTAAATAAAAGATTAAAACTATAAATTCATTACAGTTCGGATTTTCTGGAACTTTATTTACTTACGTGTTTTATCTGTGCAGCAAATTCAATAAAGTTTAACCATTAATACAATAGATTCCAGCAAATTCGGTAATTAACCATTCGTTACAGTCCAGCTAATGTTTTATTTAATAAAGGACATTTTCCAATAATGGTATAATGTTTTAACGTAAAAAGAAATTCTCTAAATTCCTAAACTTTATTGGGATTTGTTGGAATTTATTTACCTATTTTAATAGTTAATTAAGTGTAACATAACTATATAGAATGGTTAATTGCTCAAGTTCAGAAAAATTTAATAAAATACATTTTCAAAAAGACCAAGAGTAGTTGGAAAAATGGATATCAAGTGCTCATTAATATATATAATATATATATATTTTTTTATAATTACCCTATCGGGTTATGGGTATGAAATAGGCATTATCCGTACCTTTAACCATTTAGATAACAAAAAAAAAAATTCCCTGTACCCGAACCCGATAAGTTTATGAAAATAAAATCTTACCCGTACCCGTCTTATCGAATACGGTACGGGTTGGGTAAACGGATAAAAGGGTGCCGTTGACCACCCTAGTAGCACACTTAGTCGTTGCTTATGATGCTGCAATTGAAATACCATGCCGGTATCAAAAGGGTACGTACATTTAATTAGCCAATTACGAGTAGCACACTTAGTCAAGCACAATCTGATAACAAAATTAAATGCAAACGGGCATATATTTATGACTTGGTATAGCTGATAAACTAGCAAATGCATAATACTCAATTGTTCTTAATCAAACAACTAAACGATCGAATAATTCTACAAAAATAAATAATTAACCTCTATATGATTCTTCTAATTTGTACTAGTATAGTCCATTTATATTAATCCGAATCAAAATGATTTAGCAGCCTACATGATCCTTAAGATAGATCGAGACTGAGAGAGACCCCATCAGATTATTGTTTGCTCTCAAAAGCTAAAAAGAAATGGAAGTTCCGTACTTGTTCCTTGTCTAGGTTAAATTATGATCTCATTATTATTATTTTTTTCAAAAAAAAATGTTCGTTGTCTAGGTTCTTTGATCTAGAGTTTTAAGTCAACTTTTGATGAACAGCTATATAATCGTTGGGAAACAGAGATCCGAATTGTGCTCCACATGCAAACGTGACATTTCTTGATGAACTTGTTTTTCTGTTCCTCCAGCAACCAAAGTGATTTAGTCAAATCTCCTTGTTCAATGCATCAAGTCGGCATTTTAATTAACAGGTATGGATGAGCGCGAATCTTCATAAACTAATTAAACAAATTATAGTCTAGTTTGTCCTAACGCATGTGGATCAATTAATGTGTGATCATTTCAGTACTACATTTCATAAATTAGAAACAACTTACCTTGAGATCGAAGAACAAATTAACAAGTACAACAATAACCTAATAATTTTTTTACGGTAGCATTTGTTTCCTTATTTCAAAAGGCCACTTGTTAGCAACAGCATGGTTAATTAGTTTGCAAAAACAAATTAAAAGAAAAGTTTGTAAAAATATAGTCATCACATCGAGCTGATAAATGCAAGACAACAATTTTGTAATAATATATTACCAATAATAATAGAAAGTAATTAACCGCAATTATTTTGCTAGAATTCTAATTATTTATACGGAAAGGTCAACTGCCAACCAAGAATGATGGGAAATGGGAACTCCAGATATTAATTAAATTTATTCCTGCATCTAAACATCAGATTGATTTCCGGCTTGCTCGTCTATATAATGAGATCATCTTTGGCTAGGATAGTCATCTCCACTAGCTAATAATATCCTCTTACACTGGTGCACATTTCTAAAGAGAAAAAAACAAGAGAGTGAAATGGCTGAGGTGGTTGTGAGTGTGCTGAGCAAGCTTGCTGTTATCATAGCAAACGAAGCACAGTACTTGGGTGGGGTTGGGAAGAAAGTCGAACGGGTGCAGCGTGAGCTCACCCGAATCAAGTGCTGTCTGCAAGATGCAGACTCGAAGCGTAAAGGAGATGAGAGAGTGCAGAACTGGCTGAATGAGCTCCGTGACGCGGCCTATCGCATCGAGGATGCAACCGACACCTTCTTTTTCCATGTTGGATATACAGATGCCAGATTTTCGCAAAAACTCAGAAGGCTGTGCAACAAGCCACGGGATTTGTATTTCCTCCACAAGCTTGGCACTAAGCTTGATGACATTCAAGCTCTACTCGAAGAGATCTCTAAGAGCAGGGTTACTTACGGGTTCAGTGACCTGAAAGACAAGAGCAAGGGAGAGGCTGATGTCATTATGCCTCATCGGAGAGCTACTTATCAAGAAGTCGACGAAACTGAAGTAGTAGGCATGCAGGCTGACAAGAAGAACATTCTGGAGCTGCTACGCTCTGAGAAAATACCAAGGCGGGCAGTCATAACCATCGTGGGTCCCGGCGGTCTAGGGAAGACTACGCTTGCACATATGGTACACAAAAGGTAGGTGGAGAATTTTCTTTTTCAATTATGTTTTATTGAGATAAATGGTTACAAGAACATATCATAATAAGAGTTAGTCAATAGCAACGATCAACTGCTACTTTTTTTTTTGAAAGCATTGTAGAGGGGTAAGCGGGGCTCAAACTCTCGACCTTTGGGTATCCAACAGTCCTAGGATAACTACTACTACTATAAATATTTATTTTGAGGATTTAATAGTTTATCAATAATTGCTGATTTCTTAGTAATACACATTTCCAACAGTCACTATTAATTGTCCAAAATCGTGCTACAAATCAATCTAATAATAAATCTTGTTTGCTTGTTTAACCAGTGCCAGGGCAGATTTCGACTATCATATAATGTTGTCAATCTCTCAGCAGTTCAGTCTAACTGATCTTTTGGAAAAGATGCTACCAAAAGATTCTACACAGGAGAACCAAACAGTGGAGAACCAAACTGTGGGAGACTTAATCAATAAGCTCAAAATTTTTTTAAGTAACAAAAGATATCTCATTGTTCTAGATGATGTGTGGAAAGATGATCTGTGGAATCTATTGAAGGATGCATTACCTGATGACAGCAACGGTAGTCGTGTTCTAATGACCAGCAGATCTAAGGATGTTGCTACATCAGCCGAGTCCCAATTGAAACCATATGAACTCAAATACTTAGATGATAGGGAAAGCCTAGACCTACTCCTCAAAAAGGCTCTACCATACCAAGAACCAACTCAAAAATGCCCTGACAATCTCCTTGAGCTTGCACAGAAACTATCAAATAAATGTAAGGGGTTACCTTTGGGCTTAGTAGTATTAGGTGGTATCCTTTCAACTAAAGGACCATCCTACACTGCGTGGGAAAGGGTGTTACAAACAATGAATTGGTACTTAGACGGCAGTGACTGCATGCCAATCCTAGCAATGAGCTATGAAGAAATGCCATATTATCTCAAGGCATGCTTCCAATATCTTGCAATTTTTCCTGAAGACCATCTGATTAAAGCAAAACGTCTGATCAGAATGTGGATAGCAGAAGGGTTCATACCACTCGAGGGTAGGCCAACAATAGAGATAATGGCAGAGTACTGCCTCGAGGAACTTTCTAAAAGGTCATATTTTTTTCCTTGTTTTTTATTAGGCAACTATATAATATATCATTGCAAACTCTTTTCGCTCAAATTCTTTTCCAAAAAATATAAGTTCCTTCACCTGTTATAACAAGAATCATACACCTCTTTCTAATTTTATGATTTATTCTCTAATAAATAGCTTTTTCATCGGAAACCCTTCTACCTAGTGGATGTTCTCAATTTTTTAAAAATAGAGTGAAGAAAAGCTTCTACTCAATAGAAATCGCACATATGATTTGATACTAAAACGCAGCTCCAACAACAAAATTGAAATTTGATTTTTAAGAATTGGATGGTGCAAAAAAATAAATTTGCGTGAGCGATTATAATTTTTAAGAAATAATTTGAATTTTTAATATTATTGCAAATTTTAAACCAACATATATTTATATTAAAATAGTTATCTTCAAATCTAGCTGAGAGTAGAATTCACAAAACTACTTATTTATATACTTGCGTACAACTTTCATTAATTGTATATTTAATTTCAATGCATCTTAATAATCAACATAAATTAATTTTATCTTTCAATTTATATAGGAATTAATTAGTCTAGCTAGATATACAAACCTTTATAATTATGACTGCAATATATACTTTCTGTATTTCCTGACTTGTTTACAAACAAAAATTAATTCAGGTGTATGGTTCAAGTATTAAGCCGACATGAAAATGGTTTGATCAAGCACATCAAGGTGCACGATTTTATCCGCGACTTGGCAATGAATGAAGCCAGGCATGAAAACACAGTCACAGTTTTCTCACAAGCTTCGGCTGACAACAAGCCCGACAGAATAATCCGACGTGCTTCACTTCAAGCCGAAGAGAAGAATTTACAATTCATTGAATATGTAGGTCCAAATACCCGTTCTTTATTTTTGTTCAATACAGAGGGATATTTTAAAACGAGCTTGCATTGCTCTAATTTTAGGCTACTTAAAGTTCTAGAAATATTGCGTAGCTATGGCAGCGAATTAGTATTAAAATCAATAGATGAGTTGATTCACCTTAAATACTTGAGGCTTAGAAACTGTAGAATTAAGCGCTCCTCTTTTCATGGTATGAAAAGTCTTGAAACTCTGGAATTGCGAGGGTATGGATATAGCAAATGTGATGGCTTATGGACAATTAGTACATTGAGGCATGTACTGAGTTACTACGGGCAAGACATTCCTAGACTACCAAAGGGTACCCCAATAAGCAATCTACAGACTTTGAAGTGGGTAAGATCTGAGGATGTATGTGATGCCAAGTTGCCCGACCTGCATACATTAGGTATTGAAAATTATTCTAAAAAATGGGTATCAATGACTAATCTATTTCAAACATTGCGCAGCCTGCGTAAATTTGAAATTGATTGTGATTCTAAAATCCCAATGGAAATTGTTTACCCAAAAGCGCTTCCAAATTATCAGAATTTGCAATCCTTATACTTGAAAGGAAAGTGGCCAGAGAATGTCAATGTAGAGACTAGCTTGCTTCCACCACAGCTCATTAAACTCACGCTTAAGAAATCCCGCCTTAATCATAATCCAATGCCGGAGCTTGGAAAGTTGAATAGCCTAAAAAAACTTTGCTTGGGACACCATGTGTTAAGTGAGAATTGGGAGGGTCCAATAATTTGTCCAGAAGGATTCCCAGCTCTACAATACTTGAAAGTGAAAGATATTAGCATCGAGAATTTCAGGGTGGCACAGGGAGTCATGCCAAAGCTTACATACCTCAAAATAAAATTACTCACCAAGTTGGACCTGCCTGATGAGCTACAGCACGTGACAATTGAAAGAGAGTAATTAATATCCTTGATTTGGTCAAATGGTGATATCTATCACAGTGACCACCTACATTTTCCTTTCGCATTTTTTTTTTGGGAGAAACGTGTATTATTAGTAGTATATGGGGCAGCGTGCATGTATATTATTCCATTTAATTTGCTTTTTGTTTTCTGTATTACTGTTCTTTTCACGGACGAACTATTTGAAAATTTGATGGCATTAATTTGGACGTGCTGGTGTACGTTGATTTTTATACTTTAATTCTTATATTTTTTTTTTCCTGCTTTGGCTATCTTGGTGCGTACAATAATAGCTGCATCTAGATTTTGAAATGAGTACTGGTGCTAAGATATATTAGTTTTAAAAATGTATTTTTAAATATTTTTATGTTTGTCTTCTATTTGAATATTGTATTTCTTTCAAGTCTCGTAAGAGATTTGTTATCAAGTCGTCATTTGATTTACCTCTTCTTTATTATTATCACAGCGTTAGAGGAGGAATTGGTAATCACAAAAATTATAATCTATTTTAAGGCAGAATTGTTGGTTTGTTATTGTAGTAATGATGATTAAGGTGATAATTCAAATTTTAATTAAGGATAAATTGGTCTAAAAAAATCAGTTTCAGTGTGCAAAGCTGGGGACTCTGAATTCTTCTATTTAAATATTTTAGGAATAAAAACTTTTTGCCAACAAAAATTAAGAAATAAAAAAGGATGAAGTACATGTAAACTATTAATTTAACCAAAACCACAATTGTGATAGCTTCAATAGGATTCCTTTAGACTAAAAATAGAAAATAAAAATGTTATGAACTGAATTGCTAAATTGAATAATAAAACTGGAAATATATATTTTGATTATTGAAGAATAAACCTCTTTTTAACAAGAAAATTGGAAATTAACAATGAAATTTGATAAAAGTTTAGGTCGTTGATACATCAGCGATAATGAAAAAGGGAGCTGTTGGGCAGTTGAGGCCCCCATTAGGCATCTCTGGCCCAATTTGCACAGCTCCCTTCTTTTCAATGTTGGGCCTTTAGGCCCAACGCTCAATCTCTCTTCTTCTTTACCTGACTCACAAAGTCAAATCTCCCTTCAACGGCTACTCCCAAATCGAGTATCGCTAATACAGACAGAATAGAAATGCTGCTTTGTGGGCAAGAAAAAAATAAAAATAAGTACTTTTTCAGCCTAAGGCAACCGATATATATTTTTTTATAATAAGTGTGTACACCCCGCCGACAATTTTTTTTAAGTAGAAATAAATAAACAGATTTCAAGGGAACAAGCATCTATTGCGTTTAATTTCCAAAAAACACTTCCACCGAAGCAGTGTCTCAGTGGAAGGAGAAATGTGTGAATCAACACTCAATAGAAACTCGTGTTATTCCATCCTCCACTGAGGCACAGGTACTGCCTCGCTGGAGGTGTTTTGGAAAATCCAACATGATAGATGCAAACGGATTGGATACGGATCGGATAGTGGTAGAACCATATCTGTATTCATATTTATTTTTCGAATACGGATACAGATATTAAACGGATACGAATACAGATTAGATATTAAACATATATGAATACGGATCAGATAATAACAGATACGAATACAGATATAATTCAAAAACCTAATTCATATATTGTAACAAAATTGACATACTTCTTAA
Source organism: Carex kokanica (assembly GCA_025461125.1). NCBI lineage: Eukaryota > Viridiplantae > Streptophyta > Magnoliopsida > Poales > Cyperaceae > Carex > Carex kokanica. The sequence goes on along the minus strand of JAJGRX010001217.1, from coordinate 516,897 downwards.
TTATATTTTTCTCATTAAAAAATAAAATACATATATAATTCAGATAACAAAATAATTTTTCAAATAATCACATTTTGCCTTCATGTATTTGTATTTCTTTTTTTCTTTTTCTTTTTTGTAAGTCGCTGATTTAAATTACAGGAGATCAAACTTTGATACATTACAATTCAGAATTAATTAATTAATCAGTTAATCAATTTAGATATAAAAATTGAGAACCACCACAGTACACTAAAACTTACGGATACAGATAATTGGATAATTAATGTGTATCTGTTTTCGAAACTGAAACTGTATCCATATTCATATCCGCATAAATCATATCCATATCCTGTATCCGTATCCGCCAACTATCCGTATCCAACCATCCAAATTTGCAAAAATTCAGATATAGATCCGAACAGATAATATTCAATAGCATTCCAGACTATTGAACTATTACACAAGGGTTCATACTTAAAAGTTCACCGCCACCACACCTTGCATCACCACTCACTCTTTATTTAGGTCGAGTCCACACAAAGGCAACCAAAAACAGTGTAAGTGATCCCTCCTCATCTCCCAGTTCAATAATGCTCCATTATTAAATAAATAAACAAACATATAATTCAGTCCAAACATCAACCAAGACAGTTCAATAATTACAAGCCACGTGATCTAAAATTAAATAAATTTATTTAATCTTAACAATTCAGGGCACAAAAATTTCTACGGTGATACATTCACCTATTTAAAGTGCACAAGAACATGAGCAATTTTCTCTCTACTACTTGGGTGGGGCCGGAGGAAGCCTGTTGGGAGTACGACGGCTCGCAGATCCAGATCTGGCACCTGCATCCCCATTCTCTGATGAATCACTGTACCGACGACCTCTCTGAGAACTACTATTGGATCTAGATTCGCTATACCCGTTTCCAAATGCAGATCTCCATTCATCTCCCTCTGCTTTGCTCTCAGCTGCACTACTCTCTGATCAAGAAAACAGCATGTGAGCAGTCTAGATTTTTGCATATATAACCTTTTTTGAAGTTAGAAAATAAGATATTACCAGATTCTGAACTGCCGTCAGACCAGCTAGCAGCAGCGGCACGGTTGTCATGGACACTGAGCTGGCGAGTGAGCTTTGAGAGGAGGGCAGATTGCTTCTGGATTCTCTCTCTTCTTCCTTTTACGTTTTGGTCCTCCTGTATTAACTCTTCTATCCTGGCTGTGCTTGTTGAACTGTTTTATCACAAAGAAAAAAGGTAAATAGTAGTTTCACATAAAAGGAATCCATTCACATGCATTCTACTTCTAAAACCATAAATAAGAAAAAAATAAGTGAACCTGATAGAGGTGTATAGTTGATTAAGCATGTCTTCTTTAGCTTTCTCAACTTGGCAGAGAACCACTGCCTGAAATGAAAAGAAAATTAAACAAAAGCATAGATAGATATATATATACAACTTAAAAATAAAAAAAATGTCACCTTTGGGACATTAGCAGCAAGGCTGTTTAAAACGGCCTCGACGTAACCACGCACTTCTTGGGACATCCATCGGAGCTCTTCTTCTGGATCTGCCAGCTTTCTCATATGTTCCTTTTTTAATTTGTAATTTTAAATTTGTGTTTTATTGAACCAAAATGATCTCATGGTATCAATTTCACCGTTGGTGAGGTTTTACAAGACCCTTATGGGGTCTATTACTGTCGGGCTTGGCATTGTGATCCTGGTAATGCCTGGAATTGATTATTTGGGTTTGAAAATGATTCTTTGTGAATCGGGATCAGTATGACCTTAATATTTAGGCTAAAATTTGCATTCTCACTAGTTCAGTACAAATCTAGTTCTAATTATTTTCAGTTCAGAATGATAGAGTATGGAAGGTACTATACAACCAAAAAATGAGTTTTCTTGGTGGTGGGTACAAGGTAATCGAGTGTTGTACTCTAAAAAGTTGCTATTTTATTTTACATTGAGAATTAGTAGTTTTTTTAAATTAATGTGTTTGGAAAATGCCAAAATCATGCGTGGGCTCTCCAAGATAAGTTGCATATAGTGTATTAAAATTCATGATGACATTCTACATACAAAACCATGAATGTTAATATAAAATATGATCAATATCTCAAAAGAATTGATTTTATATGAATTAAACAATGGCTGGATAATATTTTGGGTGCAAACAGTGGGTCACATATAACAGAACCATCCCTATACACCTATGGGTACAAAATGGAGCTACACAACATTTCTCCAGCTGCATGGGACCCAGATGTCAGTCACAATAATATTTTCGCGGAGTCTCCAAGATGGACAGACATGGTCTACCAAATTAGAATTCCATGAACCAGACTGTTAATGCTTTGGCTCAACATGAACCAAGACCATGCAAAAGCGATTGAATGTCGCTGAGTTAAAACTCAGCGCCTCTGACCCCTTTGTTCTACAGGCACCCAACGCTTCGTGCGCCATGCGTTAGCCTCCGCATGGCTCACCTAACGCTGAGCGCAATCAAAACAAGACAAAAGAGTCAAAACGCATTCATTGTGACAGTGGGCCCTCCCTCCACGTCAGCTTCTTCTTCCTTCTCTTCCTCGCGTTTTGGCCGAGATTGAAGCTTAAAATTCGAGCTGAATGTTGAAGCTTTTTCTGAGCTCTCACCTAAGACTGTTAGAGGCTTTCACCCTCTCCTCTCTGCATGAATCAGTACAGTTAAGGTCTTCTCACAAGCTCCAATTGCGGCCGAGAAGAAGATGAAAATAAAAATAAGAACTCGAATTCTACACCAAATTGGACCCCCAGAAAAGGTAAGAACACCAAAGAGGCCTAAGCGATGGCTACTGGGCCTTTAATTTGAGTTCAAAGGAAGGAATTAGATCGAAGTGAAGAAATGAAACAAGCCCGGTACTGCTCGTAATGGGTAACACCTAATTCACTGTCTAAATGATAAATTGGATCTTGGCATATGTTAAGGGATGTACTACGATGCTCTATGTCACTCCTCAAGCCTCTAAGCGCAAAAAGCAAGATAGACACATTTTAAGCCCTGCCTGGTGCGGGTGCATTGCACCACAGCCCTAATAGCTGTTACTAGCTCAATGGTCCCCTTGGACACGTGTTATTCACTCCGTGGATGAAGCCAAATGAGATGCAGGAGTACGCTTATCAAACTTTCCCTTCTTTGGCCGACTAATCAAAGGCTCTCAATGCAATGTTGCATATTCAAGATCGTGATCCAAAGGCTGAAAAGGGTACAGTTAATGAATAAATATATCCAAATATGATTGGATAATGCCCTACCGACAATGCGCATAAAAATGGATTTATGGCGCGAGTTTTTAGAAAAATCATCAATACCGAAATTCAAATTCGGTACATCCAAAGAGGTACCAAATTTGAATTTCGGTAAAACCCTTTACACCAATAGCTACACCACACCGGCTGTTTACAACCTTTCTAACCCTGTACCGAATTTGAATTTCGGTACAGTGGTGATTTGGGTGAGCCTCTACAACCTTTCTAACCCATTTTTTTTTTAATTTCTGTATCAAGTTTGCTCGTTCCATCTCAGACACATTTCAATTTAGCAAAAGACAAAAGTAATGAATAAAATAAAAAATATATATATCCAGCCAACCTCGGGGTGTAAATGGAGCGGATTATGCTGATACTAAATTCGTATTTGTTTTTCAATGAGCGGATACGAATACGGGATAGGGATAGTAAACGGATACAGATACGGAGCTGATAGTCTAAAAATATGGATTCGAATACAAATACAAAATAAATAATTGTCAGATAATAACTAATGAGGTGAGGTGGTATACCATTTAATGCTTGCACCTATAGATGAGCGCCTGACTGGATATGGAGATGAGAAGTAGATTCTTTTCCCTCTTTTGAACTACATTCTTGCTCAAAAAATTTCAAAAGTGTTTATAAATTGTCTTCATTGAGACTATTAATTGTATTTCAAGATTACAATTCACATGATTGTGAAATTAAAATTATAAACCGAAAAGGTTATTTTTAAGAACTATATAAATATTATTTAATTGTATTGAAGTTATTAATATAAAATGAAAAAAAATCTTAAACTTGATTTTTATTTGATTAGTGTAAAGATGTTTTAAATTTTATAATTAAAACATCTCAAACTTTCTGATAAAATAGTTTAAATTTAGATAAATTAATATAATAAAAAATCTTGAATTTTATTTCCAACATTCTTTGTTTTCTTCTACTGAAGTGATATATATCAAAAATAAAATAAAAGAGAAAATTGAAAAAATAAACAACATCCACTATATCATAATTTAATAACATCTACATCAATTAAATTAAAATGATATTTAATACAGCTTCCATGAAAATAATCGATTAATTTAGAGCATTTTTTATATTCAAAACTAATTAGAAATTTTCACGTTAAATTATAAATTATATGGGGATGATTTAATTGTTACCGGGAATATTAAATGCATTATACAATTATTAATGAAGGGATATTGAATGCATTATACATCGTTTGAAAACAAAATTTGACCAATGTAGATTTCTCTAGTGTATATATATTGGACTGAAACAATTATTACACAACATGTTAAAAATGCGTTCTTCATTGATTACGTATAAATATTAGTAAATTCTCAACTTAACTATTTGCAAAAGTGACATAAGTTTTTTTTATTGATGAATAAGGTTAAAATGCACCATTGGTTTTGTGCTCCAATCATGTTCCACTTCTTTTTCTTTGTTTTAAATATTCGAACAATCGATCCGAACTGCTCAACATGATCTTCATATTGAAATGTGCTTGGAGGCCTAATTTTATATTTTTTGGAAATTTTTCTACTATTTTTTTAGATAGGTACAAAATCACTATTTTCGATGGTCCAGAATCTTCAGAAAACAGTAATTTTGTACCTATCTAAAAAATAGTAAAAAAATTGCAAAAAATATAAAATTTGGTCTCCAAGTACATTTTAATACGAAGATGATGATAAACGGTTCGGATCGACTGTTCGGACTTTGAAAACGAAGATAAGGATGTAGAGCATGATTGGAGCACAAAACCAATGATGCATTTCAAAGAATGTATAAATATTAGTTAGTTGTCTCCACCTAGGCACTTACTACTATCTTCTAAAGGACATTAAATTTTTCTTTGTTTATTACGTATAAATATTAGTAAGTTCTCCACCTACTACTATTTTCGAAAGGAACGTTTAATTTTTCTTCGTTGATTGCATATAAATATTAGTAAACTCTAAACCTACTACTATTTTCGAAAGGGACGATAAATATTTTATTTATTATTACGTGTGAATATTTGGACCCGAAGAGACAAGGTCTTGATTGTCGTATCAAATGTTTTATTTTATTGGAGCCTCTGCAATTATTGAAATATAAAATTACTGTACATATCATGGGACTTGTTTTACTGTGAACAACTTAGTTACAATAGGACACCAACCAATGATTCAGCAAATATGATTAGAACTGTTCATTCTCCCTTTTACACTGTGTTTGGATTGAGATTTGTCCTGGAAAATATTTTATCTTCGAAAATCAGAAAGTAAAAGCATTAAACTAATTAATTTGCTAAATTACAATGACATAATCTTTAAATTTCTCTACTCGGTATTGTATATCTCTTCATTTCTTCAAGCTTTGGCAAAACCTAATTTAAACTTCTCTAGATAAATAACATTAAATTAGTTTAGTACAATACTTTCTACATCTTCAATTTGAGAAAACTATGAGCTACCTGCGAATTGTTGTTTGAAATATGGATAGCGCAGAGGTATTCATTCTGCACCATATGAGAAAAACGGAGGAAACTGCTTAGTATTTAATTATCTGGAAGAATTATTGCAAAGGTTCTTCATTTCTTGGTTGTTTCCTTGGTTACATATTATATATTAGGTTGCAAATTGGCTATTAAACATACTTAAGAGATGCTTAGTACTCACATTTATGATCTAGAAAAAAAATTTAGGAAAAAAAATTCCGAAAGATCATGCATGCTCTTTCTTTTTTAAAAAATAATAAGAAAACATATATCAATTTCAGTGGAAAAACTTATAAATATATAACTAATATGGACAAGTAAATATTTTTTTTCCAAATGTATTAAGTGTACATTATGTATGGTTCTCATTTCAATACTGCATTTTAAATATTTGTTTCCAAATTTAGTGTGCAATTCCAAGATTGCAAAATATATTGATATTTTTAATTTAAATTTTCTGTCCATCTTGTGATTTACCTCAAATTAATTTTTCTTCTTATTTGTTGTGTTCCCTTTTTTTGTGTCATTGTTAGGATACAAATAGAACTAGTGGAATTTTGTCATACTTAGGATAACTAATTTTTTTTTTTTTGTGTCCATAAAAATAGAAGAGAAAAAAAGAGGGAAATGTAGGCTATGTAGCTGCAAGTTTTGATTCATTTCCGTAGATAATTTGGTGCTAACGATCGAAGGAATATCCACAGGAAATAATTTGGTTGCATTTTCTGTAAAGACTTGTTTTTTTTTTTTGAAATGCTTGGTAGAGACTACCAAGTTGTATAAAATAAAAGTGTTTACATCACATACTTAAACAATAAAAAAGTCTCTATTCTCACAACATTCTAGTATCCCTCAACACTATGTTATTTGTTACACCGGTCTTCTTGCAAAACCGCCCCCATAGTGCCATCTCCTCAATAATTTTAGTAGCCAGTAATGCTGGAGGCATAACCAAACCTCTGAAGATTGCCTCATTTCTCTGCTTCCACACATGCCACAGCACACACATGAATTGTGTTGCCCATTCTCTTTTCCCCTTTTTCCCTCCCAAAGCCATTAAAGAAGAAAGGATCCATGTTTGCGAAATTGAGTCCCCTCTTCTGTAAAGACTTGTTAATTAACATTCTTCATTGACACAACCATCTATTTTAATTCATTCCAGTAATAGCACTTGTTTTGAACCCCCTAAAATAGAACATCCTAACAGGAAATTCATACCATATTTCATAAAAAGAAACAAAAATTCAACCACAATTGTGTTATTATATGGGGACGATTTAATTGTTACCGGGAACAATGAAGAGATATTGAATGCATTACATATCATTTGAAAACAAAATTTGACCAATGTAGATTTCTCTAATATGGATTGGACTAGCTGGAACAATTATTACACAACATGTTAAAAATGGGATCTTCATTGATCACGTGTGAATATTAGTGATTTCTCAACCAAACTATTTGCAAAAGGGATGTAAATTTTTTTCTTTATTGGTTACGTATAATTGTAAATATTAGTAAGTTCTCCACCTACTACTATTTTCCAATGGGACGATAAATTTTTTATTTATTATTACATGTGAACATTAGGACCCAGAGAAACAAGTGGCTTTGTATATTGAATTGCTGATTAACACAAGGTTTAGTTGTCTTATCCAATGTTTTATTTTCTTGGAGCCTCTCTTATAAAACAGACCTTGTGAAAATATAAAATTTCTGTAAGAGCTGGTCTTATTATGAACAGCCTCATTCCAATAATAGCACTTTTTTTAACCCCCTAAACTACACACCCCTAACTAGAAATTCATAGCATTTTTCATATGTTTAGTTCATATTTTACATGGTATATGTGGTTTTTAACAATTCATATTAATTATTCATAGCATGCACTTGTTCTTTTCTATTTTTTTTTCATGTTTCGTTCTCTCTATATATGTTCCGTGTATGAAATATGTCCTTGTAAATATTCTTTATTGATAATGTATAAATAATAGTAAGTTATTCTAAATTTCAGAAGGCAAGTTAAAGTTTTATTTATTAATTATAATTACATAAAAATTCATCATCTGCTACAATTTTCAAAGGGACGTTCTTTTTTTCATTATTGATTTTGTATACATATTATTAAATTCTCGACCAACCATATTTTTAAAAGGGGTGTTAATTTTTTATTTAATGATTATGTAAAAGTATTAGTAAGTTGTCTCGACCTACTACTATATTCAAAAGGACATTAAATTTGTCTTAATTGATTACCTATAAATATTAGTAAATTCTCCACCTACTACTGTTTTAAAAAGGAACGTTAAATTTTTTATTCATTATTAGGTGTGAATATTAGGAGCCAGTGGTACAAGTGGCTTTGTATATTGAATTGCTGATTAACACAATGTCTTGATTGTCTTCTCCAATGTTTTATTATATAGGAGCCTCCGCAATTTTTCCACAGATGGTGGCTCCCATAAATCAACCCTTATGGAAATATAAAATTTCTGTACAGATCACGGGACTTGTTTTACTATGAAGAACTAAGTTATAATATGACACCTACCAGTGATTGATCCGGCCCGGTCGGCATTCTCCGTTTTACATTGTGTTTTGATTGAGATTTGTCTTAAAAATATTTTAGCTTTGAAAATCAAAAAGGAAAAACATCAAAATAACTCGCTAAATTACATTGACATAACCTTGAAGTTTTTGTACTCAATATTGTAAATCTTGCGTTTATATATGCTCAATTCGATCTTGAAGCTTTAATTCGCAACCCTAATTAAAACTACTACTACCTGTAAAATATTAATTTCATGTGATGTTGTCTCGAAATCAACAAACTAGAAATACGGGTCAGATTTTAAAATAAATTGTTTGCACAAATCGGAATGCAGATCAAATGATCTAAATCGGACATCGGGCCAAATTTTAATCTGATGCCCATGGGAAACTTCTAGGTCACGTTAATAAGCATAACTCATATTTTTTTTGGTTGATTTTTGTTCGCCATCTGCATCTCTGTATTTGATACAGAACTTCTGGTTTCATCTGAAATGTATTTGTACTAAAAACATAAATATCGGTTTAATCATGTTATTAATTTATTCAAAAGTCACAATTAGCTTTTCTTGCAAATAGAGAACCAAAGGACAAAAGTTTCAGACTCTCAAAGTTCTTAGAAAAATCGTACAAAATATATCCTGTTTATGCTTCTCTGAAAGATTTAAACATGAAACTCATGTACATATTATTCTTGATAAGTATCAAAGTACAAACAACTTAACACTCGACATACACAAGAAGGAACTAAGCTACATACCAGAGAGCTTAATCAATCTCAAGTAAAAAGACAAGTTATACAACAAATAAAAGGCCGTAGCAAGATTACATTATTAGAGTAGAAAAATTAAGGAAATCATACTTTTGTTCTCTGTAACAAAATTCGTATTTGTTTTTCAATGAGCTTATACGAATACGGGATAGGGATAGTAAACGGATACAGATACGGAGCAGATAGTCTAAAAATATAGAAAAAGGAAACCACTTGAACAGGGTCAGTCGAGTAGACACCCAACCGATCAATCTCGTCCCAGCCGCAGTCAACCAAGTAACCCGCGACGTGTCCTCTCCTCCGAGGAGGAATGGATGTTAATACAAAACATTCCTAACGACTTGCCGTGGTGTTGGAGCACGAGTCTCTTACCATAAGAGACTTTTGTGGACTTCAAACTAGCATCGTACCGGACGATAACGTTGGAGGATGAGGTCGACGTCACCCCACTCATCGCTTCTCTTCGCATCTGCGAGCAAGATCCGAAGGACGAGATGGTCAAATGCCGGGAGTGTCACGAGTGGTACCATTACTCCCATTTCAAGATTCAGGGACAATCGGACCCCCAACGTCACTTTTGGAAGTGTCTCACTTGCCGCAGGCAATATCCTGGGGGACCCACCCTCGAAACAGCCACTAAGGCTGAACTCGAAGAGGACGACCACTTCGAGGACTCCGATAATGAAGTCCTCCGATAACAATCTCTCGAGGAGAGTGACAATCAGTCAAGTTCATCCCGAGGACAGTGACATTGAGTCATGTCCTACTACATGAAATGGACAAAATTCGACTTTCCCCCTATGTATTAGTTTATATTCTGTTTCCCGATGTAACCGCTTAATTATCAATATATAATTTTTATTTTTTACATCGCTGTTGTCCACTATTCTTATTACGAATGACTAGTTTCCACATAGTTACGAATCTCGCGCAAAAAAGAAAAAAAAACAACAATATCGCGACATTGCAATGTCGCGACAACCAAAACAACATCGTGACACCGCACAACTAGAAACGTCGCGATTAACAAAAGAACATCGCGACATTGCACAATACAACGTCGTGACTAACAAAGACAACATCACGACTAAGACAACGTCACGACTAACACACAAGTACGGCAATCAATTATCTTTAAAATAAAGCCCTCACGATCAAGTAATATCAAGTCAGAAGCATCCTGCTGATGCATTCCGACTTCGAGGGCTAATGATAAGGCCTTGTTCTCAAGGCCCTTAAAATACATTCTTGGGCCACAAATAACTGGGATTCGGACCTCCTTCTAGGGGCCAGCCCGTGGTCAAGAAAAGGCTCAAGGCCCGAGATCCATGAAAAAGGATCCGAGCTCAAAAGAGGCCCAATAAAAGGCCTCAAAATCTCAAAACTATAGGCCTAGCCCGAAATCGATTTGCACCGCCTTAGTGCTGGGTAACCACCAACGTGACTAGAATAACCGTCAAATCTCTCATAACCGCACGAGATAGCGGTTATGAGATAGCCTATATAAGGCAAAAAGGCCCATTGAAGAAGGGTCGCAATTTTACTAAGAGAGATATCGCATAGGTCAGAGTCAGAATCTCTCTAAAACCACCCGAGTTCTAAACTCACTCACATCTCGGCCTGCCATCCCGCAGCAAGACAAGCCCAATCCAGAAGCTTCACCACATACGGCCTACTCTCCCCGAGATAGGACGTATCAGATGGTGTTTTACTTCACTCTCATATTTCCATTTTCAAAGATCAAACAGTCGATCCGAACTTCTCAACATGATATATCTTCATATTTTAATGTGCTTGGAGACCAAATTTTACATTTTTTGGAATTATTTTACTATTTTTTTTAGAATTTTTTAAAATCAGTGTTCTGAATTTATTATTATTTTTTATTTTATTGAAAGCTGTAATTTTCAATATTTAAAAAAAATAGTAAAAAATTAAAAAAAATGTAAAATTTGATCTCTAATAACATATCGATATAAAGATCATGTTGAGAAAGTCGGATCGACGTTTTGAACTTTAAAATTGCAAATATGAATGTGAAGTAAAACACTCACTTTGCTTCATAAAACATCAGTACCGTAGTACGAAGACAATATATACATAAAGAATTACTGATTGTCCTAGTACGAAGACAAGGCTTTCCATGGTTAAATTGAAAATACTAACTAATGGCTCACGCGTTGCAGTGGCACCCACAAACTTATAACTGTTTTTTAACTTGGACCTTTTTTTTTAAAGAAAAATTATTTTCGGATCGTTATATAAGTTTGTTCACCACTACATAAAAAACGACTAGATACAGTTGAAAATTCTAATGACATACGGTTCCGCAACCGTGTACAAGCGCATCATGTATGAAAGTGTCCATAAATTGTACACACTTATGGAACCGTGTCTATATACAGCTTATATATACGCGCAGTTACCGATCTAAGCAAAGCGCGTCAGATCTAAAAAAAGGTGATAAAACAGGAGATTTACACTTTTATGTACAACGTTGTAGACGACCGATTTGAATTCTTTTATTAAATTGAAAAGAAAACCGTGCTAGTATTTTCCACCTTATACAAGTCCAAAAATTAATGTATTAAATGAAGAGTAATAAAAAAAATATCATCTATATATTTGACTTTTGAAAAATCATCGTGCTGTGCGGATATATTCTTTTTTCCTTCATTTTTGTGATAATGGTACTTAAAACGATGCGCATGTGAAGGGCAGCAATGAAATGACGAAGCTACCCCTGATTTAAACAATAGCAGTATTTTCTTGTTCTTGGCTGATGCTTCTCTCTCTCAAGCAAGGTCCCTCTCTCCACCTCTTCCTCCCTCCCTCTCTCCTCTCCTTCTCACTTTTAAATTTGGAAATTTGAGAAAAACATTTTTTCTTTTAGCTGTTACACAAATAAAATCCAGTATTGGATGTCAGCGACGCAGTGGAAAACTGTATGTTGGAAATTACCAATAGCTGAATCGAGCACAAATTTTACTCCTAAGTACTAACGGGGAATTGCAGAATCAGAGCAACAAAAATAAATCAAGGAACCGTAGGGCAACAACTTGGAGATTCTTTAACACACAAGGCGAACTAAGCTCTTACAAGGTAAAGATTCTTAATTTGTTTTATTATGACCTTCTTTATTTTGAATCGTATTCGTTTTATAACTATTTCTAGTAATATTTTCTGAGCACTGTTACTGTTAATACATATGGTATCATGTTTTATCTCTATAACTATATATTGATTTAAGATTTTTATAATTATTATTACAACCAGTTTAATATTGATAACATATTTTGTAGGATTTTTGTGATATTTTAGTAATACGAAAGACAACATTAATATATCCTTAAAATTCTGAAATTTTCATTTACATTGAACTAGTGTTGTGTCTCTTGTTTCTATTTACATCCAAAATATATCTTACACATAAAAGATACCTTAATTAACCATGAACTTTCAAGGCATCCTATAGATCATCACTAAATGACAACTCATTTATACTAAACTATTATTTAACTTTTTGTTCCTCACTTAAATAAAAAAAAAATATTTTACATACAGAAGAAACCTTACATATTATATAGATATCGATCCTACACTTAAAATTCACCTCATGGACTTCAACAACCACGGAGCATTTCATCGATCAAATTTCTTTCCAACCAGAAACCATAATATAATATTGAGAAATCATACTAAAAGAAATTGCTCATGAAAAATATATATAAATTACATCTGAGTCAAATTTAAGGTTCCAGTTTGTTTTCCTCTTGATTCTATTATAAATTTTTTGTGTTTTTCTATGAACCAATTAAGGTTCCTATTTATAATTTTAAACCAGTAGTACTTTTTAGTTTAGGAAATTCAAAATAACAAGTTGCACAATTACAATTAAAATTCTAGAACTCCAATCAAACTATTTACACACCAAACGTCCAAATCAATCGTAAGTTCCCATTTAATTGAATTATCAGACAATTTGAATATCAAACTCGATTAAGAAAAATACATTAACCAAAATAGTCAAACATAGGTATCAAAACAGAATGATTTCATTTCGAAATTTGGCATCACATTTTCCATTATATTAAAGTTCCATTCCATGATAAACTTGAATTATTAAAAATATAATATTTTAGAAATAATTAAAAACTAGCATTTTCATATCTTAAACGAATAATTTCAACTAAATTTAGAAGAATGTTAATGTTAAATTTGACATATCGTACACTAATATTATATAAATTAATCGCATCATGTGTACCATCTGAAATGTCATTTTTTAAAGCACAAAAACATAAATACTGACATATAAGTATAGATATTGGCAAAGCATATTAATGTCAACATTTTCTTGTTATGTAAGTTATAATATGTTAGTCCTCTAATGTTAATATACAAATTTATTGTTTCTTAGATCTGATAAATATTTGCAATGAGCAACCATCGAAAGGAAGACAAGTTAAAGGCAAGTACTGCAGAATTTGTCGGACCAATACTGAAACGCCTTGAACTAGCCAAGGAGAAAGTTCCTGAGTACCCAGAGAGAAAGAAATTCTTTGACGAAATTAGCGCAGAGGTTGAAGAGAAAAAAAATATTCTTGATAGTATAGGAAAATGGGACAGGGACCTAATTGGTTACTTTGGAAAGATAGAAAGGAACATTGATTACTGGATTGATCCTAACTATAAAATGACTGAATGCAATAAACCCACTGTAACCAATCTAATGGATATTTTTAATCAGTCATCACAAAATCCGAGAGCGGATTCTCCAAAGGTCAGCACCAAACCTCGTGAAAAGGGACCTGATTTTCCTCCAGAAGCCACAATAACTGAAGAGGGGGAATCGTCAAATGGAAGTCATCAAGAGAACGAACTCTCAATGGTTAAAAAAGCGATAAATTCAGTTGGCACCAAGGGTTTATGTTGCCTGTATAGCCTTGCGAATTTTCCAGAACACACAATACTGAAGAGGAGATTATTGATTTATTGGTGGATTGGTTTGGGGCTTGTATCCTCTTTTGAGAATACAAATAGAACTGCTGAGCAGCTTGGTGAAATATTCTTTTCTAGGCTGGTGAAGAAGGGCGTCATCATACCTGTACATACCAGAGCGCATAATAAAGTAATCGACTGCTGCACCATCGAACCTACAATTCATAAGCAGTTGATCTCTGCCTGTAAGAGGGGACAGAATCTCAATAGTTCTGAGAAAAGGGAAAAAGGCATTTGTGAATTATATGATGGGTTCAATGTGAAAGGACTACTAAATCTAGAAGAGAGTCATCTCAAGTCCACGAATATTAGTGACAAGGATCACGAGTTGTTGATACAACTTGGTAGATGGCGTTACATAGAGACAGAGGTTCACAAGGGGGACAAGAAAAATGGGTCACAAGAAATAAAGTTAGAAGACCACATTGAGGTTGACGAAACCGATTTCTTAAGGAAGTTGGGAGAAAAGGTAACCTACCTTAGCCTGCGAGGCATTTCGAGGATAGAAGAGATTCCTGAATCAATTGGCAAACTACAACACCTGATAATACTAGACCTCAAGGCATGTCATAATTTGGAAAAATTACCACAGAAAACAATGTCCACATTAAAACCAAAATTAACAAGATGGACATCAACCCGAGAAAGATGGTGGTTCGAGAAGCTGATGGTTCTAGATATTTCAGAGTGTTACCTGTTGGATCATATGCCAAAATGGTTATGTGAGCTCTCCAATTTAGAGGTGTTAAAGGGTTTTGTAGTTAGCGGAGTGCGAAATAAAACCCAGTCCTGCCGGGTCAGTGATCTTTCAGAATTGAAAAAGCTTAGGAAACTCAGCATTAGAATTTCCAGCGAGCAGTTGGGTAAGGAAGATTTCGGTGGATTAAAAGATCTGGATAGACTTTTGATATTGACGATTATATGGCGAGATAATAAGAATAATTCGTCATTGAGTCAGAATAATAAGTCCAATGATACAATACCAACCTATTCTTTCCCAAAGAATCTAGAAAAGTTGGATATCAGATGTTATCCAGCTGAAGCATTAAACCTGCTGAGTCCTACAAACTTGAAAAGATTATACATTAGAGGTGGGAAGCTTATCAAAATCCCATATAATGATGATAAATGGAAAGTGGAAATTTTGCGCCTCAGGTTCTTGGAAAATTTGAAAACCGACTGGGTTGAGCTCAAGGGCTCGTTTGAGAATTTAAAATACGTGGAATATGTCACAAAAATCCCGAACCGGACCGGAGAACTTCCCCAAGAATGTCCCGAACTGGAGAACTTCCCCAAGAATGTAGATGGTTGGATAATACAAAAATCTGTGACTATCCACGAGGATGAAAGTGTTTTTTGTTATCAGTATCGCGCGGATACTCCCGTCGATAATAACAATACCCTCCAGGATGCTAGATAACATCCAGTCAGTCATAGGGCATTTTAAAGAGGAGATGATGCATGCAATTTACCATGGCTAGGACATCATTTATCTTCTATCATTTTAGTTTAACATATTTAAATTTCTTATCTGATAATTTTTTATATTTTGGTGTTTGCTTTTGCATAGCATGCATGGACTTTTTTTTAATTTCATAGGTTATGTATGCATGTTTTTGCTTGATTAATTATTTAATTATAAAGAGATGTACTTTTATTTCAATAATTGCACATTTAAATTTTTTTTGTATTGCTTTTTTTTTTGCTCCATCGATTTCAACATTCACATTTGATTTCTTAATTTTGTTTATACTATCCCCGTACCATTCACCTGTTAATACGAATTTATTAATTAGATGAGAATGGTAAACTTTAACAACTCGTAAAAATTAAAATTTAGGTCTTTAATAGTACTTGTAAAAATTTATATTAGGTCGTAGTTCACTTGAGCTTTCTTCCCATTAGAAGGAAATAATTAACATTCAACAAAATTATAAAGGATAATAAACCAGAAAAGAAACGTCTGAGATCTTTGGAAAAATAGTTAACATTTTTTCTTTTTTTTATATAAAAGTGCGAACACCCCACCGATTTCCATTACATGAAAACCATTTTTTCTGAAGACAAGTACCAAACCACTGGTACCATACTCCAATCAAACAATAACCTATATATACTATTACATAATCAGTGCTAAACCATGACTGCAACCTACACATTAACTACACCAGATAAAGCAATGCATATAGAGCTAATACAAATTAGCCTGCACAAAACTAAAATATAAAAACAATAAACAGTTTAACCGTGTCATACTTAAAATCACAGAAAATGCACAAAAACCCAAAAATCTTCTTCACTTAGCAGCTCGCTCCTCAAACCTTTCACTCATCCTCTTGGCCTAGTCCACCTAAAAGAGGCATGCCCCCTGCCACCTTATCTCCCTCCTCTGGCTCCTCCTGTGTCAGTAATCCATCAAAATGAACTGGAAGATTTGAGACATCACTAGGTATAATTAATAATAATTTCAATTTAGATCTATCACCCATAGAAGTAACCCAAAAAATTTGTTCAAGACAAAATTTGTGCAACAATACTCCTTGGATTAGATAAAACCTCTTGAAAACAAAGCTTATTTCTAGCAAACCACACAATCCATTAGAGGTATAGAGCCATCAAGGAACCATAACTCATCTACTGCTGTGTAATTAAACTCAAAATTATTAAAATTGGCTATCCATGACCATATACAACAAATAAAAGGACAAGTCACAATTAAATGGTTTGTTGATTCTGGCTTACCACAAAATAAACAATTGACATCCCCTTGACAACCCTGCTTACTCAAATTAACCCTTGTCAGAACCCTATTTTTTTAACTAACCACATAAAGATTCTAAGTTTAAAAACAATAATTCTACATTTCTAGATAGTACAATACTCCTCATTTTTAATACCCCAAAAGCAAGCCACCTATAGAGAGGATTAATTAACCCCGGGACCGGGAACAATAGGTGGCTATTCCTATGCTAGGATAATAGGATTCATTCATTCATTCATTCATTCATTCAATTAATTGCTTCTATACTGAACAACTAACTATACTGTTCAACGACTGATGCGTTTGAGTCAAGTGAACTACTACTTCACTACTAGCAATACCTCGGATTTTGTACAATTACTACCACATGACATGCTTCTATAAATTACTACCACATGGCATGAGTAGAACTAGAGGGTGTTCTTAAGCTTTCCAAGTTCTTTGTGAGCTTAACTTGAAAATACATAAAAAAAACTCCAACTACTTCTATTTGGTTCTCTCGAAGGGTGAAAATCATATCAGTATTGTGATTTTACTATTTACTCTATTTCGTGTGATTATTGTGTCAGACAGAAAAATGGTGAAACCACAGGGATGATGTGAATTGATAACCCCGCCTGTTTATTTCATTCCTGTGGGCTAACTGTAACGTTAAAATCGCCTGACAATATCCAAGGTCGTCTATCCATGGGTTTGATTTCTGAAAGTTCTTGGAAGAACTGAGACCTGCTTGTCTTGACCGCAGGGCCGTATACCCCTGTGTACCAGAAATGCTCTGTTGAAAAATTGAACTGCAAAAGAAGCTGTATAGTGTAATTTTTTAGAGGCGATTTTAAATGAGAACATGGTGCCAGTACATGAAGCCAAAAATAAATTAATATATATATATATAATGTTTAGTGACAAAGTTTAGTAACCTCCAGCGAAATTTATCCTTAAAAAAACTATAAATTTAAACACTACAACTCTACAACACTACATTTACCAATATAAACAACAATTACAATAACATGACATATTATTAGTTACAAGAATAATATTCTAACTAAAAAAAATGAAAACACAACAAAAAACCCTAGAACTGAGAAACAAAAATATGGTAAGGACAAAAAATCCAAAATTACAAATGAAAAATTTAAATGGAAACTTCGACTCAAGTTTTGAGGCTCTGCTCTTATTTTTTTTGCAATTCTCAAATTCCGAAAAGTGGTCATATGCTGAAATCGGACACTTCGACTCAAGCTTTGAAGTTTCTTCGTCGGAGATCGCCTTTTCGGTAAAGATATCACCTCTCTTACCTTATCTCTCGCGCCTAGCCTCTATATATACTTGATTCAGAGAAATACATGTATAGCCTATTGGTGAGAGATGTTTTAGAAATGACTTAGAAAAAATTGAGAGAGATGCATTACAACAAGAAGGCACAGATCGATGACTTGGAAAAATTTGTATTTGGTTAATTACTGACGGATTATACAATAAAACTGTGTAGAATTGTTGAACATCTCATATACACTTGTCTGAAAATGTGCTCCAGAACTTCAGAAAATGCCCTCCAACATTCATAAACGATTTTTTTATTATAAACCGTGTATGAATGTTCGAGTGTGTTTATACACAGTTGTAAAGAGTAAAACCATGTATAATGTGCATAAATTTTTAGAATAGTGTTTTCTTGCTTTGAACAGGAATTTAATGGGAATTTTGAGCAAATGTGTATAATATGTCGTATATGCTTTGAGTTTCTGTATTAGTGCACCTTACTTGTTTGGCCACCTTGGCTATCAATCATTGTGACTTATTAATTGCATATATATATTAGTAAAATTCTCCACCTACTACTATTAACAATAAAAGGGACGTTAAATACTTGTTGGTTGATTACATATAAATATTAGTACGTTCTCCATCTACTACCATTTTAAAATGAACGTTAAATTTTTATTTTTATTGATTATGTATATATATTAGCAAGTTTTGTCCACCTCCAACTATTTCCATAAAGGATTTGAAATATTCCTTTATTGATTACCTAAGAATATTAGTAAGTTCTCCACCTACTACAATTTCAAAAAGGGACGTATAAATATTAATAAATTCTCCACCTACTACAATTTTGAAAAGCAATGTTAAATTTTATTTATTGATTACATATAAATATTAGTAAATTTTCCACCTACTACTATTTTCAAAAGGGTCATTAGTTTTTTCTTAATTTATTATTAGGTATAAATATTAGAACCAAAGAGAGAAGTGCCTTTGTATATTGAATTTCTGATTGACACAGGGTCTTGAATGCCTGTTCAATACTTTATTTTATAGGGGCCTCCGCAATTTTTCCACATTTGCGGGCCGTGGATTCTTTTACTATGAAAAAACAAGTCATATATATAAGTGCCATTCTGGAAATATAAAATTGCTGTACAAATCACGGAAGTTGTTTTACTATGAACAAACAAGTCATAATGGGAACAGCAGTCCGTATTGTGCCCACATGCGAACGTGACATTTATCGATGAACTACAAGTTATCAATATTTAAATTATTAATTACTTCTTTTTATCTTGTTGTTCAATGCATCGAGTAGGAATCTAAATAAACCAAACACGTCGTTATTGTCTAGTTTGTCTTCAAGCATGTGCATCAATTAATAAACTAAACAAGTTCTTTTCAAGACATAATAAATAAAGTGACTTGTGTCGTTGTATATTTTCTTTGTTGATAACGTCTAAATAATAGTAAACTCTTCACATATTACTATTTTCAAAACGGATGTTAATTTTTTCAGAAACGGATGTTAATAATAGTAAACTCTTCACATAGTAAATTCTCCACCAACCATAATTTCAGAAAAGGATGTTAATTTTTTCTTCATTGATTAAGTATAAATATTAGTAAGTTGTCTGCGTGCACCTACTTTTATCTTCAAAAGGACATTAATTAAAAATTTTCTTTCTTGATTACGTATAGATATTTGTAATTTCTCCAACTACTACTAATATTTTCGAAAGGAACTTTTAGTTTTTCTTTGTTGATTACATATAAATATTAGTAAACTCTAAACCTACTACTATTTTCGAAAGGGATGTTAAATTTTTTATTTATTATTACGTGTGAATATTAGGACCCGGATAGACAAGAGGCATTGTATATTGAATTGCTGATTAACACACGGTACTCTTGATTGTCTTATCCAATGTTTTATTTATTAGGAGCCTCTACAATTTTTCCACTTATATATGGTGGCTCCTATAAACCAGCCCTTATGGAAATATAAAATTTCTGTACAGATCCAAGGACTAGTTCTACTATGATCAACATAAACTAATCATACAGTACTGGTGGTTCATGAGAGCTTTTAATTAACAAAGTTTAACAAATTGATCACGACATTTGGATTGATAACATTTTATAACAATATCTTGAACAAACAACAGTAAGATCGTTAATCAGTTTATCCGGTGTAATTACTATGCCATATATGCAAAAGTGAAAACCATAACTTTATCATCAAATTTTGAACCATCCATCTAATTTGAATTTAGCTCAAAACAAAAAAGGTTTCTTAAATATCACAGCGGATTTGATATGATGTGATTAACTTCAATCAAACAGATAAATTAACATGTTATTAAATTATTATATTATTTACAATAATGGCATCAGAGTTTGGCTTGTCTCATAGCCTTTTTATAATAAATGAGGGCATGATAAATTTTTCAAGTTGGCCTTTAAAAAATTGTTATAAAATAATAATAAAGCCAAATAATATGAACAATTAAATAAACAACTTGTCATAAAAACAACAATATGTTTGAAAAATGCGAGCTGTATTTATCAATAATTGAGAGAATTTGTTCTAACTAGTCGTAAGCTCTAATTATTGAAGGTGGAAATGTAGGTAATATGTCACTGTCATCTTCACAACTGTGATAATGTATAATATGAAAGGACCTAATAACTGCCCTCAAACAAATCGCCGTCCGCGTCCCTCGAGTGCTTCGGGACATACTATCGGGCTTCTAGTATGTCGGCGCCCATCCAGCGCCCACTGCCCACTCTTTAACTCTCTCAAGATAACTATTTAATGTTCATCATTCAAGCCTTTGAACCTCTAAGTGTAAGTTATATTTTTCTTACTTTTTACGCCCCAAATGAATCCCCGAGTGATGAAGCCAAAACATACAGCAAAAATCACTATCTTTTCTTCCGAAAAAATGGCCAAAAGGGAATGCAAAGTAGCCATTTTTCCGATTTATTTACCGCAAATGTGTTTTTAGGTCTTTTTCGCAGGTTTTTGAGAAAGTTGTGTATTTAGGGCAAAAACAGAGCAAAAGTGTCATATTTAGGTGATTTCTGAATAAGGCGTCAGAATGGGTCACTATTGATTAATGCGGAGCGCATCAATGTTTTTCTTTTAATTTCTCCTTGATTATAAATTGATCATTTCCAATCAATAGGAATTCTAATAATAAAAATTTTGATTTTATCCTCCATCTTTTTATTCTATTTTTTCTTTTTCTGATTTTTCCATTTTTTTGGCTTTTCTTGATTTTCTGATTTTTTTTTTGTATTTTTGTATTTTTCTGAAAATTAAATTTTTTCAAAAGATAAATATTTTTGTGTCACAAGTACCATGATTACACACAATTCCAAGTATTCATTCATACGAGAAAATATTGCATAGATTTGTTTGGGGTCTATCTATAATAAAATAGTTATTCTAAAACTTAGAAGACTTTGCAAAAATAAATCACTTAAAAATAATTTTCTAAGGTAGCAATTTTTTGTCAACATTCATGGTTAGTAATTAGTCATTCACTTTGAGGTCACTAGTTATTTTAAAAAATCAGAATTTTTGGTACCATACTCAATTGTCTAAACCCTAGCCTAAATCAATTCAAGCATGCAATTCCTTTTGAATTACCTACTCCTAATAACATAAAAATGCAAGCTAGGTAAAATTATCAATTAATCATTCTAGAATTTTGGTGAAGCCTCAAATCCTAGTCATAGATTGAGTAAAACTACTAGCAACTAAAAGAAAATAAAAATGTAAAATATTTAAAGATACATGGTCAATTACCCCTACCCCCTACGTAAAATTCGGCATTGTCCTCAATGCTCGAAAAATAAACAAAGAACTATAAGTAAAGACCGGAAAAGAGATTCAACTTACTACACCTCAATCCTGAGGTGGTGCAGGTGGTGGTGGCTAACGGATCTCATCATCAAAGGATGGGTTGAAGAGTCCGTAGGGTGGTGGCTGGTATGGCAGGCCGGTGCCAAGAGTATGTTGATAGTACTGTTGTTCCATGTAGTGGGTCTGCTGCACCTCCTGCCTGTTGCTGTCTACATGCTCACGTAGACCATACATAACCTCGTCGGACCTCGCCGACAGTGTAGCGCACTGTGTTGCAGCGTTGGTCCAACTAGTTGTACGTAACCTTGGACTCAATGGAGATGTCCTCAAGGTTCTTGTTCATCCACTCTACGGCTTCGAGAAAGTCACCGTACCCACCGTGAGAGGCATTAGATGGTCCCGCCTCTTGTTGTGTTGCCGCTGCAGCTTGTTCGACTCGGGCCCTTTCTTCTTCTTCTGCCTCGGCCACCAAGGCTTCCAAATCCAACTCATCTTTGCCTTGTGCTGCTCTAGCTCGGGCAAGGGATATTGCTTCCTTCCAAAATATTTTTCTGTCGGTATACCCTCGTGGATAGTCACTTTTTACCCTCGCAGATATTGTCTCACTCTTTCAAAATATAAGCTAAAATGAAAAGGCATGACTTAATTAAGTCCTTTCTTCCACTCAAAGAAAAAGTTCATATAACTTAATGTGAAATGGAAAAGTAAAAATGCTCTCATCTTTTCAGACATAATGAATGAACAAACTTAATAGATGTGGGAATAATTAATTTTCACCTTTTCTAGAATATGAAGCTGCGTCTTACCATTATCTTGTTCTATAACAAACTTGGTGAATGGAGTCATTGACTTTCTCAGATCTATTATAAAAAGAAAAACTTTCTCAAATGTGAAGCCCATTAAATCAATTGTAGTCTCGATTAAAAGAAACAAGAAAACTATAAATGCATTTGTCGTCATACTAAATGATTCAGTTGAAATGTTCTTTTCCGTCTATAATGGCGTGTTTATATTCTTTTCTAATTATTATACCATACTTGCAAAAGCGAAAACCACAAATTTATCATCGAATTTGAATCATCCATTTAATTTTAATTTAGCTCAAAAACATAAAAGTTGCTTAAATATCGCAGTGGATTTAATGTGATTAATTTAACAAGTATATTGACATGTTATTAAATTATTATATTATTTACGATAATGACATGAGAGTTAGACACCTCTCCTAACCATTTTATAATAAATTAGGATATATATCATAAGATCTTCTGGTTGGCCTTTTCAATAACTTATTATAAAATAATAATAATAAAATCCAAACAAAATAGAGAGCTTGCCTCCTAGAGAATTCAAAAGACATATATATACTCCCGCCAAGTTGTACAAATACAATAGAAGAAATAATTGTAATTTAAAAAAAAAAAATTTAGCCAACGAAATAATAGTCGCCACTAGTTCACCATATATGTTTTGATGTTGATCATGTGCGGCCTGTGAAATACTTTTAATGCGATATAAGTTAAATAAAAATTAAAGACAGTAAATAATCGAAACAAAAAAAATACGAAATACGAAATATGTTATAATGTATGTTATATATACCGAGCTAATTAATTAAATAATAACAACAATATGTTTGAAAAATGCCAGCTGTTATCTATAAGTGAGAGAATTTGCTCTAACTGGTTCTATGCTTAGGTATTACACGTCTATTGTCATTGTCATCTTCACAATTAAGATAATGTATAATATCAAATGCCAGCTCAATGTCTAAATAAAAAAATATATGTGGTTGGATCCACGCAATTAGGATGACCTCAGGACAAAAGGAAACAAAACATTAAAAATAAAAACGTACTACAACTGCCAACTAATTAATTAATAATGAATGGAAATTAATCTCGAAAATGATTTCAGCACCAAGCGGGCATTCCAAAAATTCATTAAATTTATTATTGGAGTTAGACTAAGCATATATGATCAGTTTGGCTATATAATGATATCTTCTTTCCCTAGGATCGTCATCTCCACTATATACACACTAGCTAATAATATCCTCTTAAACCGGTTCACATTTAAAAAGACAGAGCGAGAGAGAGAACAATGGCTGAGTTGGTTGTTGAGATTGTACTGAAGAAGCTTGGTGATGTCATAGTGAAGGAAGCACAGTTGCTGGGTGGGGTTGGGACGAAAGTGGAACGGGTGCAGCGTGAGCTCACCCGAATCAAGTGCTGCCTGCAAGATGCAGACTCAAAATGCCAAGATGCGATGGTGCAGAACTGGCTGAAGGAGCTCCGCGATGTGGCCTATTGCATCGAGGATGCAACCGACACCTTCTTTCTCCAAGTTGAAGATCTTCGCAGAAAATATCCTAGGTTTTTGCAAAAATTCATGAAGCTCATCAACAAGCCCCTGGAGATGCCGATCCTTTATGAGCTTGGCAGTGAGCTTGGTGACATTCAAAATCTACTAAAAAATATCTCCAAGAGCAGGGCCGACCTGGGAATGATAGGCCTGCCAATTGATGAGGTGGTTGTTGAGATTGTACAGAAGAAGCTTGCTGATGTCATATTGAAGGAAGCACAGTTGCTGGGTGGGGTTGGGACGAAAGTGGAACTGGTGCAGCGTCATCTCACCCATATCAAGTGCTGGCTGCAAGATGCAGACTCAGAATACCAAGGAGATGCGATGGTGCAGAACTGGCTGATGGAGCTCCGCGATGTGGCCTATCGCATCGAGGACGCAACCGACTCCTTCTTTCTCCAAGTTGAAGATCTTCGCAAAAAATATCCTAGGTTTTTGCAAAAACTCCTGAAGCTGATCAACAAGCCCCTGGAGATGCCCATACTTTATAAGCTTGGCACTGAGCTTGATAACATTCAACTTATGTTCCATGAGATCAATTGGGACAGTGAGCTTGTTAACATTCAACATAGGCTCCACTATGCAGAGGCAGTCAAAATGCCACTTCGGAGAGCTACTGATGATGAAGTCGACGAAAGTGAAGTTGTAGGCCTGCAGATTGACAAGAACAACATTCTGGAGTTGTTGCGTCCTGAACAAACACCAAGGCTGGCTGTCATAACCATCGTGGGTATGGGAGGTCTAGGAAAGACTACCCTTGCTCATATGGTGTACACAAGGCAAGTGGAGGCTTTTCTTTTTCAACTATGTATCAATAATATAAATAATTACAGCAATAATAAGATTTAGTCTAAGTTTCTAATTATAGCAACAATCAACTAGTACTACTGCTACAAATTACGATTTTGAAGATTTAATAATAATCCTAATAACTAAATTGTTGAAAATATAATGCTGATATCGTAGTAATACATGGCTGTAACAATCACTATTGTTCAAAAACCTTGCTAGAAATCAATCTAATAATATATATTCTTTGCTTGTCTAACCAGTGCCAAGGCAGATTTTGACTATCATATAAAGTTGCCGATATCTCAGCAATTCAATATGCGTCATCTCTTGATAAAGATGGTGAGCAAGTACAACAAAGAAGCACCTAAAGATCGGGACGTGGGCTATTATGTTGGTGAGCTCAAAAGTTTTTTAAGAAGCAAAAGATATCTGATTATTCTAGATGATGTGTGGGAGGACGATGTATGGAATGTACTCAAAGATGTATTGTTTAATGTTAATAAGAATGGGAGTCGAGTTTTGATCACTAGCCGATCTATCGAAGTTGAAAAATCAGCTGAATACCAAACCATACAATATGAACTCAACTTCTTAGATGAAAGGAAAAGCCTAGATCTCCTACTCAAAAAGGCTCTCCCTTATCAAGAACCTGATGTAGAATACCCTATCAATCTCCTTGAGCTTGCAGACAAATTATCAAAAAAATGTAAGGGGTTACCTTTGGCTTTGGTAGCATTAGGTGGTATCCTTGCAACCAAAGAATTGTCCTACTCTGCGTGGGAAAGAATTTTGAAAACAATGCAATGGCAGTATGATGGTATGGACTGCTTGCAAATCTTAGCAATGAGCTACGAAGTTATGCCTTATTATCTCAAGGCATGCTTCCAATATCTTGGTTCTTTTCCTAAAGACTATGTGATTTCTGCAAAAAGTCTGATCAAAATATGGATAGCAGAAGGGTTCATACCGATAATGGCGGAGGACTGCCTTCAGCAACTTTCTAAGAGGTTATATCTTTTTCCTTATTTTTCGTGAGGCAATTAACTATATTATATTATTGCAAAAAAAAATTCCATAAATTAACTACTTCATAAATACACTTATCACATGTATCGTACACCTCTTTCTAGTTTTATGATTTCTTTCAAATAAATAGCTTCTTCCTAGAAACCTCTGACATGTGCATGTTCTCAATTTGTTTTTAAAATAAATAGTGGAGATTGACTGATCAAAATTATAATTGTTGTGTGAGGGATTAGGATTTTAAAAAAAAGTTGGAAGTTCTTAATATTATCACAAATTTTGCACCAACATATATGTACATTTAAAATATTTCTCTTCAAATCTAGAGGAAAATTTAAAAAAAAATTCTTATTTCTATAATTATGTACAAATTTCATTAATTGCATATTGTAATTTCATTGCATCTTACTAATTGCATTCAAGGAACTAATGAGCTTAGTTAGGATATATAAACCTTTATTATTACGACTGCAGTAGTTTTAGTATTTCTGAGTTGTTTATAAACCACAATTAATGCAGGAGTATGGTTCAAGTCTTAAGCCGACATGCAAATGGCTTGATCAAGCACTTCCAGGTGCATAATATTCTCCGTGAGTTGGCAATGCATAAAGCTGGGCTTGAAAACTTTGTCACCATTTTCTCACAAGAATCATATTACCAAATTCCCAACGCAATAATCCGACGTGCTTCGCTTCAAGCCCAAGAGAAGAATTCGCAATTCATGAAATATCTAGGTCAACGTACCCGTTCTTTACTATTGTTTGTGTCTGAATATTCTAGAACGAGCTTACATTGCTCTAATTTTAGGCTACTTAAAGTTCTAAAAATTGAGGGTATCCGGGATGGATATGATTTGAAATCATTAGGTGACTTAATTTTCCTGAAATACTTGGGGTTTACAAAGTGCAATATTGACCTCTCCTCATGTTCGTTTCATCGAATGAAAAGTCTCCAAACTCTGGATGTGCGGCAGACTTTTGGTACGCCGCCATGTGATGACTTTTGGATGATTAGTACATTGATGCATGTCCGGGATGCTGAATACGGGACTTTTTTTGATAGACCAATATCAATAGCTAACCTAACCAATGTACAGACCCTGAAGTGGGTAACACTTCAAAGAGGCTGTGATGTAAAGTTGCCCAACCTCCGGAAATTAGGTATTAGAAACAAAACTAACGAATGGGATTCAACAACCAATCTACTTCAAACTTTGCCTTCTCTGGTCTCCCTAGGGATCAGTGCATTTGGTTATGCTCTTCCGATGGAGATTATTTACCCAAAAGCACTCCCTAATTATCATAATTTGCAATCCTTATACTTAGATGGGGAATGGCCTAATAATGTCAATGTAGAGGTTAGTTTGCTTCCACCAAACCTTGTTAAACTCACACTTGAATGGTCCCTCCTTAATCATAATCCAATGCCAGAGCTTGGAAAGTTGAAAAGCCTAAAAACACTTCGCTTGAGAGATGTCTTTCCTCTCGATTGGGAGGGTCCAATTATCTGTCCAGAAGGATTCCCTGTCCTACAATGCTTGACAGTGAGTGATAACTACATAAAGGAATTGAGGGTGGCACAGGGGGTCATGCCAAAACTTACATACCTCCAAGTAGAAAAAATCACCATGGTGCACCTGCCTCCTGAGCTACACCACGTGAGAGTTGAAACATGATTTTAATGTTATTGCTTTGTTTTCACTTTTTTTACTATCCATCAGTGACCACTTACCTCTTACTTTTCACTTTTTTTTTCCTTTTTTTTTTTGGGGAGAAACATCCATTATTTGTAATATGGTGCAGGGTGCATGTCTTATGAATTCTTTGTGTGTACTTGTAAACATGCATGTAAAGTATGCCACAAATATGTACAGGTTCCATTAAATTTCCTTTTTGTTTTCTGTACTATTATTCTTTTCACAGACGAACTATAAATATGAAAATGTGATTGCTTTCCTACTTGCTGGGTTGATCTTCATCCTATATATAATTCTTGTAATCTGTATAGCTTGTCCATGCTTTGGTTATCAGGGTACGTAAAATAATATATGCATCTAGATTGTAAAATGAGTACTAGTGCTAAGATATTATATTAGTGCCAAAACAAAATGCATCCTTCTTTTTTTTTTTTTAAATATCTTAATTTCTCATTTGTGTGTTATACTTGAATATAATATTTTTTTCAAGTCTCGTAAAAGATTTGGAATGAAGTCATCATGTGCATTAGCTTTTCTTTATTATTATCACAGTGTAAATGGAGGAATAAGTAATCACAAAATTAAATATAATGTGTTGTTCTCTTACAATATATTTCAGCCGCACAACTTTAATTATGACCTATTTTTAAAATAGGTTTGTTATATATTGTAGTAATGATGATGACTAATGAATTGTTTTCAATTAAATATATAACTTGACTCTTGTACTTTTGCTTGAATTTGATGAAAAACAATGTTTTTAGATGTGAGATGATGGTGCTGGTACAAACGAACCTTGTTTTTCATTTGTTTCTCACAAATTTTAAATGCGTATCTAATTTAAAAGGAAAATAAAATTAACAAAACCAGTCAATGAAAAGTCACTAGCTTGTGCAACAAAATAAAAGGTAAAAGATGAAGGAGACGAACAACGGAAAAAAACCCTAAGGCAGCCTGATGAGCATCAGACATATCGGTACTAAAATAGAATGGCATCATTCAACAAAGAAAGAATCAACACATATCCGTCACCCGCTATTTATATATATATACTTCTTCTATTAACAACCCTCTTTTGTAGTATTAATTTGCTTCCCTCTGCCAAATTGAAACCCCAAAACTAATTTCACCGAATTAATTGCCTCTAAGTACACCAAAAAGATACAAATGGAGCACCAAAATAGAAGTAACACAAAAAATGAGCACTCTCTCTCTCTACTAGTGCGGGGCTGGAGCAAGCCTGTTGCGGATCTGGATCTGGTGCCCACATCCCCATTCTCTGATGGGTCACGTACCGACGACCTCTCTGAGAACTATTGGATCTAGATTCGCTATACCTGTTGCCAAATGCACGACTTTAAGAAAACGACATGTGAGCAGTTCAGACTTTTGCATATTTAACCTTTTGCAGTTATTTGCAAATTAATTCAATTTTAAGACATTATTAATTTAGTGTAATTTCCAAAATTAAAATACATTACTATTGTCTAAGTGGCAAACTATACACAAGAATAAAATAAGACATTATCAATTTGGAAACTATAATGTACCGAATCTACCGACGGCTGCGCTGAGAACTATTGGATCTGGATTCGCTATACCCGTTGCCAACTGCAGATCTCCACTCATTTCCCTCTGCCTTGATTTCAGCTGCACTACTCTCTGATTAAGAAAAATGGCATGTGAGTTGGGTTAGTGAAACATTATGAATTTAGTGTAATTTCCAAATTAAAATACGTAACTATTGTCTAATGAACAATTTCACAGCTTGTTTTTTTAAGATCATCTCACATAATATTAATACTTTACAAATGTGATCAAATCTGGCTTTATGTTTCTTCTCATCATCTCTTCAGGAAACTTTCATCTCCCTTTGTTTGCAATGCCCAATCAATCAATGCAATCAAAGTAACCCCTATTAGGAACCAACCCTCTAAGGAGCGTTTCAGAAAACAGGTGAGGTGTGTGTATTAAGCTCCCAAATTTACAAAATCCCTTGATCAAAAGGGTACAAGTAAACACATCGGGCTGGATTCCTTGCTCCACCATTGTTTGTTTGAACTCTAACCCATTACCCAAATAGCCAAGTCTATAATAACCGCCAATCAAGGTATTGAAACTAACGACAATGGGTCTCAACCTCCACTTTGTAATTTCATCGAACACATGACGGACATGCTTAATGTTTCCATTATTACAGTAATGGTGTATGAGAACATTGAACGATCTTATATGGGGAGGAAATCCTGCTTTAAGAAGTTGTACGTAGAAAAACCAAGCTCTTTCGGGTGGCTGAGAACGGACTAAATCGGCGAAGATTAGATAGAGCTTCAAAGTATCATTATAACACTAATTTCATGAAACACTAAGTTAGATAAATTTTCTTGTAACTTTTCTTGAATATTAATGCTTTATACTTCTCTCTGCCACGCTTTATGAAATTAATTGGAGTGATTTCATTAAATTGGGGTTATGGAATTAATTTATTAAATTAACAACCTTCGTGGTATTAATTCTTGTACATGTATCAAATCATTTTAATTTTTTTCATGTAATTGGAGGATCATATAATTAATTTTACAATCCAACTTTTGAGCTTGTTTAGTGTGTAATTTATGAAACTAATGGATGATTAATTTCATAAATTAAATTTGGGTTTAAAAATTTGAGGTGTAAGGGTCTAATGAAATTTGAATTGTGATCCTTTATTTCATAATTCAAAAATTCAAACATTGTGGGGCGATTTGCTGCCTGAACCAAACTACCCCACTGAGAGGCAGTCATCTATAAAACCCCCATAAAACTGCTTTTTCTCTTTCCTGCACACTCACAACTCATTACAGCTGAGGAGAAAGAGAAAGTGGAAGAAGAGGTGATGATTTTTTGGCGGTGCAATTTTACATGTAAGTCCTCGATTAGCTTTTTATTTATATATTTTTGGTTTAGTATTGTTTATAGTCCAAAATTTATCAAAAAAAAATTATGTGCAGCTTGTGAAAGGTATGGGAGGACTCGCAAATATCATTGTAGTAATGGCGAAAAAGTTTTGGAAAAAGATATGTGGTAGCATGCTACGCGACAATGCACCAGTGCAGGATTCTGACTGCAAGGGGCGCCTCAATGTCATGTTGAGAGACGCCAATGAACTGTCAACTACACTTCTTATGCGCCCCTCTTGGATGTCCTCATTGGCGTCTAATCTATTTTAGCACAACTTTCTAATCGACTTTAAGACAGAATTGTAGGTTTTTTATTGTAGTGATGATGATCATGACTAATGAATAATTTTATGGAGATCACTTGACTCCTCTATTTTTGCTTGACTTCTAAGCGTTGTGGTTCAGATTTTGAAATCTTCAGTGTTTTCTCACGAAAATGGCTTTTCTCATTATCTCGGGATCTCTAAAGTTCTCTGGGTTTCTCATTCTCTTTGGGCTAAGTTTCATTTCTTTAGGCCTTTTCCCTTTTATTCTTCTATGTTGAGCTTTCTTCTACTGAACCTTTGACGGGCCGAAATGTTATACAACGATGGGCCTTTCAGTTTTAAACATTTTGTTGTGACATAATGGGCCTTTCAGTTTTAGGTCAAAAGAATGAGTTGTACATAATGAATTGAATATTTAAAATACTATGTCAAAATGATAATTATGGTAATATTAGTTAAAAAATATTTATATAAATTTTATTAAATTTTGGGTTTTACTATTTTGTTCCAAAACAGACTATACCTCAATTGAGCTTAAATTCGCGCTAGCAATATTCATCAAATTTATTATTCATATCTATTAAAAACTCATGTTGCGAATTATTACTAACAGTTTGATAAACTAGTTGGAGAGATTAGCAAAACCGCCTATTTATTTTGTAATTCTCTATATATGTGTAATGTTTGATACGTTGGTAATATGTCTGTTATTATAAAAAAAGTTCAGTAAATAAATCATAGATTGCTATTTGCTAGTAATAAAATTGGGCTGTTATTAGGGGTGTAAACGGATATGGATATCCGGATGGATATCCGCTCCGAATCCGCTTATTATCCGTATCCGGATTTAAACGGATACGGATATCACGGATACGGATACGGATAATTTTTGCATAGGGAAATGATGCGGATACAGATATGGATAATTTTTTGAAAGTATAAATGGAGCGGATATCCGCACTATCCGGATCCGAAATTTCAACTTCTCCGCTTCGCTGTAACTTGACTTTCAGCAGTTAATATTCCCTAAGTCCTCTCCATTCCTATATCTTCTCCATTTCTTTACCTTTTTTTTAATTACTTTTGTTTTTCTTAATTGTTTTTAATTTTTTTAATTTAGTATTTGTACTTAAAGTTCATATGACTCAATTATCCGACAATTATCCATGGATTATCCGCTCCGTATTCGTATCCGTGGATTATCCGCTCCGTATCCGTATCCGTTTAAGACGGATTTGGTTTTGAATTTTGATATCCGTTTACTATCCGTATCCGTATACGCTCATTGAAAAACATATACGGATTTGGTATCGGCATTATCCGCTCCGAATCCGCTCCGTTTACACCCCTAGCTGTTATAAAAAAATTAATAATAAATAATGGATTTGAATAGTTGATATTAATCTCTTTAATGAGCAAATTATTTATAATCATTTACATTCCATTTTTTTATTTTTGAGATTTTTTACGAGAAGATTTGAAAATGAATTATTTTTCTAGATTCATATTATAACAAATCTGTTGGACCCAAAAGAAATATACCTCAGAGGGGTGAACTGGTCTATAACCTCAAGTGACTTTTTTTTTAAAATTTCTGAGCATCAATATTGACAAAATGCCGACAACGAAATTTAAGTTTACCCTAAATTAATTTATAGTATTATACCAATGAAATTCTAGTTTATTCTAAACAAATTAATCTGTCTACTTTTATGAAAATTAATTAGGTAAAGGTGTGATAACCGATCAAACAAAAGAATGACCTATGATAATGATTGTATACTACTTGAGGTTTTAATAACTTTCTGAATAAATTCACACCGCAACGAAATAATGAGATGTGAACTTTATATGAATTCCCAAATTAAACAAAAATACATTGTGACAAAAAAGAATATCAACTAGGTGCAGTACTGAGTTCCAATTCCTAATATCCAACTGATTGCAAAATGGATCAAAAGCAATAGAAAATTACCATGCCAGAAATGTAAATGAAAAGGAAAAAGAAAAAAAAAATGAACGTTACCTTATTTCAGGAGTAGATAAATCAGTTGAAGAAATAAGCTCGCTTCCCCAATTTGAGAAGTTTTTGAATTAGTACTTGATATATAAAAGAAGAGGTTAGAGTTTGTGGAACTGAATTCCAGACTTGCACCCTTGGTCGCCAAGTATCTAAAATTGGATTTCCTAAGACGAAATACTTGACAGAAATAGGTGTCACCACTTAATATAGAAGAGGTGACAGATTCGAAAAAATTAATTACTCTTAACTTTACACTCAAATTATGACAAATATAGTCAATGATTTTATTGCGATTTTGTATTTTGAAATTTATTTATCAAAATGACGCTATTATTTTAATTTATTATTTTTCAAATCTTAACGAATAAAAAGAAATGGGATGCTAAAGGGTGAAATCTGCTACATATTTTGTTGTATGAAAAGACAGGTGTAAGAGATTTTTTTTAGGACTCTTACAAAGACCTCACAAGACTTCTATCGGACAAAAAATGGATCTGCTGACGAATTTCTGACAAAGACAGCCTACTCACAAGATATCAATGGTCCAGAAGTTTGCAACTTCATCACTTATTCATCACTTGGAACTCCTAATCTCTCAGATGCTCTCATGCCTTCTTCGATGTAATCGCTCCACTTATTCGTGGAAATAGAGTTTTGGCAACACTCTGTTGAATTAGAAACAGGGCCTTGGCATCCTTCATTTGTTGTTGTTTTTCCTTCTGCGTCAACACTTTCATCAACCTTGGTCGTCAACATAGGACAAAGTATTTGTTTACAGTCCTCCAGAATCATTTGCTCTCAAAATTTGACAATTAGAAGATGAAATTTGTTCTTACACATACTTCATATATTTATTTTTTAATAAATGATAAAATGGATACTTTAAAAAATTAAAATGTAATTTAATAGAAAAGTCAATAAATTGCATAAATTAGTGAGTTTTAAAATTTAGAAGGTAAATATGATATTATGAATTTTAAAGGGGAAATACATAAATTTGAGGTTTTTGAGGAGTATATGTAAAATTGCCTCAAATAATTTACCTTACATGAACTTTGATAAAGAGCTAGAGAGCTTCAAGGAAGGATTGGACTCCATCTTACTTTTTGTTCTGAACTGCGAAAATGAGTTGTTTGGAAGATAAGAGCTTAATTAATCAGAAGTATTGTAAAGGGAGGCCAGAGATTAAGCTCTCAGGAAATTCGTTCTTTATTCTTACTAATCATTTTGTAAAAGAGGAGGTTTCAAATGCTTCCATTTTTTTTTGCCTCTATCAAACCTCGATTTTTAAAAACTTTAATAACTCAAATTGTAAAACTTAAAAGTCAAAATAAAACTGTTGTATATGATTTACATCATCTTATCTATGCACTTGTTAAAAACTATGACATTTGAACTTTGTTAATTCTATAATAATTTCATCAACACCCAAAAAAAAATAGACCAACTTTCATACACTCTGCAGCAATGCGAGATAACAATTTTGATTAATAGCAGAAAACTATTCAGATCCTCAATGTTGATGCATTAATCTTCTCTGTTTCATAAATGAATCAGGTATCTCTTTCGAAATATCAAAGAAAATAAAACAAATGTATCATGTATGATCAAACCCAAAACTTGAAATAAAGTTTCCCAAAAGTTTATCATCAAAGCATCTTTTGATCCGATTAACCGACAGGTGGGGCGAATATATATCCTACTATATTTGATCCATATTCGCTACACGTCCATCCCTACTGAGCCCCCGGTTCTCAAGTGATGGGATTATCGTGCTCTTATAGTCCGCTTTGAAATATTTGTTGTTTGTCCATTGCATAAAGAACTTCTCCATCTACGTTGATACAAAGAACAAAAAAAATGAAAATTAGTGAAAAATGCATTGATAATTAATTAAGAAATTATGTCTATAGAATTTATACTGCATTCCAGGAATCTAACCTCATTATTTGAAAGATCTGCTAAAGCTGATAAGTCATTTTGATTTGCAAGTGCGTCAGCGTATTCAAGCAATTCACAGTTTTGGTGGTAGCCAGCATTCTTAAAACACATAAATAGTGAGTTTATGAGATGTTGAATTATTTTCAAGGATTAATATCAAGAATTGTATGGATAACAGTACCTTGTAACTGACTTGAAAAAACTACCTTTTGGTTTTCTTTTTTGTGGAGTGCACTAGTATATAAAACCACAACAGATATAGATGTACAGTGTGTACATCATCTAGTACTATAATACCCGCTAAAAAGAAGACAAATATGAATTTGTGGGTACAACAATTCTTGCTAAAAAGAGGAAAAATATGAATTTGTTAAGTGGACAAAGAAAAACAATCCATACCATCTTATCAAGTAACTTTTCCGAGTTCATAATCACAGCATGTGCCTTGTCCAT
Source organism: Carex kokanica (assembly GCA_025461125.1). Lineage (NCBI taxonomy): Eukaryota > Viridiplantae > Streptophyta > Magnoliopsida > Poales > Cyperaceae > Carex > Carex kokanica. The sequence continues at coordinate 481,396 of JAJGRX010001217.1, read as the reverse complement.
TCTCAACTTTGAATAATTTATTTTCTGTTCCAGCTTTTGAATTTTTCTATCTAGTACATCCAAATGCTTATCAAGATGTGATACTTTTTGTGATGACATCAGCAGTTGTTGGTTCCGCCATTCTACATAATTTACATGAAACTAAAAAACAGAAAAAGTGAGAAAAAATATAGTGTTATTGATGTAAAATTAAGGGTGGGATAGAGTAATGCCAACTTGACTTGTTACATACTGGGAACCAGCCTTGTTTCATCTATGTATTGATCATACTTCATTCTAATATACTGTTGTCTAATTTGAGAATTCTTTTGTGAATGAGACGAAGTAGGAAAAAGGAAACTCCATCTCAGATTAAGGAAATAATTAATGTCCCTTTCCACACTCTGTTTTCCCTTATCTGTCAAAACACCATACAGAAGAAAAATCACAATTTACTCTTACTTGTACATATTCTGCAATTGATTTATGCCGCTTTCTCCTCGAAGAAATTTGACATCTGATAGAATCCTCATGGCGGTTCTTCGCCTGCAGCGAAGCTTCAGCAGCAGCATCTATTGCTTTATCTCTGGTTGTTTCAAGCTCTTTTATCAGTTTTAGCAGAGTCATTTTTTCTTTCGAGGTTAATCTCTGATTTCGTATGCGATGGTTCAAGTACATTATCCTCTTTTCTTCACCCGACTTCAAGCTGTCCTTTCTAATTCTTTGTTTCTCTTTTATCTGAATTAAACTTGAATTAATTCTTTGTTTCTAATTCTTGTAGCCATAGGACCGAATACAAATTAACATGGGGGGTGATACTACTGGCTCTGTTAATTAAGCTTCATTTACTTTATCCTCTCTTAATTAACCAACATTAGTTTTGTACAAACTCTTTTGTTTAAATGAAATGTTGGCGAGCATTATGCTCGCTCATGCTAAAAAAAAAATTTACCTACATAAATTTATACTAGTCACAAATTGTAATGCTACCGACACTTTTTAATGCAATATGGATTCAGAAATAATCAGTGAAATTAGAAACCACAAATTTTTTACAGTCCTTACAAAATTTTTGTGCTCATCTTCCTTTGATGGGTGGGCACTAGTTCCATTGTTTCTTGATTCTTTATTCAATATCTCTTGCATATGCTCCACATACTCGCTATTCCAATAGCCATCATCTTTCACTATATATTTCCAATTCTTCAAGTCACATAAAATAGAACATCTTTTTTCCTGCCATGGAACCATGAGAGTTGAGCAACGATGAGCAATTTACTATGGTAAAACAAATTTCAATACCCAAAATGGAACTGAAGAGCTCCATAACAAATATTTGATACACAAATGAACTGGAAAATCCTCAAGTATATAAAGAGATAAATATTCATATCCATCAGAAATTCAAATAATTTCTTATTTCCCCATTAAGAAACCCCAATATTTGTTTCTTCCACTTCAAACTAAAGAAGCTGTTATGTCTTGCGTGTTTTTTTTTTTTTTTTTGTGTTGTCTTGCTTGACTGCTAGTCTACACAAAAAGTTATTTAGATTTATTATTCTTTTTCAAATTGAGCACAAAAACTATAGCATACCTTCATTTGCCTCAGAGTATCACTTAAATTCTCAATTTCTTCCTTAATTTCTTTCTTTTTTTTAATCTCTTGCTGGGCTTGTTCAATTTCGTATACCATTTTTGGGTTTAACTCATACTGATGATGTTTCACAAAGTAAAACATATGGTTCCTCTTCTGTGTTCCGTGTTCCCTCGGTACTTGCATCTACTCCATGCACTGAAACCATGTCGGCTTGTTCATCTTGCCAGGAAATTTGACCGGTTTCTGTCTCACCGCCTGTGAAATTCTCTTCTCCGGTCGCTTCCAGTAATCTTTCCCTTGCATTGATCACCAGTTGCTCCATGTTGTGAGGTTTGCTGGGGAAATTTTTTTTGTTATATCAACACTTTTATCCTAATTTCTGACAGAAAATTCTCGAACAGATAAAATAGCAGTTTCTTTTAAACCACAGAGAATTCATTACAAATGAAAAACAGGTTTAAGTTTTACCAGAATCAGGTTTAACTTAAAAATAAAATAATAGACGAACCTGTCTTTCAAATGAAAAACAGGTTTTCATAAAAAAAGATGGAAAACATATGGACAACAACGAACTGGTTGAGGGAAAAAAGAGCAACGCAACCGGATTACCGGAATCATGAGAAGAAGAAAGTCGTATACTCGTATCGCCGCTTGAAAAATAGACGAACTATTTAGAATTTCATTTGTGCCCATCAATTTTTTTTTAAATTGTCAATTTCCCCATAAAACATCATAATATTCAATATTACCATAAAAACTTAATATTTTATTCAATTTTCCCTTTATTAATTTAACAGTGTATTTAGTTATTTTAAAATAAATTGACAAATATACCCTTGAAAAATATAGCTAGCATGATAAAATTTAGAAAATAATTTTGTTTTGTTTATAGAGATATGACAGGAAAAAAATGTTTTCATGCATAATATTAAAATGACATGAAAATGACAATTTTGTTTTTTATTGCCTAACTAACATTAAAATGATAATTTATATAATGATGTGGTACCTTATGTAGACCATAATATAACAATATAATTCAGGATTTTTTCTTTGACTAGGTCAAAAGAATGAATCATACATTTGATTTGGTCAAAGAATGGGTTTTACATAACGAATTGAATATTTAAAATACTATCTGAAAGTGGTAAATTATTATAAAAATTAGTTAAAAATATTTACATTAATTTTATTAAATTTTGTTTTTTATTATTTTGCTACAAAACAAACTACCTTATTTGTGCTTAAATTCGCGCTTGCAATATCCATAAAATTTATTATTCATATATTTTAAAAACTCATGTTGCGAATTATACATAACGTTCTCCGATACTAGTTGGAGACATTAGCAAACCGCATGTTTATTTTGTTCGTAATTTTTTTTTACGTTGGCAATATGTCTGTTATTATTTATAAAAACAGTCCAGTAAAAAGAAATAATAATAAATAATGAATTTGAATGGTTGATATTAATCTGTTTAATGAGCTAATTATTTATAATTATTTAGATTCCATTATTTATTTTCTGAGACTTTCTACAAGAAGATTTGAAAATGAATTATTTTTTGTGGATTCATATTATAACAATTCCATTGGACCATAAAAAATATTCCTCAAAGTGGCTGCTCTAAAACCTGAAGTGACATTTTTTTTTTTAATTTCAGAGCATTAATATTCCAAAGTTTAATTAATAGAAAATGCCAACAACGAAAAAGATGTAAAATCAATCTACAGAAGAATAAACTAAAATTTAAGTTGACCCCCAATTAATTTATAGTATTATACCAATGAAATCAATCTACTTTCATGATAATGATTGTATGCTACTTGAGGTTTTAATGAGATGCATGTGAACTTTATATGAATTCCCAAATTAAACAAAAATACATTCTGAAAAAAAAAATCTCAACTAGGTGCAGTGAGTTCCAATTCCTAATTTCCAACTGATTGCGAAATGGATCAAAACCAATAGACAATTACCAAGCCAGAAATAAAAATGAAAAAAGAAAAGAAAAACAAGAACGTTACCTTATTTCAGGAGCAGATAAATCAGTTGAAGAAATAATTATGCTCGCTTTCCGGTTTTGAAAAGTGATTGAATTAGTACTTAATATATAAAAGAAGAGGTTAGAGTTTGTGGAACTGAATTCCAGACTTGCAGCCTTGGTCGCCAAGTATCTAAAATTGGATTTTCTAAGGAGAAATACTTGGTAGAAATTGGTACGTACAGAGTCTACAGTTCCATAATGTATCAAATTTAATGAAGATTAAAAATCTATTGATTCACATAAACTAAGAGGAGACCAGAAATTACCCAGTCATTGCCAACTGTTAAACACCAGGACTATGTACAAGAGGTGATACTTGACAGATTCCGACCAACTCTTAACTTTACACTCAAATTATGATAAATATAGTCACTGATTAATTTATTGCGATTTTGTTATTTTGAAATTTATTTTAAAAAATGATGCTATTATTTTACATTATTATTTTTTAGATCTTACGAATAAAAAAAAATCGGATGCTAAATTGGAGCTTGACCTACATATTTTTTTCAAAAAAAATAATAAAATAAAAAATAAAGTTGTCGTCATGTCAGGCAAGTTTCGTGTTAAATGTAACCTGTTCATTCATTAATTGTGTCTAAAGCAGGTATTTTGGATATACGAGTAATATATATGACTTGCATTTTACAATTTTAAAATGTGAACATTTTGTATGCTACATCATCTAATTCAATTCCTCAGACCAACATTTCCTTTTTATCTCCATCGCTGCTTCTAATTCACCATCCTTGCTAGTAACCTTGTTGGGTTTCAACCCATTGAACCTCATGTCCTCCTCCATAAGCTGTTTCGCCTCCTTAATACCTCCCGTCTGACAAAAACCATTGATACATGCAACCCCATGTTTGCAAATCTGGCTTTATATATGTTTTTTATCATCATCCTCTGATACGAGTACAACCTCATGGAAACTTTCATTTCCCCTTGTATGCAATGACCCCATCAATCAATGCCATCAAAGTCACCAAAGAGCTGACTTGTGTGTATATTAAGCTCCCAAATTTTCAAAAGCTCTTAATCAAATGGTTATAAGTAAACACATCAGGCTGGATTCCTTGTTCGACCATTGTTTGTTTGAAATCTAACCCATAAACCAAATTGCCTAATCTAGACTAACCGCCAATCAATGTATCGAAAATAACAACAGTGGGTCTAAACCTAAGAGGCATGCTTAATGTTGCCATTATTACCGTAACAGTGCATGATAATTAACATTGAAATGTCTAACATTAGGAGGAAATCCTGCTTTTCAAACTTGTTAATAGAAAATTAACAAGTAACCTTGTATGCTTAATGAGGGTAGTGCGAGTAACCTTGTTGGGTTTCAACCCATTGAACCTCATGTCCTCCTCCATAAGCTGTTTCGCCTGCTTAATATCTCCCGTCTTGCAAAAACCATTGATACTTCCCCATGTTGCAAATCTGGCTTTATGTTTTTTCTCATCATCCTTTGATACAAGTACAACCCCATGAAAACTTTCATTTCCCCTTGTATGCAAAGCCCCCATCAATCAATGCCATCAAAGTCACCAAACACCTGACTTGTCTGTATTAAGCTCCCAAATTTACAAAAGCCCTTAATCAAATGCGTATCACTAAACCCATCGGGCTGGATTCCTTGTTCGACCATTGTTTGTTTGAACTCTAACCCATAACCCAAATTGCCCAATCTAGAATAACCGCCAATCAATTTATAGAGAAACCAAACTATTTTGGGCTCGTCCTTGGCCCAATACACACAAGTAAGCATTAAATCCGTGAAGATGTAATAGAAAGCGGCCAGGATTAATCCAGTTGTAATTTGGGCTTATCCTCGGCCCAATACACACAAATCAAATGAACAGACAATAAAATAACTCTCTATCACAATTCTTTTGTACCGTGTTTGGTACAAGAAAAATAGAACATGATAAGTGAATACCTCGTATCCCTGTTCTTCGAGTCTATTTTAATTAAGATGGTGAAAGTTTCAAGTCCATTAGAATTATCTACAGAAAGTTATGGATGTTCAAGTATGCGCAGTTAATGCATTTATGTTTTTAAGTTTTTCCTTCAATTATGAATTTTTAGAGTTTTATCTGATGGTTTAAGGTTATAAAACAGATGTAATATGATGCATGTGATGTAATAGATAATATTAAGGAAATAATTTTTATCTTGAAATTTCTTAAATTCCTTTTTTATGTCATATTGTCCAAAACTTCTCTTATAAATCTTTTCGTCTGTATGCTATGCGGCACAGGATGAGAACTCCGTTTTAATTTGTGAAAGAATCCAATCACTCATTTTATTGTGTATAATATATAGTCTAGTTTAGACTTCATGGTGCACTGCCAACTGCTCATTTGTATTTAAATCATTCGTCAAACTCAATGGCAGATCTCGAGGTGATTTAACACAAGTTCTGATCGCATATCTGCATCTAGTTCATCTGTACTAATTATACAAGAAATGAAATTAACTAATAACAGAGTTGTTGGATGGGGTAAAAATCTTCCACTTCTTACAAATAAAATTAAGGTATATACCCTTATAAGTTCACTTCGTTCGTGAAAAAGGTTAATGTCACAAAGGCATAGCAAGAACTATATACTTTGTCACATCTAGATCCCATAAATGTGCTACCTTTATTTGATAAATTAAAAATAATAATAATACACAAATGTGTCCTGCATGATGCTTTTATGTTGATTTCTCACCCCTTGTTGAGTATTGACCATTTTTATCATGTACTCGCGTTTAATCTAGAGGTTTATTTAGTACAAAGAACCTTAAAGAAAGATTTTGGTGCGGTACTTTCTTTGAGAACATATAAAAATAATGAATACGAAAGCAATATTTATTATGTGTTACTGAAAGATAAATTAGTTTATTTATTTATTTTTGTATATAGGGTTAATAGGAACAATTAACTTGAAGAGAATTTGTTCTTTGTTTGTACTATATTGGCCTTTTTTATTTTTTTATTATTTCTGATGTAATAATTAATTCATAACTATGTATTATGGTGCAGAATATCACAAGAAAATATAAAACAAAAGTACGTAGAGAAGCCTACAGATACTCCGCCAATCAAATTTAAGTGTTTTGTTATTAAAAACCAAAATAGTTGTATGGACAAAACAGACCTCAATGTGTAAGAGCCATAAGTTCCTTTGAATATTAAGTAATTAAAAACTAAATATTTAGAATATCATCACAACAAATACAAATCAAAGGAAAGAAATGGATGTCAATATATATATATATGTGTTATCCAATTCTATAATTTTGAGATTCACGCCAAGTATAATTACTCTTGAGTTAGTATTATTTTTTTTTTGGAAGAGGCAGATTCAAAATCAAACACTACCTAAGTATTAGGGTAAAAAGAAAAACTTGACTTAAGTATTTTCTTTCCCTCAAAGAAAAAGTTCATACAATTTAAAGCGAAATGGAAAAGTAAAAATACAAAGATATTTATTTGAGATATTTATATTTCATAAGAAGTACAATACGTACGTGACAACATTATATTTGAGATATTTCATAAAAACTACAATACGTCAGAACTAAAACAAGATATACACTCTTCTTTTGTCATTTTGATCTTTACAATTAAGATAATATGTATATTATCAAATGCTAGGTCAATTACTGAAAAAGAAAAGATTAAAAAAAATTATGTCTGGTTGGATCCACGCATTTAGTACCACCTAAGGTCAAAAGGAAACACAACATAAAAAATAATAATAATAAAAAAAAAAAAAAAAAAACGAACTGCCAACAAATTTAGAATGAATGTGATACAAATGATTCTTTAAAATGATATCAAATCAGTTCTAAAAATTATATTCGGTTACATCATGAGTATTTTTCCTACGAAAAACTTGTGAAATAAGTAATTTACGTACTTTCTCATATCTGTTCAACAAAAACTTTCTCAAATGTAGAGCCCATTAAATTAATTGCGGCCTTGATTACAAAAAAATAAAGGAAACTATACATTGTTTATATTCTTTTCTAATTACTGTCATACTTGCGAAAGCGAAGCTATAACTTTATAATCATATTTTAACCATCAATCAAATTTGAATTTAGCTCAAACACAAAAAAAAACATTCCTATATATCACAGTGGATTTGATGTGATTAATTTAACAAATAAATTTACATGTTATAAAATTATATAGGACATGGTAAGATCTTAAAGTTGGCTTTTTAAAGAAATTATTATAAAATAATAATAATAAATCCAAACAAAATGAAGAGCTTGCCTCGTAGAGAATTCAAAAGACATATATATATATATATATATATAGAGGAGGGATCCAATTACACCTTTTTTGGTGACACATCATGACACCGTTTTTTATATAGGTCAATTTTGCGATTTCAAAATTCAAACAGTCGATCCGAACCGTTCAACATGATAACCATATTAAAATGTACTTGGAGATCAAATTTTACATTTTTTTGAATTTTTTTACTATTTATTAAGATGGTTACAAAATCGCTGTTTTTCAATGGTCTGAAAACAACGATTTTTGTAACCATCTTAATAAATAGCAAAAAAATTCAAAAAAATGTAAAATTTGATCTCCAGGCACATTTTAATATATCCATCATGTTGAATATTTTGAATCGACTATTTGGACTTTGAAAATGGTAGGTATCAAAGTGTGTCACCAAAAAAGGTGTAATCGGATCCCTCCTCATATATATATATAGAGTCTGTCTAATTTGCTGCCGGCAGCAGTTCGGCCAAGTGCTGCCGGGGCTATATTTAGCCGTGTGATGTCCAAACAACAAATTCAAACCGTTAGATGTTTAATCTATACTATAATCTACTTGGAGACCAAATTTTACATTTTTTGGAATTTTTTTACTATATATTAAGCTGGTTTGAAAACCGCTGTTTTTAGTAAATTTCTGCAACGTTAAAAACAGCGGTTTTCAAACCATCTTAATATATAGTAAAAAAATTCCAAAAAATGTAAAATTTAGTCTCCAAGTAGATTATAGTATAGATTAAACATCTAACGGTTTGAATTTGTTGTTTGGACATCACACGGCTAAATATAGCCCCGGCAGCACCTCGGCCGAACTGCTGCCAGCAGCAAATTAGCCATAGCCTATATATATATATATATATATCTCTATATATATATATATATTCCAGCCAAGTTGTACAAATACTAATACTTGTATTGTATCATGCAAAATAATTCAGTAGAGCACTATCAACATCTGATAGAAGAAATAATTGTAATTTAATATAAGAATTAAATTAATTTGGCCACCGAAATAGTAGTTTCCCTAGTTGACAATATATGGTTGATGTTGATGTGCTGCCATTAAAAAACATCTTAATGCGATATTTGTTAATTAATTAAAAAGTTAAAAACACAATAAATATCCGAAAAAATAAACGAAATATGTTATTATAAAAAATGCTAGCTGTTATCTATAATTGAGATGTTGTATAATACAAAATGCCATGTCAATGGTTGAAAAAAAAATAGAATAAAAAAATCAATTTGGTTGGATCCAATCAATTAGGATGACCTCAGGACAAAAGAAAACAAAATGAGGTACAACTGCCAAGTAACTAATAATGATGGATCATACACTAAAACCGTGTAGAATTGTTAGAGCATTTAATATAAATTCGTTCGAAAATGTGCTTCAATATTTATACACGGTTTTTAATAATGAATAGTGTACAATTGGGTCTAATTATACACGATTTATTAACAAAAAACAGTGCATAATGTGCATAATGTACATAAATTTTCACATTTATGCACGATTGTAAATAGTAAAACCGTCGTGTCAATGTGCATAAATTTTTGTAGCAAATTTTCAGAATCATGTTTTCTTATTTTGGACAAGATTTAATGAGAATTTTTAACAAATCTGTATAATATGCCGTGTATACTTTGCATTTTCGTAGTAGTGATTGCTAAATGGAACGTTAAAGTTGTCTTCATTGATTGTGGGTTATTAATATAAAGACCTGGAGAGAGAAGTGTCTTAATTTGTATATTGAATTGCTTATTAACACACGGTCTTGAATGCCTTTTTCAATGTTTTATTTTAGGGTAATTATATGTTACCCCTTGATTCCTTCTTTCATTTTTCCTCCAACTAATTAACTTCCTTTTCTAACTATAATAATCAATTCTAACTAACTAGTGGTCCCTACAAATTAATTAGTAGATTTTCTCCTTCTATTTATTTCCTCTCTCCCTCCCTCTCCCTCTTCCACCTCCGCCTCCCCCTTCCACCTCTGCCTCCACCCGCCTCTCCCACCTTCGCCTCTCCCTCTCCGCCTCCGCCTCTCCTTCTCCGCCTCTGCCTCCGCCTCCGCCTCACACGACAAGGATGAATACTTGTTCAATGATAGATGAATACTTGCATGACTAGGGTGAATACTTGTGCAACGGATAACTCGAAAGTATGTCATCATGGATCTCATTTTAAAGAGAAAATTATGTAGAAGACGTTCGTGATTTTAGATTTGCAAAATTCCTCACAGATCGTCAGAAATATTAGTTAGATTGAACGGAGAAAAAAAAACCACATCTAAAAACGTGTAAAAGATGGGTGTGATATGTCCAGTTTATATTAGGGTGAATACTTGATGTTATTTCCACTTGCGGTGACGGTTATGCAGTCTCCACAGTAGTTAGTGATGGCGGTTGTGCGGTCCCCCCACTTAATTACGCGTTTTCTTTTGTTTTTAGCGGACGGCAGTTGTGGTACCCTACTATCTCCGCGTAATTAATGCTCTTAATGTCGTAATATTTCCATATATAATTCTTTCTCAAAGATGAGTACTTTTATTTATATGGATGAATACAACTCGTGTTAAGTGTGAATACTTTTTCGCAAATCGTCCCCTACTAATTCCACCACTTATCTCCGCATATTACTGTGGTCCCCTACTTATCTGAAGTCGCGGTTGTGGCCATACCTTCATGTACTCTTTACACTTACACGACGAGGATGAATACTTGTTCAATGAGAGATGAATACTTGCGTACGAGGTGTGAATATTTGCGTAACGGACACCTCGAAAGTACGTCATCATGGATCTCATTTGAAATAGAAAATTGTGTAGAAGACTTTCGTGGTTTTAGATTTGAAAAATTCCACACAGATCGATAGAAATATTAGTTAGAGTGAACATAGGAAAAAAACCACTTCTAAAAACATATAAAAGATGGGTGGTAATGTTTCCTTATATAATTATTTCTCAAAGATGAGTACTTTTATTTACATGGATGAATACTACCTGGGTCAAGTGTGAATACTTTTGCGCAATATGTCTGCCGGTAATGCTGTGAAGGCAGTTGTGGTTCCCTACTAATTCCAGCAGTTATTAACTGTAATATTGTGGTCCCCTACTTATTTTCAATTAGGGGAAAAATGGGGAAAAGCTAGGCCCTCTCTTTATTTTATAGGGGCCTCTCCAATTTTTTCACATTTGGGGCTTCTATAAAAGAGTCATTATGGAAATATAGAAGGGCATGCAAGTCATAATGGGACCCCAACCAATTTACACTGTTGCAAGGGTCACATGACCTTTGGTTTCAATGAAAAAACACAAGAGTTGAGTAATTAAACTCCCATTTTATGCGTTCTTCAATTCATTCTTAAATGAGAACATGGTATCACATGGACAGCAACATGAAAATGTTTTCTATTATCGGATATAAAAAAATAATTACCCCAAAATATTTTATTTTCGTTGACCCTAAAAAAAAGGTTTACACCCCCGCAACGGGTAGAATCAATGATACTCTTTTAATCATTTATTCTACCCATACCGTATTCGATAAAACGGGTATAGATAAGTTTTTTCTTCGTTAGCTTATCGGGTATGATTATGGATAAGAATTTTTTCATTAATTGAACAGGTAAGGGTACGGATAAAGGTTATTTCGTACATGTTACCCTATAGGTAATTATATAAAATAAAATTATATTACAATGTTTGTGCAATAATTAGTTATGTTAAAATTTATTTGCATGATATTTCATATGATAATGTTTGAGCAATAATTAGTTGTCTTTTGTTATTTAATATATATTTTTCCTATAAGAAAATGGTAATCATATTACTTTTAATTATATTACATATTTTGTTATTTAATTAAATAATTGAATTTTTCCGAAGAAATATTTGTGTTTTTAAATTCCCTTGCTTTATAAAAAAAACAATTTAGTTGGAATTGATTGCACATTTATTTTTATGTTCTATTTGTAATGAATGCGTGAATTGAACGAGTTTTGCACATTTATTCAACCGCTACTGTTTCGTTACCTGATAATTTTAACTGGTAAGGATAGGGTAGAGTAATGTTAATTCTTAATGAGTAAGGGTAGGATATGGATAAGGTCAATTCTTAGTGGGTATGGGTATGAAAATACTTGTACCCTACCCATATCGTACCCATTAACACCTCAAAGTGGCGGTACGTGTTAGTCATTTCTAAGATTACACCCCTATCTAAACAATTGTGAATTTGAATCAATATAAAATAAATATGTATAATTAAGTATTCAGAATTTGAATCAATTAAGATTACACCCCTTATAAATAAATCTGTATAAGTATTGAGAATTTGAATTAATTTATAATTTAATTGCTCATTTGATTGATCTTTCAAATCTATACAAAATTGATACACCCCTATCTAAACAATTGAGAATAAATTTATAATTTAGATAATCATTTCTAAGATTATCAACAATTCATAAACAAGATCTTCTAGTCTGAATAGTGAATTCGAGAAGAATCATCATTTGGAAAATTACTGTAATCAAAAACAGTTTTTAAAAGAACCCTCGGTGATATGGTACGGTAGGTTTTTTCTTAACCCAAACTCTGAATATCACCAACAGTTTTTTCAACAAGTACCCTGATGGAAGAAACATAAATTCTTCCACGTAATCGATCCACACCATTATAAAAAACGAATCGTTTCCTTCCATTTTCCAATCCAATGGTCATTGTTCTGGAGGTCATGAATCTAATCAATCAAATCTTCTGAAAGACTGAAACACATCTTGGCTTTCTTCTTTGCACCTATCTTCTGAAAACACAAAGGTATATATTTTAGTAAGGTATATACCCTCGTTTAAATAAGAAAGGATAATTTCACAAAGCGTTTACATCTTGGTCCGATAAATGCGTAACCCCTATTTGAACCGTACATGTCATGCATTATGCTTTTTGATGGTATGTCTCTTTTCCACGTTTTGTTGAGTTATGACCATTAATTTTTATCATGTACTAGAGGTATATTCAGTTAAATAAAAAACTTAACAGAAAGATTTTGCTACCGTATTTTCTTTTATTAAATAAAAAATTAATAAATACAAAAGCAGTATTTATTATGTGTTTTTGAAAGATAAATTAGTTATTTCCTTTGATTTTATAAATTTAGTAATAAGCTAAGGTTAATAGGAACAATTAACTTGAAGAGAATTTGTTCTTTAATTTTACTACTTTATTTTATCAAATTCTTTGTTTGAATTCTGATTTAATTAATTAATTTATAACTATTATGGTTGGGAACATCATAAGAAAATATAAAATTAAAACCAAAATACTATCATGTCCATTTAGAGAAGCCTAGAAATACTTCGCCAATTAAATGTAAGTTTTTTTTGTCAATTAAAACCAAAATAGTTGTGTCGACAAAACATACCTCAATTTGTATGAGCCATAAGTTTATTTGAAATATAAGTAATTAAATACTAAATATCTATAATATCATGCACAACAACTAAAAATCAAAAGATACAAGAGATGAAAGTCAATATTTTTTTTTCCAATTGTATAATTTAGAGATTCACGCCAAGTATAATTACTCTTCAATTTAATTTATTTTTGTATGGATGATGCAGGTTCAAAATCAAACTCTACCTAACTATAAGCTAAAAAGCCTAGGTATGACTTAAGTATAGGTGCAAATGGATCGTATACAGATCGGATAGTGGTAAAATCATGTTTGTATTCACTTTTATTTGTTGGATATGAAGACGGATTGCATATTGAAAGACGGATTGGATATTGGATGGATATGGATACAGATTTCCAATATTTTCTTTATTTACTTAGAAACGACTTTTGAACCACAATATTTTCTTTATTCACTCAGAAGTGACTTTTAAACCAGGATCAATAATTTCCAATAACACACAAAGAAATATTTTAATTTTTCCTACAGCTGTGAAAAATCCGGCTTTAAAAATATTGATCCGGCCGGGTTATTTATCACATTCTTTCTAATAAATTAAATTATATAGTATTCTATTTTTTCAAAGAAATATAAAAAATATTTCTAATATTCTAATACAAAAATAAATAAATCATAATATTTTCTATTTTAATTAAAAGAACAAAAAAACACAAATCCGGAGAATTATTCTCTGGAAATCCAAATCTCTTTCCGGAGAATAATTTTCCGGAAAGAAGTCTGGATTAGGAGAATTATTCTTCGGATTAGGCAGATTTTGAATTTTCCCAAATTTGGGGTTTAGAATGTTAAATTTTATATTTTTATTGAATATTAATAAAAATTTCGGATTTCTTTTATTTCTAGAACAAACTTGTGAAATCAGTTATTGACTTTTTCAGGTTTGTTTAAAAATGCATTTTCTCAAACCTAGAGCCCATTAAATTAATTGTGGCCTCGATTTCAAAAAATTAGAAAACTATACATGCATGTGCCATCATGTAAGATGCTTTAAGATGAAAAGTCTATTCACGTCTCTAATGCCATGTTTATATTCTAATTTTCTAATCAATATCACACTTGCAAAAGGAAACCATAACTTTGTAATGAAATTGGAACCATCCATCTAATTTGAATTTAGCTCAAAAACAAAAAAGTTTGTTAAATATCACAGTTAATTTGATGTGATTATTTAACAAATAAATTTGCATGTTATAAAATTATTGCATTATTAACGATAATGACATCAGAGTTGGACTCTTCTCCAAACCATTAATTTTATACGTTAAGCTCTTCACGTTGGACTTTTAAAGAACCTATTATAAATTAATAATAATAAATCCAAACAAAATGGAGAGTTTGATTCTTGGAGAATTCAAAAGACAAACTTATCCCAGCCAAATTGTACAAATACTACACAATTATTAATAACAATATATGTTTTGACGTTGATATGCAGCAAGTGAAAACATCTAAAATTCGATCAAAGTTAAATGAAAAGTTATAAAAACAGTAAATAATCCGAAAAAGAAAAAGAAAAATGTTATTATAAAAAATGCCAGTTATTTCCTATAATTGAGAGATTTTTTTCTAACTAGTAATACACGTCTGAGGTCATTGTTATCTTCACAATTGAAATAATGTATAATATCAAATGCCATTTCAATGGTTGAAAAAAAATAGAATAAAAAATTAGATTTGGTTAGCTCCAATCAATTACGATCACCTCAGGACAAAAGGAAACAAAACATATAAAAATACGAAGTACAACTGCCAACTAATTAATAATTAATGATGGAAAATGACTTTCCAAAATAATTTCGTCAGCAAGTGGGCATTCCAAAAATTAATTATTAAATTTATTCTTGCAATTGGACTAAGTATACACGATTAGTTTGGCTATATATAACGAGTCCATCTTTGCCTAGGATCATCATCTGCACTCGGCATTAGCTAATAATATCCTCTTCCACTGATTCATATTTCAAAAGACAGAGCACGAGAGGGAGAGAGAGAAATGGCTCAGGTAGCTGTGGAGTTTGCACTCAAGAACCTCGCTGATTTCATAGTGAAGGAAGCACAGTTATTGGGTGGGGTTGGGGAGAAAGTCGAACGGGTGCAGCGCGAGCTCACTCGAATCAAGTGCTGCCTGAAAGATGCCGACTCAAAAAAAAAGGGAGATGACCGAGTTCAGAATTGGCTGAATGAGCTTCGCGATGTGGCCTATCGCATCGCCGATGCAACCGACACCTATTTTCTACCAGTTGAAGATCACCACCAAAAAGAGGCCAGCAGCTTTTCGCAAAAACTCAAGAAGGTGTTCAAGAAGCCCATGAAGCTTCCTCACCTTCACAAGCTTGGCACTGAGCTCGATAAAATTCAAAATCTACTCCAAGAGATCTATGAGACCAGGGACCGCTATGGAATCAAAGACCAGCCACTGGAAGACAAGAGCAAAGGAGAGGCAGTCAGAATGCCACGTCGAACAGCTACTTATTCTGATGTAGATGAAAATCAAGTCGTAGGCATGGAGGCAGACAAGGAAAACATCCTCAAGCTGTTGCATCCTCAGCAAACAACAAAGCTGGCAGTCATAACCATCGTGGGTTCTGGCGGTCTAGGAAAGACTACCCTTGCATGTATGGTATACAAAAGGCAAGTGTAGATTTTTTTTTTCCACTAGTACTACTGTTATAAATTACAAATTTGAAGATCTAATATTAATCCTAATAGCTCAATTGCTCAATATAAAATCCCGAGATCGTAGTAATATATGGCTGCAACTATCACTATTGTTCAGATACCTTGCTAGAAATCAATCTAATAATATCTTCTTTTCTTCTCTAACCAGTGCCAAGGCAGATTTCGACTATCATATAAAGTTGCCGATATCTCAGCAATTCAATATGCGTGATCTCTTGATAAAGATGGTGAGCGAGTACAACAAAGACGTACCTAAAGATCAGGATGTGGGCTATTATGTTGGTGAGCTCAAAAGTTTGTTAAGTCGCAAAAGATATCTAATTATTCTAGATGATGTGTGGGATGAGGATCTATGGAATGAACTCAAAGATGTATTGCCTAATGCTAATAAGAATGGGAGTCGAGTTTTGATCACTAGCCGGTCAATCGAAGTTGAAAAATCAGCTGAATACCAAACGATACAATATGAACTCAAGATCTTAGATGATGGGAAAAGCCTAGATCTCCTCCTCAAAAAGGCTCTCCCTCATCAAAAACCTGATAAAGAATACCCTCCCGATCTCCTTGAGCTTGCCAATAAACTATCAAAGAAATGTAAGGGGTTACCTCTGGGTTTGGTAGTATTAGGTGGTATCCTTTCTAAACAACCGTCCTACCCTACGTGGGAAAGGATGTTGCAGAACATGAATTGGCACTCAGATGGCAAGGATTGTATGGGAATTTTAGCAATGAGCTACGAAGATTTGCCTTACTATCTAAAGGCATGCTTCCAATATCTTGCTTTTTTTCTTGAAGACTATGTGATTTCTGCAGAGAAACTGATCAGAAAGTGGGTTGCAGAGGGATTCATACCACTCGAGAATAGGCCAACAATGGAGATAATGGCAGAGGACTGCCTTGAGGAACTTGCTAAAAGGTATACATAAAATTGTTTTTTCTTATTTTTTATGAGACAACCATACAATATTCTTGCAAACTTTATTTTCACAAATTAACTACTTCATATAACACATTTTATGTATGCATTATATTTATACTATAATTTTATTATAGAATAGAGTAGAATAAGTAGAGAGCTTCCATAAAAAAGTATATAAAAACAAACAAAAAGATCGAGTAAAGTGTAGTACAAGATGAATAAAAATAAGCTACGATGCCTTATTATACTCTTAATTGCAAAACATATTATTTTCGAATCCCTCCTCATATATATATATATATATATAGAGGTTGTTCAAGATACAAACGTTTGTTCCTAGCTTCCGGAACAAACGTTTCAGTTTTCTAATTTTCAAAGTCCAAACAGTCGATCCAAACCGTTAGATATTTAATCTATATTAAAATGTGCTTGGTGACTAAATTTTACATTTTTTGGAATTTTTTTTCTATTTATTAAGATGATTTGAAGGTCGCTGTTTTTCAATGGTCCAGAAGTTTAATAAAATCAGCGATTTTCAAACCATCTTAATAAATAGTAAACAAAATGGACAAAAAATGTAAAATTTGGTCTCCAAGCACATTTTAATATAGATTAAATATCTAACAGTTTGGATCGATTATTTGGACTTTGAAAATCAGAAAACCGAAACGTTTGTTCAGGAGGCTAGGAACAAACATTTGTATCTTAGCCAACCCCTCTCTCTCTCTCTCTATATATATATATATATATAAGTTCCTTCACCTTTTTCAACATGTATCATACACCTCTTTCAAGTTTTATGATTTCTTCTCTAATAAATAGCATCATCCTGTAAAACCTTTTACCAAGTGCACGTTCTCGGTTTTTTTAAATAGAGTGAACGAAATATTTTTTTCAATTAGGTATCTTTCACTTGTGTTGTAAAAGAAATAAAAAATGGTAGATACGATTTGATAGTAAAACACGGCTCTAGGAAAAAAGTAGTTTGAATATTTTAAATTTTATTCCGAATTCTCAACCAACATATATGTACATTAAAATATTTCTTTTCAAATCTGGAACAAAATTTACAAAAGTTCTTATTTCTATAGTTACGAACAAATTTCATTAATTGCACTTTTAATTTCTTTTTTTTTTGAAAACTTGGTAGTGCACTTTTAATTTCAATGCATCTTAATAATCAGCACAAATTAATTTTGTCTTTCAATTAATATATAGGAACTGATAAGTATAGTAAATTAATCAACATAAATTAATTTTGTCTTTCAATTTATACAGGAACTAATGTGTCTAGTTAGGATATATAACCTTTGTAATTATGACTGCAATACTTTCAGTATTTCCTAACTTGTTTATAAAC
This sequence comes from Carex kokanica, assembly GCA_025461125.1. NCBI lineage: Eukaryota > Viridiplantae > Streptophyta > Magnoliopsida > Poales > Cyperaceae > Carex > Carex kokanica. The sequence continues at coordinate 463,039 of JAJGRX010001217.1, read as the reverse complement.
CAAAATTAATTCAGGAGTATGATTCAAGTTTTAAGCCGATTCACAAATGGTTTGATCAAGCACTTCCAGGTGCATGACATTCTACGCGATTTGGCAATGAATGAAGCCGGGCATGAAAACTTTGTCACGGTTTTCTCACAAGTTTTGGCTGACAAAAAGGCCGACAGAATAATCCGACGTGCTTCACTTCAAGCCCAAGAGAAGAATTCCCAATTTACTGAATATGTAGGTCCAAATACCCGTTCTTTATTTTTGCTCGATACAAATGGATATTTTAAAACGAGTTTACATTGCTCTAATTTTAGGCTTCTTAAAGTTCTAGAAGTAGTGGGTAGCTATGAAGACAAATTAGTATTAGAATCATTAGATGAGTTGATTCACCTTAAATACTTGGGGCTTAGAAACTGTAGAATTAAGCGCTCCTCTTTTCATGGTATGAAAAGTCTCGAAACTCTGGAATTGCAAGGGGGACGATATAGCAAATGTGATGGCTTATGGACAATTAGTACATTGAGGCATGTACTGGTTGACTACGGGGCTGACATTCTTGGACTACCAAAGGTTACCCCAATAAGCAATCTACAGACTTTGAAGTGGGTAAGATCTGAGGATGTATGTGATGCCAAGTTGCCCGACCTGCATACATTAGGTATTGAAAATTATTCTAAAAAATGGGTATCAATGACTAATCTATTTCAAACATTGCGGAACCTGCGTAAATTTGAAATTGATTGTGATTCTGAAATCCCGATGGAAATCGTTTACCCAAAAGCACTCCCAAATTATCAGAATTTGCAATCCATATACTTGAATGGAAAATGGCAAGAGAATGTCAATGTAGGGGCTAGTTTGTTTCCACCACAGCTCATTAAACTCTCGCTTATGGGATCCCTCCTTAATCATAATCCAATGCCGGAGCTTGGAAAGTTGAATAGCCTAAAAAAACTTTGCTTGATTTCTGTGCTTATTTCCGATTGGGAGGGTCCAATAATCTGTCCAAAAGGATTCCCTGCTCTACAATACTTGAATGTGAAAGATCGGGACATCAAGGATTTGAGGGTGGCACAGGGGGTTATGCCAAAACTTACATACCTCCATGTAGTTAGCAACACCGAGGTGCATCTGCCTCCTGAGCTACAGCACGTGACAGTTGAAAGATTGTAATTAATATTCTTGATTTGGTCAAGTATTAATATCTATCACAGTGACCACCTATTTTTTCCTTTCACTTTTTTGTTTTTGGTGAAACACATATTATTATTAATAATATATATGGTGCAGCGTGCATGTATATTATTTTGTTTTTGTTTTCTGTACACATGGAAAGTAAACCACAAGTACGTACATGTTCCATTAAACTTGCTTTTTTGTTTTTTGTACTATTATTCTTTTCAAAGACGAACTATAGAATATTTAATGGCATTAATTTATTTTTGCTGGTGTTGATCTTTATACTCTAATTCTTGTATATTACTGTAAAAAATAATTAATGCTTCGTTCTTATTCTTCTTCTTTTTTTAAAAGAAAAAAAATCTTTCTAATGTTTGTGTTGTTTAATATTATATTTCTTAATTTCAAGTATTGTAAGATATTTCTAATGAAGTCATCATGTGCTATCTTTAGCTTTTCTTAATATTTTCACAGCGTTAATGGATGAATTGGTAGTCACAAAAATTATAATGTGTTCTTTTTTTAGCACAACTTTATAATATTTTTTAAGGAAGAATTGTAGGTTTGTTATTCTAGTAATGATCGATGATGACTAATGAATTATTTTTATGGAGATCACTTGACTCCTCTATTTTTGTTTGAATTTGAAAAATAAGGTTTCTAGATGTGAGATGATGGTGCTGGTACAAACGAATATTGTTTTTAGTTTGATTCTTGCAAATTTGAAATTTCTATTTTTTCAATATGTCAAATTAGAATATAGGCAGGATCTTGTCAGAGCATTCATTTATTTTTATTTTTTCTTTTAGGAAATTTTGTGTTTGTTTTGTAGAGAATTTGACATTGTTTAATTAAATTCAACTAGAGAATAATTGTTTTATTTTAATTTCTTACTATAACAAATTAGCACAAGACTGTATAGCTTTCCCGTATGAAGTTTTAAATATATAGATTAGCTAGGTACTGTTAGTACTGTCAGGTACCAGTGCCAACTCAAGCATAAACCCGTTACGTTCGATAAATAACTGAACTAGTTGATTGACAAGTTATACTAGATACTGGAAATTAAATGAATGCAAGTGTATACTTTAATTAAGGGTACAAATGTTATTTTAATAAATGAATGCAAGTGTATATTTTATTTTTGACAAGTTAATTCTTCGTCATTTTCATTCCAAACAACAATGTTAAATTGAAAATCATCTCTATTTAATTCTATTGAATTGAAATTAATTGAACTCCATTAAATGTATTGTTCCAATCCAAGACGCTCAATATATAACCTACTGTTGGACCACAAAACAATTTCCACTGAACATCAACTTGTGAAAATCAATTAAACATTAATTTCACAGGCCATTTAATATACTTTCTCAACGATTCAATTTATGAAATTAAAATATTAATTAAGTTCATAAAATGCTTCATGAAAAAGACATTAAAATTAACACAAAATTGGATTCGTGAGACTAAACATGCCTAATTAGCTTCACAAATTAAATTGTGTCACATGCCAACACACACATGAATCAAGTCATGATGAAATTAGGTATGCACAAGTTTCATGAACATATCATTCCAAATAGATTTAATTCCTAATATTCAAGTTGATCGGACTAGGTATGCATGAGAAAAAGAATTAAAAAAAAAAGAGAGAAAATGAAAATAAATAAAGAAATTCGGACTGGGAGACACCATGGGGTGCATAGAAGTGGGCAAGTCTTGCAGCACTAATGAATCAGTCGGAATGGGGTATGGGGAACAGAAGTGCGGGCCCTCCTAAGCTCCGCGATTTGACAAGCGGGTCCCCCTGCACAGTCAAAGAAAATAAAAAAGGTAAGGTGGGCCGACAAAACAAAGGAAGCAACTCAGACTGGGATAAAGAAGATGAACCGAGGTCAAAGCAACTCGGGCCGAATTCAAAGCAAGGGAGAAAAGGGCAAATGAACTGAGGCTGTCAGAAGAAAAAGAATTCGGGTCGGGCTGAGCCAAAAGAAGTTGGGCCGAAGGAAAAAAAAGAAAAGAGGGAGGTGTTGAGGGATTAAAATGTGGAACTGGACAACTTCGATTATACTTAAAATGGAGAAAGGAAAAGAAGAGGTAAAGACCAACAAGACCACATGATCCGGTCCTTCATTTAAGCTGACATGTGGGATCCCCTTTCAGCTTCTTCTCAGCAAGAGTTTTGTTGAATTTAGTTCCCTCTTACTTTCCCACTTTCTAGCACGACACGGTGGGAACATCTACCACGTGCATCTCACGTGACTAAATTTTGGCTTAAATAAATTACTTTTCTAGACAAGATTGGCACGCATAACTGGATATATTTTTCATTTAATTTTTTTTTATTAAGATACTATCCATAGCGAATACTAAAATTGGATTCATCTATTCCAAATAAATATTAAATTGTGTTCGTTAAATAAAAATTAAAATTATGACTAACTAACAAATTCTATTCGTTGGGTAGATTATTCGTCTCCAAGGAGAAATTTTAGGTTTAGCTAGTTTAACATATATAGCATAAACATGGCAATTTTATTTTAAAAAATCTTGACAACCGTTGTCAAGTATAAAACATGGCAGTTTAATTTTAACATGAAATATCCTTGACAAGCGACAATAATTTATAGAAGCATGTCATCAGGGGTGGACCTAGGTGTATCCAGGGGGGGACAGCTACTCCCCTCTGGATTTTGAGTTTTAGTAGACATTTATTGGTTCCGACCGACTCTGCCCCCCCTGGAATTTTTTTTGGCCCTCTTTGGACGTTTAATTTATAATTTGAGTTAAATAAAATTTAGGGTTAAAATTGAAATAAATTTGTTAAATTTTGATTGGTAATTAGAATTTTAAGTCAAAGCATCAGAAATTACGAGTCAAAGTATTGGAAAGTACAATTTAAAACATTGTTTTTTGTCGAGTACCCAATTGGTTAATGGATTTAAACCCGATTAGATATTTAAACCCGATTCAATATTTTTTTTGCCCCCCCCCTGACGAAAATCGTGGATCCGCCCCTGCATGTCATGTGGTAGTAATTGTACAAAAATATGAGGTATTCCTAGTAGTGAAGTAGTAGTAGACCTGAGATCGTTGTAATTACAATTAAAGTTATTATTCTCAACTTAAATTTTAGAACTAGTTTCCTCTTTACACTTCACTTTAGATATTTCTTTCTTTAAGTGAAAAACCCTAATTTTATTTGTTTCTAACTTAGGATGCTTCACCAAGAATCATTCCCTACCGGGAGCAAAAATTTGGTTAAGACAAACTGACATTGCTTCATCAATATTTCTTTTATATTGATCATTCCCTACCGGGAGCAAAAGTAGGGTGACGAAGCACATTATTCCAACAAAAAAATGTATTCTTATATAAATTAATATATATTTAAAGTGTGTGAGATTATGTTATATAGAATTATTAAGAAATTTCTACGGTAATACACAAGTAGTCTCATTCTTTTTATAGCATTTTAGGTATTCACAAAATTTAGTTATAAAAATATTTTAATTATTTCCAACTACCGCTCGAATCAAATTATCAAGTTTATCGAAATTGTTTTATTGTGCGATCGACCTTCTCATTAATTAATTTCTTGAATTTCGTTGTCAATGCTCCAGAATTATTAACTAACTCATTTTAAATGTCTCAAATGTTTTACATACGTTCAACCAATATATTTTTTATTGACGAGTTTGTAATTAATTAATTAATCAGTTGAACAATCTTTTGATGATGTATATGTTAAATTATTTTGTACTTATCTCTATCATATACCCTTTTAATTTTACACTTAAATCATAATTATGCGATACAATTTATACATGTGTTATGTGTTAGCTGAAAATCATGACAATCATTTGTTGATTAAATTTTGTAAATTCCTAGAGTGTGGTTAAAAAATGAGGTTACTAATTTAATTATTGTGTAAGTTATTAATGATTATATATACCATATTTTCAAATGTTTTAATTATTTGTTAATGTTTATAAGTAGACATATATTTTGAATGAACATTGTGCATGTTCCAATTTTTTAGATTATGACGGATGATAAAATGTTAGTTTATATCGAGGATATTGTTGAATCTAGATACATTAATATGAAAAATAAATCGTGAATTAAATGGTTGCAAGATGACTTTGCAACTTATCTGAGAAAGACAGATCAATGGCAAGCATCAGAGGGATAATAAGGTAAGTAACATGATTTCATTATTTAAAGGGAAGGTAAAATTTGGACAATATTTGTAAAGAATGATACCAACCATGTAAAAGTTTCTATCTTACTAATTTCTCTATTTGGTGTAGAAACATACCAATCATGTAAAGAATGATACATTTGCTTACTTGAAGCATGTGAAACAAATTAATTAAGGTACTCTACACTTGTGCTTGACCTGTCATTAAATATCCTCATATAAGATAAAAATCATGGTACTTTCTTCTTAATTTTGATTCAGGAGTTCACCGGAGAAGATTTCACTCACTAATTATAAATTAGAGCTTTATGTTTGCACATTCTGTTAAATGTTAGAATTTTATCCCGGGTTTGAATTTATTTAAATCCTCGCAAGAGTTCAAGTTGTAAATTTTATCCCCGGTTCTATATGTTCTTTTGCTAATGAATTCTCACAACCATATGATGGCCTTCGATCAAGGAGTTCAATTTCGAATCATTTTTAAATATTCTTTTGAAAACCTTCGTAGAGGCTGCATAGTCGCGATGAGGAATCAAACTCTCGACCTTTGAGCAACTAACAGTCTTAGAAATTTTTTCTAGTCAACTGTGCTACCTCTCATTTCCATTTTTAAATATTCATTATTAATATTATGTCAAAATGATCAATTAAATTTGTATAGGGACCGGACTTGATACATATCGATGAGACTGTTAGTTGGTGTATAAAATACACATATTTATATTTACAGAAGTGTATAACTTAATTTGGTTTTGATTGCAATTTGTATTACTTAATTTTGTTTTGACTGCTCGTGAATGTAACTTTCTAACAAATAAACCATATTGACGTAAATGACCTTGTAATTAACCTATATATGTACATAGTTGCAAAATGGCATATCTTATGCTTATTTCAACAAGAGAGTTATTTTCTATCATGTTTTGGGTCATTTTCAAATAAGACCCAGTGGTCAAAACTAAGGTCAAGCAACATATTTTGGCTGTCAATTTTGTAAAGGAAAATAAAAAATCTATAAATTAAAAACATAACAATGGTGGGGTGGCAATGTATAAATCTATAAATTTTGTAAACGAATCTTGTTTAATTTTCGTTTGTTCCTCGGAAATTGAAATTTCTATTTTTCAAGATGTCAAATTAGAAGATAGACCGGATCTTGTCAAATCATTCATTTATTTTAATTTTTTTCTTTTAGAAAATTTTGTGTTTGTTTTGTAGAGAATTTGAATGTGGAATCTGACATTGTTTAATTAAATTTAACAAGAGAATAATTGTTTTATTTTAATGTCTTACTACAACAACTTAGAGAAAATCAATATACTTCTCTAGATGAAGTTGTCAAACATCACCACATATTTCTCTGGCATACTCGACCATCGAAATGCCCTCAGTTGAATCAGAATACATGGACAGCAATTACGATGATAATTCAAATTTTAATTAAGGGTAAATTCGCCTAGAAAAATTAGCTTCAGTGTGCAAAGCTGGGGAACTGTAGCTGTAAATATTAACAGTAATGGAAATCTGAATTCTTGTATTTAAATATTTCAGGAATAAAAGATTTTTTCCAACAAAAAGGATGAAGTACATGTAAACTGTTAATTTGACCAAAGCCACAATTTTGTTTGATTCAATAGGATTCCTTGAGATTGAAAAGAGAAAATAAAAATGTTATGAACTGAATTGCTAAATTGAATAATAAAACTGGAAATGTTTGGATTATTGAAGAGTAAATCTGGATTTAACTAGGAAAGAATCAACACAAATCTTCATCTGTGGCCCAATTAGCAGAGCTCCCTTCTTTTCACTACTGGGCCTGTGAGGCCCAACGCCTAATCTCTCTTCTTCTTGACTCACTTGAGCCATTGACAAAGTCAAACCTCCCTTCAACAGGATATAAATGCTGCTTGAAGGCAACCCATATATATATAATTCACACCAAACAAGAACCAAGACAGACTGTAAAAATTACAAGCCATGTGATCTAATATTGAAGAAATTTATTTAATTTTAACAATTCAGGACACAGATAAATTTATTCGTTTCTTCCCAACAGTTAACACAAATCTCGTACTTAATAGCAACTGCATTCTTTATTTCTTTAAAGGGTTACTTGATATCTTCTCGACCCTTCTTTAGAGACGAATCTAATTACAGATACATACAATGATTACTCTTACTCTGGTGGGGAACAACGGTCCATATCGTGGTCGACACGCGAAAGTGACTTTAATTAAAGTCGATTCTTATTGCTTCAATTCATTGAGTTGACACTTCAATTAATTATTAGTTTGTCTTCAATCATGTGCATCAATTAATTAATTAATAAACTAAACAAGTAATCATGTGCATCAACGTTTATTTATTTATTCTATTGTTGGAAAGTTGATATGGAAAAGTCAAAAAAAAAAAAAACTTGGAGAATGTTCTTTACTCTTGATTGTATGAATACTTCTGTGCATAAAAGTAAAAAAAAATTGATTAAGAAAAAAAATTTATATTTGTATTCGTAACGTATTTGTATTTGTATATAACCAAATGCATTCATTGTGTAGCGTATCATAACTTGACAGCTCATCAGTCTTAGTTATCATTCTTCTCCAGTGCATCCTTCTCCATTTCTCCTGTCTATTCAAACTATGCTTTCTCCAAGAATCAAAGCTCTTCAGAAATGGTCAACAAGATCAGAATTGTGGTTTCCAACACATGTAATAAAGACATCTGCAAAAAAAAAAGGAGATCTGCAAAAACTATTTATTATTTTGTTGCCTTCTCAAATCTGCTATTGTTTTGAATGCAAGGAAAAGATTTGAGTCTTGTGATTCTTTGTTCACAAATTCTAACATTGATGGCACAACTTCCTCATATATACTGCTTTTAATTAATAATGAAACCAATTTAAAAGGCCTCCAATATATAATAAGGTCACCAAGATTAATTTGCTTTATTAATTAGAAGGTTTAAATAATTACCTAACATTTTTGTTAGATATAAATATAGGGACTTAATTACTACCACTTGTCAGAGCATTTTTCCTCTGAAAAAAAAGGAACTATGTGCAAAATGCATTCATCAGTCTTAGTTATCATTCTTCTCCAGTGCCTTCTTCTCCATTTCTCCTGTCTACTCAAACTATGCTTTCTCCAAGAATCAAAGCTCCTCAGAAATGGTCAACAAGATCAGAATTGTGGTTTCCAACACATGTAATAAAGACATCTGCAAAAAAAAAGGAGATCTGCAAAAGCTATTTATTATTTTGTTGCCTTCTCAAATCTGCTATTGTTTTGAATGCAAGGAAAAGATTCGAGTCCTGTGATTCTTTGTTCACAAATTCTAACACTGATGGCACAACTTCATAATTATTGTTTATAAATATTTCAAATCTGACACCTATATGGACGTCCGATTTAAGAACAAATTATTCCATATATACTGTTTTTAATTAGTAATGAAACCAATTTGGACGTAACAAATAGGATGGATATAAACCGCAAGAGGCCTAAAATTCTATTCATTGGGTTTATTATTCATCTCCAAGGAGTAAAATTTTTAACCTAAATTAAATTAAACGAAATAAATTTAGCTATATTAGTCATAAATATACTACATGCAAGCAACACACAAGTAATATCACAAATAAAAATGAATTTCTAATTTAATTTTTGAATTATGAAAAATTCAAACAAAATTTAACTTGTACGTTTTTAACATCACTGATCTAATACTCCATTGAGTTCTCCTCCCGAAATTATACCTAATGCAACAAACAGATCTAAAAGTCGCCAAGAAAATGAGTAGGATAATTTATCCGCTGTTAAAATCGACATTGGAGAGGTTTGGAGCTCAGTTTGCGGTTTGGGTAGGAGGCAGAGCAGTAGAGAGAAAAATGGATTGCAGGGAAAATGAAACACATCTCCAAAGCAACTGGTTCCAGGATCCAGTTCCTTTATTCTCTGATTTTTCTGTTGTTCTAGACAAACAATTTTCCGCGTAGAGTGAAATCTAAAGGAACTCGTTGCTGGGATCGGTTTCTTCAAGGATTTCTAAAAGAACTGGTTCCAGAATCCGATTCCTTCTTGTGAATAGAAAAAATCTGACAATTCATCTAAGACTAAGAGGCTATACTATTTTTATAAATAAAAACTCTGTTTGTTGACATAATTTAGTAACAAATGTTTGGCTAAATGATGGATCAACGCTTTAAGGAATATGTATTCATTGGACAAAGATTCAACAAAAGCGACTATATTATTGGTCAATTCCAATTTCAATAATACTAATATTCTTCGGAATTAATAGAGCAATAAGGGGCCTAATTTAAAACAATATGAAAATTAATATTATCGAAATTTTCGTCCAATTTGGCTAATATCATATCGTTTGTTCCTAGCCCTCCGGTGCTACCAAGTTGTTTTCCGATTTCCAAAGTTCAAACAGTCGATCCAAACCGTTAGATGTTCAATCTATATTAAAATGTGCTTGGAGACGAAATTTTACATTTTTTGGAATTTTTTTACTATTTATTAAGATGGTTTGAAAATCGCTATTTTCAATGGTGCTGAAAGATACTTCAAAACAGAGATTTTCAAACCATCTTAATAAATAGTAAAAAAATTCCAAAAAAATGTAAAATTTGGTCTCCAAACACATTTTAATATAGATTGAACATCTAACGGTTTGGATCGACTGTTTGAACTTTGGAAATCGGAAAACGACTTGGTAGCACCGGAGGGCTACGAACAAACGTTTTGATGTTAGCCACTCTCTCTCTATATATATATACTTGCGTGACGACGAGTCCGAAAGTACTTCATCATTAATCTTTTTTGAGAGAGAAAATCGCATAGAAGACGTTAGTAGTTTTAGATTCGCAAAATTCTTCACAGATGGTCAGAAATATGAACGAGATTGAACGGAGAAAAAACACCCACCTCTAAAAACGTGTAAGGCCTCCCATGTAGGGTTAAATAGTTGTAAATACTTAAAGATTGTTCATCTCATAGTTGTAAATAGTTCTGTGCATAGGGTTAAATAGTTGAGAATGACAATATTAATATTTAAAATAGTTGAATTTTTTACGAACTCAATTTCGAACTTTTACGAACTTTGTTACAACTTACGAGTTATGACTTATGGCTGAGCCATAGTTCGAAATTACAGCACTTCAATAAAAACTCAGGTATTCTGAATTCTAATTACACAGTACACCAAATTTTATATCAAAGTTCATTACAAATACCAAAATTTATATCAAACACCAAAGTTTATTACAATCAATCAAAGTTCAGTACAATCATAGTATCCAAAGTTTTCCAAATAGCTAACATGAGCAACATCACCAAAGTTTTCAAATATAAAAAGTATTAAAAATATAATTTAAGTTAGAACTAAGAACAATTATGCACTGGGCGGCCTTATATTTTCATCAGCGAACATAAGTTATCAATAGAAATCAACGGTTCACGTTAGAGTTAATTTTGAACTAAATTTGGTTTGCGAACCTATTTCGAACGAACTAGGTCCAGTTTGAGTTTGGTTTGAATTAATTTCGAACGAACTCAATATCAAATCGAATTTTTCACGAACTTTTTCGAATCAAACTCAAATTGAATTACGACCTGTGAATTTTTTGTGCAGCCCTACTCACCAGCATATTTATAAGAAAAATCAGTGCGGGGGAGAGAGCATTGAAAGACAATAAGAAAAAACAAAAGGGAGAGAGACAACGCTCCGACAACTCTTAGTGTCATTGTCATAATTGTGTCATCAATGCATGCATGCGTTGAATTCCATGTTACTACTAGATCTAAGATCAGGAGAATCTTTGCCTTGTTAGAAGACCATTAATTGGTCTCACCTACTCATCAACCAACCGTGTTAATTTTGGTCTACATTTGTCCTTGTTTACATTTACATTTACCTCATGTAACTACACCACATTTACATTTACTGTAACTATGATTTCTTTTAATAAATAAAAATTTAATTGTGCAGAAAACAGGAACTGCTTGGTTGGACTGCACCATTGAAAATAGTGAAATGCTACACGGAATGAGAAAACAGTGAAATCACACTAATGATACGATTTCACTCTTTGAGATAACCAAACAGCAGTAGTTGGAGTTTTTTAATTTATTTTGAAGTTAAGCTGACAAAGAACTTGGTAAGTTTAAGAACAATCTATAGTTCTACTCATGTCAATAACTATTAATAAAAAAACAATTGTAATTATTATATATAGGTACATTCAAAGGCGGAGTTAAACTTTCAACAATAGAGGTGAAACGTGAATGTGCATCAATCATATAAAATTTTCATTCTACAAATGAGAACAATTTTACAGTATAACCATGACATTTTACAGTAAACAATATAGAAAAAAAATATGTATGTATGTACACAAGAAATTTGTATGCTTTCGGTGTAACAAGGCTGGAACGAGGAGCAATTTGGTTGTATTAAATAGGCTGAATATAAACCGCAAGAGGCCTAAAATTCAATTCATTGGGTTTATTATTCATTTCCAAGGAGTAAATTTTTGGTTTAGCTAGCTGAACTTAGCATATACATGGTAATCTTTAACTAGATATATCCTTGACGAGCGATAAGAATTTATAGAAGCATGTCATGTGGTTGTAATTGTACAAAAATCTGAGGAGAAGCTAGTAGTAAAGTAGTAGTTGACTTGACTCAAACGCATCAGTCGTTGAACAGTATAGTTAATTGAATGAATCAATGAATCAATCTAGCATAGGAATAGTGGCCTCCTGTTCCCGGTCCCAGCGTTAATTAATCAATTTGTCTTTATAGAAGACCAACGCAGTCAAGGTCTGAATTGGTAAATCAACAGTGTAGAGATAAGATGAAAGAATTCCGTTTGATAAAACAGGCAAGTAAATCACAAATTAAGATGAATTTCTAATATAATTTTCGAATTATGAAAAATTCGAACAAATTTTCAACTTGTATATTTTTAACTTCACAGATTTAATACTCCTTACAGTTCTCCTCCCGAAAGTATACCTATTGTAACAATCAAATCTTAAAGTCGTCAAGAGAATGAGTAGGATAATTTGTCTATTGTTAAAATCGCCATAGGAGAGGTTTGGAGTTCCATTTGGTATTTGGGTAGGAGGCAAAGCAATAGAGAGGAAGATAGAGTTGCAGCAAAAAAAAAAAAAATTCAATCCATCTAATAGGTTATATTATTTTTATAAATAAAAACCGTGTTGACATAATTTAGTAACAAATGGAGAAAAAATGAAACTAATTTGGCTAAAAGATGTATCCATATGACAACTGCTTCTTTTTAACAAAAGCAACTAGAATTATTGGTCAATTCCAGTTTTAATAATAGTAATATTCTTCGGAACTAATTAATTTGAAACTTTATGAAAATTCATATTTTCGAAATTTTCTTGCAGTTCATACTAGGTAATTAAACCCAGCAGGTATTTTATTTTATTGGTAACTCCCACCAGCGTATAACAAAAATCAGTGGGGGGAGTGAACATTGAAAGAAAATAAGAAAAAAAGAAAGAGAGAGAGAGCGCTCCGAGTATGTGCCATGCATCATGTAAGATGCTTTGAGATGAAATGTCTATTAACGTCTTATGGCATGTTTATATTCTAATTTTATAATCAATATCATACTTGCAAAAGGAAACCATAACTTTGTAATCCAATTTGAACCATAACTTTGTACGTAAACCATAATTTTATTTTACAAAAAAAATCTGAAAACATGTTAATTATGTGTAATTTTAATTATAATTTTAAAGCTTAATCCTCTTTCTCCCCTTGTCATTCTCCGTTCATTCTACTCTTTTTTCCCCTTTTATTTCTTCTTTGGTTAGAACTTGGGAGATTGAGAGATCAGGAGGCCTTAATAGGTGGGAAGCAGCGAATGGGATTAACAATGCGTGTTTCCTTTTTCTAGTTTTTTTTTTTCAATTCTCTGTGAGCATCTGTGTGAAGTGCGACAATGAAGTGGGTAAAGGGATAAAGAAACAATTAGATTTAATGAACATCTCCCTTTAATTTTAAAAGGTATATTGGTCAATTTACTTTTTAAAATAATTAAATAAAAAATAAAATAAAATAAAGGGGATATAATGAGTCCATCTTTGCCTAGGATCATCATCTGCACTCGGCATTAGCTAATAATATCCTCTTACACTGATTCATATTTCAAAAGACAGAACACGAGAGAGAGAGAGAGAAATGGCTCAGGTAGCTGTGGAGTTTGCACTCAAGAACCTCGCTGATTTCATAGTGAAGGAAGCACAGTTATTGGGTGGGGTTGGGGAGAAAGTCGAACGGGTGCAGCGCGAGCTCACTCGAATCAAGTGCTGCCTGAAAGATGCCGACTCAAAAAAAAAGGGAGATGAGCTAGTTCAGAATTGGCTGAATGAGCTTCGCGATGTGGCCTATCGCATTGCCGATGCAACCGACACCTATTTTCTACGAGTTGAAGATCACCACCAAAAAGAGGCCAGCAGCTTTTCGCAAAAACTCAAGAAGGTGTTGAAGAAGCCCATGAAGCTTCCTCACCTCCACAAGCTTGGCACTGAGCTCGATAAAATTCAAAATCTACTCCAAGAGATCTATGAGAGCAGGGACCACTATGGAATCAAAGACCAGCCACTGGAAGACAAGAGCAAAGGAGAGGCAGTCAGAATGCCACGTCGAACAGCTACTTATTCTGATGTAGACGAAAATCAAGTCGTAGGCATGGAGGCAGACAAGGACAACATCCTGAAGCTGTTGCATCCTGAGCGAACAACAAAGCTGGCAGTCATAACCATCGTGGGTACTGGCGGTCTAGGAAAGACTACCCTTGCATGTATGGTATACAAAAGGCAAGTGTAGATTTTTTTTTTTCCACTATGTTTTAATCATATATATAAAATAATTACAATCATAAAAATAAGAGTTTGCCTAAGTTAGCTGCTACATATGGCAATGATCAACTAGTACTACTGTCCCAATCAAAAAAAAAAAACTAGTACTACTGTTATAAATTACAATTTTGAAGATCTAATATTAATCCTAATAGCTCAATTGCTCAATATAAAATCCCGGGATCGCAGCAATATATGGCTGCAACAATCACAATTGTTCAGAAACCTTGCTAGAAATCAATCTAATAATATCTTCTTTTTCTTCTCTAACCAGTGCCAAGGCAGATTTCGACTATCATATAAAGTTGCCGATATCTCAGCAATTCAATATGCGTGATCTCTTGACAAAGATGATCAGCGAGTACAACGATTCTGTGCCTAAGGATCGGGATCTGGGCTATTATGTTGGTGAGCTCAAAAGTTTTTTAAGTCGCAAAAGATATCTAATTATTCTAGATGATGTGTGGGATGAGGATCTATGGAATGAACTCAAAGATGTATTGCCTAATGCTAATAAGAATGGGAGTCGAGTTTTGATCACTAGCCGGTCAATCGAAGTTGAAAAATCAGCTGAATACCAAACGATACAATATGAACTCAAGATCTTAGATGATGGGAAAAGCCTAGATCTCCTCCTCAAAAAGGCTCTCCCTCATCAAGAACCTGATAAAGAATACCCTACCGATCTCCTTGAGCTTGCCGACAAACTTTCAAAGAAATGTAAGGGGTTACCTCTGGCTTTGGTTGTATTAGGTGGTATCCTTTCTAAACAACCATCCTACCCTAAGTGGGAAAGGATGTTGCAAAATATGAATTGGCACGCAGATGGCAAGGATTGTATGCGAATTTTAGCAATGAGCTACGAAGATTTGCCTTACTATCTAAAGGCATGCTTCCAATATCTTGCTTCTTTCCCTGAAGACTATGTGATTCCGGCAAAACGCCTGATCAGAATGTGGGTTGCAGAGGGATTCATACCACTCGAGAATAGGCCAACAATGGAGATAATGGCTGAGGACTGCCTTGAGGAACTTGCTAAAAGGTATACATAAAATTGTTTTTTCTTATTTTTTATGAGGCAACCATACAATATTCTTGCAAACTTTATTTTCGCAAATTAACTACTTCATGTAACACATTTTACGTATACTTTATATTTATACTACAATTTTATTATAGAATAGAGTAGAATAAGTAGAGAGCTTCCATAAAAAGTATATAAAAACAAATAAAAAGATCGAGTAAAGTGTAGTACAAGATGAATAAAAATAAGCTACGATGCCTGATTATACTCTTAATTTCAAGATATATTATTTTCCAATATATATATATATATAAGTTCCTTCACTTTTTTCAACATGTATCATACCAAGTGCATGTTCTCGGCTTTTATTAATGGAGTGAACGAAAGATTCTTTTCAATTAGGTATCTTTCACTTTTGTTGTAAAACAAACAAAAAAATAATAGATACGATTTGATAGTAAAACACGGCTCTAAGAATACTTAAAACCGAAATTTGATGTTTAGGAGATTGCGTGAGGGATTCGAAATAAATAAAGTAATTTGAATATTTTAAATTTTATTCCGAATTCTCAACCAACGTATATGTACATTAAAATATTTATTTTCAAATCTGGAACAAAATTTACAAAAGTTCTTATTTCAATAGTTACGGACAAATTTCATTAATTGCATTTTTAATTTCAATGCATCTTAATAATCAGCACAAATTAATTTTGTCTTTCAATTAATGTATAAGAACTAATAAGTCTAGTAAATCAGCATAAATTAATTTTATCTTTCAATTAATATAGGAACTAATGTGTAATCATGACTGCAATACTTTCAGTATTTCCTAACTTGTTTATAAACCAAAATTAATTCAGGAGTATGGTTCAAGTATTTCCTAACTTTGTAATCATGACTGCAATACTCTCAGTATTTTTAATGTTATTCCAAATTATAGTCGTACATATATGTACATCAAAAATTTCTCTTCAAATCTAGAGCAAAATATACAGAACTTCTTATTTCTAGATTTATGTACAAATATCATTACTAATTGCATATTTAAGTTTCATTTATCATAATAATCAGCATAAATTATTTTATCTTTCAATTTATATAGGAACTAATGAGTTTAGTTAGGGTATATACACCTTTATAATTTTTTTTTTTTTTTTTTTTTTTTTTTTTTTTGCAAAATTTCACGCCAGTAGGCTTTCCATTTCACATAACCTTTGTAATTATGTCTGCAATACTTTTTGTATTTCTTAAGACTTAATTGGTTTATAAACCAAAATTATTTCAGGAGTTTGGTTCTAGTATTAAGCCGATCCACGAATGGTTTGATCAAGCACTTCCAATTGCATGATATTCTCCGCGAGTTGGCAATGAATGAAGCCGGGCATGAAAACTTTGTCACAGTTTTCTCACAAGCTTCGACTGACAACAAGCCCGACAGAATAATCCGACGTGCTTCACTTCAAGCCGAAGAGAAGAATTCACAATTCATTGAATATGTAGGTCCAAATACCCGTTCTTTATTTTTGTTCGATACAAATAGATATTTTAAAAGGATCTTAGATTGCTCTAATTTTAGGCTACTTAAAGTTCTAAAAATAGTGGGTTTCAGATATGAACACGAATTAGTATTAGAATCATTAGATGAGTTGATTCACCTGAAATACTTGGGGCTTATTGGCTGTAAAATTAAGCGCCTCTCTTTTCATGGTATGAAAAGTCTCGAAATTCTGGACTTGGGTGGGTATAAAATTTGGGAATATGATGGCTTATGGACAATTAGTACATTGAGGCATGTACTGGTTACTGGCTTCGTGCGTGGAATTCCTCAACTACCAAAGGGTACCCCAGTAAGCAATCTACAGACCCTGAAGATGGTAAACTCTTTGGATGTATGTGATGCCAATTTGCCCAACCTGCGTAAATTAGGTATTACAAATTATTCTGGAAAATGGGTATCAATGACTAATCTATTTCAAACATTGCGCAACCTGCGTAAATTTCATATTGATTGTGATTGTTCCAAAATTCCAATGGAAATTGTTTACCCAAAAGCAATCCCAAATTATCAGAATTTGCAATCCTTGTACTTGGAAGGAGAATGGCCTGAAAATGTCAATGTAGAGACTAGCATGTTTCCACCACAGCTCATTAAACTCACGCTTAAGTTTTCCGAACTTAATCATAATCCATTCCCGGAGCTTGGAAAGTTGAATAGCTTAAAAAAGCTGTACTTTTCAAGTGCTATGTCAAGTAAGGATTGGGAGGGTCCAATAATCTGTCCAGAAGGATTCCCTGCCCTACAATACTTCAAAGTGGTTGATTACCGTGCGCGCATCAAGGATTTGACGGTGGCACAGGGGGTCATGCCAAAGCTTACATACCTCAAAGTAGATGAAAACACCAAGGTGCATCTGCCTCCTGAGCTACAGCACGTGATAGTTGAAAAAGGTTATTAATATTCTTGATTTGGTCAAGTGGTAATATCTATCACACTGACCACCTATTTTTTCCTTTCACTATTTTTTTTTTGGTGAAACGCATATTATTAGTAATATATATGGTGCAGCGTGCATGTATATTATTTTTTTTTGTTTTTTGTACACATGGAAAGTAAACCACAAGTACGTACAAGTTCCATTAAACTTGCTTTTTTGTTTTTTGTACTATTATTCTTTTCAAAGACGAACTATAGAAAATTTAATGGCATTAATTTGTTTTTGCTGGTGTTGATCTTTATACTCTAATTCTTGTATATTACTGTAAGAAATAATAAATGCTTCGTTCTTCTTCTTCGTCTTCTTTTAAAAAAAAAAAATCTTTCTAATGTTTGTGTTGTTTAATATTATATTTCTTAATTTCAAGTATTGTAAGATATTTGTAATGAAGTCATCATGTGCTAGTTTAGCTTTTCTTAATATTATCACAGCGTTAATGGATGAATTGGTAGTCTCAAAAATTATAATGTGTTATTTTTTTAGCACAACTTTATAATATTTTCTTGATATTTGTCAGACCAGCTGAGCTGGCGAGTGAGCTTTGAGAGGAGGGGAGATTGCTTCTAGATTCTCTCTCTTCTCCTTTTTACGTTTTGGTCCTCCTGGATTAACTCTTCAATCCTGGCTGTCCTTTTTACGTTTTGGTCCAGAGGAGGCTGCTTGTTCATCAACCAGTTAAACATGGGCAAATATCCAACTTAAATTGAACATTTGAATTTAATTTGTACAAATTGGAATAACCAGGGACTAAACTGAAGTTTACCAGCTGTTCAGTATGTATATGTCGACAGACACCTTTTACTGCCTTTTATTCAAGAGAAATCTTTACCAGGATGAATTTTGATTCATAACATTTTAATTCTGTACTGGTATATAACCCCGACTGCAAATTATAGAACCTTACAAGCTTTAACTAATCTGACCTCACTAATAATGGGTTTAAAACAACTTAATTTAATTAAGTACAAACCAAAATTTAATGTAATTTTAGTTTATTAACACTGAAAAGGGATAAAGGGATTGATAGTGAGAGAGAGAGAGAAAAAGTTGATTGACATATCAGTGCTGATAAAGATCCACTGTCTCAGTCAAGAGCTCTGGTGGCTGCAGGTGCTGCTTCTCCTAATTAATGCAAGGGTTGATAAAACAAGACTGCTGTTCTATTTTGAATTTACTGGAGGCTATGTTACTATGCATAGCGCATAATGGTCCGTACTATGGATCAAAATTTTCATTTTTGAAGTCCTAAAAATCGATCTGATTTTACATTTTTTATAATTTTTTTTCTATTTTTTTAGATTGGTAGAAAAGAACCTGATAAAAAAATTCTAGACCATTCAAAAAGTAGTAATATTTTACCTATCTAAAAAAATAGTAAAAAATTTCTAAAAAATGTAAAATTAAGTCCACAAGCACATCTTCATATTGAGATCATGTTGAATAGTTTAGATCTACTATTAGACTTTGGAAACGAAAATATTAATCCGTAGTACCAACCAATTTGCACTATGCATAGTACCAGTATAATTTAGACTGTATGTATTAATCTTTGGTTTTTACAGTTACTTCTTAGGAGGGTAAGTCTGAGTACAGGTATATTTTAGACTGGTACATTTGCTAGGTGTCGGTTTGATTTGTCTGATTTTGGTGGTTAGTTAGAATCAGTAACCTTTGTACTGGTACAGTAGTAGTAGGTGGCCTTGTTATGATGGATTGTATAATTTTGTATAAATTAAATTCATTACTATTGTCTAAGTGGCAATTTCACCACATATTTCTTAAGATCATATAACATAATATTAATACTTTACGACCTTTGACCAGATTTAGACTGGTACTTAAGATCATATCATGGTGTATCAGTTGGTACGGAACAAAAATTGATATTCAAAAACTTTTTACCAGATATTACCAGATTCTCAACTGCCATCTGACCAGCTAGCTGCGGGCCTGCAGCAGCACGGTTGTCTGAGCTAAGAAATCAACTTTTCGTCCTTATATAATCAAAAGGGGCACTTGTTCTTCTCCTTCAAAAAAAAAAAGCGGCACTTGTTAACATATGAGATACACCGGGCTTTGTGCAGAGAAATCAATGACATCATAGACACAGATGCTAATGCTTAATCATGAATGAAATTTTAGCAAAAATAAATAAATTTGGATGTACCAAACCAACATTTCATGTACCGAGATTAGTGACAGCATAATTTTGAAAAAAAAATGAATAAAGCAGCTTTATATATTTAATATTAGTGAAGAAAAAGGGAAGGCAAATTACATTTGGGTCGACACAGTAGTAATGTATCAAAATCAGAGACCATTCCCTTTTAAGTGATGTTATCCAGTTTAACTCCAACATCTAGCAGAGCATCGAAAGTAGCATTTGAGCATTTCTCATTTGACCAATCTTACATAAAGCATGAATCAGTACATTATAGTTAATTCCATTTTAACCTCCGCTTTGCTATAAAATACACCGATGGATGACCATGGTATCTCATCAGGAGCAAAACCATCTCTGCCTTGTGAGCCTGCCCTGACCAGGTCAATCCTGATATAAGAACCGTGTATGCCACATCATCTAATTGAACTCCTTCCGACAACATTTTGCTTTTTATCTCCATCGCTGCTTCTAATTCACCTTGTTTGCAATGTTTATTCCCATCCATCTCCAGTCTTGCAAGAACCATTGATCAATGTATTAAATGTGATCAAATCTGGCTTTATGTTTATTCCCATCATCTCTTGAGGAAACTTTCATCTCACCTTGTTTACAATGCCCATCAATTAATGCAATCAAAGCACCGTATTAGCCATTAGGTACCAACCCTCTAAGGAGCATTTCAGCAAACAGTTGACGTGTGTGTATTAAGCCCCGCCAAATTTACAAAAGCCCTTGACCAAAAGCGTACAAGTAAAAACATCGGGCTGGATTCCTTGTTCGACCATTGTTTGTTTTAACTCTAACCACAAATCAAAGTATTGAAACTAAGAACGGGGATCTCAACCTCCACTTTGTAATTTCATCGAATACCTCACGGGCATGCTTAATGTTCCCGTTATTACAGTAACTGTGCATGCTAACATTGAAAGGTGTGACATGAGGAGGAAATCCTGCATTTGAAGTTGTATATAGAAAAACCAAACTGTTTCAGGTGGGTGAGCAATGAGCATGGATTAAATCGGTGAAGATGCGATAGAAAGCTACCAAGGAGAGAAATGTGCGATGCTTAATAGATACAATGGAGAATGTTTCAGTGTTGTAGAACACAAGTGTCAGAATTTGTGTTAGCTTTTCCATGGTTCAACTTTTGATTTGTGAACAGGCTTGCTTGAAGTATTAATTGAATCATGCAAGGTACATGAATTGGGGTAATAAAACATGAACGATTAGTAATTTGGGCTTTATCATTGGGCCTCCTTCGGCCCAAAAACAAAAGAGGCCTTAAACGCAAGAGGCTCTGTAGAGAAGTTTGGTACTGGACTAGACTGAATTGGGATATCTCAAAAAAGGTAGAATATAATAGAATAAAATAAATTAAAATATAGAATAGAACAAAGTTGGCACTATAGCCTGGAAAGTGGAAAATTTCGAAATATAGAATAGAATAAAATAAAGTAAAAGAAAAGGTGAATTCTCCAAGCATTAACATGCATGATTACTATGGTGGGGAAAAGCTGTTCCCATTTATTCTTGATGAACTACAAGTTATCGATATTATTAAATTATTAATCACTTGTGTTTTTTTTTTTTTGAATGAAAATAGAGGTCAAGCCTCTAATTTATTGATAAGTGTTTTGTTACATAAGGGATGTTACAAAACAGAATACCAGATAAAAAGTTAATCACTGGTGTTTCTCTTATTGTTCAATGCATCGAGTGGACATTTTAGTTAACAATATGGATGAGTATGAATATTTATATACTAAACACGTACGTAGGTTGTCTTGACGCATGTACATCAATATCTACATTTCAGTACTATTTTTTATTAACTAAAATTCTTTTAAGAAAAAAAAATAAAAATAAACAAGTAACTTTCATGAATAATGAAAAGATCTCCTAATTGAGTCATAATTAATTGAACCATGTCCAACAAAGTTCGATTCTCTATTCGGACACAATATTTCATTGCCGTGTTTCTGACGGAGTAAGTTGTGAAACGGTTCCACATGTACGTACTGCTTGAGATGTTCGCAAATTTTCTTGCTCAAATATTCGTCTCCTCCATCCGATCAAAAACCCTTAATTTTCTTGTCAAGTTAATTATGCCATTTGCGGTAGTTACAATGGTCCTAGATAATTAGAGTCTGGGGACGTTTACGAAATTTATCTGGGGGACAATTATGAGCTTCGTTATCCATAATATGGAATATAAGTTTTAACTTTTCAAAAGAGTGATGGTACATGGCATCTACTTTTTCTTTAATCATTTCTTTTTTTTAGGCCATTCCATATATGTTGCGCTTTCAAATGGCTTGTGGTAGGGACGGTTTCAGATGGTATGTTGCTTAATTGCCCCCGTTTTATAGTCATCTTATAATGCAAATTATTGTAAGGCATGTAGCTTCTTCCAATCAATCTGACCTATTTAATTAAGTTTTATTTCCAAGTCTTGTCAATTAAAACAAAAATCTTTGCATCTGCAACGATCTTAATTTATTAAATTTATTCCAGCAATTTATTGCAAAAAAGAAAGTAAAATTTATTCCAGAAAATAATTGATTAAATTTATTCTTGTAAAAGCTTTGAGAGAAAGTAGAAATTGTATCTATTTCATTTACTTTTTCTGTACATGTATAATGACATATATATCTTGTTGCTTTAAGTAGAGAGTCTAACCACACCATTATCTATGGTTATAATTAATGCTAACTATGGTTTGAATGAGTGGCTCATAGAACAGTAGGAGAAAGTGTGGCGGCCATGAGTGGAGTGTGATGTATAGACAAAGAGAATCAATAATCTCCCTAGGCCAAACATAATTTTTTTAGAAGGGATTAAAGCTCCTTGTTAGATTACATTATTGAGCCAAATCTTCCTCCTTAGCCTTTTTTTTTTTCATGAACAATAATACTCTTATAAGGATATGCTCATGTCGTTATAGTCTCATTTACCTTTTGTCATTTTCTATCCATTTCTTTTTCCACAGCTATTCTTTATCACTTTAAATGGTTACTTGTTGTCTCTGATCATTTGGCATAAATAATTAATATTTGCACATGCATGGTTCATAGGTGATTAGAATTATTTATGGATTTTTTTAATCAAAATTGTCAATCCATGTCTTAAACGTGTGAAAACTTGCTGTATCTTTGACGTGTTGTGTTTAATCGTGCTGATTTCATTAAATTTGAACACAACATTCATAAGAACACAACATCCTTAAGAGCACATACTTACATTCAACACGCTGTGTTTGTACAATAATAATTCCCCATTCAGCAGATAAAACACAGGAGTAGTTGTTTAAAAAAAAAAGTCGAACGTGACACATACATGATTAATCTAGTGGTGAACAGCAGTGCGTATTGTGGTCCACACGCGAACGTGGCATTTCTAGTGAACTACAAGTTGTTAATATTAGATTATTAATTACTATCTTCTTTCTTACTCCACCAACCAACATGACTAATGTCAATTCTTATTGTTCAATTCATCAAGTGAATCGGCACTTTAATTAATTACTAGTTTGTAGTCAAGCATGTTCATCAAGTCAATCGTCTATATAATGAGACCATCTTTGGCTAGGATAGTCATCTGCACTAGCTAATAATATCCTCTTACACAGGTGCACATTTCTAAAGAGAAAAAACAAGAGAGTGAAATGGCTGAGGCGGTTGTGAGTGTGCTGGGCAAGCTTGCAGTTGTCATAGCGAACGAAGCACAGTTCTTGGGTGGGGTTCGGAAGAAAGTCGAACAGGTGCAGCGTGAGCTCACCCGAATCAAGTGCTGTCTGGTAGATGCAGACTCCAAAAGAAAAGGAGATGCGAGGGTGCAAAACTGGTTGAATGAGCTCCGCGATGTGGCTTATCAAATCGAGGATGCAATCGACACCGTCTTTCTCAAAGAGATGCGAGGGGACAAAGATGCCAGAAGCTGTATACCCGCCACAATCTTGAAGGTGTGTAAGAAGCCCATGAAGCTGTATACCCGCCACAATCATGGCACTGAGCTTGATAATATCGAAAATCAACTCAAAGAGATCTATGAGAGCAGGCTTCGCTATGACATCAAATTAGACCAACCAGTGGAAGACAAGAGCAAGGGATCAGAGGCAGTCAAAATGACTCATCGGAGAGCTACATATTCTGAAGTAGATGAAAATCAAGTCGTAGGCATGCAGGCTGACAAGGACAACATTCAGAAGCTGTTGCATCGTGAGCAAACACCTAAGCTGGCAGTCATAACCATCTTGGGTCCTGGCGGTCTTGGCAAGACTACCCTGGCATGTATGGTATACAGAAGGCAAGTGCAGATTTTTTCTTTTCAACTATGCTTTCAAATTACACCTTTTTTTGTGACACACTTTGACACCTACTAATTTCAAACTCCAAATAGTCGATCCAAACCGTTCAACATGATGGATATATTAAAATGTGATTGGAGATCAAATTTTACATTTTTTTGAATTTTTTTACTATTTATTAAGAGAGTTACAAAATCGTTGTTTTCAGACCATTGAAAAATAGCGATTTTGTAACCATCTTAATAAATCGTAAAAAAATTCAAAAAAAATGTAAAATTTGATCTCCAATCACATTTTAATATGGTGATCATGTTGAACGGTTCGGATTGACTTTTTGGATTTTGAAATCGCAAAATTGACCTCTAAAAAAAACGGTGTCATGATGTGTCACCAAAAAAGGTGTAATTGGATCCCTCCTCATATATAAATTAATTAAGTAATAAAAATAAGAGTTTGTCTAGGTTGCTACATATGGCAACGATCAACAAGTACTACTGTTACAAATTACAATTTTGAAGATCTAATATTGATCCTTATAGCTCAATTGCTCAATATATATAAAATCCTGAGATCGTAGTAATACATGGCTGCAACAATCACTATTGTTCAGAAACCTTGCTAGCAATCAATCTAATAATATATCTTCTTTTCTTGTCTAACCAGTGCCAAGGCAGATTTCGACTATCATATAAAGTTGTCGATATCGCAGCAATTTAATATGCGTGATCTCTTGACAAAGATGGTGAGCGAGTACAACAAAGAAGTACCTAAAGATCGGGATGTGGGCTATTATGTTGGTGAGCTCAAAAGTTTTTTAAGTAGCAAAAGATATCTGATTATTCTAGATGATGTGTGGCAGGAGGATCTATGGAATGAACTAAAAGATGTATTGCCTGACTCTAACAACGGGAGTCGAGTTTTGATTACTACCCGGTCTATCGAAGTTGAAAAATCATCTGAATATAAAACGATCCAATATAAACTCAAGATCTTAGATGATGGGAAAAGCCTAGATCTCCTCCTCAAAAAGGCTCTCCCTGATCAAGTACCTGATAAAAAATACCCTACCGATCTCCTTGAGCTTGCATGCAAACTATCAATGAAATGTAAGGGGTTACCTCTAGCATTGGTAGTATTAGGTGGTATCCTTTCTAAACAACCGTCCTATGCTACATGGGAAAGGATGTTGCAAAACATGAATTGGCACTCAGATGGCAAGGATTGTATGCGAATTTTAGCAATGAGCTATGAAGATTTGCCTTACTATCTGAAGGCATGCTTCCAATATTTTGCTTTTTTCCCTGAAGACTATGTGATTTCTGCAAGATGTCTGATCGGAATGTGGGTTGCAGAGGGATTCATACCACTCGAGAATAGGCCAACAATGGAGATAATGGCTGAGGACTGCCTTGAGGAACTTGCTAAAAGGTATACATAAAATTGTTTTTTCTTATTTTTTATGAGGCAACGATACAATATTCTTGCAAACTTTATTTCCATAAATTAACTACTTCATGTAACACATTTTACGTATATATTATATTTATAATATAATTTTATTATAGAATAGAGTAGACTAAGTAGAAAGGTTCCATAAAAAGTATATAAAAACAAACAAAAAGATCGAGTAAAGTGTAGTACAAGATGAATAAAAATAAGCTACGATGCCTGATTATACTCTTAATTGCAAGATATATTATTTTCCAATATATATATATATATATATATATAAGTTCCTCCACTTTTTTGAACATGTATCATACCAAGTGCATGTTCTCGGATTTTCTTAATAGAGTGAACGAAAGATTCTTTTCAATTAGGTATCTTTCACTTGTGTTGTAAAACAAACAAAAAAATAGTAGATACGATTTGATAGTAAAAAACGGCTCTAAGAATACTTAAAATCGAAATAGTGTGTAAAGTTATAATTTTTGCGGGAGGGATTCGAAATAAATAAAGTAGTTTGAATATTTTCAATTTTATTCCGAATTCTCAACAAACGTATATGTACATTAAAATATTTATTTTCAAATCTGGAACAAAATTAATTTCATTTTTACAGAAGTTCTTATTTCAATAGTTACGAACAAATTTCATTAATTTCAATGCATCTTAATAATCAGCACAAATTAATTTTGTCTTTCAATTAATGTATAGGAACTAATAAGTCTAGTTAATCAGCATAAATTAATTTTATCTTTCAATTTATATACAACCTAATGTGTCTAGTTGGGATATAAAACCTTTGTAATCATGACTGCAATACTTTCAGTATTTCCTAACTTGTTTATAAACCAAAATTAATTCAGGAGTATGGTTCAAGTATTTCCTAACTTTGTAATCATGACTGCAATACTTTCAGTATTTTTAATGTTATTCCAAATTATAGTCGTCCATATATGTACATCAAAATATTTCTCTTCAAATCTAGAGCAAAATATACAAAACTTCTTATTTCTAGATTGATGTACAAATTTCATTACTAATTGAATATTTAAATTTCATTTTATCATAATAATCAGCATAAATTATTTTATCTTTTAATTTATATAGGAACTAATGAGTTTAGTTAGGGTATATACACCTTTATAATTTTTTTTTTTTTTTTTTTGCAAAATTTCACGCCAGTAGGCTTTCCATTTCACATAACCTTTGTAATTATGTCTGCAATACTTGTTCTATTTCTTAAGACTTAATTGGTTTATAAACCAAAATTATTTCAGGAGTTTGGTTATAGTATTAAGCCGATCCACGAATGGTTTGATCAAGCACTTCCAATTGCATGATATTCTCCGCGAGTTGGCAATGAATGAAGCCGGGCACGAAAACTTTGTCACGTTTTTCTCACAAGCTTCGGCTGACAACAAGCCCAACAGAATAATCCGACGTGCTTCACTTCAAGCCGAAGAGAAGAATTCACAATTCATTGAATATGTAGGTCCAAATACCCGTTCTTTATTTTTGTTCGATACAAATAGATATTTTAAAATGAGCTTAGATTGCTCTAAATTTAGGTTACTTAAAGTTCTAGAAATAGTGGGGAGCGGATATGAAAACGAATTAGTATTGGAATCATTAGATGAGTTGATTCACCTGAAATACTTGAGGCTTAGTTACTGTGAAATTGAACACCTCTCTTTTCATGGTATGAAAAGTCTTGAAACTCTGGAATTGCAAGGGGCTGGATATAGCAAATGTGATGGCTTATGGACAATTAGTACATTGAGGCATGTACTGGTTGATGGCTTGATTCATGGAATTCCTCAACTACCAAAGGGTACCCCAGTAAGCAATCTACAGACCCTGAAGACGGTAAACTCTTGGGATGTATGTGATGCCAATTTGCCCAACCTGCGCAAATTAGGTATTATAAATAATTCTGAAAATTGGGCATCAATGACAAATCTATTTCAAACATTGCGCAACCTGCGTAAATTTGATATTGATTGTTTTGGTTTCAAAATTCTGATGGAAATTGTTTACCCAAAAGCACTCCCAAATTATCAGAATTTGCAATCCTTAAACTTATGTGGTGCATGGCCTACAAATGTCAATGTAGAGGCTAGCATGTTTCCACCACATCTCATTAAACTCACGCTTGACATACTCGAACTTAATCATAATCCATTCCCGGAGCTTGGAAAGTTGAATAGCTTAAAAAAGCTGTACTTTTCAAGTGCTATGTCAAGTGAGGGTCCAATAATCTGTCCAGAAGGATTCCCTGCCATACAACACTTGAAAGTGATTGATGGGAACATCAAGGATTTGATGGTGGAACAGGGGGTCATGCCAAAGCTTACATACCTCGGAGTACATAAAAACACCAAGGTGCATCTGCCTCCTGAGCTACAGCACGTGACAATTGAAAGAGGGTTATTAGAGTGACCACCTACATATTCCTTTCGCATTTTTTTTTTGGGAGAAACGTGTATTATTAGCAATATATGGGTTAGCGTGCACGTATATTATTCCATTTAATTTGCTTTTTGTTTTCTGTATTACTGTTCTTTTCACGGACGAATTATTTGAAAATTTGATGGCATTAATTTGGACGTGCTGGTGTACGTTGATCTTTATACTTTAATTCTTATATTTTTTTCTTCCTGCTTTGGCTATCCTGGTGCGTACAATAATAGAAGCATCTAGATTTTGAAATGAGTACTGGTGCTAAGATATATTAGTTTTAAAAATGTATTTTTAAATTATTTTTATGTTTGTCTTATATTTGAATATTGTATTTCTTTCAAGTCTCGTAAGAGATTTGTTATCAAGTCGTCATGTGATTTACCTCTTCTTTATTTTTATCACAGCGTTAGAGGAGGAATTGGTAATCACAAAAATTATAATCTATTTTAAGGCAAAATTGCAGGTTTGTTATTGTAGTAATGATGATGACTAATGAATTCTTTTTATGGAGATCACTTGACTCCTCTATTTTTGCTTGAATTTGAAAAATAAGGTTTCTAGAAATGAGATGATGGTGGTAGTTATTTTTTTGTTTCTTTCTCCCAAATTTGAAATTTCTATTTTTTGAAGATGTCAAATTAGAAGATTAGCAAGATCTCGTTAGAGCAGTGATTGATTAATATTTTCCTTTTAGGAAATTTTGCATTTGTTTTGTAGAGAATTAATTTGTACGTGGAATTATTGTTTAATTTTAATGTCTTACTAGAACCAATTATTGTTTCATATTTTAACTTGTAGTTACATAGCTGATGTAACAACTCTTTGATGAATTAAGTATGGGCAACACCTCTATTTTCATAAAAAAAAATAAACTTCTATTTCGCACTATGTCTATACAGCTTTCCGATATGAATTAAGTTGTAAACCATCGAAATGCTCTCAATTGATTTTTCACTTGTCATTTTTCATTCCATTCCTGGATGAAACATAATACATGGACATCAATTAAGGTGATAATTCAAATTTTAATTAAGGATAAATTGATCTAAAAATATCAGCTTCAGTGTGCAAAGCTGGGGGACTCTGAATTCTTCTATTTAAATATTTTATGAATAAAAACTTTTTGCCAACAAAAATTAAGAAATATAAAAAGATGAAGTACATGTAAATTATTATTTAACCAAAACCACAATTGTGATAGCTTCAATAGGATTCCTTTAGACTAAAAAGAGAAAATAAAAATGTTATGAACTGAATTGCTAAATTGAATAATAAAACTGGAAATATATATTTTGATTATTGAAGAGTAAACCTCTATTAAACAAGGAAATTGGAAAATAACAATGAAATTTGATAAAAGTGTAGGACGTTGATACATCAGCGATAATGAAAAAGGGAGTTGTTGGGCAGTTGAGGCCCCCATTAGGCATCTCTGGCCCAATTTGCACAGCTCCCTTCTTTTCAACTGGGCCTTTAGGCCCAATTCTTAATCTCTCTTCTTCTTTACCTGACTCACAAAGTCAAATCTCCCTTCAACGGCTACTCCCAAATCGAGTATCGCTAATACAGACAGAATAGAAATGCTGCTTTGTCGGCAAGAAAAAAATAAAAATAAAAATTTTTTCAGCCTAAGGAAACTGATATATATTTTTTTACAATAAGTGTGTACACCCGGCTAACAATTTTTTTAAATAGTGAATTTCCAAAAAACACTTCCACCGAAGCAGTGCCTCAGTGGAAGGAGAAATGTGTGCATCAACACTCAATAGAAACTCGTTTTATTCCATCCTCCACTGAGGCATAGGTACTATCTCGCTGGAGGTGTTTTGGAAAATCCAACATAATAGATGCTTGTTCTCTTGAAATCAGTTTATTTATTTCTACTTTTAAAAAAAAAATTAACGTGATAGGTGCAAACGGATTGGATATGGATCGGATAGTGGTAAAACCATATTTGTATTCATATTTATTTTTCGAATACGGATACGGATATTAAACGGATACGCATACAGATTAGATGTTAAACAGATATGAATACGGATTGGATAATAACGGATACGAATATGGATATAATTCTCAGATACCTAATTCATATATTGTAACAAAATTTGCACACTTTTTAATTATATTTTTGTCATTAAAAAACAAAATACATATATAATTCAGATAACAATTTTTTTTTCAAATAATCACATTTTGCCTTCATTTTTTTGTATTTCTTTTTTTTTTTCTTTTTTGTAAGTCGCTGATTTAAAATACAGCAGATCACACTTTGATACATTACAATTCAAAACTAATTAATTAATCAGTTAATCAAATTAGATATACAAATTGAAAACCACCGCAGTACACTATCAAATAAATACTTTCTAGAGAAACATTTGAGACCTCTATTTCCATAAAAAAAATAAACTTCTATTTCGCACTATGTCTATGCAGCTTTCCCATATGAGTTAAGTTGTAAACCATCGAAATGCGCTCAATTGATTTTTCACTTGTCGTTTTTCATTCCATTCCTGGATGAAACATAATACATGGACATCAATTAAGGTGATAGTTCAAATTTTTATTAAGGATAAATTGATCTAAAAAAATCAGCTTCAGTGTGCAAAGCTGGGGGACTCTGAATTCTTCTATTTAAATATTTTAGGAATAAAAACTTTTTGCCAACAAAATTAAGAAATAAAAAAGGATGAAGTACATGTAAACTATTAATTTAACCAAAACCACAATTGTGATAGCTTCAATAGAATTCCTTGAGATTGAAAACAGACAATTAGGCATCTCTGGCCCAATTAGCACAGCTCCCATCTTTTCCATACCGGGCCTGTTAGGCCCAACGCCTAATCTCATCTCTTCTTTTCATGACTCACTCGAGACATTGACAAAGTCAAACCTCCCTTCAACAGCTTCTCCCAAATTGAGTATCACTAATGCAGACAAAATAGAAATGCTGCTTCGTGGCAACCGGTATATATTTCAGTTCAATAATGCCACAAATGTAAACAAAATGTAACCTTTGGTACATTAGCAGCGAGACTGTTCCATCGGAGCTCCTCCTCTGGATCTGCCTGCCTTCTCATGTGTTCCTTTTTTAATATTTTGATACTAAAGAAATATTTGAGAAAATGGTAAAAATAACTTTGGATGAAACGTTGAGAAATATTTGAGAAATTCATCTTACTTCCAAGTTTGTTTGGTATTATTAGCAAATAATTTTGAAATATTGAGTTTTGTTTGGTATTATTGCCATGTTTGTTTTTAACTTACCAAAGAACCTTAAGAACGGCTTTGTCGAAGAGGTCCAGAGGGTCCATCGAAAGAAGCGGTACCCACACCCTTTGGATTGATAATGGCCTGAAGTTTTATAATCCACTCAACTTTGTCTGCCATGCTCTCAGCTTTCAGCACCAGTGCACTATGACCTACAATATTTTGTAGAGAAATACATTATGATAACCCAAGGAGAGAGATTTACTTTCAAATTATTTGGTAATTATGATAACCTACAATTTCTACATTTGAATAGAATTTTCTTTTCCAACAGGAAATATAGAGTGGTCTTGTCTTTCATACGCGTTTCTTTCAAGCCCTTATCTGATTCGCCGTCTGATTGGCCGTTGCAGCCGGCTCTTCATAGCCGACTTCGTCTACTTTCCATGCAATTTGCGGACCAAGCAATACATGCATCTGAATACTCCAATTGTCATGGTTCGACTTGGTAGCGGTTTATGCCCCAGAGATTGACTCCCAGAATAACAATTTGATAAAAACATAATTCTTTTTAATGAAGAGAGACAAGAACACAATATCCTTTCTATTAATTATTTAACATACTTTCTTCTCTTAATACAACTCTATTAATAGACTCTTACCATCAAAGCTAACTCTTAAAATTGGTACAGAAATAAATGTAAAAACAGAATTCAAAATAGCAGTACTTAATTCTGATCCATGGTTACTATAACTGCCATAAATTATTATAGGAAACTCCAAATGACTTAAAACTTGAACCATCTGAAACTAGACTTTAAAACACATCAAATACATAATTCAATTTCCAGAATGACCTGCACTTGCCCCATCAACTTCTCATTTAATATCGCCTTAAAATCTGACTGTATTTGAGTTTATTATTTAACAAATATCTCCTATTATATTCGCTACACGTCCATCCCTACTGAGCCCCCGGTTCTCAAGTGATGGGATTATCGTGCTCTTATAGTCCTCTTTGAAATATTTGTTGTTTGTCCATTGCATAAAAAAATTCCCCATCTTTTTTGATACAAAGGACAAAAAAATTGAAAATTAGTGAAAAATGCATTGATAATTAATTAAGAAATTTTGTCTATAGAATTTATACTACATCCAAGGAATCTAACCTCATTATTTGAAAGGTTTGCTAAAGCTGATAAGTAATTTTGTTTTGCAAGTGCGTCAGCGTATTCAAGGAACTCACAGTTTTGGTGATAGCCAGCCCTCTTAAAACACAACAAACAAAACACATAAATAGTGAGTTTATGAGATGTTGAATTCTTCTCAAGGATTAATATCAATAATTGTATGGATAACAGTACCTTGCAACTGACATGACTTGACAAACTACTTTTTGGTTTTATTTTTTGTGGACTGCATTACTATATAAACCCACAACAGATATAGATGGAAGTACTGTAATTTACGCTTTCCCAGACAAAAATTGTGGATACAACAATACTTGCTAAAAAGAGGACAAATATAAATTTATTAAGTTGACAAAGAAAAACTATACCTTCTTATTTTCCTAGTTCAAAATCACAGCATGTGCCTTGTCCATTCTCAACTTTGAAATTTTAATTTCTGTTCCAGCTTTTTAATTTTTCTATCTACTACTTCCAAATGCTAATCAAGATGTGATACTTTTTGTGATGACTCCATCAGTTGTTGGTTCCGCCGTTCTACTAAATTTACATGAGACTAAAAAACAGAAAGAGTGAGAAAAAATATAAACAAAAAGTAGTTGATGTAAAAATTAAGGTTGGGATAGCTAGTAATGCCAACTTGACTTGTTACATACTGGCAACCAGCCTTGACTTGTTACATCTAAGTGCTGATCATACTTCATTCTAATATAGTGTTGCCTAATTTGATAATTCTTTTGTGAATGAGATGAAGTAGTAATAAGGAAACTCCATCTCAGATTAATGTCCCTTTCCGCACTGTTTTTTCCCTTATATGTCAAAAGCCCATACTTGAGAAAAATCACAATTTACTCTTACTTGAACATATTCTTCAATTGATTCACGCCGTTGTCTCCTCCATGAAATTGCACGCCTTATTTCATACTCACGGCGGTTCTTCACCGTCAGAGAAGCTTCAGCTGCAGCATCTATTGCTTTATCTCTGGTTGTTTCAAGCTCTTTTATCAGTTTTAACAGAGTTGTTTTTTCTTTCGAGGTTAATCTCTGATTTCGTATGCGATGGTTCAAGTACATTATCCTCTTTTCTTCACCAGACTTCAAGCTGTCCTTTCTAATTCTTTGTTTCTCTTTTATCTGTTAATTAAACTTGAATTATTTAACTTAACTGACATAAATTTAGGTTTTGTAGCCAGAGAACCAAATACAAATTAACAAGGGGGGTGATACTCCTGGCTCTGTTTATTATCCCTCATTTAAATTATCCTCTTTTAATTAACCAACATAAGTTTTGTACAGACTCTTTTGTTTAAATGAAGTGTTGGCGAGAATTATGTTCGCCGACCTTCAAAAAAAAGAATTAATCAACATAAATTTATACTACTGCTTCTTGGGTTTGTGTGTAGCTACCGACACTTCTTAATGCAATATGAATTCAGAAACAATCAGTGAAATTAGATAAAACAAATTTGGGACTGTCCTTACAAGATCAAATAGCTCATCTTCCTTTGATGGGTGGGCACTAGTGCCATTGTTTATTGATTCTTTATTCAATATCTCTTGCATATGCTCCACATACTCGCTATTCCGATAGTCATCTTTCACTATATATTTCCAATACTTCAAGTCACATAAAATAGAACATCTTTTTTCCTGCCAAGGGAACCATGAGAGTTGAACAACATTAAGCAATTTACTATGGTAAAACAACATTCAATACGCAAAATGGAACTGAAGATCTTCATAACAAATATTTGATACACAAATGAACTGGAAAATCCTTAAGTAAATAAAGGAATAAATATTCATATCCATCAGAAATTCAAATTATTTCTTATTCCAAACTAAAGAAGCTCTTATGTCTTGCGTTGTCTTGCTTGACTGCTAGTCTACAATAAAAGCTATTTAGATTTATTATTCTTTTTTAAATTGACTATTGACCCTCAGTTCCATAGTAGATAAGTAACTAGGAAAGAACAACTATTTATGCGCTAAATGAGAAGATGAGGATAAAACAGTAATTTCAGTTTTCATAAAATGGATAACAACATCAACTATCATCGTCTTATGCCAATTAGATGAGCACAAAAACTATAGCATATATACCTTCATTAGCCTCTGTGTTTCTTTCAAATTCTCAATTTCTTCCTTAATTTCTTTCTTTTTTTGAATCTCTAGCTGGTCTTGTTCAATTTTGTATACCATTTTTGGGTTTAACTCATACTGATGATATTTCACAAAGTAAAACATATGGGTCCGCTCTTGTCTTCCCTTGGTACTTGCATCTACTCCATGCACATGTCGGCTTGTTCGTCTTGCCCTGAAATTTGAACGGTTTCCGTCTCACTGTCTGTGAAATTCTCCTCTCTGGTCGCTTCCAGTAATCTTTCCCTTGCATTGATCACCAGTTGCTCCATGTTGATGAAGTTTGCTGGGGAAAACAATTTGTTATATCAACACTTTTGTCCTAATTTCTGGTAGAAAATTGTCCAACAGAGAATATATCAGTTTCTTTTAAACCACTGATGAAAAACAGATTTAAGGAATACTGGAATCAGGTTTAACTTAAAATTAAATTAATAAACAAACCTGTTTCAAATGAAAAACATGTGGACAACGACGAATTGGTTGAGGGAAAAAAGAACAACACAGCCGGATTACCGGAATCATGTGAAGAACAAAGTCGTATACTCGTATCGCCACTTGAAAAATAGACGAACGATTTAGAATTTCTTTTGTGCCCCTCAATTTTTTTTTAAAATAACAAATTTTCCCATAAAAACATCATAATATTCAATATTCTCGTAGAAACTTAATATTTTAGTCAATTTCCCCTTTCTTTATTTAACAATCTATTTAGTTATTTTAAAAATAAATTGACAAATATACGCTTGACAAATATATATAGCATGATAAAATATAGAAAATAATTTTTGTTTTGTTTATAGGGATATGACAGGAAAAAAAGGTTTCCATGCATAATATTAAAATGACATGAAAATGATAATTTTGTTTTCTAATTCCTAACTAACATTAAAATGATTATTTCTATAATGATTTGGTACCTGATGGACACCATAACATGACAATATAATTGAGGAGTTATTCTTTGACTAGGTCAAAAGAATGAATCATGCAGTTGATTAGGTTAAAAGAATGAGTTGTACATAATGAATTGAATACTTAAAATACTAAGTGAAAATGATAATTATTGTAATATTAGTTAAAAATATTTACATATATTTTATTAAGTATTGGGTTTTACTATTTGTTCCAAAACAAACTACCATAATTGAGCTTAAATTCGAGTTAGCAATATTCATCAAATTTATTATTCATATCTTTTAATAACTCATGTTGTGAATATCATAACAGTTTCATATACTAGTTGGAGATATTGGCAAACTGCACGTTTATTTTGTTTTCTATATATGTCTAATTTTTGACACATTGGTAATATGTTTGTTATTATAAAAAAAGTTCAGTAAATAAATCATAGATTGATAGTAATAAAATTGGTCTGTTATAAAAAAAAAAAATAATGGATTTGAACGGATGATTTTAATCTCTTTAATGAGCTAGTTATTCATAATTATTTACATTCCATTTTTTTATTTTTTGAGATTTTTCACAGGAAGATTTGAAAATGAATTAATTTTCTGGATTAATATTATAACAATTCTGTTGGACCAAAAAAAAATACCTCAAGTGACTTTTTTTATTTATTTATTTCTGAGCATCAATATTGACAAAATGAAAACAACGAAATTTAAGTTTACCCTCAATTAATTTATAGTATTATGCCAATGAAAGTTTATTCTAAACTAATTAAACTGGATCTACTTTTATGAAAACTAAATTAGGTGTGATAACCGATCAAACAAAAGAGTGACACTTGATGTATTAACAAAATTCGAATAGATGCTAATTTTTTTAGAAATAAACCCGTTGACTTAAGATAATGATTGTATGCTACTTGAGGTTTTAATAATTCTCTGAATAAATTCACACCACAATCAAATAATAAGGTGCATGTGAATTCCCAAATCAAACAAATGGGAAAATTTCTAGTGTGCCCATGTAAACTTTTGAAATAGCCAATTTCTCCATCGAAACATCACAATATCCAATATCCCCATCCAAATTTAACATTTTTTCTTCTATGCCCATTTAGCTATTTAACATTTTGCTTAGTTTAGCACCATTCTCGCAGAGCTTGTTTCTTTTGCTATGTGGGCCCGGCCACTGCCGGTAGTTGAGGGAAGTCCAAGGAGAAAGTGAAGAAGAGGATATTAAAAAATAATGGATATGTTCATTTAAAATGAGAGGGCATATTGGTCAATTTAATTTTTAAAATAATTAAATAAAATGTTAAATAGTTAAATGGGCATAGAAGAAAGAATGTTAAATTTGAATGGGGATATTGGATATTGTGGTGTTTTGATGGGGAAATTGGCTATTTCAAAAGTTTAGATCGACACACCAGAAATTTTCCCTAAGCAAAAATACATTCTGAAAAAAAAAAAAAATCTCAACTAGGTGCAGTGATTTCCATTTCCTAATATCCTACTGACTACAAAATGGATCAAAAGCAATAGAAAATTACCAAGCCAGAAATATAAATGAAAGAAAAAAGAAAAACTACAACGTTAATTACCTTGTTTCAGGAGCAGATAAATCAGTTGAAGAAATAATTAAGCTCGCTTCCCCGTTCTGTGAAGTTTTTGAATTAGTGGTTATATATAAAAGAAGAGGTTTGTTGAACCGAATTCCAGACTTGAGTACCCTTGGTCGCCAAGTATCTAAAATTGGATTTTCTAAGGCGAAATATGTTGGAATTTCTTTTTGGAAAATAAACAACAAACAGAGACAAAAGTATTTCTGCTGAAATAAAACTCTATTGCATTAATGAAAACAGATTACAACTACTATATTTAAGACATACCAAATGTCTAAATATAGAGACCACTAACTCCACTAAATACACATTGCTATAAATGGCTTATAACCAACCCACTACATGACAAACTAAATATAGAAACTATCCTTTCTAAACTACTCCCTGCACATGTCTAAACAGAGAACGTGCTGCCTAAATTTAATAACCAGTTTATAATTAATTCTTAACAAAAATAAACCTACAACTAAAAACGTAGCTTCTAGAAACTGCAGCTCTTATGCACCTTGCTGACTTGGCTGCTGACTTGGATTACATTCAACACTCCCCCTTAATCCAAAGTCATCTACGTCCATCATTCTTCGACACCAAACAAACTTCTCTCTTGCAAGAGCCTTGGTCATGATATATGCAACTTGTTCATTCGTATTAACATACTCCAATTCGATTTCCTTTTGCTCAACCAACTCTCGGATGAAGTGTTGCTTTGTATCAATATGCTTAGTATGACTATGAAACACCGGATTTTTGCTCATTGCTATCGTTGACTGGTTGTCGCATAGTATTATTGTTGCACCTTTTTGCTTGCAATTTAACTCTTCTAGCATGCGTCTAAGCCAGACCCCTTGACGTGCAGCTGAAGTCACAGCATTGTACTCCGCTTCAGCTGTGGAAAGTGCAACGGTTGATTGCTTCTTTGTATTCCAGCAAATTGCATTGTCGCCATAGAAGAACACTTGCCCGGATGTGCTCCTTCTATCATCTAGGCTCCCTGCCCAATCGCTATCGCTATACCCAATTAAACTTGGATTCTCCACAGATTTGTACCACAGGCCATAGCTCATTGTGCCTGCAACATACCTTAATATCCTTCTTGCTGCACCCATGTGTTGTTTGGTCGGTGTTTGCATGAACCTTGAGATGACCCCAACTGAGTGTGAGATGTCGGGACGTGTGTGTGTCAAATACATCAAGCCTCCAACTAAACTTCGGAATCGTGTTGCATCAACATGTTCTGTGCCATCCTCTGCTGTGAGTTTTTCGTTGACATTAGATGGTGTTTGCACGAGATTGCATCCTTTCATTCCGAACTTCTCGACTAGATCTTTGGCATACTTCCTCTGAGAAATGAACATATGACCTTTTTCTTGCTCAATCTCTAGCCCTAGAAAGTAATGCATCTTACCCAAATCTGTCATCTTGAACATACGCATCATTTGTTCTTTAAATGTTTGAACCATTTCTTGATCTGTACCGAAGTAGATCATATCATCAACATATAAACAAACAACCAGCAGACCTATGTTATGTTTGATGTAGAGATTCAGCTCGTTCTTGCTTCTCGTGAACCCCAAGGTCTGAAAGCATGCATCTATCTTGCTATACCATGCTCGTGGGGCTTGCTTCAAGCCATAAAGTGCTTTGTAGAGCCGATACACCCAGTTTTCTTTGCCTTTGATTTTGAAGCCTTCAGGTTGCTCGACATACACCTCTTCCATTAGTTCTCCATTCAAGAAAGCAGACTTAACATCGAGTTGAAAGACCGGTTGCTTTAATTGGACAGCTAGTGCTAACAAGAGTCGAACGGTTTCAAACCTCGCAACAGGGGAGAATGTTTTGTTGTAGTCAATTCCCTGCCTTTGTGCATAGCCCTTCACAACTAATCTTGCCTTGTATTTGAGCACCTTCCCATCAGGACCGAGCTTGGTTTTGTAGACCCATTTGACCCCGATTTCCTTGTGATCCTTTGGCAGTTCAACTAACTCCCAAGTGTTGTTTTCCTCGATTGCTCGCATTTCTTCTTTCATCGCTGTAACCCATTCTTCTTTTTCAACGGCTTCTTCAAAGCACTCGGGATCAGCCACCAAAAGCGCTTGTGTTGTTGCATATAATTCTTGCAAGGTTTTGGTCTTTTTCTGTGGCGGTTGGTTGCCTCTTCTTGTATAAACTTGTAATGGTGTTGGTATGTCATCGTTTATGTTTGTTTCAAGTTGAGGCTGCTCGCTGTCCTCATCCTCCTCGTCTAGTAAAGCAGTCGGTACTTCAACACCTTCCAAATTCCATCTCCAACTCGTATTCTCGTCGAACATCACGTTGCGGCTGACAATTGTCTTCTTTGTTTCAGGGTTGTCGAGTCGATATCCTTTCGATTGAATACAGTACCCTATGAATATGCACTTTTCAGATTTGGCATCCAACTTCTTTCGGTTGTGCGAGTTGATAAGAGTGTACGCAACGCATCCAAAGACTCGTAAGTGACTCACAGTTGGTTTCCTTCCGAACCACGCCTCATACGGAGTTTTGTTCATGACTGCCTTTGTCGGTGAAAGGTTGAGGATGTAGACTGCTGTGGCTACAGCTTCTGCCCAAAAAGAATTCGGTACGCCTTTTGATTTCAGCATGCTTCTTGCCAACTCAACAACAGTTTGATTTTTTCGCTCGGCTACACCGTTTTGCTCGGGGGTGTAGGGTGTGGTTAGTTGCTGCAAGATGCCTTCTTGTTCACAAAATTTCTTGAATTCGGTTGATTGATACTCACCACCCCGATCCGATCTTAACGCTTTCAGTTTCATGCCGGTTTGCGTTTCAGTCATGGCTTTGAACTTCTTGAACATCTTAAATGCTTCACTTTTATAAGTAATGAAGAATACCCATGTCATTCTACTGAAATCATCGATGAACAACATGAAATATTTACTTCCTCCCATTGAACTCGTCTCCATGGGCCCACATAGGTCGGTATGCACCAATTCAAGTACTCGAGTTGCACAGAGAGATTGATCCTTCGGAAATGGCAATTTTGATTGTTTGCCAAGTATACAACCTTCGCATAACCCGACTTCCTCTATCTCTGGTAGTCCTATCACCATATTTTTCTGGTTTAGTAATTTCAAACCATTAATATTTAAATGCCCGTACCTTAGATGTCATAGTCTGCTTTGATTAGGTTCCATAATTGCAAGTGCAGTATCATCAACCTCTGTTATTTCCAGCGGAAACAGGTTATTTTGTGTCTTCCGAATGGTTGCCATCACATGCTTTGTTGATGACTCCTCAATTTTACAAGTGTTGCCTTCGAATTTGATCGCATACCCGCTGTCCATCATTTGCCTGATGCTTAGGAGATTTTGTAAAAGTTGCGGGATGTAGTATACATTGTGTAGATACCTTGTATTGTTTGCAGTTTGGACAGCCACCTTGCCGATACCTTCAACTTATATTTGTTTGTCGTTGCCGAGACTCACAGGCTTCTTGTATGACTCATCCAATTCTTCGAAGAGATACTTGTAACCGGACATGTGATTAGAACATCCGCTGTCCAGGAACCAAACTTGACTCACGTCTGATTTCTCGTCAGTTTTTGCCATGAAGAGCATGGTTTCGGTGCCTTTCTCATTGCCTTTCTCCTCTACGACATTGGCTTGCTCTTCCTCACGCTTCTTCTTGTAGCAATCAGCCTGCACATGGCCGATTCTGTGACAATAGTGGCATTCAACGCCTTGCTTGCCTTGTCCGTCTTCCCTCCTTTTCTTGTAGCAATCTGCCTTGACGTGACCGAACTTGTGGCAATAGTAGCACTCGATATCCTTCTTTGTTGTTTGTTGTTGTTGACGGTTGTCTCCGCTGCTCGTGCCTCTTCCACGGCCTCTACCACTGCG
This sequence comes from Carex kokanica, assembly GCA_025461125.1. NCBI lineage: Eukaryota > Viridiplantae > Streptophyta > Magnoliopsida > Poales > Cyperaceae > Carex > Carex kokanica. Next base: position 421,908 of record JAJGRX010001217.1, on the reverse strand, counting down.
ACCTCTTCCTCTACTTGAGTTGCCTCTGGTGAGGAACGCCTTAGAATCGTCCTTCTCTTCAGATCTGAGAAGTCGTACTTCATGGGCTTGCAGCAAACCCATCAACTCGTCGAAAGAGTATGTGGACAGGTCCTTGGACTCTTCGATTGCTGCCACGACATGGTCGAATTTTGCTGTAAGGCTGCGGAGCACCTTCATAACCATGATCTTTTCTGTGAGATCTTCGCCACAACTCTTGATTTAATTGACGATGCATGTGACTCTTGTGAGAAATGCTTGAACAGATTCGCCTTGATTCATGTTCAACGTCTCAAAGTCTCTTCTCAACCCTTGTAGCCTTATCTCGCGAACTTTCGAATTTCCCTGGAATGCGGTTTTCAGGGTTGTCCATGCCTCCTTTGCCGATGCCGCTGCTGCTATTTTTGTAAACACCGTGTCAACAACGGCTTGTTGAATTAAGAACAACGCTTTCGCATCTCGCTTCGCTGTTTCTGTTGGTGTGGGATCTGTGGCCGGTGCTCCCTTCTCCACCAATTCCCATAGACCTTGCGACTAGAGCAAAGTTCGTATCTTGATGCTCCAGAACTCGTAGTTGTCTCCCTTGAACAGCGGAATCGATGGATTCGAGACGCTCATGTTCTCTGCCATGGTCGGATCTGCCCTGATCTCTCACCTTTGGCTCTGATACCAATTTGTTGGAATTTCTTTTTGGAAAATAAACAACAAACAGAGACAAAAAGTATTTCTGCTGAAATAAAACTCTATTGCATTAATGAAAACAGATTACAACTACTATATTTAAGACATACCAAATGTCTAAATATAGAGACCACTAACTCCACTAAATACACATTACTATAACTGGCTTATAACCAACCCACTACATGACAAACTAAATATAGAAACTATCCTTTCTAAACTACTCCCTGCACACGTCTAAACAGAGAACGTGCTGCCTAAATTTAATAACCAGTTTATAATTAATTCTTAACAAAAATAAACATACAACTAAAAACGTAGCTTCTAGAAACTGCAGCTCTTATGCGCCTTGCTGACTTGGCTGCTGACTTGGATTACATTCAACAAAATACTTAGTAGAAATAGGTATCACCACTTAATCCAACCTACAGAGCCTACAGTTCCATACTGTATCAAATTTTGTGAAGTTGGAAAATCTTTTGATTCACATAAATATAGAGGAGACAAGAAATTATCCAGTCAATGCCAACAGTTAAAGACCAGGACTATACAAGAGGTGATACTTGATACAACCCCATGGAAACTTTCATTTCCCCTTGTTTGCAATGCCCATCAATCAATGCAATCAAAGTCATCAAACAGCTGACTTGTGTGTAGTAAGCTCCCAAATTTACAAAGCCCTTAATCAAATGCGTACAAGTAAACACATCGGGCTGGATTCTTTGTTGGACCATTTTTTGTTTCAACTCTAACCCTAACCCAAATTGCCCAATCTCGGATAACTGCTAATCAATGTATTGAAAAATTGGGACCCACAAGAGTATTTTGTTAATAATTTTAGAAGAGGAGTATTTTGTTTGGAAGTTTTTGAAAGGAGGGCATTTTATAAAATTTCTCACCTGAGGGGCATGCTTAATGTTGCCATTATTACCATAACGGTGCATGATAACATTTAAAGGTCTGACATGAAAAGGAAATCCGGCATTTCGAACTTGCATATAGAAAAACCAACCTCTTTTGGGCTCGTCCTCGGCCCAAAAGAAAAACTTGCATATAGAAAAGGAAGAGGTATTTACTTTAAGAAAAATGGGCATTTAAGAATTGAGGGGTACACAAACTCGGAAATCCACCTCTAGATACTTTACATTTGTTGGTGGGAACTTAGTGACATGGAGAAGTAAGAAAAAAAAGGTAGTAGCACTGTCTAGCGCTAAGGCAGAATTTAGAGGCATTTCTAAAGGGTTACAAGAGCTAATATGGGTGAGAAAAATTGTGAGTGAACTCGGATTTAAACCCGAAGAAGAAATGAAACTCTTCCGCGACAATAAGGCTGCAATTACCATATCTCAGAATCATGTGCAACATGATCGTACCAAGCATATAGAAGTTGACAGATATTTTATTAGACAGAATCTAGAGGAGAAGGTCATATGCATTCCGTTTGTGAGATTTGAGGATCAACTTGCAGACATATTAACGAAAGGGGTCTCTAGCACAATCTTTCATGATTCACTTGTCAAGTTGGGCATGAAAGATATCTACATGCCAACTTGAGAGGGAGTGTTAACAAGAGCCACAAAAGATCTAATGAACCATCATAGCTTCTTGTTAACAAGAGCCACAACTTGAGGGGGAGTGTTAATTTGAACTGAGGATCTAATTAACCATCATTATTGACCATCATAGCTTCCTGTTAACAAGAGCCACAAAAGATCTAATTAAGGGAATAATAAGAAATTAAGTTTCTAATTATCTTCTTCTCTCTCTCTAATTTGTTGAAACCATCATTATTGACCATCGTAGCTTCCTGTTAACAAGAGCCACAAAAGATCTGAAGAGAAGTGGCGCACAAGGCAACTATGATGGTGAAGAAAGGAAACCATCTACTGTTGGCGTGAGTTAAAGAAAAAGGCAGCAGAAGATTTAGTTTCCAATAATTGTAATATTTCGACAATCAATGCAATAATTATACAATCCTAGATTAAGGAAAGAAATAACTAGACATGCTATATGAGAGGCTGCTATCTATCTCTATGATAATTAGAAAATTATCATATTCTGTAATCTTCTTCTTAAATGAAATAAAACATTGGAGAGAAGCGAGTTTCTTAGGAGTGCTGTGTTTATATTTTCTAACAGTTTTTGACATGGTATGAGAGCCATTGTTGGCGGTTCTGTGCAAGTGAGGGTAGCTTAAATCAATTCCCTATGTAGTTAGTGCTTGCTATTGCACAGTCTCTGTTCTATTTTATCTCACTCGAAAAAATTCAGTTTCTTAATTCCCTGTGCAATCAGTTCTTGATATTGCATAGTCTCAGTTCTTGATTTTCTTGGCCGAAATTAATTCCCTATGCAGTTGCCCTTGTGATACTGCATAGTCTTGTTATTTCTTTGAAAGTTCTGCAACTCTTGGAAATTTTTCTGCAACTTTTGAGAATTTTTTCTGCGACTCTCTCAATTTTTTACTCATGGCTGCTGCAGCCTGGTCATCCTCTATAGGTAATAGTAGTTATGTTTTACATGAACATGATATTAACGATATTGATTGGATAATAGATTCAGGTGCTACAGATCATATGACTTACTCTAAAAAGGACATGGTGAGGGACACAAAACCAAGGAGAACAGAAATTGTTAACGCAAATGGAGAGATTTACCCTGTAATAGGAGCTGGAGACGTTCAAATTCCCCCATCTCTTACCCTATCAAATACATCAACAAGGTAGCTCTTCCGGAGCCTTCAATTAATTTTTTTTATTGAAACATAAAATAAAATAAATAAATCCCAAATATAATCAAGAATATAATATAAGAACACCATTCTTGGCTCAAAATTACTTTGCCATTTATCACTGAAAAATTTAAAATATAATATAAAAACCAGCAATATCAAATAGAGCATACCTCAGCATTAATTCTTTTACCGGTGAGTAGACAAAGCAATTCGGCATAACTGACAATTGCTGACGATGGGAAGCCAGTTTTATTAGCATTGGGAGCAATGGCTCCATTAAGCCAGGCCTCACATAACCACTTAATTTTATTTTTTTTAGTTACTTAAAATTAAGAAAATTAATTAAAATTTATATCCAGTCAATTAAATTTTATATACGAGTTAATCTAATTTTTTTTTTATAATTTGTTATTTTTATTTTTCAATTCTGTCAGGATCAAGTCCATTAAATGTCATAAATAATTTTACTTGAGAATTAAAATGAGTACAAAAAAACATGGAGATAAATTAATCTATGCTATTGCAATTAAGAATTTAACTCTTTAGAATCCAATACTAACGGCTCTATATATGTATTCTACAATGTCATGACACATTTTCTATGACCAATTCATCACATTTATTGACATGTACTCTAAATGTCAATGCATATGCTAACCACGGACAACCAAATTAAAGAGACACTTAACCTATTTTGTTCAATGACAAATGAAGGAATAAGATCCAATTCCTTCACTTTAATTGATGTGCTAGTAGCTTCGGCCATTCTGATTTAATAGATATTCGGCGTACTGCAGCTATGTTGGCGTACAACAGGTACGTCGGTATGTGATATGTACATGACCAATGAGTTTTATCACCACAATAATAGCATGAATTTTCTTGTTCGTATTCAGTCGCTTTTCTCATTCTTTTTGTTCATTATTTTTCCACTTCTGGTGGAATGATGCGTCTTTTCTTCATTACCACATCTATATCTAAGAGTTTGTCCATAAATTATTATTATACTATTTTCCACTTCTGATGGAACGAAGACAAAAAAATATATTCAAAATATTTTTAGAAATCTTCTTCAGGAAGATTAAATTATTGAAAAATAATAATATACTTATCATGTAAAATTTGCGCATCATATAATTTTTTTTTAAATCTTTTTCAAGAAGACCTTAATATCTTTTTAAATCTTCTTCAAGAAAATTAAATTATTGAAGGAAAAAAAATATGAACCACTATATAATATTTGTACATCATATAAATCTTTTGCAAGAAGATTAAATTTTATAAAAAAAAAATTACACTTCATATAAAATTAAAACCAAACAATATAAGTCTATGCCATAAATTGAGTTAGGAGATCAAATGGTTCTGACAAGGGTTCTTAGATTTTTTTTTTTTTGACCCATCATAATTGTGACTCAATTAAGTATTATTAATTAACAGTTGCATTTGTTTGCATATAAATGGGTATTGTAATATAATGAAAACTTCATGTTGGAGATCTTCGAAAAAAAATACAATTCCAAACTGATGGTAATAAACAAAATTTAAAATATGCATATTGTAAAAATAAATTACTTGGTAAATTGTCTAGCCTGTACTGATTATTTTCCTTTCCTTTGTTTCGTGAACTATGCAAATCATTTGTGTACCTTATATGTTTAACAGACTTCACAATGAGAACACAAAATAATGTAAAATATAATACCAAACGGAATATTAACATAATATAAAAGATAACAAATGACTTGGCACTGTGAATCTTCAACTATTAATTAGAAGTATTATTTATTTAAATAATATTAAAATAAAATATCAAAGTTACCTCAAATCTTCAACTAGTAGAATTCTCGTGCTGATAATGTGTTATAAAATAAATATAAAGAAAAGAAACAATATAGGAAGAACATATAAAATATGGCGAGTAGAACTAAGGTGCTCTTAAGCTCACCAAGCCAAACCGTGAGCTTAACTCAAAAACCTATCAATCCGACTTCAAACGACATTTTCAAACCGTTAGATGTTCAATCTATATTAAAATGTGCTTGGAGACCAAATTTTTCATTTTTTGGAATTTTTTTACTATTTATTAAGCTGGTTTGAAAACCGTTGTTTTTCAATGCTCCAGAACTTTAATAAAAACAGCGGTTTTCAAACCAGCTTAATAAATAGTAAAAAAATTTAAAAAAATGAAAAATTTGGTCTCCAAGCACATTTTAATATGGATTGAACATCTAACGGTTTGAAAATGTCGTTTGAAGTCGGATTGATAGGTTTTTGAGTTAAGCTCACAAAGGGCTTGGTGAGCTTAAGAGCACCTTAGTTCTACTCAAATATGGCAATCTCTTTATTCATACATTTCTCATGTGTACAATACAAGATTACAATGCCTCTATTTATAAACCACAAGTGGTAAATGAAAAGTCATTACAATAATAAATAAGAAAATAAATTCTAAATAGTAGTGGGATATGAATTCCAATAGTAGTGGGATAGTGGGGAAGTGAATGATGATTAATATTGGGAGTTACAAAATGAATGAACCATCCACTATTATATTCATAACAAAAATAAATCTCTAAAGTAAAAACTAGTATCTATCCGTTATCCCCGGCAACGGCGCCAAAATGCTTGTTGAGTATTTTGTGTATAGGGTTCTATGCTGATTTTTATACTCTTTAAACTTTTGAATTTATAAACCTAATACTCAAATATTGGTCGATTGCAAGCGCACAACCTTATCCTTGTAGTACTTGAGGTATCGATCAAAGGGATATCGGGAAATACTAATTTTAAACTATATTAATTAATTTCAAAATAGTAAAGAAAGTAAAAGTTGATTTGGGGGTTTTTTGTTCTAAATTCCTAATTGTTGGGTTCAATACCCGAAAAAAGGAGATTGTAACAATTAAACTAAAACTGAAAAGTAAAAGAGAGTTTTGGTTGCTTTCAAGGTTTGGAAGTCTAGGGGTATTCAGTCTACAATCCCTTGATAATTCTATCTACTCGGTTCGTTTAAATTCATGTTTGATATAACGAGGTTTCTAACCTAAGATGTTAAAAAAGGTCACTTTCGAGAATTAATAACGTGCCTAAAAAGTTTGAATTTCACGATTAAGTCATTCACCCTAGCTATCTAGACCATGGAGTTCTTGTTAGCCTATCCTCTCCTTAGATATTGGTACTTTCGAGCAATGATTGATGTTAAGAACATGAAAATTTCATTAAATGTTGGAGAAAACAAGATGATTTACAACATGAATAAAACCTTCAATATCCCTCTTGACGTCAATCTTGCTTACAACTTGGAAACAATGGATGAGACTGGCAAAGATGAATTGCGGTTGGATGAACCGGAGGACATCAGGGAAATGACATACGCAGCATAGATGGAGAGATTGTCCAACATACAAGATGACAATGATAAAGAAAAATATCAAACTCATCCTACCTCTGAGACGGCACGAACTGATGATCAAAAGGAGAGTCCTCATACCGCCAACAACAGGAATTACTCTCTTCTAGCCCTTGCATCAATCAAGAACCTCTGCGAAGAGTTGGATGCAATTTCTCAAAGACTCAATGAGGTTGAATCAATGCTCATCAAGAGTCTGGCATTCGATCCCGGACCACGAACATCAAGCAACAAAGAAGGGAAGATGATACAAAAGAAACTCACAGCCGAACTCTTCGAAAAAAGCGACAATAACAAGACCACATATCGCATTGAAAGCAAACCCCTAGAGAAGCAACTCGTAAATATGCTGGAGGAAGGGTATTCGTTCGGAAACGTATAGGCTTTTAATACCTAGTTCTACTCAGTTCAGTTACAAGCTTACAATAGAAGTTGGGTATAGCTGGGTGTCGAATCCACAGGGACGGTTTGACAATTACCGGACTCTACTTAATCTACGAGAATTCTAGGAGTCTGCAAAGGTGATTTGGGAGTATTTTATATCCTAACAGATCAATAAAAATATCCAAAACAATAAAGTGGTTTTTGATTTGGTTTAATGTGAATAAAAAGGGATTCCTAGGGTTTCTGATTTCATCTCCGCTTAGCCTCAAGGTGCCCGGTCCGTGCACTTTCATGCACGGGCCGTGTGTAGTGTGCACGGGCCGTGTACTCTCATACACGGTCCATGTGGCCCTCGAGTTAATACAGCAGCTACTGGTTTCTGTGTTGTTTCTCTATGCATGGTTCTATTGACCGTACTTGAGTCCCTAAACCTCAACTCTCGCCTGTTGGCTTAATTACTTAGTACGGAACTCAATTTCTTCCCTCTTAGGGTTCTTAAACCTCAACCTTGATTTGTTGGTTTAATTAACCTAAGTTACTTGTTGGTTTACTAAAGATATCCTCGATCTCTCGAAGCGAGGAAAAGTTCACCTCTCGGCTACTACTTGGTTTCACCTCTCGGTTCACAAACCTATCTTATATACGTAGTTTGGTCGAGTGAATATCGGGGTATTTCGATTACCATCTAGATGAGGCCTTTCATCTAACGGACTAACCATTCAATTCAAGCAAATTCAACTAAGCAATAAAATACTACACAATAGGAAAGCACAAGATTCAACACAAATTCCAAGTAACTAGCAAATAAAACTAAGCATTCGACTACATCATAACCCTAGAAACAAAATATTTTGCCTAACATAGTCAAAAAGCACATAAAACAAATAACAATAATAAAGTTCATGACAAAACTCGAAGAAATAAGAAGATTCGTCGCAAAACTCGTGTTTTCCTCCTCTCTTCTTCTTCCCAAAGCTTAGCCGTCTCTTCCAAACCCTAGGTTTTGTTCTCAGCTCCAGAATGAGCTCTCTGTTGCCAAGAATCCCGCTTATATGCCTTTTCTCCACGACCTTCCCCAGCTGGCCTCTATTTCCATATTGGATTTCTGTTTCTGGAAATGCCATGCACGGTCCGTATGCATGGGTGCACGGACGGTGTGCCTGTGTCTTGGTGAGGTGGATTGTGCACGGTCGTGTGTCTTCAGTCTGTGGTCAGGAAGAGGGTGTACGGTCCGCATGCAGATGGTGCACGGTCTGTGTATAAGTCTTCAGACTCCAGATTTTTCCTCGATTTCGCCCGTTTCCTACAAAATAAGAACAAATGCACAACAGTACCACATTCTATAGATATTCAATGAAATAAACACGATTTCAGAGTTTTAGGCACAGGTTTTAATGCAAGGTTTGATCGGAATATAGATAAAAGGGCTCGGTGAAAAACATTGGAAAAGACAAAAAATAGCCCCTGGTACGGTCCATATCAATTAATACGGACAAAATCAATGGATACGGGGCTAATGGACGGAGAGGAAAGAAAACAAGTAGCGAATACGGTCCGTATTCAAGAGTAATGCATATTGCCGAGAGTTCTGGTTTAACATTGCGGAGGATAACCAGAACAAAATTCAACCGGCAAGCAGGATCATCCAACCCCAAGTCCGCCTCTTGCAAACAGCCCTCGCCAATTCCATCTTCGCAAGAAGTGAGACTTCTCCAAAGCACATCCAAGAAGTCGCAAACACCAAAAAGCCTGGTGGCAACATCTCTATCGGGTTCGTGGCGACAATTCTGGCAACACATCTCAATCTTCCGATTGACACTCGAGCATCTCGATATCCCATGCCTCCATGCCATGAGAATTGTCAGTGACTATTACCCAGGACCCTACTTCTACATCACATCGAAGGGAAGCCTCCAATTCCCCTTCACACATCTCAATCTCCGAAGTAGGTCCTCCTGGAAAGTGGCACGTACCGCGAGCCCGACATAACAGCCACCTTAGGACTACATTGAGACAATTGAAGGAGAGGCTAAGTTGCAAAACCAGGCAAATGCCGAGAGACAGCGGAGACTCGAGGAGGAGACATATTTTGATGAGTGCATGAGAGCAAGCGCAGCAACCGCTAGAGGTGAGTCTTTAGGGGCAGCACCATCTGATGCCCCTACAAACGAATATGATCAGTTCATCCAGGCGGTACAATGGATGAACTTGAATTTTGAAGAGCTCGCTACACACTCGCGAGAGAGCAGCAAGCGGATTGAACAAAACTTCACTTCACTACAACAAGAGGTTGATCAAGTCCGCAACAGCATGAAGGAGATCAGAAGGAGCGTAGACGAGGGTATGCACGAGATCTAGCAAGTGCGCTAGCTTAACCAGCAGTACTATCAGTTCGCCCTCGACTCCGGATTCTAGTACCAACCACCACCTTACGGACTCTTCGACCCATCAATTTTCGAGGACATCCATCATCCGCCACCACCTCCACCACCTCAGGATTGAGGTGAAGTGAGTTGTATCTTTCCCTCGGTCTTTTTCATGTGGATCGATCTCGATTATACTACTCGATAAGGATTGTGCGCTTGCGATCCAAACCGATAGCATTTCTGAGTTTATAAATTTTAAAAGATAACATCGCTCTCTTTTGAGTGATCACCCCCCACTAGTGGAGGATCCATGGGCCGAGGCGGATCTCCAGGATGATGTGCAGGAGGAGGAGGTTCACATGAGGCGTGTACAGCCACACAAGGACCGCCATCCACCTCGTAGGTTGGATTTCTCTAGTCGTCGCCCCCTTCCTCGTCGTTAGGTTTTTTATGTTTTGTAGTTTGTTAGATTTTCTACTATTGTATATTCGTTTGACTGTTTTGTTTGATTTTGTGGACATTTATATTACATAGTTTTGATGTTATTTTGTGGACATACGATTTAAATTACATATTTTCCACTGTTTATCACGTTAGCTAAATCGACAATCAATACAACAGCCGTATAATCGACAATTATTATAAAATAATCGACAGTTCTAACATCAAGTATGGTCATTTTTATTGAAAATTACAATAAAAAAAATTAAGCACAAGTATGTCATTTTTATATAAAAATTACAATAGAAAAAATATATATCAATATATATTTTCTTATAAAAATATATATCTTATTAAAAAAATATATATCTTAAAAAATATATATATCTTAATAAAAAAATATATCTTATAAATATATCTATCTAAAAACTAAATAAAAAAATATACGAACAGCCCCAGCAAGAGGCGGTTAGATTGGGGTAGTGGACCGCCCCCTTGCTGGACGGTTAGCTAGGCATACTGGAGCGCCCCACAAGGGGGTGGTTAGGGTATTTAAAAAAAACGAGGGCATATTTGTTATTTTTTTTAGGGTATTAATAAAAAAATCGGAGGTGAGAGTAGAAAACAAAACTATCAAAGAAAGAGATGGACATAATACTTAGTGTACCGAATTCGGATCCAGTGAAGTAACCTAACTTTTGGGTTTTAGATCAGGACTGTTCGATTCGAATCCGCGAAAATCCATCCGCGAAGTGAGCGCACACATCCCGACGACAAATTCAAATCCCGAGACAATCTCGAGCGATGAATTCGAGTCGGACTGTCTCGATCCAAGACCCAAAGATTGAGTTACTTTAGGGATCCGGACTCTAGTGTACCGTGGTACCAAAAAATGGTACGATAAAGAAAATAAATTAAACCAAGTAGCACAAGCTCAACAATGAGTATTTTGTAGCTCAAACAACGAGTGAAGAAAGTTGAGTACAAATATGCCTTTGTACCAGCATTTCGTAGCCTCCAGGGGATACTGGTAAGGCGTAGGAAAATGTCAGAGAGGTGGATTAGAGTTTTCACGGATGGACCCTGTATTTTTGGTTTTTCGTAAAAAACTTAAAGGGGTCGGTATTTAAAACAAGAACTGGGCTGCCTAAATGAAGGGCCGAGCTTTGGAGGTTTTTATGCCGTGATTTTTATTTTACCCAAAAACAAAATTATTTTAATATAAATAACCAAGTTTCTGGAAAAAATTTATTTCTGCCCAAGCTGTATATATTATTTACGGTTTGAATTTTTAATTTAAACCGTAAATATTCTGTACGGTTTGAATTCTTAATTCAAACCGTAAATATTCTCTACGGTTTGAATTAAGCTAAGACTTTTCATCTTTGATTAATTCAGATTTTCTTCTGTAGTTATCCAATGAACAACATGCACAAAATGAGTTATCAAATAGAACAATATAAATTAACTACTGAATTCCACAAACGCCAACATAAGGTTCAGTTAGTAAAAATATCTTGAAAACAGTGATTTTGTAGTTATTTAAAAAAATATTAAAAAATTCAAAAAATATAAAATTTGATCTCCAAGCATATTTTATTATGAAGATCAGTTGAGCGGTTCGGATCGACTGTTCGGACTTTAAAAACAGAGATAAGGATGTGGAGCATAATTAACACACAAAACCGTGGTGCATTTGAACCCTCCTTTTATAATTATTTTGAATATTAAATATATTTATATTTTTTCTGAGAAAAAATAGATAAAAACATTTTTTTTAAATTCAGAAGTACACAAACTTTATAATTTGTAAACCTTATCTATGTATATTTTAATAAAAAAAGTTGGAAAAATATAAAATAAAAGTATATTTTTTAATTTTAAAAAATATTTGGATAAAGGATGGACATGTGGAGAATCCATATCCTCTAAGGTAACCGAATATTAATGTTTTGATCCAGACCATTTAATCAGAATCTAGATCAATCCGATCCGAAATATAATGCATCAGATCTTTTTAATGTTTGTGTGAATTCTGATCATATTTCGTTATCTTAGGGTGATATGAAATGCAAGAGAGAAGAAGAGAATAAGAGAGAAAACAGTATTCTGTTATTCTCCGAGAATAAGAATAGCAACAGATTTTGATTTCTAATTTTGACTACCCCACTATTCATTTGTGTTTCCATCCATTAGCCAATAAATTTCTCTTCTTTTTTTTGATGGTTGAAATAAATTTCTCTTCACAATTTTTTTTACCGTTCATAGTCAATTTGAATAAGTAGCAATTAAAAGTCATTCGACCGATGTAGATCCAATTTGAATAAGTTTCAAACCATACAGAATATTTACGGCTTGGGCAGAAATAAATTTTTTACAAAATCTTGGTTATTTATATTAAAATAATTTTGTTTTTGGGTAAAAATAAAAATCACGGGTTTTTATGTTCTTTTAATTTGAAGTTGCTTTTTCATTTCTCTGCTTTATGGTTCTGTAGACAAAATTAGCATCTAATAATGACACAAGTGTTTGCTATGGTTGATGGTGTGATTTCATTTTTTTATGTTTCACTTTTATTTCCATTATCCAATTCTTTAATTAAAATATGAACAATACATAAGTTCAGGTTAGAATTAACCTCTGGTGGTATGGCACGAGAATGAATTTCTCCTTCTCCTCCCTAGCACGATGCATCGCTGAACACATGTAATCGATAGCCATATCCGGATAACATCTCAGTGCTGTAGCACTCACTTTCTCGGGGTCCAGAAATATGCACAAGTTCTTCTTTTGTACCATCTCATCACAGTTTCGGACTAGCTTCCTGAAAACTCATCATTTTACATTGGAATATATATTTGAGTTCTATACAATAATGAAAATAATTTTTTGTCACTAACATGAGGAAAATGGTGATGAATGACACATCGAGCTATTTATCGGATGACGAGTGGTGGAGAAGGTCCTTGAAGTCTTTGAACGACAGCACGAGATCCCTGTCGTCGTGTAGAAACATCCCAGGTGGGACAGGGATGATGATATCCTTCATGCCTTTGGGTGCCGACATCAAGCGGGCGTGGAGAAGGCGCAAATCACCAGGCAAATGGCTGTATTCTTCTTCGGTGACCATAGGACGGTCTGGTGATCCTGGCGCGTCAACCCCGACGTCGCATGCCATGTTCCTCCCTACCGGTGACATCATCTCCTCGTGTCTGTATCAAATTTGAAAGCTTCTTCAAGTATTTCAAAAAGAATGATTTCAATGTAACAAAAGAAATGGATTATTTATATATTACCTGATCCAAAATAATCTGACTCTTGGTCCATTGGACAAATGACCTCCGGGCCTCATCAAGCACCAGCATATCATCGGTAAGGACAGGAAGAGGTACACGCGCCCATCCCTCCACGACTAAGTCAATATGCACGCATGCATGGTTAGGCCTTAGCTGAGCATGGTGTACACTTAGGGCTCTTGGATGTACAACGCCCTTAGCAACGATCAGAGGAACACTACCCTGCCACAGGACGAGGTCGCATGCTCTGGGGTCCTGCAATTATTAGAAAGTTGTTATGGTGCGATATTGTCTAACAAGGTTACAAACAGGTATTAATTACCTTCAGACTATGAACAAGTATTGATTACTTTTAGATTATCCAAATCGTCTAAGGCCCAAGTCCCGGATGCTTAACTACTTCGCCGAATTCCCGGCGAAATGGGAGGTGGTTGCTCGGATGGCTGCGTAAGAGATGCAATTTGGTTCAACAACCTTGATTCCATCTCAGCCAGCTTTGCGTCGTACTCTTTGCTGACCTCTGCGCGTATCTGCGCAACTATCTCATCTTTGTTAACTTTGGCACAAGATTTTCTTCGAGATTTTGGTCCCTCCACTCGGAACACCTCCTTCTAGCCCCTGTAGGCCCCTACACCCCTTACTCGACCCGTGTGCTCTAGATTCTCGAGCGCTGCGGCCAAGGAATCATTTTGTCTTTCGACCCTCCGGGCACCCGAATTGACCTCCTGCTCCACCTCCAACTGTTAATAGAAAATTAGTTATAGCAAAAGACCAAGTGATGTACATTCGGAGTTATAATTTTGTTTGAATGACACAAAGTTATAACAAAGGACTCTTACCATTCTCTGAGCCACGGGTTGCAATTTCTCTGGGAGTACTATCCTCCCTTCAGCGGTTAACTCGGATCTACCCATGAACCAATCCTGGCCCCTAGGATTTTGGATCCTAACCACGGGTGAGTCAGAATCTTTGTTTTGCTTCAGTATTGTCCTCCATTCTTCCGACTTACCCTAGTAACCACCTGACCCTAAATGGTGCAGATACTTGTTCATGGCAACGATCCTCCTTCCTTCATCACTTTTTTTCTTCACATGAGTAAGAAAATTAATTAGTTTTAGAAAGATAAGTACAAATCAAGAAAGAACAAAAACTAATTTGGCTAAAGTTATATACCTTAAACCCTTCTGTGGACTTCAAAGCTTGATACTCCTCCTACACCTCTTGTTTCAACCAAGGATAGTATCCTACCGGATTTCTCCCTTTCTCCATGAAATTCGTCTTCAACGTGCTCTTGAATTGCTTCCAACCTTCATTCATTATCCTCAAAGTCTTTTTCTTTGGGATGTCATCCTTGACGTTCCTCTGAGCCTGATTGACACCAAAATTACTGCATTTAAGTTAACTACAAAAGACAGGCACTTTTCGCGAGGATAAAAAGTGACTTTTCGCGATGGAGTACCGTCATAAACGTGCTTTTTCTATTTGCGACAGTACTTTTCGCGACGAAGTCCCGTCGCGAAAAGTGCCTACTTTGTTGTTGGATCATGTACAACAATGAAAAAAAAAGCAAAGAGTTGTTAGGCACTTTACATTCACCATGTTCCACCAGTCGTTCTTATCCTCTTTATCAAACTGATCCCATCTCTCTACAAGGATACTTGCCTTTTGCTTCACCAAATTGCAACACCAATTTGAGTACGTCATCCAGTTTGGACCCTACGCACGCCCATCTTCCGTGAACTAGATTTCCAACTGCTTTTTCTCGGACGTGCTTGTGCACATTGTCGGACCTCTTTTCCTTCTTTCTGATGAGGCAGTAGCTTGCTGATCCTCTTCTGCCATCATATCTACATGCTCACCCTCAACCGACATGGTTTTGCCATAAAAAGAAATATTAAAAGAAATATTATTTACAAGAAAGTAATGGACCTATGTGCAAAATGGAGAGAAAACAGAGAAATAAAATGCAAAATAAACACCACAGTAAAATGGAGGACTTCAAAACACACAAAATGGACATTAATTTCATATTTTTCTGATTTTAATTAGATTTTATATAAATTTCCAAAGTTCAGCCTCTCAAAATGAAAATTCTGCAACTTTAAATAGCAGATTTTATCATTTAAAAAGGTGAACTTTAAAAAATCATATAAAATTGAAACAAAATCAGAAAAATATGAAATTTGTGTCCATTTTGTGTGTTTTGGAGTCCTCTGTCTGTTGGTCAAGTTATAATCTTGTTTTGGTCCCGGCATTGATCTGCACTGATCAATTTACCAGCAGTGGTCATTTTGGCCAGAGTACATTTCACTAATTTGCACATAGGTCACTACGTCATAAATTCACAATACATTAAATTGAAATTACGTTACACTTTGAGTTTCCCAAATTAATTAGAAATTCCAACATATATATTGCACCTTCATTTCTCTTATTTAATAAAGATTAGTCTTTTAATTTGCTCTTAACTAAATTAACAAATTTAAAATTTGGGTCAGTTGAATTCATCAAGCTCTTTTTTACCTACTAAAAAAATATATATTCCACTGAATTCAATCAAGCCATCTTTCATTAAGTTGGAAAAAAAATGGTGAACTTCCAACATATATATTCCACATCAAGGAAGCACAGCACAGCAAAATCAGCAAAAATAAATAAAAATCAGTACCAGTATCGGCACAGCAAGGCAGAGGCGGCCGGCGACAATGGGCACAGCACAGCACAGAGGCGGTCACAGAGGCGACGACAATGTGCACAGCACAGCAAGCACCAAAAAACCCAGCAAAATGGTAGTGAGTAGAGTAGTGGCAGTGAGGAGGGGTTTGGCACCAGGGCAGAGAGGAGGGTTTTGGCCGTGAGGAGAAGAAAGGAAGAGTGATCGGCGCGCGACTTGTGAAAATTTAGAAGAGAAGGCTTTTGAAAAAGATGCATCACATTTGTACACGGATATCTAATTAAAAGTCCGTGTAGCTCTCTTCTTTCTACACGGTTTGAAGTTAATAAATCCGTGTACGATACTATTTCTACACGTATGATTAACTAAAAGGCCGTGTACAAAATATTTAAAAATATTAAATGGCGTTGCTTTTTATATTTTATATTTAAATTGCATTTTTTATTATATCTAAAATTATAAACTAATAATAAATTGCATTTAATATTTAAATTAATATTATATTATATCTACTATTTAATCTAATCACTAGTACAAAAAACCCCTACACCGACTATTAAAATACCCCTACACTGACTGTTATTGAGGCGTCAGTGATGGCGCCGGCAGTATAGGTATCTCTATACTAACGGGTAATAACAGTCAGTGTAGATATCCAACACTGACGGTTCTCTTTAAAAAACAGTCAGTGTAGATAACCAACACTGACGGTTTTCTTTAAAAAACAGTCAGTGTAGATAACCAACACTGACGGTTCTCTTTAAAAAACAGTCAGTGTTGGATATCTACACCGACTGTTTTTTCAAAAAAACAGTCGCTATTGGGGGCCTACACCGACTGTTTTTTCGAAAAAACAGTCACTGTTGGGTGCCTACACCGACTGTTTTTTTGAAAAAAAATAGTCGCTGTTGGGTGCCTACACCGACTGTTTTTTCGAAAAAAAACAGTCGCTGTTGGGTGCCTACACCGACTGTTTTTTGAAAAAACAGTCGCTGTTGCGTGCCAACACCGACTGTTTTTTGAAAAAACAGTCGCTGTTGCGTGCCAACACCGACTGTTTTATTGAAAAAACAGTCGGTGTAGCTCTTAAAAACAGTCGTAGATAGTCCGAAAAACAGTTGTTGTTGGTTTTATAACCGTCAGTGTTGATATAAAATTTTGGTATTATTCTGTTTGTTTCAGGACTAGCCTCCATATTTGCTAGCAATATATTACTATTCGAACAACTTGACATTAAATAGAATGGCATGCAATAATTTGAACAACATAAACAAAAAACAACACAATATAAACAACATAACATATTCACAAAAGACAACACTATAACAAAATTTACATAACACATTTACAAAATATACAAAATATGCATCTTAACTTAACAAAATTACATTTCTTATAAATAGTTTAGAAGTTGTCCAAGAAAAATATACACCATTGTTGTGTTATTGCATGGAGTTGCGTCAACGTATATTTTTCTGTCGGTAAACACACTACATGAATACAAATTGGGAAGTTATAATTTTATCCAAGTTATATAAAAAATGAATCAAGTTCAATTAAGAAATATATACATTAGGAAAAACATCAAATTGTGTAGTGACTAGGTCTTGCATATGTTTCATAACGTAAAATCCATACACCTTGCCACCTTCTTGCCTAGGAATCTGAAATGTTCCATTTAAGTAAAATGAATAATTAACATTATGTAGCTACAACGGATTTTAAGTAAAAGAATTTGAAAAAAAATAAGACAAAATAAAAGCCTTAGGACAGCAGCTATACATTTCTACTTTGTAATTTGCATGAATATTGTACATATGTTATATGCATCAAGAATCAGCCAAACAATTTCTATTTTGTAATTCATTTCATAGTTTCTTACTATACATTTCTTTGTAATTTGCATGAATATTATACAGATGTTATATGCATCAAGAATCAGCCAAACAATTTGTAAAAAGAAGCACCTAAAATCGGTAGCTGCTACTCAAGGCAAAATATACACAGGTTGCACCGACTCCAGTATCCAGGTTAGAATTTTTATTTGTACTGTTCCAGTTATTTGGATTTTTGAGTAAATTACGGAACCAACTATCTAATTTCTTAGAAAATCTTTCATAAACTATCTATGAAATTTTCTATGGTCACCCCATCATGTAAAAATGAAAACCATTGTAAGCTGATCTTTTTCATTATAAAAAAAAATATAGAAGTAAGAAGTGGCTTATAGGTTCTCCATAGTTTTAAGTTAATTCAAACTATTTTTTTCAGGAATTAGATGTGACAATAAACAATAGCATTGAGATCTGTGCACCAGAGAAAAGCTGGAAATTATGAAAGCAGCCTATAAATTCGATTTCCACTCACATACTAGGCCAAGAAATAAGACTACTATTTGGTACCAGACAAAATAAATGAGAATTTGTTTATTTACCAGGATTTGCTCCACTGAGATTGTGATGGCTGCTGCCTTCTCCAACCACACCTTGCTCCTGGCAAACGCTAAAATTTACAAATGTCACAAAAAAATAATTAAATGAAACTAAGTTGAATGTAATTTAACATCATTCAACAATTTGAACAATTTATGATGAAAAATATACCTAGAAGGCAAAGCAGGGATTAAATCCATCTTTCTCTTCTTGTTCTTCCTTTTTTGTGGTGCTTCCTCGTCACTACTTGATTCATCAGAAGAAGTTGAAGGATTATACTCCTCTATATGCATATCTACAATTACATAATTTAATAGTTCAACTTATAATTTCAAATGAAACCCCAAACCCAAACCCGGCTCTCTAAATTAATTCACAAAAGAAAAAAAAAAGATTTGGTACCACTATGATTTTGAGGGCTGCTGCCTTCTCCAACAACACCTTGATCTTCACTCGGCATTTCAACAAGGGTCTAATGTAGCAAAGACTAACATTAACTTTGTATAAACAAATAAATAACACACAGCAGAAAACCTTCCTTTGTATAAACAAAATTAATTAGACACTAGGTCAAAAAAATGATCTTTTCAGTGTGATATCAATATTGCACAAAATATAGATCATGTCCATTAAATGATCTTTTCAGTGTGACACTGCATCAAGCATGCCCCCATATGCAACATAACTGAGATAATTGAGATAGTATAGAACAAAGAATTCATCCTTTATATATATAGGACCACATGAGTTTTTGTAATTTGAGCTGTCCAATTTAAAAGTAATTTGAGCACAGTGAAAAAGTACTTCAATAATAACTGTACTGGTATTGTATAGTTGAGATTTCTATAGCGAAACAATCATTTAAATACAATTAGATAAAATCATCCCTATTGACCATTTAAATAGTTCAGATTTCTACATAAATCATCCCTATCAACCATGTTTTTAACCTTATTTTCAAATTCTTCGATAAAAAGTTTCTCCTCAGATTTGTGCGATTTAGGTGATGAAAAGTATGAATTTGACTCCAATTAGATAGATAAGTAATAGAATGGACAAATTGTTTGGATATACTCGTAATGTGGTAAGAGTTAAACCAGCTGAAATACCACTCATAATTCGAAGTAAATTGGTGATTGGAAATGTGTATCCTAGCTCAGAATCATTCGGCAAAAAAAATACTCAATAAAAAAGATGTACCAGTCCAGTACAATTCCATTGAAATAAGCCAAATAAAACAGAAAAGATGTACCAGTGATGCAGTTCAGGGTACTGGTCGGGTACCCTGAACCCGGCT
Organism: Carex kokanica; assembly: GCA_025461125.1. Lineage (NCBI taxonomy): Eukaryota > Viridiplantae > Streptophyta > Magnoliopsida > Poales > Cyperaceae > Carex > Carex kokanica. Next base: position 402,173 of record JAJGRX010001217.1, on the reverse strand, counting down.
GGGCGGGGCGAGGCAGCAGCGCGGAGGAGCGGCTTTGTGCTCGGGGCGAGGCAACGACTTTGTGCTCGGAGGTGGCTTTGTGCTCAAGGCGGAGGCAGCTTTGTGCTCAGCGCAGAGGCGGAGAGAGACAGAAGGAAAGATAATGTGATTTCAAGGCGGAGGCGGAGAGAGACATAAGGGGAGAAAATGTGATTTCGAAATGTTGGGAGGGTTTATCGCGAGGGAAATGAAAATTATAAGGGGACAAAAGATTCGCGCGTCTAAGGAAAATTACAAGGAGCGAGGGGATAAAAATCACTGACGGTTCGAAAACCAACCGTCAGTGAATGAATATAATCACTGACTATTTTTTTTTAAAAAGGGTCAGTGTAGGGTATGCAACACTGACTGTGTTTTTCAAAAAAGAGTCGGTGTAGGTATGAGCAACACTGACTGTTTTAAAAAAAAAAAGGTCGGTGTAGGGTATGCAACACTGACTGTTTTCTTCAAAAAGAGTCGGTGTAGGTATGAGCAACACTGACTGTTTTTTAAAAAAAGGGTCGGTGTAGGGTATGTACAACACTGGCTGTTTTCTTAAAAAAGGGTCGGCGTAGGTATGAGCAACACTGACGCTTCACCTAAAAACAGTCAGTCAAGGTATCCACACTGACGGTTCCGTAATAAAAACAGTCAGTGAATCCAAAATTACAAAAAAAAATAACAATAAAATCAACATAAAAAAAGTTTTCAATCAGACCGTTCATTTTCACACGGGAAATCAACGGTCGATTTGCAGTCAAATCATTTCAAATCTTTTTTAAAATGATCAAGAGAGAACATTGAACATAACCAACATAAAAGTTTGGAAGTTTTATTGTGTATGAGCTTCGATCCAACACGAAGTGTTTATGGCCATACGATGCTTCATTTTTCGATCAACTAGATGGATGGGTAAATAAAAACAAATTTTGATCAAACTTGGATGCAAGACAATAAATACAGTGCTCTTTAATTTAAACAGTTTCGATCGACCCACGGACGACATATTTCCGTGCGTCTTCATTACTCATGAAACAAGAGTTTATGTTTCATGTTCATGCATAGAAGATGTGAGTCATATATTCCACATGCATGTAATGCTATATAATTTAATGTATTCAAATCATTTAATTAAGCAATAAACATGTTATAACATATTATTGTATAAATATTACTAATATAATTTTCATTACAAAATATTTTCTAAAATTAAAGTCAAAATTTGATGTTAATTGCCTAAATTTCACTCATCACGTAAATTACTAATCATACTTATTAAATAGAATATGTTCATTCTAATAAACAAGCATTGCAATTTTTCGATGGAACAATTAATTAGTAATTTATTGTTTTAGATTTTTCATTCCATCATTAACAAGCTTTTAAACACAATATATACAACGAACGTCTTACCATATATAATTTCAATCTATTTAATGAATAACAACGATAAAATACTTATTGCATCTATAAATTAAATTTAAAGAAATAAACTTAATTATTAAATATCTTACAAAATATACACAATGCATACATTTTTATTCTCAAATAGTTATACATTTTTATTCTCAAATAAACTTAATTATTGCTCAACACTGACTGTTATGAAATAGAAGGGTCAGTGTAGGTTATGAGCAACACTGACGCCCTTGAAAAAACAGTCAGTGTTTGTGAACTGATCAACACTGACGATTTTATCAATAAAAGGGTCGGTGTAGGTATGAGTAACACTGACTGTTTTAAAAAAAAAAAGGTCGGTGTAGGGTATGTGCAACACTGACTATTTTCTTAAAAAAATGGTCGGTGTAGGTATGACCAACACTGACTGTTTTTTTTTAAAAAAAGGGTCGGTGTAGGGTATGAACCAACACTGATTGTTTTCTTAAAAAAAGGGTCGGTGTAGGTATGAGCAACACTGACTGTTTTAAAAAAAAAAAGGGTCGGTGTAGGGTATGAACCAACACTGACTGTTTTTTTTAAAAAGGGTCGGTGTAGGTATGAGCAACACTGACTGTTTTTTTTAAAAAAGGGTCGGTGTAGGGTATGAACCAACACTGACTGTTTTCTTAAAAAAAGGGTCGGTGTAGGTATGAGCAACACTGACGCTTCGCTTAAAATAACAGTCAGTGTTGGTGAACTGCTCAACACTGACGGTTTTTCAATAGAAGGGTCGGTGTTGCTCATATCCTACACCGACCCTTTTATTAAGAAAACAGTCAGTGTTGGTTCACTGACGGTTATTTACAATTGAACAGTCAGTGTTGAAGTTCTTCTTAATTACGATTTTGCCACGCAATCTCTACACCGACTGTTACATATTAAAACAATCAGTGATTCACTAGTGGAAAATAAGGTATCAGGATCGGTTATATACGCATATCAGTATCAGAATACAACCGACCCTGACCCAGGCGTTACTGATACTACAATAATCTGGATCGATTAATTAACCGATCCAGATAGTTAATATTAGGATCGATTGCCTAAATAACCGATTCTAATTAGTAACTATTAGAATCGGTTGATTACTATAACCGATCCTAATAGGATTAATCTGAATCGGTTCTTGAATATAACCGATCCTAATAAGCATAATCTGGATCGGTTCTCAAGCTAAGAACTGATCCTGATAACTATCTAAATCGGTTGTAAGTTTGAACCGATCCTAATAGTTTTTTTACTCATTTTTTAATATCAAACAATTAGAATCGGTTGTTAAGCCAAAAACGTGCGTGTTTGAGATTCATCTTGGAAATTCCGTAACTTGTGTTTCATTTGGTAAATTATTGTCGATCATATGCACTTGCTTCATTTATGAATATGCATCTGACTGAACTGCTTTTGTATGGTTTCATTTCTGAATATAGATTTTGATTGCAAGTCCAATAATCTAAACTGTGGCAAATTTCGCACTGATAATTTATTCTCACCCCCACTCTTGGGTTATTTTACTGGATTTGAGGCGTCGGGTTCTGGAGAGGCACGCGAGTGGTAGACCCTCGGTAGTTGCCTCTGTATGGCCTAATCTACCTTTTTGTTGTATAGCTTAGGGTTAGGCCTGATGGTTAGTATCTGTACGAGATACTTTTGTTGTATGATACTTTGACTAGACCGTGTACCCTTATATATGGATTTATGTATATATACATAGGGATGTGTTTGATAGTAGTTAATTGTGCATATTTTGATTTAACGGGTAATCGCCTTGTAAACATACACAGCGTTGTATGTTTACGGCAGGGAACTGTTGCGACCCGTGGCTGCGGGGTGTGACAGTTAAAGAAGTACCCATTTCCCTGATGAAGACACTGTTGAATATGAACACATTGAACAATCAGTACTTACAAGTGAAATTTAAAATGATAAAATAATAAAAAAATTAGGAAGGCACTTACTCCTCGATCGCAGCAGTGATCATTAGCATTAATTTAAACTTCTTATTGGAATCGTACACGTACAATGCACTTTCTCTTGGCATAAGCACGGTCAAAATCCAATGATCTCTGGATGTTAGGTTTGTAGCATGTCATATTCTATAATTTGTATGAATTGAAAGAAATATAATAAAATTATAATATATATATAACACTAACACTTGGTGGTAAGGTATGAATATCAATCGCTTATCCCGATTTTCCTTGAGCGCTGTCCCTATGTATTGAAGTACACGACCTCGATTTTCATTCAACAGCATGGCATTCGTTCGACCGGGGTCCATGAAACCAATCTGCTCATCGGGAAATTCCTCCTTGATGAATTTGTGCAAATGCCTGCAAAAAAAAGGTATACAGGTGATTTCAATTTTGTGAAATTTGAATTGAAAGTACTAGATTATGCAATTATTACGAATATTAACTCACAGCATCCAGATCTGCATAACTGGTACAGTGAGCCACTCCTTTGGTGTAAGCAAGGTCGCATAATCATCTGCATAAACTTGTATGGAGTCTGTCGAACAGAAAAGATCAAGTGGCGGATCGATTGTGAATGGACTGTCATCTAGCTTCGAAAACCGATCACGCAGCTGCTTGAATGTTCGTCCCAGCTTGTCAAAATTGATACGATCAAACGCCTTGCTGTGACTCGTTGCTTTCCCACCTCCAGGAACTTGTAACTCTTTGCCTGGTTCCTGCAAATTCCATAATAAATTGGAATAAAATCCAGAATCAACTACAACTCTATCATATAGATACAAATTAAGAAGTATAAGAAGTTGTAATAACAATATACCTCAACTGGACCTGTCAATATCATGGACATCGGCCATGCAGTGAAACTGCCGAGGACCGATGCAAGGTTTGAGTGCTCGCCATTTGATATAGGTAAGGGGAGTTCTAAGAAATCCGCATCCTCAATAGCATCCACCGTTACTCTTGCATAGTCGGGCGGCATAGGCATATTGTGAATTGTTCCACCTTGTACGACTGGAACGTGAATTGTCCCTCTGGCCACAAAAATAATATTTCCACCTACATCCGCCTGGAGTCTACAGCTCACTTCTGTCTCCTGTACAAATAAACGTTTATACTCGAATAAAATAATATGTATGAAACTAAGACATGTAATGGAAAATAAATTTGAATTTGCATTACCTCAGTAAACCGGAAAGATCTGCCAATGGTTTGACTGACTGGCAGCTGCTCTGAACGACTGTTGGGCTAAACACCGGTTCTGGTTGGCCCATTGCCTGCCGAAGCATAAATGCCAGTTCAGATTTCATCTCTTGTCGTAATTTGTCCTCCAGTCCTCTTACTCTCTCCTCCACTCTTTGATCCACTCTCGCGTCAAAATCTTCTTCGGACCTCGAGGGAGTGCATGTCTTCCTTGTTGAGCACTTCCATTATGTTTTAGTCATTGGAACCAGGCCTCCCACTCCTCTCACCCTCCCAGGATGTTCTGGATTTGGCAGAGATTTTCCCAGAACATCGTCGTATCGTGCGACGGCCAACAAGCGTTGTTTGAAAGCCGATTCTTGTTCTTCCTGAAATGACAACATGCATGTTATAACATAACAAATTAAAGTTGAATTTAAATGAATGACAATATATAAATCCTCACAATTCTGTTGATGACCGGTGTGTAATTATCTGGATAATAGCGTTCCTTGGTCTCGTCGTTGAGTTTCTGTCTTCCTAGTTTCCATGTGACGTGCCTATGCTCAACCGACATCTCAATAACATCGTCTTGTGTCAATGCAGTACTACAAGAACCCTGGGAAGACGGATCACTAGATGCTTTCTCGTTTGCAATCGCCTGCATAGCATCTCTAAGCCTATTCTGGAAACCCTCCCCGTTATAACCTCTGGATCCTAAGAAATGCGGGTACTTGTTTTGGGCCTGATTCCCCTTCCCAATCTGGCTGGCCTTCTACAATTTGAAAAAGAAACAATTGGCTTAAATTATAAAAAAAATTGAATTCTTAAATTAGAGATAAGGTAGGTGGTCGGTATAAATAAACATACACCAAATTCCTCCGTCTCTCGGTATGCGACAAATGCTTCCCAGTCTTTTTCTTCAATATGTTCTTTGGCAAAATCTGGCGTCCCACCCTCGCGCCATAGTTTAGTCATATCGGTTCGCCACTTCCGGTGACGCTCTGCCATTCTCTGATAGTAATACTTCTTCACCTCTTCCTCGTCCCTTATACCCCAGTCCAGCTGCCAAACAAATAGAAAACAAAATGTAGAGTTAGTTAATATCAAACGAAAGCTTTTGAAATTAATTAGTACCATGTTATTTACCTTAAGTGTTTCCCATATTTTGAGCTTGAACTCTTCTGGAACATCTTTCCATCTTTGGTACCTTATAGGAACATTCTTTCGTACCAATATCCCAAATTCCGTCGAAAAACAAGTTGTGTCTCGAGTAATAATCGGCCGGAAAAATTTGTCAATTTCAAGTTTTTTGCCTTTCTCATTAAACTTGTCCTTAATTTGGTTACGCCCTCTTCCTCGTTTCTTAACCGGGGCTGGCTCACCATCACCTTCCATATCTGCACTTTTTTTTAACAAGCAATATATGTTATGCAATTCATGCAATTCAGAAATATATGCACTAATTAGTGCAATATATGCACTATATGCACTAATATATTCATTTTTTTAACAAGCAATATATGCACTATATGCACTAATTAGTGCAATATATGCAATATATGCACTATATGCACTATATGCACTAATTAGTGCAATTCAGAAATATATGCACTAATTAGTGCAATATATTCATTTTTTTAACAAGCAATATATGCACTAATTCAGAAATATATGTTATGCAATTCATGCAATTCATGCAATTCAGAAATTGACAAGCAATTCATGCAATTCACAAATTACTCCATTTTTCTCAAATTACCGATAGAAGAAGTCTATTTTTTTAACAAGCAAGTGAATCAACTAGTGCCTTCCGGGAAAATCAACAACCCGGCAAAGACACAAGCAAATGGCAACAATCGAAACAAGAAGAGCAAGAGAGTTACCTCGTTAGATCAGAGAGGGCGGCGGCTAGGTCCGATCAGAGAGAGGGCGGCTCGACGGCTAGGGCGGCGACAGAGGAGAGGGCAGCGGCTAGAGGAGAGGGCGTCGGCGCGGTTGCTCAACGGCTAGGGTGGCTAGACGGAGGAGAGGGCGGCGGCTAGGGTGGCTCGACGGAGGAGAGGGAGATGGCTCACCGAATCCCGATCTCCTTCTCTACTTTTCGGAAGAGGAGAGGGTTTTCGGAAGAGGAGAGGGAGGCCTAGAGAGAAAGAGAGAAAGAGAGAAAGAGAGAAAGAAGGGTTTCAAAATTTAGCTAAGTTCTCGGGCGCCAAATTAAAAAAAAACTATCTGAATCGGTTCCTTAACTAGAAACCGATTCTGATAGTTATCAGAATCGGTTCCTTAGCATAGAACCGATTCTGATAGTTATCTGAATCGGTTTCTAGTAAAGGAACCGATTCAGATAGTTTTTTAAATTTTTTTTAAAATGAATTAAACAAAAATACATATACACAATCTGCATCGGTTCCTAAGCAAAGAACCGATCCAGATAAGTATCAGAATCGGCTTCTAGTTAAGGAACCGATTCAGATAGTTATCTGGATCGGTTTCTAGTTAAGGAATTGATTCAGATAGTTTAGAGCACGAAGTTTGGAGCAACTTTCACTTTCATTACGGACCGAAAGAGACACATTGCGGGCCGCAACATTATCAAACAGAACAATTTCAGACAGCATTTCCCAGACCCTCATTGCGGCCCGTAATGGAATCGATTGCGGCCCGAAATGGAGTACTCAGATTCTGCGCGAGAAGTTAACCGCATCCACTCAGATTTTGCTAATTTATCTGGATCGGTTCCTTAACTAGAAACCGATCCAGATAACTATCAGGATCGGTTTCTTAGCCTAGAACCGATGCTGATAGTTATCTGGATCGGTTCTTTTCTTAGGAACCGATTCAGATTGTGTATATGTATTTTACTTTAATTCATTTTAAAAAAAATTTAAAAAACTATCTGAATCGGTTTCTAAGCAAAGAACCGATCCAGATAACTATCAGAATCGGATCTAGGCTAAGAAATCGATCCTGATAGTTATCTGGATCGGTTTCTAGTTAAGAAACTGATTCAGATAGTTTAGCAAAAATTCTGAATAAATTTATCCTGGAGGTGTATGATGTTTTATAATTTATTTTAATAAATTATCTTAAAAATTATTTTAGTATAGTAGCTTATAGTATATTTGTATAAATTATCTTGTAAGTTATTTTAGTATATTAGCTTCTAAATTATTTTGGTATATTATCTTAATAACTTGAGAATTACTTACAACATGAAATACACCAAAAATGAACCTTAAAATTTCAAAAAATAAGCTAGTAAATTAAGATAATATAACATGAAATAAACTAAAAATGAAACTTAAAATTTAAAAAAAAAAGCTAAAAAAAAAGCTAATAAATTACATATAACATGAAAAAAAGAAGCTACTAAAAGAAAACTCATAATAAATTACATATAACATGAAAAAAATATAAGCTATTAACATGAATTACAAAAGTCACAAATATTGAAGAATTATATCTTGCATGCTTCCCATTGTCTAGTGTTTCAATGCATCCCTGAAGGAAAAAAATAAAAGCCTTAAGTCATCAGTATTGATGAATATTAAATTTATTTTTATATTTTGAAACCAATAAAATTTTTATATGTATGACTTACCAATAAAAATTAGGTATGAATTGTTTCATTTTGATCGTTGCCAATGGGAACTTCTTCAACCCATTCTCCTTCATTATGATCGTTGCGCACGTGACTTGTTTCATTATTCTCACCGGTTGGTAAAGATGCCATGCCAGTGGAAAACGGTGGTATCTCATAAAAATGATCGTACGCTTCTTCGTCTTCCACATTATCAATTCCGATGGTACGTTTTTTTCCAGAGAGGACAACATGTCTTGAACGATCGGCCGGATCAGTTACGTAGAACACTTGCGTGGCTTGTCTTGCAAGTATAAATGGATCATCCTTGTATCCAGCCTTACTGAAATCCACTAAAATAAAACCATCGTCGTCGACTTTAACCCCCCTACGGTTATCGACCCATTTACACATAAATAACGGGATGTTAAATTTTCTATAATCTAGCTCCCAAATTTCTTCAACAAACCCGTAATATGACATCGATGAATGCGATGGTCCAGCACCTTTAGGATCTGAAAAATCACTCGAAACGGCTACTAATGTCACTCCACTGTTTTGAACGGTACTCTTTGAATCTTGATTTCTTGTGTAAAATGTGTACCCGTTGATGTCATATCCTTGGAAGGTCCTCACGACATGGACTGGACCAAGAGCTAATAATTTGATAATTTCTTTAATGTTTTCTGTTTCCGGAGCTTGCATGACTCTACGTGTAAACCATTCTAGAAACTTGCTATTGTGTTCGCCGATCAACCACTTGTCGGATTTCTTAGGATTCTGTTGCCGCACGAGAGTCATATGTTCGTCCCAGAAAGGATGAACGTTAGTGAGGTGTTGCAAAATATGGAAATGTGCTAGTGACATGGTTTTATTATCGGGCACGAATAATTTCGCACCGATTGTGTCTACCCCGTGAAGTCTACCCTCGTGCCAAGGTTTAGGGATGCCGATAGCTTTGACATCATCCAAATAATTAGTACAAAACTCAAGAACCTCTTCGGCAGCATAACATCTTACAATGCTGCCCTCAGGACGATATCGGTTCCTGACATATCCCTTTAACAATCCCATGAATCTCTCGAACGGATACATGTACTGCAAGAAAACAGGTCCACACATCTTAATTTCTCTAACCAGGTGAACGGTTAAATGAACCATAATATCAAAAAAAGAAGGTGGAAAATACATTTCAAGATGACAAAGAGTGACGACAACCTCCTTCTGCAGAGCATCTAATGTGTCAGGATCAGTTAAATCTTCCAGTGAAACTAGGTTTTTAATATTTGACGAATATCCAGATGGAACCTTGACACCATGAAGGCATCCACATAAGCTTTTTTTCTCTTCTTTCGACAGCGTATGCATTGCGGGTTTTAGATATGTACAAAATTTGCCTTTTTCTCTTTCCTTCTCTGCTGGTTGTAGATCCGGCCGTATGTTCAAGAATTGCATGTCTTTCCGAGCATTGATACCGTCCTTAGTCTTACCCGAAATATTCAATAATGTTCCAACCATGCTGTCACACACATTTTTAACCACATGCATCACATCGAGACAGTGTCGAACATCTAAGTGCTCCCAGTATAGTAGATCCCAGAATATTGATCTCTTCTTCCAAATAATTTTTGGTGCCCCTTTCTTTCTCACCACCTTTTTTTAAAATTTTCCAAATTGAACTTTGATATCCTTCACTTGCGAATAAATAGCTTTACCGGTCAACGGATACTTTACTCTGGTATTCTCGGTCTTTCCATTGAATTCTATCTTTCTCTTTCGGTGTGCGTGGTTGGCAGGAAGAAATCTACGATGACCCATGTATACATTTTTAGAGGAATTAGGTAGCCACAAATCGACTGTATCGTCCAGGCAAACGGGGCACGCTTTCTCTCCTTTCACACTGTAACCCGACAAATTTCCATAAGCCGGAAAATCATTAATGGTGCAGAAAATCATGGCCCGTAAAGTGAATTTCTCCTTGCTATGTGCATCAAATATATGCACTCTGGGTTGCCATAATTCTTTTAAATCCTCGATCAATGGCGCTAGATACACATCTATGTCGTTCCCGGGCTGTTTGGGTCCTGATATGAGCAAGGTCATCATGACGTATTTGCGTTTCATACATAACCAAGGCGGAAGATTATAAATGCACAATAGAACCGGCCAACTGCTATGCTTACTGCTCATGCTACTGTGCGGATTTATTCCATCTGCACTCAGCCCAAGCTTTAGATTTCTCGGGTCACGTCCGAATTCGGAAAACTCTCTGTCAATATTCCTCCACTGAGGAGAATCAGCGGGGTGCCGTAATTTTCTGTCTTTTTTCCGATTATCGGCATGCCAACGCATTAGTTTCGCATCTTTAGCATTTGAGAACAAACGTTTGAATCTCGGTTTCACGGGGAGGTACCACAATGCTTTTGCCGGAGGTCCTTTCTTCTGTTTATAATCATCAATTTTATCGCCGGTTAACTGCTTTGGTTTGTAACGTGATGCACCACATTTTGGACATTCGTGAAGATCTTTATACTCATTTCGATATAATATACAATCATTTGGACACACGTGTATTCTTTGAATTTCCAAATCCACCGGGCACAATATTTTCTTCGCTTCATAAACATTAGGTGGTATCTCGTTTCCATCCGGAAGCATTTCTTTCAAAGTTTGTAATAACTCAGTAAAAGTTCTATCACTCCAACCGTTAGATGCTTTAAGGTTATACAATTTTAATACACCTTTCAATTTTGAAAATTTAGAACAACCAAGATACAATTCCTTATTAGAATCTTCGTACAAATTCTCAAATAAACAATACTGCTTTTCATTATCAAAATCCTCTTCTAAATCACGTAACATTTGATCAAAATTATCACATTTATCTACCACCATATCATCATTTTCTTCGGTATGGTATTCCTGATGCTCAGTACGAGTGCCTACGTGGGTTTCCAATCCCCGTAGATCATTCCCGTCATCTCCACCGGTATGGTATTCCTGATGCTCAGAACCAGTACCTATGTCGCTTGGCAAACTCTCACCGTGCCATATCCAACACTGATACCCTTGCTTGAATCCACGACGGATTAAATGGTTCCTCACTTGGTTCGGGTTGGAAAATTTGTGACAATTGTTACAATCACGGCAAGGACACGACATCAGTGCACTCCCCTTATTCGCCATATCTTCCATAGCAACTCTGATAAATTCCTCGACACCTGTTGTATATTCATCAGATAGACGTGATGTTTCGTACATCCAACTGCGGTCCATCTGCAATTATAATAAAACACAATTAATTAAGAACAAGGTTGCGGTACTAACTTCTGTTCACAATAGGGCTTACGTGGGGCCGGTTACCATCCTATCCCACTCTTTGAATATTTTGTCTCAGTAGTGACCACATGTTAATCGTGTTTTAGGAGCTAAGAAAATTTCAGCAGCATTTCCCCTTAGTTTCCCGAGTATTTGGAGAACTAATGGGAAATGCTGCCGAAATTTTCTTAGCTACTAAAACACGACTAACATGTGCCCACATCCTAATTGAGACAAAATATTCAAAGAGCAGTTCCAAAACGGGGACTATCCAAAATTAATCCCTAATGGATTCATTTTGAACGGGTATCAAGACCTAAAGGCATTTAATCAAGATCGGTTGTGGCTCTCATAAGACAATACTCTAACTAAATACCTAATATAAATACATTCAATCTAGCTAGCAATTCAAAATACATATTCATGCACAAAACTAAGTAAAAATGAGTTTTATGTTGTACTTACAACTTTTTTTGGATGTCGTACCGAGTGAGATGAAGATTGCTGCACCAAATCTCTCAATAATAGCTAATCTACAAAATTAAGATGACATAAAAAAGAGCAAGAAAATAAGGAGCTATATATAATTAATGTCAATTATATATCTACAAAATAGAGAAAGAAAATACATATGACATAAAAACAAACAAAATGGACCTAGATTTTACATTTATGGGATTTTTGATCTATTTATTAGCTATTTAGTTGTGTTTATGGCAAAATAAGCACCATATATTCATTTATGCATGTCTTTGTTGGATCCATATAATTAAGCCCCATAGAAGCAACACTAATTAAACATGAGTTTTATGTTGTATGTTACACCAAAAGGTATAGTACAAAGTTTCAGTACAGTGAACTGTACTTTTTAACCTTCAATACACTTTTCGGTTCAGACTGCAAGTATACAATCCTATTGAGTAGTATAAATTCGAGTATCGATCACAGGGACGGTTCAAGTCTTAACTAGATTTATACCTAAATTAAATAAAGACTAGAAGTTGGAAAATGTTGGTTTTGGGTTTTTATAGTTCCTAACAATTCGATCACAGTAATTAAAATGCAAGAAAAATCAACTCGGTTTAAATCAAAAGTAAAAAGGTGTTTCTAGGGTTATGACTTCATCTCAGTTTTGCCTCGAGGTACCCGGTCCGTGTAGTGTCCTACACGGGCCGTGTCCAATGTACACGGCCCGAGTACTGTCGTACACGGTCCGTGGGGCCCTCGAGTGAATGCAGCAGTTATTGTTTCTTTGTGTTGTTCCTTTGTGTAGGGTTCTACTAACCAGACCTAATGTTTCTAAACCTTAACTGTCGTCTGTTGGTTCATTAACTTGGTATGGAATTGCAATATGTGCCCTCGTCGGGTTCTAGACCTCAACTGTCGTATGTTGGTCTGAATTACCTAGTTGCTTGTTTGGTATACTAAAGGTAACCTCATTCCGTCGATATGAGGAAATGTTCACCTGTCGGCTACTACTTGGTTTCACCTTCCGGATCACTAATCCTACCTCATGTACTTAGTTTGGTTGAGAGATTATAAGGGCCAAAGTACCTTCTAGATGTGCGCATTCATCTAGTGGTAAACCAATAAAAATCAAACAACTTAGACTAAGCAATTAAAATCAAACACAATCAAGCAAACACAAATTTCAACAAAATAATCCAATAACTAACATGCAAAACAAAACATTCGATTACATCACAACCCTAGAAACTAAAAGTCTACTCTAACATGATTAAAAAGCAAATAAAACAAATAAAGATAAAGGAGTTCATAGAAAAACTCGAAGAACAATGAAGATCCGTCGAAAACTCGCGTCTTTCGCTTCTCAACTTCGTCTCCAAGCTAGCCGCCAAGCCCAAACCCTAGGAATTGTTTCTCTGCTCCAGAATGTCCTCTCTGGTGCAAGAAATCTCGCCTATATACCCATTTTGCCGACCTTCCATTAATTAGCCTTGTTTCCAAATTCTGGATTTGTTTCCAGAATTGCTTAACACACGGCCCGTGTGGAATTCTACACGGACCGTGTGCCTGTGTTCCTTGAGCGGTCGAGTCGGCGGTTCTCTGTGGTCGTGTCATCGGTCGAGTCGAGATTTGACACGGCCCGTGTGGAATGTTACACGGACCGTGTAGAGACTTCTAAATTCCAGATTCCTTCTCGATTTCGCCCGATTCCTGCAGAATAAGAATAACTTGCAGCAGTACCACATTCTATATATATTTAATGAATTATAACCGAATTTATAGATTAAAACACAGGTTTTGGTACGAATTTAAGGTCAAAATATAGATATGAATGCGAGATATCATTGTACTTACAACTTTATTTTTTGGATCCCGAAACAAGTGAGATGATGATCGTTGCACCAAATCTCTCAATATAGCCAATCTACAAAATTAAACAATCGGAACCTAAGTAAGATATAGATGTATATATAACATGCATATATATATATATATATATATATATATATATATATATATATATATATGTTATATATCCTAGAACTAAAAGCACATATAGCATGAATGTGCAAATCTCCACATACAAAGAAAAACTTGAAATAAAGGTATAAAACTGAAAAGGATTTAGGGTTTATATTTTGAACCCTAAACCCTAAACCCTATATAAATGGTTCTCTATTTAATAGCTAGCAAACTAGATATAAAAGAGATGATCAATTAATGAACCTGATCAGAAAACAAGGGAGAGTCGACGGCTGAATTAAAGACCTGCGAGATAGCTGCTGCGCTAATTAATGGAGGCGAGGCCAGAGGAAGAAAGACACCCAAAGGATCTGTCCAGAATAGGACTGAATTAAGCATTAATAGGTACTATCAGGATCGGTTGTTAGTAAAAAACCGATCCTGATACTATCAGGATTGGTTTTTTATTAACACCCGATCCTGATAGTCATATATCAGGATCAGTTGACTATATAAAACCGATCCTGATAGTATCAAGATCGGTTGTACAGAAGAACCGATCCTGATAGTATCAGGATCAGTTGTCACAAGAACCGATCCTGATACTATCTGGATCGGTTTTATATAGTCAACTGATCCTGATAGTATCAGGATCGGTTTTTTATTGTCAACCGATCCTAATATAAGAACTATCAACATCGGTTGCACACAAGAACCGATCTTGATACTATCAGGATCGGTTTTGTCTACAAACCGATCCTGATAATTGAAATATTAAGATCGGTTGACAAAAAAACCCGATCTGATTAGTTTTTTGAATCGGTTTTGTTAAGAAAACCGTTCTAGATAGGTATTTGTATTGGTTGTTTCCTATAGCCGATCCAGATAGGCCGATCCTGATTCCTGTTTTTCCACTAGTGATTGAGGGTCAGTGAAGGGGTTTTTTGTACTAGTGAATACTAATATTATATTACATTTAATATTAATCTAATATTTAAACAAATATTATGTTATATTTAATATTTAAATGAGTACAATAACTAATACTAAAAAGTTGAAAATATTACCTAGCATTTATATGTGTATTGAACTAGAAATTTTTATGTGTATTTATATAGTTGAACTTCCTTATTATTTATATATGTATTGAACTAAAAATTCTATTATTATTAAAAGTTGTTTCTAATTAAAAAAGAAATATTACAAGTTTCAACTTGAAACAAAAAAATATTACACATTGGATTTTTTTTTTCCTTTTTCTCTTTTTTTTTCACTTTTTGAACAGTACCTTCGGCCCATAAACCTTCATTGTGGTCGGATCACATGTAGTTTGCTTCGTCTATTTCTTCAATTGTTGTTACCTCAGTTTGCATGTCGGAACAAAATGAAGGTATCTCGTCGAATTGGTCATACTCTTCTTCGTCTATGACGTTTTCTACCCCAACAATCCTTCTTTTTCCGGATAGGACGATGCTCTACCTATCATCACTCGGGTCAGTGGCATAAAAGACTTGGGTGGCTTGCTTGGCCAGTATAAACGGATCATCAACATACCCAACTTTTGTAAAGTCAACGAGTGTGAACCCGTCGTGATCAACTTTAACACCCCGGTCTTCGACCCATTGACACCGAAACAAGGGAATGCTAGGGCGAGGATTGTAAACAAGCTCCCAAATTTCTTCAATAACGCCATAATATGACTTCGATGCTATTACAGCCCAGGCATCTCTGGATCTACTGAATTCTTGAGACGTCGCCACCAACGTCACCCCACTATTTTGCATCGTGCTCTTATCACTTTGTAATTTAGTGTAAAATGTATATCCGTTAATTTCGTATCCTTGGAATGTTCTTACAACCATTTGGGGACCTTCGCCCAGCAGTCTAACAATTTCATTCACGGGTGACCTTTCGGGGTGTGACTTCACTCTTTCTTTCAGCCATCCTATAAAAGAACGCTTATGCTCGTTAGTAAGCCACTTCTGACTTCTCGTGTAGTTCTGTTGTTGAATGATTGTCATGTGCTCATCTATATAGGGAGCAACATCTGTCATGTGTTAAAGTACAATAAAATGTGTCTTTTGCAGTTCATCTTTATCAGCAACTATGGCTTTCAACCCAATTGTCCCTACTCCCTGGAGCCTTCTCTCGTATTGAGATTTTGGAACGCCAATAGGACACACACCGGTCATATAGTTGGTGCAAAAATCAATCACCTCCTCGGTGGAATATCCTTCTATAATGCTACCTTCGAGTCGATGTTGGTTCCTTACGTACTTTTTCAAAATGCCCATGTATCTCTCAAATGGATACGTATACCGCAGGAACACGGGACCACAAATCTGAATTTCTCTCACAGGATGAACAACAAGGTGAACCATAACATTGAAAAAAGATGGCGGAAAATACATCTCAAGTTGGCAAAGACTAACGACGACCTCCTTTTGCAAAGAGTCCAATTTTAGAGGGTCTATCACTTTGGAATTGATTGCATTGAAGAAAGAACAGAACTTCGTAATGGTTTCCCGAAGGTGCTTTGGTAAAATTCCTCGAATTGCAACAGGAATCATATGTGTCAGTAAAACATGACAGTCATGGGATTTCAGACCAAGCAATTTCAGGTCCTTCATCGACACCAGCTTCTTAATATTCGAAGAATATCCTAATGGGACTTTAATACTATGAAGGCATTTACAAAAGCTTGTTTTCTCTTTCTTCGACATTGTGCACATTGCGGGGGGTAGATATGTGCCTTTCCCAATCTCCTGCGGTGCAAGCTCGGGTCAAATTCCCATTTCTACCATGTCTTTTCGAACTTTAATACTATCTTTAGTCTTCCCCTTAATGTTTAATAATAAACCAATCAAACTGTCGCAGACATTTTTTTCAACATGCATGACACTATTCAATGTCTCACTTCTAAATATTCCTAGTATGGTAGCTTCCAAAATATGGATCTCTTTTTCCAAATATTTTTCGGTGGTGCTTTGGCACATTTTCCAAAAACAACATCAAGGTTTTTAACCCGCTTGAAGACACCCTTCCCATCTAATGGACGACGGGCCACTCCAAGCTCAATTTTCCCGTTGAATGCCTTCTTCTTCTTACGGTATGGGTGATTAACGGGAAGAAACCTACGATGCCCCATGAAAACATTCTTTTGACAATATTTCAACCTAAGCACCTGCATGTCATCTTCACAGATAGGGCACGCTTTTGCTCCTTTACAAGTGTAACCCGATAAATTCCCGTACGCCGGGAAATCATTTATGATGCAAAACACCATGGCCCGCAATGTAAAGACCTCTTTGTTGTACGCATCCCACACCGGGACGCCATCACGCCACAATTTTTGGAGGTCCTCAATTAATGGTGCGAGATATACATCTATGTCATTTCTGGGTTGTCTGGGTCCTTTGATTAGTAATGACACCATTTTATAACTGCGTTTCATGCACAACCAAGGAGGAAGATTGTAGATGGATAAAAGAACTAGCCAATTATTGTGCCGACTGCTCAAGCTTCCAAACGGACTCATTCCATCTGTGCTCACCACAATCCTAAGGTTTCTCATTTCGGAACCAAATTCTTTGAAATGTCTATCAATGTTTCTCCATTGAGGAGAATCAGCCGGGTGCCTTAGTTTACCGTCATTTTTGTGCTCTTCTTCATGCCAACGCAATAATTTTACATCCTTGAGATTCGCAAACAACCGTTTGAATCTCGGTATTATCGGCAAATACCACAACACCTTAGCCGGAGGCCAGCCCTTTTTGTCCTCGTTACAATCATCAGTGTCCTGCTCCTTACGTTTATACCGTGAAACACCACATTTAGGACAAACATGCATGGCCTCGTACTCGTTACGATACAATTAATACACAGTCATTCGGACATGCATGTATTCTTTCGATCTTCAACCCCATTGGACATATCAACTTCTTTGCCTGATATATTGTACCGGGTAACTCGTTGTTATCTGGGAGCATTTCTCGTAAAAGCTGTAATAAGGATGTGAAACTCTTATCGCTCAAACCATTGTCTGCTTTTAAGTTTAATAATTTCAACACAGCTGACAGTTTCGTAAATTTGGTACACCCGGGATACAACTGCTTTTTGGAATCATTAGACAAATTTTGAAATTTATCATAATTTTTATCACTAATTTCATCTTCCACATCACGTAACATTTCCTCCAGATTTTCAATAAACTTGTGTTCTATATTTTCATCAAAATTCATCTCTAGCTCATCATCGTCGTTTCCGGGTTCAACATTATCAAAATTTTCGACATTCTCATAATCCTTGTTCCAATCAAGTTCAAAATTATCATAAATTTCTACATCCTCATCATTCAATTCACAACGATTAAAATCTTTATTGGTACTACTACTTTCCCCCAATTTCTCACCATGCATGATCCAACATGTATATCTCTTCTTAAATCCCTGACAAATCAAATGAGCTCTAATTTCTTCGGAGTCCCCAAATCTTAAAAAAAATTTACAATCTTTGCAAGGACACAAAATGTCTTCTTCTTTTTTCTTCACTCTATACCTCTCAGCAAATTTTATAAACTCATCAACGCGAACCAAATATTATTCACTATCACGTCGCAATTCATACATCCAACTTCGATGCATCTATAAATTAAATTAAAAAATGATTTGATCAATTAATCATGCATGGTCAACATATAAATTATACCAAATTTTGGGCTTACAAAGGACCGGTTTACAATCCTAACCCACTATTTGAATATTATGTCCCATATGTGAACACATATTTGCAAGATTTAATTAGTATTTAAGAAAAAATCGGCAGCATTTCCCCTTAACTCCCCAAGTATGCGTACGAACCACATACTCATAGGAGTAATAAGGAAAAATACTGTCGAACTTTCCTCAAATACTAATTAAATACCACTAATATGTGTTCACATCCTAAGTGAGACACAATATTCAAAGAGCAGTCCCAAAATGGGGACTATCCAAAATTAATTCCTATTGGATTAATTTTGAACGGGCATGGACCTAAAAGCATCTATAGGTCGGTTATTGGACCACAATACACTAATTATTTACATTATCTAATTAAGAAATCAAGCATGCATGAAATGACCTAATATGCAATAATAATTAACAGAAAATTAGAGGAAGAAAAGGATTTAAATAAATATACTAACCTTAGAAAGATGGAGATGAGAAAATACAAACTTCAAAGATCTCAGATCCTAGCTGCTGGTCTCAATTCGCAGAAATCAGAAAAATTAAAGCTCCATACAGAGAGACAGTGGCATAAAAGACTTGATCAAAACGTGCGGTGCTGGAAGGAGAAGGCCTTTTATACTAATTAAAACCCTACACAGCCTTTTGTACACGGATTTATGCTTATTAATCCGTGTAGCTCTCTAAATAATCATACACGGCTATTTATAATAAAATCCGTGTACATTTCTACCATTTCTACACGGATATATTATCAAAAATCCGTGTATATATTCCTACACGGATATTTAACAAAAATCCGTGTAGCTCTCTCAATGTTTTCCACACGGTCTTCTTTCCACACGGATTTTTGATCCCTAATAAACCGTATAGTTCTCTCAAACAATTCTACACTGATTCTTAACTAAAATCCGTGTACAATTCCCGCAGATTTTTTGGCTTTTCAAAAAATCATATTTGGTACACGATTTTTAGATAAAATTGGGAAAACCGTGTACAATGTGCTGTCTAGAATTACCATTTCTGTAATAGTGCTAGCAACCTTCAATAGGAGCCATCCAACGGATCCTCCGACTCCCTCTCCCAATACATGCAAAATTCAGCTAGCCAATTGGAGGCGAGAGTAGGGGACTCAGGGGACAAGGCATCCACACCATCACTCTAGGTTGGGGATGAGGAGGATGTCCCCGAAGAGCCTCTAAACCAGGAGGCAATCGAGGAGGAAGAGGAAAAAAATGACGAGCAAATGGAGGAGGTGGAAGTGCACATCCCTAAATTCACCTACCAAAAGCACGCCGACCTCTACGAGAAACTAAAAAGGAGAGACATCATCTACCACAAGGCGATCGATCAGCACACTCTCGAAAGCCTTGGCTTCCTCAGACAGTTTTGTGAGCTCACCAACCGCATCCGCTTCGGGACTTCTTGAACCTCCTCAACGGAGTGAAAGTCTCTGTGGAACTCACGAGGGAGTTTGTCGCATCATTCGACTAAAAGAACATTCTAATAGCTCCAATCTATTGCTTTTTTTTTTTTTATGAAGAAGATAGACAGATTAAGAAAGTACATTAAAAAATATATTAGCATTAAAAAGTTTACAAATTAAGGGAGCAAAAGAAGTAATTGATTGCGGAGGGCAATTTTGTCTATCAAATAGAAATTTTCAATTGTGTTGTGTTAATAACATATTTTATAGTGTTAATATCAGCTCCATTATGGAAATATAGTTTCTTTACAGAAAATGGGGAATTATTTTTTAAATTTTTACTCATACGAGAAAGTCATAATGAGATCCCCAACAAATGCTTGATCCGGCCCGATGGGCACAACTTACGGTGTTGCAAGGGTCATATGACCTTTCATTCATTCGATAACACACAAGAGATGAGTGTGCAGAGATATATATCATAAACTAATCACGCAGAACTTTGAGATGATCTTCAATTCATTTTTTAATGAGAACATGGTGTCACATACAGCGAGGTGATAATGTTTTCTTTTATATTAATTATTGCATATAAAAGATTGAGCCCGAAAATATTTTAGTTTCGTTGACCCTAAAAATAAGGTGTAAACCCCCCAACGCCACCCGTTGCCCCTAAAGGTTTACACACCGCTAGCAGTCCAACAGCAAGGATAGGATAAAACTTTAATCTGTGCTAAGGATATCAAGTTCGGTTCTTTAAAAGAGACTTATCATTCTGAATAAAGATTAAGATTTCATGCAAAAAGAGATTAAATGAGGTAATGTTAATCCTCGCTGAGGAATCAATATTCTGACCGATGATGTGACTGAATAAGTTAAAGGAAGCTCAAGGAAGTTTGGGGTGGGGTTGACGAATAACACCATATGTTAACTGCAACAAGTTAACAACTTTGGTACGCACTTGCTTTATAGAAACAATGAATAAACAAAACTATATATTTTTATAATATCTATATTCAACTCGTATGGTCATATATTTGAAAATTTAATATAAACTAAAGAAAGTAAAATTGTATATGTATTTTAATTTTCATCAATTTAAAATTTGATTGATTATTGATTATCAATCATTAAAACAATTAAAAAAAATTAATTATTTGATAGGAGGCTAATTATCATTCAAATCGATACACATCATGTCAAAATAATAGAGAACAAGTTTACAATTTCAGATAGCCATTTCTAAGATTATCAATAATTCAAAAATCAGCTTGCTCTTCTTGTCGGAATAGTGAGTTCGAGGCCATCGACCATATTATGACGTTAGTGCAAATTCTGTATATATATTTTTTCCTTTGTGGAACAATTAAAAAGTGAGCTTGATGCATGTATGTTTAAGGTTCTAGTCCGAAACTCAGCATTAGGATGTATTACACATATTATCCTAATTTACAAGCTTAATAGGATATCACATTTCTTCTCTTGTGCTTGTTGTTGACAACTCATGAGTTTGCTTCTCGAGGTTGCTTAGATAATCATGCTTATCTATAAGCTTCACATTCATGCTTTACAATATTCATGTAAACATGATATGCAATTATTAGATTCATATTTTGTTGTTTTTGAATCGGCAAACCAGGAATTAATAGTGTGGAACAACAGCCTGCGATTCCAAAACTTGAAATATACATGCAAAGTACATTGTGTTCCCTTTTTTTCCAAATAAATAGAGATGCTCATAAATTTAAGTTTTGATATCTGAGAGAACTGATTCATGAATGCTTAGTCCTAATAGATATAGAAACTTTCCTTTACAAATAGAGATGCTTAGTCCAAATAGAGATGCTTAGTCCAAATAGAAATGCTTATTAGATTCATGAATGCTTATTAGTCCAAATATAGAAGCTTAAATGTCAAATCCTTTTTCTCCACGAAGAGATCGATTTAACAAAAATACTCGCGGAGATGTATTTTTTTTAACAAGTAAATCTTTTCTGTGAGAGCGTGTATATTTTTCTAGCACAGTTAATAAATATTTGCACAAATTTGTTTAATTTATGTATGTTTATGGCTAGTTAATTAGCATGTATTTTTCAAACGTATGTGTATAAACATGGATGTCATAAATCAAACATTAAAAGAAAATGATCAAACAATAAATACACATAAATCAAACACAGTTTTTACAAATGAACCGTGTTTGTTTTGTGTATATTATTGATAGGGCCATTTACCAAAGGCCCTAATATACTACTCTCAAGTCAAATACCAAGCCCCTTGAACAAGGTCTCAAAACCGGACCGCATGAGTGAGCCCGAAAGAACACACGGAGGACCACCAAGGCCTCTCTCGGCAAGCCTGCTCGGCATGTGGAGGCCCAGCCCGAACTCAAGATCACGCTGATGGAGTGATTTCCATAACCGTTTCGTACAATCTGTCAGGCAAATTGTCAGATTACAAGGTCGTCACCGCTATACGACAGTAATAGGCCGACCTATATAAGACGCAAAACTCAGTCGAGTAAAGGGTTCACAAATTTACTTACAGGTGTCTATAGGGAAGAGTCTGAACACCTTACTCACTTCCTTGAGCCAAATTGCTGAAAGAGATCCTTGCAAACCGCAACAAATTCCAAAAATGCTCAACTATTCCTCTCAACATAGAGTGTAGGGCACTTGTGCAAAGTAAGTTACCAACAAAGTTGCAAGATTCAGGAAGCTTCTCAATTCCATGCACGATTGGCACAACCAATTTGAAGAAGGCATTGTATGATTTAGGAGCAAGTGTGAGTTTGATGAAAAAGGCGGTATATGACAAATTGGGATGTGGAGAGCTCTCACCAACAGGAATCTCATTGCAACTCACTGACCGATCAATCTGATATCTTGAAGGAGTATTGCTAAATGTCTCGATCAAAGTTGGAGAACTATGGATACCAGGAGATTTCGTTGTGATCGATAATATACCAGGAAATTATGTATTTTCTTTCTTAAAATTCATAATATCATATTTATCCTTCAAAATTTCAAACAATCACAAATTTTTCTAATTAATATTTTTTCATTGAAAGTCATTTTAAATTTGTAAAGTATTCATTATTTATATAATTGAAAAATAAAAAATATATAACACGTTAATATAAATAGTTAGTTTTCTAATTGGCGAAGACAATAATTATATTATTATAAATTTAATAGGAAAATTGATCATTTTAAATAAAAAATTAGAAGTATACATGACATTTCTCCTTAAATGTCGGTCCATGTAACGATAGAATGTGATTACATTATTATTCTGGTGGGGAATATAGCGGTCCGTATTGTGCTCCACATGCGAGCGTGACATTTATCGATGAACTACAAGTTATCAATATTTAAATTATTAATTAATTTTTTCTCTTAATCTACCTACCGAACGTCATTGTGTCGATTTTTATTGTTCAGTGCTTCAATTCAGCACTTTTAATTAATTGCTGGTATGGATGAATCGGAATCTTAACAATCCAAACACGTTATAGTCTAGTTTGCCTTAAAGCATGTGCATCAATCAATAAACTAAACAAATTATTTTCAAGAAATAATAAATTAAAACTAATCAAGTAACTTTCATCCTCCTTCCTCGAGATCTGCATTGGCCGGAAGAACAAATTAACAAGTACAATAATTACCTACTAGCTGGGGTTTTTAACAGTACCATTTGTTTGCAGCATGGTTAACTTGCGAAAACAAACAAATTACAGTAAGCATCAGTTTGCTTTCCATCCTGTTCGCCTATAGGGTATTCATCAGCACTAGAAAGGACATTTCAAAAGAGAGAGCGTGACAAAGAGAATAGAAATGGAGCACTTGGGTCTGGTTGGGGAGAAAGTTCAACAGATGCAGTAGAATGCGTATCCTCTCCATTAACTCAAAAGAGAATCTTTTGAATTAATGAATCTCAACTGTTTGATTTTAAACAAAGACAATCCAGCTCCTGCCTATAACATAGGGAGCCTTTCAATATTAGTGCTGATCTAATCCACACGAATCTTAAAATAAATTGGACGGTTGAGATTCATTAACTCAAAAGATTCCCTTTTGAGTTAATGGAGAGGATACGAATTCTGCAGAGTCGAAACACAAAGGTGATGAACTGGCTGAATGAGGTCCGCAATTAATGTTGCCTATCGCATCGAGGACTTACGACACGTTCTTTCTCAATGTTACTAAACCATACTTGCAAAAGCTAAAACTATAACTTTATCATCAAATTTCAACCAGCCATCTAATTTGAATTTAGCTCAAAAGTTGAAAGATTTCTCGTAATCTACCTACCGAACGTCATTATGTTGATTTTTATTGTTCAGTGCTTCGATTCAGCACTTTTAATTAATTGCTGGTATGGATGAATCGGAATCTTAACAATCCAAACACGTTATAGTCTAGTTTGTTTTAAAAGCATGTGCATCAATCAATAAACTAAACAAATTATTTTCAAGAAATAATAAATTAAATAAACTAATCAAGTAACTTTCATCCATCTTCCTCGAGATCTGCATTGGCCGGAAGAACAAATTAACAAGTACAATAATTACCTACTAGCTGGGGTTTTTAACAGTACCATTTGTTTCCTATTAGCATGGTTAACTTGCGAAAACAAATCAAATTACAGTAAGCATCAGTTTGCTTTCCATCCTGTTCGTCTGTAGGGTAGTCATCAGCACTAGAAAGGACATTTCAAAAGAGAGAGCGTGCCAAAGAGAAAGAAATGGAGCACTTGGGTCTGGTTGGGGAGAAGTTCAACGAATGCAGAGTCGAAACCCACCCGAAGGTGATAAACTGGCTGAATGTGGTCCGCAATTAAGGTTGCCTATCGCATCGACGACTTAATGGACACGTTCTTTCTCAATGCTACTAAACCATACTTGCAAAAGCCAAAACTATAACTTTATCATCAAATTTGAACCATCCATATCTAATTTGAATTTAGCTCAAAAGCTAAAAGGTTTCTTAAATATTACAGTGGATTTGATGTGGTTAATTTAAATATTACATCAGATCGAGTTGGACTTGTCTCATAACATATTCATAATAAATGAGCACATGGTAACGTTTTCAAGTTGGCCTTTAAAACAACTTGTTATAAAATAATAAAAAATGGAGAATTAAATAAAACAACTTGTTATCAAAACATACGCCAGCCAATCTATGCAAATAAGAGTATTGCATCATGAATTAACGTTAATATTCGGTAGAGCGCTATCAAGATTTTATAGAAGAATTAATTGCAATTTCATTTCAGAATTAAATTAATTTATCCAACGTTATAATAATAGTTCCCCTAGTTGACCATGTATTTTTTGATGTTGATATGCTGCCAGTGAAAAACAGTTTAATGCGAGATAAATTAAATAAAAAGTGAAAAAAATTAAATAATCAGAAAATAAAGGAAATATGGTATAACGTATGTTATAGATATCAACCTAATTAAATAAAAACAACAATATGTTTGAAAAATACCAGCTGTTATTTATAATTTAGAGAATTCGTTCTAACTGGTCGTAAGGTTGAATTTTTTGGAGAGAAAATGTAGGTAATATGTCATTGTCATCTTAACAATCGTGATAATGTATCAAAGGGAGGGTTCCAATATTTCTTGCTTTTCATACCTCATCATGGCTCATATTTTATAGCTTTATTTTCAAAGTCTAAACTATCGATCTAAACCACTTAACATCATATCCATATTAAAATATGCTTGAAAACTAAATTTTATAATTTTCGGAAAATTTTTACTATTTTTTTTTATGGGTAGAAAATCACTGTTTTTGAACGGTCCAGAAACAGTGATTTTGTATCTATCTTTAAAAATATAATTTTTTTTTCTAAAATTTATAGAAGTTCATCCCAAGGATCTTTTAGCATAGATATCATGTTGAGCTGTTTGAATCAATAATTTTGCACTTTAAAAATAAAAATAAAAATATGAAGTATGGTGAAGTATGAAAGGCATGTGGTATTGAAACCCTTATCAATATCAAATGCCTTTGAAAAAAAAATTATAGAATAAGAAGTTATATATATTTGGTTGGATACAAGCAATTAAGATCACCTCAGGACAAAAGTAAACAAACATAAAAAAACGTGCAACTGCCAACTAATTAAAAATTATGGGAAATGATTCTCGAAAAATGATTTCAGCACCAGGTGGGTATTCCAGAAATTAATTAAATTTATTCTTGCAATTAGACTAATTAAGGATACATGAAATCTTTGGCTATATAAATTACGACAGATATGTTTTTCAAGTTGGCCTTTAAAAAAATTAATGATAAATTAATAATAAAGCCAAAAAAAATGGACAGCTTACCTCTTAGAGAATCCAAAAAGACAAATATATATACACCATCCAATTCCTTCACAAATACAATACAAATATTGTATCATGCACAATAATTCCGTAGAGCGCTATCAATATTCTATGCAAGAAATAATTGTAATTTAATATAAAAATTAAATTAAGTTAGTTGATCCGTTCCGAACAGATAGTATGAATATTGAAATTAGGATTTCTGCATGAGTGAGGCTTTGGTGCTATGCATAGTACCAATGACTAGTGTACTACGGCTCAATATGGTACTTTTGAAAATCCTAACGGTCGATCCGACCGTTCAATGTGATATCCATATGAATATGTACTTGCAAACTAAATTTTATATTTTTTCGAATTTTTTTACTATTTTTTTAGATAGGTAGAAAAATCAGTGTTTTTTGAAAATTCTGGACCATCAAAATTCTACCTATCTGAAAAAACAGTAAAAAAATTCGAAAAAATATAAAATTTAGTTTGCAAGTACATATTCATATGATTATCACATTGAACGGTCGGATCGACCGTTAGGATTTAAAAAAGTACCATATTGAGCCGTAGTACACTAGCCATCCGTGCTATGCATAGCACCATAGCCTCACTCTTTCTGCATTATTAAATTAATATTAACTGTTCTCAACGTCTATGTCCGTGCAGGACAGTTAGTATAATATATCCCACAATTTACTTGATAAGCATTCAACGGATAGCAACAGTTATGGATGGAACTAAATTAAAACTCTCTGTAATTTTATGATTTAATCCGTTCTAAACGGATAGTTCCGTTCCAAATGGTTGCTCCACATAAATCAACAATCTCGAATATACTTTATTTTTCTATTTGATTATTACAAATCTATAAATTCTAGTTGATTTCTTCAGTTCTTCAATCAAGTCTTGCAATTAACATCTTCATGAACCTTGGTTCTTCATATTAATCTTGCACTTCAGGTCTTGAACCTACAAACTCACTCAATCATATAAACGGTTAAATATAAACCAATGTATGTTTTGCAAATTATGTCAAACAAAGTACTTAGAAGATTGCATACAACAAAAAATATCCCCCTTTTGACGATGTGCAAAATATACACGCAAGTAAGTGCATAAACCAATTTAACCAAATTTTTAATTTGCCCAAATATCGTGTTTGCATGTCTAGCAATTTCTCCCCTTTTGGAAACCGATGAAAGCGAGAAAAATAAGACAATTATAGAGTGCTCCCCTCAATTTATGCACTCCCCCTCAATTGTAATAAAAATTTGTAATTCAAGCACAATTTAATTCAATAATTAAGGGAAATCATTATCACATCACATTAATAAAATATATATGAATCCAGTTAATAACATGGATTCCTTAAGCAAGTTAACAATTCAATAAATGTGAAAAATGGCAAATTGGGTATGCATGTAAATTCACAATTCAAGAGAATAGTTTCTTATAGATGTTCCAATGTATCAATTCAAGTTAATTTTGTTCATGAGTTTGTCATTAATAAGAGAGTTGTCACGACAAGTGACAAGTCGATGAATTCGATAATTTGTTTGAAGTTATAAAATCCAAGCAATTCGAATTTATGTGTCGCATTGATTGAGACTACTACTTTTAAAGATTTACTAGTATCATGCCTGTGCGTTGCAACGGTGACATATTATAAAATTGAATAGAATATGAAGAACCATTTTTGTTTGATATTCACACAAAATTAAGAAAAAATATATTTAAATGAAAGTAAAATACACAAATGAAAAAACAGAGATCCAAATAATAAATAACAATATAAGAAACAACAACAAATGAAAAAAAAAAAGATCAAACATAACATGAAAAAAATTCTTGAAGTATCATTGTACGATTTAATATCTAATTTCCTCCACGAACAAGACAGATCAATAAACGATTTATAGGATAAATGATCTGTAAAGAAACAAAATTGAGAAAGATATAATTAAATGATTCAAATAAGAATTTTCTCTACAGATACATTGATGGAAATTATTTTAATAATGGAAATTTCTCTACATATTATTTCTCTATACGAAAATTCTTGATATTCTTCATTTTCTCTCCAAATCGGAAAGATATAATTGTTTTCATCAGCACAACATCTGCTCTTCATCTATTCACAAAGATACAGTAGCCCTAAACAAAATTCAGAAAGATATGATTGTTTCCATTTTCATTGTCAAAAATATAGAGGAAGAGGAGAAATGAAACGAAGAAAATGGAGAAATAAGGAAATAATTTAATTGCAGGAATCGGAGATAGCTGTAAGGAGAAATAAAGAAATGGATCGCTAGGAATTCGTTCAATTTTAATTGTGACAAACCATGTAGCAATCGATGTGGCAAGTATGTTTTTAACTAAATTTAGACTTCTACACATAAAATAGATGTATTTAATCAAAAGAAGACAGATTATGTGATTGGAGGGTTGATATTCAATTCGAAAATTCATCTTTCAATCTCAGCCATTGGCGGATCAGGACAACTACGTGCATAATATAAGAATGGAGATAAACACTAATTTCTACTTGCGTTCATATCACAAGCGCATGATCCTATCGTGTATTATGATTGGGGTGTCGATCCACATGGATAGTGTATTAGATTTTAAATAATTTTCACTACTAGGTTATCGGATTTTTGAAAGCTTGAGGTGGTGGTGATAAATGCAATTAAGATATTATAGCTAGTAAAGATTAAACAGTATATAGAGAGCCTCTACGGTTCAAGTTTCCTGTCCTTCTCAATTATGCAAGTACAAGTTTTGACGTTTTTCTATGTCGCATGCAGCACTATCACCATTGCATGCAGCATGGATTGCCCCACAACTACTCTGCATGCGGCACTGTCACTACCCACAGGGTGTGCTGGGCATTTGTTTATGCGATTTGAAAGGTTTTGCGATCTTGCGATCGGCTTTTGGGTTACCATGACTAAAGCATTTTAGGTACGCAATTATATTTTTTCCCTATAATTGAAATATCCCAAAGACCCTACTTAATCTAAGTGCTTTCTAATGTTGTTTAAAGTACGATTTACGTTATCCTGCCAAGGGAGCCCATTGAATTCTAACCCTAGTCTTTGAAACGTTGTTAAGCCTCGTTAGCTGAAGTGTTTGTAGTACTTACATGCATTATCCTTCTCACACAAGGATACAACGACTTACATGCATTATCTTTCTCACACAAGGACTAATAGTTATTTCATTAGATGTGGAGGTAGTGTGACTTAAAGACAGAGCAATATTAGAAGAGGCGCGGAAACACTAAGGACTATTTATACACGGTTTCATATCAAAAATCATGTAGAATAGAGATTAATCAAACAAGGCTCCTACAAACAACTGTGTATAATCTTCAAAATAGGCGCAAAAAAAAATGAAAACTCTAATTTACAAGGTTTATACACGGTAATTCTAAAGACTCGTGTATGATATTTTTTTTTTTTTTTATGTTCTTAATTGCTAGCCACTAAAGAATCATAAAAGAATCAAATAAATATACATATTTACATATATAGAGATTTGCATGGAACATAATTATTCAAAAACAAATATGCATACTTATTTAACAAATAACAAACATGCGTTGTCATAAACGATATCGTCAAGATTAATCTTATTTTGACATTGGGCACCATCGATATCATGTTACCTAAATCTTAGTGGAATCCAGAGTCAAAGGGAGATAATTCTCCCTACCACGATGACAGGGTTTAATGAGAAATGAGAAGAATAAGAGAAAATGAATATATACATGGACTTAATGAGAAAATGATGAGACAAGACTTAAATTGATTAGAAATAGGAAGGTAAAGAGGCACGGGCACATAGCGAGGAACTGTTCCTTCAAGAAATTAATTTTTGGGCATGATTTGGTTTGAGAGAGCGCGAATGAATGACACACGGTTATTAGATACAAATCCATGTTTGGAGATTTACATAATCATACACAATTTGTTCGGTAAAAACCGTGCATAATCGTCTAGGATTGTACACGGTTTCTTATTTATAAACTGTGTACAAATGTAGGTGGCTTTTCGTACACGGTTGATTTTTAAAGGTCCTTTTACACCCAGTATATTTGAAATTTTTTCGTATATGTGTATGATATGTCATGTATGTTGACGCTTTTGTAATAGCGTATGCAGCACATAATGAGAAATCCGTTTCTATGAAAGAAACCAAGCGTTCACATTGAAGGAATAATTCTACTCCATATTAAGTCGTAGAGGCAGATATCCAAGGTGCACTCATTCATTAATTGTATAATTCAGAGATCAGGGCGTACTGCTCATTAATTAGTATTTAATTCATCAATAGTTGAACTAATGGAAGATCTCAAGGTTATTTATTTTTGTTTTATTTAATTATTTCTCTTCATTGTGCAGTGCAGCTGCATGCCAACTGCTCATTTGTATTTTAAATCATTCGTCAAACTTACTGCCAGATCTCGAGGTCTCACCTCATTTAATAATTCCCTTCATTGGGCACTGCAGCTGGAAGCCAACTGCTCATTTGTATTTAAATCGTTCGTCAAACTTAATGGCAGATCTCGAGGTATCACCTCATTTGTTTTTAGTGATTTACACAAGTTCCGATCGCATATGTGCATCCAGCTGCTCATGTGTCCTAATTAATCAAGCAATGAAATGATCAATTAATAGAGTTGTTGGATGGGGAAATAATCTACCACTCCTTATGAATTAAATTAAGGTATATACCCTCATAAGTTCTGTTAGTTTTGAACAAAGTTAATTTCACAAACCGATAGCAAGAACCATTGACTTGGTCAAATCTAGATCTCATAAATGCGCTGTCCATATTTGAAAATTTTAAAAATAATCTACACATGTCATGCATGATGTTTTCAGAAGGTATGTCGCTTTCTCACCTCTTATATATTGAGTTATGATCATTTTATCAAGTGCTTGCGTTTAAACTAGAAGTATATATATTTAGTACAAAGAACCTTACAGAAGAAATTTGATATGGTATTTTTTTTACTAAAAATATAAAAACTAATGAATACTAAAAGCAGTATTTACTATGTGTATTTAAATGATAAATTATTTGGTTTCTTTGATTCTATAAATTTAGTAAAAAGGTTTATAGGAAAAACTTGAAGAGAGCTGTTCTTGTTTTGTCTATTTTGTCATTTTATCAAATTATTTGTTCGATTTTTGATATAAATAATTAATTAATGACTATTATGGTAGAGAACATCATAAGAAAATATAAAATAAAAAAAAACCATAACAAGACTCTAAAAATAAAGTCAGACAAAAGTGACCTCTTGTGTCATCCAGAGAAGTCCACAGATAAATATACTTCCTAATCAAATATAGGTTTCTTGTCAATTAAAAACAAAGTAGTTGTACCGGTATAACATTCTTCAACATGTATGTTCCATTAGTTTATCTGAAAATTAAGTAAAAATTAACTCAATATCTAGAAATACAATACAGCAAATAAAAGTGAAAAGCAAAGATGGATGTCGTTATCCAATTTCTATAATATAGAGAATCACGCTAAATATAATTACTCTTCAGTTAGTACTACTTTTTGTGTGTAAGATGCAGATTCAAAATCAAATTCTACCTAAGTATAAGCCTAAAAAAAAACTATGACTTGAGTCCTTTATTTCTCTCAAAGAAAAAGTTCATATAATATAATTCCAAATAGAAAAGTAAAAATACTATTATCTTCGGTTTATTTGATGATACATATTGCTTAAGAACCATGAAAAGACACAGCAAACAAGAAATAAAGATTACTATATATAATTAACAGGCAAAATCTACTCCGTAATAGTTAGATCATTATAATAAAGAGTAAATTAGTGAAATTACTCCGTAATAGTTAATAATTGAACGTTTCCAAACATAATATAAACAAGTTTGATAGACGTGGGAATAATTAATTTTCACCCTTTTTATGAGATGAAACTACGTCTTACCATTAGTTTTTTTCTATAACAAACTTGTGAAAGAGTTATTGACTATCTCATATCTATTCTAAAAAAAAACTTTCTCAAATGTTGAGCCTATTAAATAAATTGCAGCCTCAATTTAAAAAATTAGAAAACTATGAATACATGTGCCCTCAGGCAAGATGGTTCAGATTAAATGTCATTTCACATCTATAATAGCGTGCATAAGCGAAAACCATCAAATTTGACAATCCATCTAATTAGAATTTAGAAAAAAAAAAAAAAAAAGGTTAAGCGGATTTGATATAATTAATTTCAATCGAATTCATGTGCTATAAAATTATTATATATATTATTTTATTGGGCTTGTCTCCTAACCATTTTATAATAAATGAGGACATGGGAAGTTTTTGAAGTGGCGGCCTTCGAAACAACTTATTAAAAATAATGATTAATTAAGCCAAACAAATTGGTGAGCTTGCCTCTTAGAGAATCCACAAGATACATACTCCAGACAAGCTATACAAATATAATACAAGTATTGTATCATGTACATTAATTCCGTAGTACGTGTTCGGCAGTGCCGCCTTAGACTTTCTTAGATCTTAATCTCTCTTAATCCAACAGAACAAAGATTCCTTAGTTTGAATTAACGATTCTCCTTAACTTCAATTCTCAATTCACCTCAGACCTTTAGCTAATTTGTCACCTTTAATCTTTAGAGCTCCTTAAGAGTCACTTTTAGCTTTTATATTTTTTATTGGTTTCTTTCTCTCCCTCCAACACGTGTCCCGAGGTATGAACAAAGAATCACCCTCACTTTCTAGCCTTCGTTGCCGGCTCTCCGGTGACAATATAAAAAATCCGACGGCACAACCAGATTCTCCTTGAGATAACCTCTCCATTGACATCCACTTCGACCCCCCACACCCATCCCCTCCACCTCCTTGCGTCGAATCCTCCAACTCCTACCCAGACCTTACTCTGCTTCTTGTATATATTGCTCTGAGCGATATGTAAAAGTTAGGTATTATATTACATTTGTTTTTTTGTTATTATTTGGGTGATGTGTGGAGATTATGCTAGCAACCACCACAAAATCTCAAATTCTCGTTTCAAAGGTAAATGTTACCACCTGTTAACTCATCAACGGTGGTTCTTTAATTGCAAATTAAAGAGAGTAGTATGTTCACTTGGATTATAGAATTTGAGGGAATGCGATCCTTGATACGGCATGGCCGGAAATCTTTATTTCCAGTGCAAAGGTGCAAGGCTTCTAAAGCACTGAAAGGAAAGAGCTAGTGATATAATCAGATTACTGGCTTGGTAACCCACTGTATTAAGGACAAATTTGTTGTAATCATATTACTTTAATTAACAATTTAATTGCTCTTTAATTAACTTATGATGTAATTAATGGACAATCTTTTAAATTAATTATTCGATGAATTATTCTAAATTTTTGTATTGGTAGTAGTATCAGTGTTTAACTCAGTTGGGATTGTAGTTCAATTTCCTGAGATAGTTAAAACTTTCAATTTCAGAAAATTAATTAGGGCCTTAAATTTTTTTGGATGAAATATATTTTCTTTTGATGATTTATTATTGTGAAACATGCAATTCTATTCGAAGGATATAACATGTACGTTTATTTAATTATATTGCATATTAGTGAAAATATATTTATGCAATATAAAACATTAATAAGTCTGATGAAATGGTAATGACATTTTATTACGTTAGACAGTAGCATAAGGGTCATATTGGTCTTTTACAATTTTTCTGATATTGAGATATTTTTTAATTGTATTAATTCAACTTTCTTAATCCTTGTGTCTTGGCCAACAATCATTCCTTAGCGAAGATTAAATTTTTAATTCTTCATTCTTAAAGAGGGTTGCCGAATTAGCACTATTAACATTTTATGGAAGAAATAAATGTCATTTAAAATAAAATTTTAATTAAATTAGCTAACGAAATAATTGTTTCCCCTAGTTGACCAAATATATTTTAATGTTGAACTGCTGCCGGGTCGCCGGTGACAACATTAATTTTAATGCGATATAAGTAAAAGAAAAAAGTAAAAAACATTAAATAGTTAAAAAAAAACGAAATATGTTGACACGTATATTATAGATATCGAAGTTCGAAAAATGCAATCTGTTATCTTTATTTGAGCTTTTTTGTTCTAACTGGTTATAAGCTCTAATTATTGAGAAAAAATGTAGGTAACACGTCTGTTATCATTGTGATCTTCACAATTTAAATAGTGTATAATATCAAATGCCAGGTCAATGGCTGAAAAAAAAAATAGAATAAAAAAATATATTTGGTTGGATCCAATCAATGAAGACAAAAAGAAATTACCAAACATAAAAATAACGAAGTTCAACTGCCGACTAATTAATAATGATGGGAAATGATTTCAACAACAAGCGCGTACCCCAGAAATTAATTAAATTTATTAATTCTTGCAATTAGACCAAACATACAAGATCAGTTTGGCTATATGATGAGACCATCTTTGCCTAGGATTGTCATCTGCACTAGCTAAAAATATCCTCTTACACAGATTCACATTTCAACAGAGCGAGAGAGAGCAATGGCTGAGGTGGTTGTGCAGTTTGTACTCAATAACCTCACTGATTTGATAGAGAAAGAAGCACAGTTCTTGGGTGGGGTTGGGAAGAAAATCGAACGGGTGCAGCGTGAGCTCATCCGAATCAAGTTCTGCCTGAAAGATGCCGACTCCAAGCGCAAAGAAGACGAGCGAGTGCAGAATTGGCTGAATGAGCTCTGTGATGTGGCCTATCGCATCGCGGACGCAACCGACACGTTCTTTCTCAATGTTGAAGATCACAACCAAAAAGAGACCAGCGGCTTTTTGCAAAAAATCAAGAAAGTGGTCAAGAAGCCCACGAAGCTGTCTAACCTCCACAAGCTTGGCACTGAGCTCGATGAAATTCAAATTCTACTCCAAGAGTTATATGAGAGCCGTCTCCCCTATGGAATCAAGGACCTGCCGCTAGATGACAAGAGCAAGGGAGAGGCAGCCAAAATGCCAATCCGGAGAGCTACTTATTCTGAATTAGATGAAACTCAAGTGGTAGGCATGGAGGTTGACAAGAAAAACATTCTGAAGTTGTTGTGCCCTGAAACAACACTTAGACGGGCCATAATAACTATCATTGGTACCGGCGGTCTAGGAAAGACTACCCTTGCATGTATGGTATATAAAAGGCAAGTACAGATTTTTCTTTTACAACTATGTTTTAATGATATAAATAAGTACAACAATAATAATAAGAGTTAGTCTGAGTTGCTAGGTATATCAATGACCAACAACTACTTTTGTTATAAATTATGATTTCGAAGATTTTATAGTGAATCT
The DNA here is from genome assembly GCA_025461125.1 of Carex kokanica. Classification (NCBI taxonomy): domain Eukaryota; kingdom Viridiplantae; phylum Streptophyta; class Magnoliopsida; order Poales; family Cyperaceae; genus Carex; species Carex kokanica. The sequence goes on along the minus strand of JAJGRX010001217.1, from coordinate 366,402 downwards.
AACAGCTCAATATTTCAATATATAATGCTGAGATCTTAGTAATACATGGCTGACACAATCACTATTGTTTAGAAACATTGCTAGAAATCAATCTAATAATATATCTTCTTTTCTTGTCTAACCAGTGCCAAGGCAGATTTCGACTATCATATAAAGTTGTCGATATCTCAGCAATTCAATATGCGTGATCTCTTGACAAAGATGGTGAACGAGTACAACGATTCTGTACCTAAGGATCAAGATGTGGCCTATTATGTTGGTAAGCTCAACGGTCTTTTAAGTAGCAAAAGATATCTGATTATTCTAGATGATGTGTGGGATGAGGATCTATGGAATGAACTCAAAGATGTATTGCCTGACTCTAACAACGGGAGTCGAGTTTTGATCACTAGCCGGTCAATCGAACTTGAAAAATCATCTGAATATGAAACGATCCAATATGAACTCAAGATCTTAGATGATGGGAAAAGCCTAGATCTCCTCCTCAAAAAGGCTCTCCCTCATCAAGAACCTGATCAAGAATACCCTACCGATCTCCTTGAGCTTGCTGAGAAACTTTCAAAGAAATGTAAGGGGTTACCTCTGGCTTTGGTTGTATTAGGTGGTATCCTTTCTAAACAACCATCCTACCCTAAGTGGGAAAGGATGTTGCAAAATATGAATTGGCACGCAGATGGCAAGGATTGTATGCGAATTTTAGCAATGAGCTACGAAGATTTGCCTTACTATCTAAAGGCATGCTTCCAATATCTTGTTTTTTTCCCTGAAGACTCTGTAATTTCTGCAAAACAAATTACAAGAATGTGGGTGGCAGAGGGGTTCATACCACTCGAGGGTAGGCGAACAATAGAAATGGCTGAGGCCTTCCTTGAGGAACTTTTTAACAGGTTATATTTTTTTTCCTTATTTTTTATCCGGCAACTACACAATATTATTGCAAACATTTTTACTCCATAAAACACACTACAGGTAAACTTGATATATTCTCTAGATTTGGTTTATAATAGAGTATAAGAAGTAGGAGATCTTTCATAAAAAAAGGGTACAATAAAAACAAAAAATATAAAAAAAAAAAACAATTGAGTGAAGTGGAGTATGAGATGTTAAAAAAAAGCTACGAGGCGTTATTAACACTCTTTATTACAAGATACATCTATCACATGTATCGTACACCACTTTTTATTTATATGATTTCTTCTCTAATAAATAGCTTCTTTCTAGAAAATCTTTGACCAAGTGCATTTCTCAAAAAAAAAATTAAGATAAAGAGTGAAAAAAAAGCTTCTTTTCAATTTGATATCTTTCACTTATGTTGCCAAAAAAAAAAGTAGATAGGATTTGATACTAAAACACAGCTCTATGAATAAAATAGAAATTTTATGTATAGGAGATTGAGGGTGGAAATTATAATTTTGCGTGAGGGATTAGGATTTAAAAATTAGTTTGAATTTTTTTTATTTTAAATTTTCAACTAACATACATGTACACTAAAATCTTTCTCATCAAAATTTACAGAACTTATTATTTCTAGAATTACGTACAAATTTCATTAATTGCATATTTCAATTTCTGTTAAATAATGAGTCCAGTTATGATTTATAAACCTTTATAATTTTGACGGCAATACTTTGGGTATTTACTGACTTGTTTATAAACAAAATTAATTCAGGAGTGTGGTTGATGTATTAAGCCGATCTACAAATGGTTTGATCAAGCACTTCAAGGTGCATGATATTCTCCGTGAATTGGCAATGAATGAAGCCGTGAATGAAAACTTTGTCACGGTTTTCACACATGCATCAAATGACGGAAAGCCCTACAGAATAATCCGACGTGCTTCGCTTCAAGCCCAAGAGAAGAATTCACGATTCATGGAATATATAGGTCCAAATACCCGCTCTTTACTATTGTTTGGTACAGGATATCGCCAGATGAGCTTAGATTGCTCTAATTTTAGGCTACTTAAAGTTCTAGAAATTGTGGGTATAGCCATGAGTCACATAATTGAATTAAAATCATTGAATGAGTTGATTCACCTGAAATATTTGGGGATTAGAGGCTGCAGTATTGACCTCCCCTCATTTTCTTTACATCGTATGAAGAGTCTCGAAACTCTAGATGTGAGAGGGACTCATTGTAGCCAGCCATTTAATGGCTTATGGACAATCAGTACATTGAGGTATGTACTGGCTGATAATTACGGGTATTGTTTGGGTGGTCGACCATTAATATTAGAAGGGATCCAATTAAGCAATCTAGAGACCCTGAAGTGGGTAACAGTTAAGAGAGCATGTGATGCAAAGTTGCCTAACCTGCGTAAGTTAGGTATTTCAAATGAATCTGACGAATGGGTTTCAATAACCAATCTACTGAAAACTTTGCCTTTTCTAGTCTCCCTAGGGATCAGTTCTGAATATAATCTCCCGATGGAGATTGTTTACCCAAAAACACTCCCAAATTATCAGAATTTGCAATCCTTATATTTAAGTGGACCATGGCCTGAGAATGTCAACGTAGAGGCTACCATGCTTCCACCACACCTCCTTAAACTCTCGCTTCGGGATTCCAAGCTTAATCATAATCCCATGCTGGAGCTTGGAAAGTTGAGAAGCCTAAAAAAACTTTGCTTGAGAAATGTTTTTTCTGACGATTGGGAGGCTCCAATAATATGTGCAGAAGGATTCCCTGTCCTACAATACTTGATAGTGGGTGATTGGAACATCCAGGATATGACGGTGGCACAGGGGGTCATGCCAATGCTTACAGACCTCCAAGTACGTTACGAACTCGAGCTGCACCTGCCTCCTGAGCTACAGCACGTGATAGCACGTGATAGTACGTGATAGCTGTAAGATGAATATTATTGCTTTGGGCAAGTGGTAATTCATATCTATCCGTGACAACTTACTTTTTACTTTCAATTTTTTATTTTTTTGGAAGAAACAGCTATTTGTAATATGGTGCATGTCTTATGAATTCTTTGTGTGTACTTGTAAGCATGCATTTAAAGTACAGCACAAAGACGTACAGGTTCCATTAAATTTGCTTTTTGTTTTCTGTACTATTATTATTTTCATAGACGAACTATAAATATGAAAAATTTGATTGCTTCCCTACTTGCTGGGTTGATCTTCAACCTCTAATTCTTGTATATTTTCTCCATGCTTTGGTTATCAGGGTACGTACAATAATATATGCATCTAGATTGTAAAATGAGTACTAGTGCTAAGATATATATATTAGTGCCAAAACAAAATGCATCCTTCGTCTTCTTCTTCTTTTTAATTTCTCTCTTATGTTTGTGTTATACTTGAATATTATATTTCTTTCAAGTCTCGTACCAGATTTGTAATTAAGTCATCATGTGCATTAGCTTTTCTTTATTAAGATTGTTGGAAAAACTTGGGCTGTATGCTAGAGGTTTTGCTGGTATGCCTAATGGTAGACTTTCTGGTACAAAAAACAGAACACAATCATCTGTATTGCAATCTGATAAACAGAAAACTGTGGTAAATGGAAAACTTTTTTCTCAAAACTGCACAATTGTATTTCTTACACCTTGCAATTAATTACATAACATGCTTACAGATTTATAACAAATATATTTATCTAAACTTAGAACCCACTACTTGGAAACTACACTACGATCTAAATTTAACCTCTATTAGAATAAATAACCCTGCTGACCAGAACTGCAGTTCATGCTACTTCATGCACATGATGCCTCTAATATTTGACTTCACTAAAATAGAAATAGCTAATTATAGAAGCCACGCATCTGATGCTAATTAAAGTAACTTTTAATCAATTTTCAACAATTATTACTGTGATGAATGGAGGAATAAGTAATCACAATTCAGAAAAATTATATATAATGTGTTGTTCTTTTACTATATATATTCAGCCGCACAGCTTTAATTATAACCTATTTTTAAGAGAGAGGTTTGTTATATATTGTAGTGCTGACGATGACTAATGAATTGTTTTTAATTAAGGATATAAATTGACTCCTCTAGTTTTGGTTGAGTTTGATGAAACACAAAGTTTCTAGATGTAAAATGCTTGTGCTGGTACAAATGAACCTTGTTTTTCATTTTTTTGTCGTAAATTTTATATTTATCTATTTTCAAGATGTCAAACTAGAAGATAAGCAAGATCTGGTCCAAAGTCAGTACATGAGCCCCTCTCTTAGCCCTATTATTCAGTTCATAAAGACATAGGCATAAATCCTGGAATGAATGAGGTATTCAGTTTGGTAGGATTTATGCTTCTTTTTGTGCCTATTGCTGCCTTATTTTAAATAAGAACATTTATCACAAATATGATAGATAAAATAGGACTTAAAAGTACAAAAACATGATTTCTTCTTTTTCGGCCTTCTTCTTGCATTTCACTTCAAGTGCCCTTTTAATCCTTTTGTAAAATAATTAAGTAGCTAAAATATGAGAGTTGAGCTTCCATAGTTTCCTCTTATATCAAACCTATTTAATTATTTTACTTAAAGGGGATTAAAGAGAGATAAAATGGAAATAAATGAAAATAAAACTCAAGGATTGATAAGATTGAAGCCAGCTGGCTTCTCTATCAAAACCCTTTTAATGGACCTATGTTACATATGAAAATGTTAATTTCTTTGTGCAAATGTGTACCAGATTACACAATACATGGATATTAAATGAATTCATATGTAAATAGTGAGAGACAGAGGATTGAAATGTAAATAGACAACAGCTATTGTTGTTCCATGTCATTTACATCTTTAATTCTATAATGTCTTAACGATTTGTCCCTTAATCAAGTGGAAAGAACATCTGAAAACATGATTTTAACAAAACGAGGGGCTTCCCTGCATAAACCTTGGCTCTGACAGCCTCTTGATATTTTTATGCTAATTTAAATAATTTCTGGAGCTTTGTTGATTCCATTTCTTATTTGTTGGTACCAACTTAGTAGTATGCAAGCTACTAAAAGCTGTTTGATGCTCAACTAAACCTGTTAACATGCTATAAAGGCTTCTAACTAGCCTCTGTCATGATACCATACCCAAGCCCAGTAGTAAAGTACATGCGAAGTGCTACTGGTACAATGCAAGCACTCAAAAATAGCAAAATGACTTGTTCTGATAAAACAGTCATTGCAGACTACCACAAAGACCAAATGGTAAAATGAACCACACCATCATGTAGAGAACTTCAAAACACACAAAATGGACACAAATTTTGCACCATTTGGACTTAAATTCGATTTTATATCGAATTTCAAAGTTGACTGTTTTAAAATCATAAAATTATGACAGTATGTGACCTTTTTGCCCCTCTGCATAAAATCTAAAAATTTATGAAACTTGGTATAAATACAGTTTGAATATCCCTCTGTGAACCCATGACAATAAAGCCTGTGCTTGTTAACAAAATTAGAAAGGAATCACATGATTAAGATCCCAAGTCTCAAGAGCTATATGAATTCCATATTGCACTCAAGCTCAATTCAAGTCTTAAACCGGAACCATGCCTCTGCAAGCTCTACCTACTCTAAATAGTCTAACAACAAGCTCTGTCAAACTTGACTATGCTCTGAGATAGTTGCAAGCCAAATTGGTACCAGCTTCGGTACCAGACCGAGGAGCCAAACCCAAATCGTGCCTAACACCTTACCAAAGACCAAGTTGATGTTGCCAATGGCTTCTGAACCATTATACGATGGTAAAAAACAATTCAATTGTAGGAAATTACAAGAAAAGATGAAGAAATCAAGCTAGAACCCAACCAGTACCGAAGAAGTCAACTCCACCGAGAGCCACCACCTCCGGTGATTTTTGATCGCCGACGATAGGTGCATTAAGCTCTTGAGGCCAAGGCGATGTCAGCCATGCTCATCTTCGAGCCTGCCGTTGCCGGAACACCATCGGAGCCCCAAAACCTAGCCTCAGATGCAAACCCTAGTTCATAAGCGAACACACATTTTGATGCAATATCGGGCGTCCGATTGAAGCGCCAAAACTAAAATTTGAGTGAAAAGCACGGATCTCAATGCAATATCCGATCCGAAAGCCTAAATTCAAATCCGACGTTCAACGCCCTACTGCCGCGTGGGCCCCGTCTATCAGCCTACCAATTAAAAACGTAGCCCAAAGCTCAAGGCTCAATATTCAAAGGCCGAAGTCCACGACTTATATTCGGAAGCCCAACTAAATCTCAAAGCTCAAATTGAGAAGCCCAGTATACAAAACTCGGAGGCCCAGCACACATCTTAAAGCCCAGTGCAGATCTCAAAGTCCAAAAAATTAAGAATAAACCCTTTTGCAAATTAAACCCCTTGACAAAACCAAATTATAGCGTAGTTCCTGGAATTTTATAAAGAAGTCCAAGGCTCCTTAAAACTCATTCAAACAAGCCCCCGGAAGTCCAAATTTCACTCCAAACCCTGTTAAATCCTGAAATTACAAACTTAAGCCCTTGTTTATTTGCAGATAGGTCCCTGAAAGTATAAAACTTTCATAGATAAGCCCTTTTCAGTCCTTTTAGCTATAACTTTCTCTTTTCAAGTCCAAATTGACTCAAACCAACTCCAAATGAACCCAAATTAAATCCTCTATGCTTCTAAACCAAAATTGAACATGTTCAAACACCAACCAACTCCTTAAATTACCAAAATACCCTTTCACTCAAATTTAAATGATTTTCTTCATGAATAAAATACAAGTGTATACATGTGTCTTTCAAGTATCAGATATTCTCCAAACAAATAAATAAATAAACATAAGCATCATGAAGCGTGTGCACACATATGTCCAATAGTGAGAACCAACCAAATCCAAAGTTAGTACATGAGCCCCTCTCTTAGCCCTATTATTCAATTCACAAAGACATAGGCACAATTCCTGGAATAAATGAGGTATTCAGTTTGACTCGAGAGGGTCTGCTGATATAATTAAAGGCGAGGCCTTGCGCCCATTGAAGAGTTAAACATCTCCACAATCAATAAACTCTCTCGATAGACCGATTATGAACGGTAGGTTCATTGAGGGTGAACCCAAAGGATAGTAGAGAGAAAAGAATGTCTCAAGTTCGATGCCCTCCTCATGACTAATAATAGAGAGCACTGAACCCTGAAACATTATACACACCCGCAACTTCAGTGCAACTTTCTGCGCCTTGCAGTATGAACTGGGATTTGGCTAAAAGTTAGGTTTTTCATCTCCGATGATACTTCAATCGCGGCAAAGGGCGGAGGGAGCCATGGTTGAGATCGCCTCGGCCTTCTGGGTCTATTGAATCTATTGTCGGCTATTTGGACTTATAACAAAAGAACATCAACTTAAAAGATTTTATTCAACTAAGCATGGTGTACATAGCTCAGCCCCTAAGGGCTACATATTTAGGTGTATTTTTACCTATTTTTTTGCTTTTTTAACAGAGGAGAAAGAGAGATTTTCTTCTAAACTAGCTAAACTATAGGCTTTATGTAGAAGATAAGTTTTTTGTTCAGAGATTTGGGGTATGAACTATATCCTTTTACATGGCTATAGGTGCCCTTTTATAGGCAAAATTTAGGGTTTAGATTGCTGTTTTGCTGAGGTGACTTCATCTTGCACCTCAACTGTTTGATGCATGGTCTTGATGTGTTTGCTCCATTCCATGAGCCTTGCTGGTAGGAGATCATCCATTTATATTTTAACATGTCACTAATCTTTAGCATTGTTGATCTTGGCCCTTGGATTGATCTTGGGTGCTGTACATTGCACCTTAATCCTTGATTAACCAGCCAAATTAGGCATGGCTTGATAATCGTGCTCCTGCACCCCTGGAGAGGAATCTTCCTCGGTTTCTGCGCCAAGGTTGATGAGTGATAGACAGGAAGAATCGCCTTACTCTCCTTATCATGTGCCAATGTGCATTTTATCGCATTGATGACGAATTACGTCCTCCCCAGCTATGTCGCATTCGGATGCACGCCATCTTCACGGGCTAGCTTAATTGCTTCTTTTTAAATCAAATTGGCAAGCTCATTACCATCGCTTTTCCTTTATTAGTCTTCTGGATAAGTCCCAGAGCCCAATTTTATAGAGAGCTCGAGTTCCCTTCTTAGCCTCTTTCTTCTTCTCGGCCGAAATTGGAGCTTGAGATAGAGATATTAGTAGAGGTTTGGGTATAGAGAAGAGAGGAGTATCCATTGCCAATTTCAGGTAAGAATTTGCTAAAGGCTTCGTTCTTTAGCTTGAATTTTAAACCATGGTTTTTTGGCCATGGTGCGGCTAACGAAGGAAGAAGAAGGAAGGGAGGGGTGACGTCATCAATGGCCCACATGTCAACCTCTCTGACACACCGTACCGCTTCTTAACTTCTTTGGTTTGTCTTGGCCGCGCGTGGTGTTAAATAGACGGTGTATTAGGCTTAAAACGGTTCATTGTACACCAGGAGCACGTCGAACGAAGGGGTCACAGGCGCCTGATTTAAACTCAGAGCAATTCAGTCCATTTTCGGTGAGCTTGGTTCATCATGAGCCATAAGGATGTCTATTTGGTACACCACGCATAATCCCCATGAGCCATGTCTATCCATCTCCTGGGTTCAGCGTAAAAACCATTAAGCCATTGACAGGTGGGTCCCATATGGTTGGGATCTGCTATGTTGCTTCAAATTGTACCCAGAGAAGTTTGAGGGTTGTTTTTCTATGTGTCACCATGATTTTGCACCCAGAATATCATCCATGCTTCATTTAGTTTGTAGAAAATTAATTCCTTCGTCATTTTGACCATATAATATACAAAAATTCATAGTTTTGCCAGTAGAATATTACTATGAACTTTGATACACTTTTCCCATTTTTCCTTGGAGAGCCTTCATGTAATTTGGCATTTTCCAAGTATATTAATATGTCCCAAAATTGGTACTTCTTATGTTTAATTTAAATAACAACTTTTTAGAGTACAACAGTGCAAAATTTTGAAATTTTGAAAAAAATTTAATATAAATTTAAGCGGTAAAAAAAATGACTTTATACATGAAGTTTTGTAAGTTATTTCAATGCATTCATTTTTCAATAATTTTTGACCACTTGACTTTGTACCAAATGAATTCAAAATTTTCAAAATTTTGGGTGTATACACATCACTCATGAAGTAGATCGTTTTCAATGATTTGGATTTGTCTTGTTTAAAGTCAATCCGATGGATTTTAAAGTTATACTCACCAAATCCTTTGGTTAGCACAACACATCTTACCTTTGCTATATATAAATTAATAAATTTTTAGAATAATTCGGATAGTTAAATAAAGTAATAATTAAGATAAATCAAGTTGAAACAATAGTACCCAGATCATGTATGAGACACTGTTCTTAATCGTATTCCGTCTCATCGTGCAAGATGAAACATCAACAAAAATAATCCGGAGTTATTGCTCCTTAGACACGCCATGAAAATAACTGACGATAACTCCGCAATATCGAGCAATTGATCAGAATTACTTAATTGTGATAATTGGAAAAGTTTATGTGGGAACGAATCAAAGAAAATAAAACTAATCCTTTTCATATCTCGGATATACAGAGAGTGTCATAAATAGTCTTATCCTCATCTATTATTTTGATAACAAACAGGGGGAGTACATAGAGGATTTAAATAAACCTTCAGAGAGGAGATGAAAAGAGTGCATAATTAGAACAGTGAAACGTCAAAGAGTAATGCATCATTAAGATGCTTTGAAGGTGCAATGCAAATTTAAATTACAATAGCAACGCAAATTCATTTAGAAAGTTTTTTAAGTTATTGCTTTAAAAAAAAATGCAAATAGGCGAAAAATACCTATTTGTTTTTATAAAAATTCTAAAAATTGCAAATAAACATGCAAAAATTAAAAATAAAGTTAAAAGTTTGAAATTTTGAATTTTTTTTTAATATTTTCGAAATGATTTGCTGCCTAAGCATATCTTGTATCACTTTCATAAAAATTTCCATATAAAATTGTGTAAATCTTTTTTTTTTTTAAATTGCATATTTTGTATCACTTTCATAAACATATTTTGAACACGTGCACATCATTAAAAATTCCCATATAAAAATGTTGAACTAACTCATATTATTTTTGTTTAGTATTACCCAAAAAATAAATAAGAAAATATTGTAAAATTAAATAAAAAATGAGAAATAATACAAATATAATAAAAAAAACAAATAAAAATTAAAAAATGAAAAATGGAAAGACTCGTTGGCTCGAATAAAAAATAAAAAATATCAGATAATAACAAATAAAAATATAAAATAAATTAAATTAAAAATTAAATATTAAAAAATCATTTTCTAAATTTTTTGTCCATTGTTCAAAATCTCAAACCATTTTGGAACCAAAATTAAATATTAAAAAAGCTAAAAAAAACCATTTTGCATTTCTCCTGTTTTAGATTTTTTTAGTTTTTTTTAGATTTTTTTATTATTTTAATGTTTTTGTAATTATTTATTATCTTATTATTTATTTTTTATTTTTTATTATCTAAATTTTTTTTAGATTTTTTTTTAGTTTTTTTTTTAGTTTTTTTTAGATTTTTTATTATTTTAATGTTTTTCAATTTTTTATTATCTAATTTTTTTTAAACAGATGCAGCAAATAAATTTTAAAAAATGGAAAATACATTTTCAAACCATTTGCAATTTTTTACAACAAATCATAATTATAAATGTTAAATTTATATAATTTCTTCATTGTTAGTTCCTGCATATATAATAAAATTTGTGGACCGTTCATTTCCAGACGAGCGATGGACAGTCGATCTGCCATGATATGATTTCAAATTTATTTTGAAGTGATCAAGAGAAAGTGTTATGCGTATCCAACATAATAAGCCCTTCTCATGTCCTCTTTTTACAAAACCAACAAATGACTTACTAGCTTAACCATGTATGGATGACATCTATCCTTTTATCAACTTTATGCAAAATAAAACAAAAAGATTCATTATTATGACATTTTGCTTCATTAGGCCTTTATCAAATCCGAGCACATACCAAAAGAGTGAAAAAGAGAGCTTTGTCTATCAAAAATACACAAGTAATTTTGTAATGTTTTCCTTGCTATTATCTATATCAACTTCATTCATTCAAGGGCTTCACAAGTTTTGCAGAAGATGGATGGTCATTTCCTTCATCTACATAATACAAGCAGATTTTTTATCACGGCAAATAAGCCGCTCCTTTGCAAATTTTAGGGAGTAATGGACTGGTACAACCTTGTACCAGTCAGTATGCTGCCCCTCCTTTTTCTAAATAACCCCTGTAGTTTATTGAAATTATAAAAATTTCCAAAAGAAGGTTTTAATTACATGATGCATATAAACATTGCTGTTGTGACTTTGTGTCGTGGTTTGAAGCCACTCAAAGGACATAGGGGTCGTCAAAGCACTTATTAAGCACACACAAACGTACATGTCTTAGTTCCACCTTCAGTGGTCCAATCTCACACAACAAAGATCATCTAATGACTGGTATCAGTCTGGATTTTATAAATGAAACTGAAAATATCTATTAATGCCAAACCCAAGGGTCTCAATCTTATTACTTTATTTTTGTATATTAGTAGACAAAAACCAACATTATGTTGCCATACCAATTGTCTGTTGCACCAATCAGGTCTGATACTGGTACAGACAACCAAGTCTGGTCCTAACTCAGTGGTGTCAACTTAATTCATCTTGCAGAACATACCTAACCTAACCAACAACCAAAAAATCTCGATGAAATATAAAAACATAGAGAGCAGATAGTATGTCACCTCAAAGCCAGTGATGTCACAGTATTTCTTTGGAGGATACATAGATGGAGGAGCCTCAATATTCAAATCTGGAGGCAAAACAAGAGCCTTAATTATCAAGTTCAGGTGCTGATCAATTATTTGTACTCCATGGTTGGGGACATCTTTCTGGCAGTCCCATTGCATGCCACTTGAGACTATTTGATCATTCTCACTTCTCGGCCATGTATTCTCCCTTTGATCCATCTCAAGTCGGAAAAAAAGGCCCTTTAGAGCACTACAATGGTTCGAAAAAAAAAGGCCCTTTAGAACACTACATGGTTAGATCTGGTCAAATGATGTCGTTATAAAAAGGTTGCAACTAGCAAGTTGTTTCAGTGAAATACCCCGCAACCTTGATGATTAATGATAAAGAACAACAATAAATACCAGCAACTTTGTCAAAGTCTAAGAAAGACTATTGACGGGTGTCCCATCACAGTTTGAGAAGTGCTGCTCCACATTTCAACGAAAAGCTAAATATTTTTTTTTTAAATTAACAAAGATCAAATTGACGAGTCCTACAAGTTTGTTTTGCAATATAATAATATTTGAAAGCTACTGCGAAGTGCTTATGCAAATTTGGTAAAACTACTCTAGACCATAATCTGCTCCAAAGTACTCATCAACCAAAGTATTAGCCATATTTCTCATCTCTTGATTTTTCATGGAATTGAAACTTCTCCATTGCATCAATTCCATCTTCCCTCTCAACAAGCTTTGGGCCTTCTCCATTTGGGTACCCCCTCATCACCTATTTCAAAGAAGAGGGCAAAAAATGTAAGTTAAGTAGAGAAGTAAAAAAAAAAACATAATCAAGCTTAGTTCGGACTGCTCCACTTTCTGCCAAAAGAACAAAAACTTTCATCTCTTTTGGCTATATTTGCAAAGATATTTATGCAAAAATGATGGCACCTTATACTGACCTGCGATGACAGAACCAGCTGGTGCATACCAGTACCAGGATGCTTTTACCAGTGTCAATTAGATGATATGGCATTACTGGTGCATTCCAGAAGGTGCCACCACTAGTAAACCAACCAAAAGGGAAGTAAATTTAACTTGAGACCATAACAGGTAAGGTATACTATGATGCAATATAAAAATCACATAACTATATAAAAAATCAGTACCAATTCTAAAAATTGAAGCCCCACCCTTGCACTCTCCAAATCAGCTGACCTGACAAGATTTACAAAACCCGGAAGCATTTAGCTCAAAAATCAAGATTACAATTATCTATACTCTAAAATCATAACTAATAATCGTCAAAGATAATAGACAACATGAACTAGCATTTAGCTCAAACCTACCCCCCAGGTCAATCAAATTGAATAACCAATTAAAAAAAGAGGAGAAGTAATACACAACAGTACCTTGGATTCGAGCTTCTTTTCAATGTCATCTCTGGAATCCAACTCAGACTCACCTCACAGCCGGTACGGGAAGAGTCGCCTCGCCTCACTGCCTCGAGGTGCCTCGCCTCACGGCCTCACGGCAAGCACCGAGTAGTTGCCTCGCCTCACAGCCGGTACCGGACAAGTCGCCTGACCTGACAAGACGATCGATCGTCTTGTGAGAGAGAACGCCATGGTAGATCGGGTTTATGTCTAGGGTTTACGTCGCGCAGCGGCGTCGCCACAGAGAGGGAAATCGCGGGAGAGAAGGAAATCGCGGCGCTCTTCTTTTTTTCGGAATGGGGAGAAGGAAATCGCGGGAGAGAAGGAAGCAGATCGGTGAAGTAGATCGGCTTTAGGGTCTAGGACCGAAATTTTTATTAATAACCTCAAACAAAACAAAAGAAAAAAATCAAATCTAACCTCAACTCCAAAAAATTTTCAAAAATAATCCAACCGCCCCATCATTGGGCGGTTCACCCTACCCACCAAACCGCCCAATGGTTGGGCGGTCCACACGGCCAAATAAACCGCCCAGAAATGGGGCGGTCAGCTTTTTTTTTTTTTTTTTTTTTTTTTTTTTTTTTTTTTTTTTTTTTGATTTGAGAGACAATATGAATGAAATTTAATAATAAAAATTCGAATTTTGTTTTTAATATTTGTTAGATTAATTCTTTTGATGTATAAACCGACATTTTTAAAAATACCCAAAGTTAATTAAAGATTAATAAAAATGTCCAAACCGGCCGGTCCCTTGACTAAATAACTAAAATGCTGAGATATAACATTAAAATATTGATTTTTTTTAAAATATTTGTCAAATTACTTTTTTTATAGCATATTTATACTAAAATACACTAAATTACTTGAGAATTCCGACATTTTTAAAAATACCCCAAGTTAATTACAGATTAATAAATATGCCCACGGTTCCCGTAAAATATGCAAAATCCGAGATTTTTATTTTTACCCAAAAAAAATAAAAATTAATATATTTAACCAAGTTTTTGAAAAAATTAAATTTTTACCCAAACCGTAAATAATATTTACGGTTTGAATTCGGAATTCAAACCGTAAATATTATTTACGGTTTGAAACTCTTTTTTTTTTTTTTTTAGAGAAAAATAGCTAAAATGCTGAAATGAAATATAACACAAAAAAATCGAATTGTTTTTTAAAATATTTGTTAGATGATGCACGAAAAGACCCTAAAAACTCTAATATTGTAAAGAAAGTTCGAAAACTCTATATCCGACGGTCGGATCGGGCTCGAAAGGAAATTAGCTTGGTTTTTGAATTCGGGATTTCCTGTCAAAATTTCAGCCCGATCCGACGGACGGATTAAAAGTTACGCTCCTTTTCGTGAAGCATGCGCAGGCCCATATTGCATCATTTTCGATTAAGATTTTCATTTCTATTCTTCAATCTACGTAGCTCAATAAATTACCGTATTTTAGCATAATTCTACATAATTATTGTAATTTCAGCATTTTAATAAATTTACTGTATTTTAGTATAATTATTGTAATTTACCGTATTTTAGCACAAAATCGGCTCTATTCGTAACGTATTTTCTAACAAAACAATTCGATTTGGACATCAAAAGAATTAATCTAACAAATATAATCTAACAAAAGAATTAATCTCAGCATTTTAGTTATTTAGTCAAGGGACCGGCCGGTTTGGACATTTTTATTAATCTTTAATTAACTTTGGGTATTTTTAAAAATGTCAGTTTATACATCAAAAGAATTAATCTAACAAATATTAAAAACAAAATTCGAATTTTTATTATTAAATTTCATTCATATTGTCTCTCAAATCTTAACAAAAAAAAAAAAAAAAAAAAAAAAAAAAAGCTGACCGCCCCATTTCTGGGCGGTTTGCTTGGCCGTGTGGACCGCCCAACCACTGGGCGGTTTGGTGGGTAGGGTGAACCGCCCAATGATGGGGCGGTTGGGTTATTTTTGAAAATTTTTTGGAGTTGAGGTTGGATTTGATATTTTTCTTTTGTTTGGGGTTATTAATAAAAATTTCGGGGTCTAGGACAACGCCTCTGTCGCGATTTCGGGAAATTGGTTATTTGTCATTTCAAAATCTTCCAAAATCTTCTGATTCTAAAATTATTATTTTAAAATTTGAAATTGTAAAAATATCACTCTAAATTTTATTAATTTCTAATTTTGTCATTTATACTATATTCTTATGCTATTTTTATTAGAAATTAACTAAAAAATACTGTTTTGGTATACGTATTTCTGTATTTCTGATTATACCTTTCATACAATTTCAAGGTTATTTACCAAAACAGTATTTTTCAGTTAATTTTTAATAAAAAAAAGCATAATAATACAGTATAAATGACAAAATTAGAAATTAATAAAATTTAGAGTGGCATTTTTACAATTTCAAATTTCGGAATGGCATTTTTAGAATTAAAAGATTTTAGAGTGACAAATAACTAATTTTTCTTTTTTGAGAAAATGGGGAGAATTTGAAACAAGGAGAAGGAGATCAATGGAGAGAAGGAGATCGCGGGTTGCGTCAAAAATGGAGAGAAGGAGATCGCAGGTTGCGTCAAAATACCATTATACTCTTCCGACAAAATTTTTGAGTTAAAATCTACAGTGCTAACAAAATTTTCTTAAATTTTGAACCGTTAAATCAAATGGAATGAACAGTACTCAGCTCAATTCTGTCGATAGAAGAATTTGCCAAAATAAATTGGAGAGATGGGGAGCCGATTCTTTTCCAGGAATCAAAAGAAAGGAGAGACATAAGGAATTTTAATTGAGGTGGAATCTGTGTCCTTTTGTGTGTCGGGTCGTATTGTTTTCTTTATTATAATTAATTTATTAGTGTAAATTCAATCTCCTTTGATCATAAAGTTTCGAATTTTTGAATTTCAATTATGAATCTAAATTACATTTAAATTTATTCCTAATTATAATTTTATACTTAATAAATTTTTAAAATTTGAGGTATCGTTAACTAGTTAATTGTCATGTTTGTTGTCCTTGAGTTTTAATTAGTTCAGATTTTATTATCAATAATTTGTTTAAATTTACTATTAATGTATTAAAAGAGGCATTTATTTTAATAAAATTTAATCTTTCTGATGTATAAAATTCTAATTGTTCGATAAAAATCTTGATATGTTTTATATTATTTCTTGGATCAAGTAATTGAAGAATTCGGAATTTCCAATTTAATTTAGTCACTATCTATATCCCAAAGTACGCTTACGGTTGGAAAATAAATAAATAAATAAATTCGGACATAAATTGTTGAGCTTACATTTCTAAAGATAAAGATAAGACCTTAATGTGTATCTGCACGTGAACTACATTATATCTACTTCAATTGTATTATCTTAATTCTAAAGACAAGACCTTATCGCGCACGTACTCACTCAGCAGTTTAATTATTGATATTTTGTCTTAACATAGTGTTTTTACAAATTATTTTTTTATCAATTTTTTTCTATTTTTTGGCTACAAAACAAGATTCTGGCAAAAAAATCCGAGTTACCGAGTCAACTCGGTCAATTCTGGCTGATTTACCCGATTCCGATTCTGATTCCAAGTTTCAGAACCATGCTCCACACCCTTCTTCCTTCCTCCTCCGCTGACAACTGGTACATCACCACGCCGTTAGCCACCGCAGTCCGTCCCATGCACCTCCACAGAGAAAACCACCTGCCTGTCTTCATGCAGACAGACGAAATTAGGAAACAACCGATCCACCATTTCCGTCGGCATTTCCTCTGGATTGTTACTGATCACCTGTAGAGTGTCCCGATCAACCTCCCAAGTTCTCACCTTCATCACTTCTCCTTCTCTCCCTGCTCCGACCAACAGCAACCTTTCCTTACCGGCAATCCCAATAGACCATTTCAAAACTGATGAGTCGGGCCTCAACTGATGGGTCTGTTCCCATGTTTTACTCTCTGGATCAAACTGACTAACCCAGCCAGTTTTCTTCTCGATCACGTAGAGTTTGTTATCCGAAACAGCAACAGAGAGCCACGTGGCACATGTAGATCCTTCGAACATTGTTGGCATTGGCTCAGCCAACTCCCATGTCCCGGTTTGCTTGTTATAAATCTCCACTGCCCCCTCTTCCTCTCCCTCGCCCAAATCTGTAATAAACCCACCATCAACCACCACTACTCACTGACCCACCTCCACCACGACCGGATCTTGCCTCCATATATTCGGCCCCTTCATCTCCATCTTAATTGAACTCCCAAATGGATCTTTAGATATCACCAGCTGAAAGATGGTGAGTGTGTACAATAGGTCCCGGGTGGAGCCGTGGAAGAAGTATGGGGTGAGCAATGACTGTTTTCCAATTGAATTATTGCGACAGGGGACAGACAGCCAAGTGTGGGAGTATGGGTCCAAGGCGTGAATCGAATGAGTGGAGGCATTCGGATGGGGGAGATGGCATAGGATGAGCCAGGGGAAGAGACGGGGCCGGGTGTGCAGAGAGGAGCGCACAGCATGGAGCCAGTCATGGGACACACATGATGCGGAGAACAAGTCGATTGTCGGCAGAGTAGTCAGCACGACCTCTAGCACGTCGGCCGGCACCTCAGGACAAATTGTGCCGGGTTGGTTCATGATCCGCTGGTGAACCAATGTTATGTTATGGTTATTGGTTGCTCAATTGATCAGTTTTTGGTGGTTTGTGTGGTGATGCGTGGTGGAGCAATCCATGAGATCTTTATACAAGCAAAATAAGAGTCAGTATAAGTGAATTACATATTAAATATTTGGAATTTATTGCAAAACTTCAGATAGATCCGGGACATCTAATTACAAAGATCGACTTTTCTGAACAAACTATGACTTTTCAAGGATAGGTTTGATAAGTCTGGCAAATATGCGGTCATGATCGATCTTGATTGTCTATCACAGGTTCTTTTGTTTGCAATTAAGAGCGTTATTATCAAATGAGACCACTTTGGTTGTGTTCATGTATGATTAAAAAGAGGATTATTTTTTGAAAAATCTTACGGAACATTCATACACGATTGATAGAAAGAAAACCGTGTATGATTACAAGTGGGATTTTTGTCCAAAAAATCCAACGGAGCATTCATACATAGCTGGTATATAAAACCGTATACAATTGTTGGAGGTCATTTATAAACAGTTAACCACAATCGTACACGGTGCTTAATAGACAACCGTGTATGAATATTGGACCACATTTATACACAGTTATATTTTAATTAACCGTGTATGAATGTTGGAGCTCATTTTACACACGGATTTAATGGATATTTCTGTTATCCGTGTATGATATACTGTGTATGATTAATGCTTTTTTGTAGTAGTGTTTTAACTCATCGCAAAGTAACAGGCTCAACTGACTTGACCATTTGGAACTAAGACTACGAGTCCTTGATTAAATAGTATATTTGATGCATAATAATTGCACTATTTAGAACGAGTTCTGAAAAGTATATAATTATTCTCATTTAGACGCAATAGAAATACTTTTTTTGTTCTAATATTGTTTAGTTAGTGTTATTGTACTAACCTAACTGGGTGTGTTAATTTGGATTGTAAAATAAAATAATGAAAGCATAATGGTATTTAGGTTAGTGTCTGAAAATAGTGCAAGAAAAATGTTAAATTAAATAATATATGTAGAAATTGATAATTTTGTACTATATTCTGAATAAACAAATATCGTTTGGATTGAAAGTTTTTCAAGTGTTCTGACCTCAACACAGCAAATCAAATTTTCATAGAAATAGCAGTTTAGCACTTTTCAGATTAGTACTAGTCTAAAGAATATTTTTTTTTAGATAAAGTTAGAATCGAAAATATTCAATTTTAAATATCCACAAGTAATTTTCTATCAGAATTCAAACCTATGATCTTACACACTATCAGTAACAGTGACGTCCCTTGATTTCTTCGAGAATTTTTTATTCAGAGAAATTATTAAAAAATAATAGAAAAAAAGAAAAAAAATACTTGTTGTTATTTTTGCGGTTCTCTTTATGCGGCAACGTGCGGCAAAAAAGTAGATGGACCTTAAAAAAATAAAAATAAAATATTTCCTCACAAATTTTGGATTTTTTAGGCCACAGAAGATCTAAAAGAACTGAAAAAAAAAAATTTGGATGGGTACAATTTTTTCGGGTTTAAATTTGTGATAAAAAAAAATACCTCCAATCTTTTTATAGGTCTAACAACTGAGATATTCTTTATATTTTCTTCTATCATTTTTTTAATAATTTCTATGAATTAAAAATTCTGAATTTCTTCCATCTCTATCATTTTATACTGAAAGTTATAAGAAGACTTGTGCAAATCAACTCCCTCGCTCCCTATCTCGGCTTTCTCAAGTCTGAATTGTTATGTCTCTGTACATAACAATAGCTCTAACTTGGGTCGCTTTTTCCTACAATAAATGCGTAGTAACAAAATTCCATTGTAGCCATCTTTTCACCGTAGAATTGCAGCACCCATGAACGAAGATTTTTCTTGGACCATGTACTATTCAACACTTTCCATCTCTTACACATGAATTTGTTAACTTTTTGTTTGCTTTTGTTTCAACATTGAATAAAATAAATAGGAAGAATTTCATGTTTACCCGTTAAAAACTTCAAAATTACTTATTTCCCCTCTAAAATTCATAATATCATATTTACACTTTTAAATTTAAAAAAATCACAAATTTACCCGTTTTATTGTTTTTTTTTTATTAAAACACATTTTGAATTTAAACAGTACTAATTTTACCCTTTGTTAAGAAAATAAAATATTGTAGTTGAAAAATGTCAATTTTCTAATTGGTCAGTTTTCGAGGTTAAATTAGTCATTTCTCTACTTCTGACACCTCTATCAGATCTCAATACCTCTATCAAACCTCTACATTTAAAAAAAATGTAGCATGTTTAGAAAAATGTGAATTTAAAAAATCTTTTTAAATAAACTCACCGCCTCTATCAGACATCAACGCTCTTCTCATCAAATTTATAACAAGTATCTTAATTTTTTTATAGAAATTCAATGCCTTCAATTTCTTCTATAAAAAATATACCTAACTTCGTAAAAAATAATTATGCACCCAGACTAATTGACTAGTACAGAAAATCACTTATTTTCTCCAGAATGAATTCTTATGCGGCAGAGAATTAAAAACCCATAATTAGGTCAACAAAGAGACGCACAGATGTCATGTTGAATTGTTGACCTATTTTTCATCAGGCCCAGTAGGCCCAAAAATTAATGGGCTTCTTCGCTGGTTGTAGTTCAATCTACTCCGCAAGAGCTCCAAATTATAAAGGGGGAGGAAAATTATACAAAATTACTATCTAATGATCCCACATATTTAGGAGTTGCAAAAGCTCGTAGCTCGTAGCTCGTGGCTCCATCATGACTCACATCTGATTCGCTCGCTAACAGCTCGTTTATTACTGGACCGAGCTGTTAAACAGCCAGCTCGTTAGTGGCTCGGTGTAGATTAAACGAGTTCGACTAGGTATGAATTTGTATGAATTTGCGTGCATTTTATGCTATCTAGCTCGATCTAGCTCACCAGTTCGATCCAAATCACAAGTTGGTCCGTGACGATTATGATCTGAGATTTGAGCTCGGACTCCTAAAGTCAGCTCTGTCCAGCTCACTCAGTTGCTAAACGAGCCGATTACGAGCTGAACCTAGCTCGTTGCCACCCCTACACATTGTTATTAAATCTGGACAAGATTAATAGTTATTTTGAGAAATATATAGATAACAGCTGGCTAAGATCCTTTCAAAATTGTCTTGAGCCAATGAGCCAATGAGTCCCAACAAAACAAATGCTTGCTGGAGATTAGCTCAAATTATATATATATATATATGTGTGTGTGTGTGTGTGTGTGTGTGTGTGTGTGTGTGTGTGCTGGGCTTAGCTACTTCATGGAGTAAAACGACTTGGTGCTCCACGCCTCATTATTTTCATTTTGAAAATCCAAACGACCGATCCGAACCGCTCAAGTTGTTCTCCATATTGATATGTGCTTGGAGACCAAATTTTACATTTTTTGGAATTTTTTTACTATTTATTAAGCCACTTTGAAAATCACTGATCCGGCGGTCCAGAAATTTTTACTGTTTTTTACTGTTCACCCGGATTTTCAGATTTTCAAAGTGGCTTAATAAATAGTAAAAAAATTTCAAAAAATGTAAAATTTGGTCTCCAAGTACATTTCAATATGAAGAACATGTTGGAAGGTTCGAATCGACTATTTGAACTTTGAAAATGAAGATATGGCGTGAAGTACAAAGTCGTTTTACTCCATGGAGTAGCTAAGTCCATCTCATATATATATATATATATATAGAGTCCGGCTAACATGCTTCCTCTAGAACTTCAGCGATATGCTTCTTATTGTCTGAACCGTCAGATTTCCTTTTAGATTCGCACTTTCATCAGGCGCTGATGAAATATGACATAACGGAAAAAATCAAAAAGTTGCTCCGTTAGATAAACTAGGGTTTATTATCTGTTTAATGGATTGACTGCCTCTTCCCGCCTCTTGCCTTTCTCGTTCGAACTCTCTCTCTCTCTATCTCTCTCGTTCGAACTGGTGAAGGCCTCGCTCTGGAAACTCGTCGAACCTCTTCTTCGTGCCTCAATCACTGACAGTCCGCCACCTGTCTCGCCGCCTCTACCTCAAACCGAACCTTTTCTTTGTGCCTCAACCGCTGACAGTCCGCCACCTGTCTCGCCGCCTCTTCCTCAGACCGTACCTCTGAATCAAGGTAACTATTCTTACAAATTCTTCAAATTATAAATGCCTCTTTTATAGTCGCACCTCTTACAAATTCTCCTCCCGCCTCTTGTCTTTATCTACCTCTGAATCAGTCAAAGAACTATGTGATTGATGGAAAAATTGAACTCCAAAAAATAGAGAAAAGATAATAGTACAATCTACCAAAAATTTCAAATTGTGATGAGCTATGCAGAGTCCTGGTGCCACAATCTCACTTTGAGACTAACAAAGTGATGATTTAAATATGAATCCCTAAATACAAATAAGAGTGATCTTGTTTTGTTTCGAGTGGCATACAGGAAAATTCAACAACTTGTAAATAGAACAACAACTTGTAAATTGCCAAATTAAAGGCAATAAAAGGAGCTTATGTCATCCCCTAATTTGTAAACAAGATCGAAAGAAATTAGTACACACAAGTGTACCTGATAAGGCTGAGTCAACCGAGTCATGTTTGCAACTATCAAGGCAGTCTTCTGACGCATCTAATGAGATAGGAGCAGATTTAGCCGCACCGGCATAGTTGAGTGAGCTAGATGAAAAAGAGTAAAAATGAAGTACAATGCGTCACTGAAAATTGACACTTCAAAATTTCTCTTTGTAAAATTATGGCTTCTATCAAAAATTACAAAAAGAGAGTACAATTAATTCAAATCACACAGTGCCACTGAAAATTGACACTTCAAAATAAGCGATTTTCCATTCTGATTTTTCTGACGCTGTGTAAAATTAATTGTCTAAAATTGCAACTTTTTTAAGAAATAAGATGAAAACCTGACGGGTGGAAAAGTGGAAAAGCGGAGGCCACTGAAAATCTGTTCAACGAGGTCGGAAAAGTGGAGGTCACTGAAAGAGATGAGGCACTGACGAGTGACCAAAGGTTCTAGAGATTGAGAGGCACTGGCGGAGCGACAGAAGGGTTGAGCGAGCGAGAGCCGAGAGGCACTGACGGAGCGACGGATCCGCTTCTGCGTCGGGGAGGCAAGCTGAGGCTGAGAGCAAGAGGCCGCCAGTCCGAACGAGAAAGACTCGGAGAGGCGCGATAAGAGAGATAAAGCGAACGAGAGAGAGAGAGAGACGGAAGGAGTCAAACAGATAATAAACCCTAGTTTATCTAACGGAGCAACTTTTTGATTTTTTCCGTTATGTCATATTTCATCAGCGCCTGATGAAAGTGCGAATCTAAAAGGAAATCTGACGGTTCAGACAATAAGAAGCATATCGCTGAAGTTCTAGAGGAAGCATGTTAGCCGGACTCTATATATATATATATATATATATATATATATAGAGTACGGCTAACACGCTTCCTCTAGCATTTCGGCCGAGGTGCTTCCGGGGGCATATCTTGCAATTTGATGTTCAAATAACAAATTCAAACTGTTAGATGTTCAATCTATATTAAAATCTACTTGGAGACCAAATTTTACATTTTTTGGAATTTTTTTACTATTTATTAAGCTGGTTTGAAAACCGCTGTTTTCCAATGGTGCAGAATTTTAATAAAAACAGCGATTTTCAAACCATCTTAATAAATAGTAAAAAAATTCCAAAAAATGTAAAATTTGGTCTCCAAGCACATTTTAATATAGATTGAGCATCTAACGGTTTGAATTTGTTGTTTGAATATCAAATTGCAAGATATGCCCCCGGAAGCACCTCGGCCGAAATGCTAGAGGAAGCGCGTTAGCCGTACTCTATATTTATATATATATATATATATATATATATATATATATATATATATAGAGTAGAACTAGGGTGCTCCTAAGCTCACCAAGCCCTTCCGTGAGCGCGACTCTAAAACCTATCGAATTGACTTCAAACGACATTTTCAAACCGTTAGATGTTCAATCTATATTAAAATGTGCTTGGAGACCAAATTTTACATTTTTTGGAATTTTTTTACTATTTATTAAGATGGTTTGAAAATCGCTGTTTTCCAATGGAGCAGAATTTTAATAAAAATAGCGATTTTCAAACCATCTTAATAAATAGTAAAAAAATTCCAAAAAATGTAAAATTTGGTCTCCAAGCACATTTTAATATAGATTGAGCATCTAACGGTCTGAAAATGTCGTTTGAAGTCAATTCAATAGGTTTTAGAGTCGCGCTCACGAAGGGCTTAGTGATCTTAGGAGCACCCTAGTTCTACTCGTATATATATATATAGAATTTTGCTATTGTACTTCGCGAAGTAAAACTAATATTTTACTTTACGCTCATATTCTCATTTTCAAAATCCAAAATGTCGATCCGACCGTTCAAGTTGTTCTCCATATTGAAATGTGCTTGGAGACCAAATTTTACATTTTTTGGAATTTTTTTACTATTTATTAAGCCACTTTGAAAATCGCTGATCCATTGGTCCAGAATTTTTTACTGTTCACAATGGATCAGCGATTTTCAAAGTGGCTTAATAAATAGCAAAAAAATTCCAAAAAATGTAAAATTTGGTCTCCAAGCACATTTCAATATGGAGAACAACTTGAATGGTTCGGATCGACAATTTGGATTTTGGAAATGAGAGTATGAGCGTGAAGTAAAACTTCGTTTTACTTCGCGAAGTACAATAGCCCTACTCATATGTATATATATATATATATATATATATATGGAGAGAGATTGACTAATATGCTTTCGGCTGAAATACCAGTATATATATATATACAGTAGCAGTGCATGAGAACATTAAAAGGTCCAACATGGGGAGCAAATCCTGCATTAAGAAGTTTTATATAGGAAAAACCAAACTGTTTTGGGTGAAGATGCAATAGAAAGTTGCCGAGGATAGAAATGGGCGATTCTTAACCGATACAAGGAGAATAATTGCTCAGTGTTGTAGAACACAAGTGTAAAACTTTATGTTAGCTTTCCCATGGTTCAACTTTTGATAATATATTCACAGAGAATTGGCTTCCTTGAACTATATTAATTGTTAAATTTGGTCCTTCAAATTTTCGAATTGAGCTATTGGGCACGACTTGAAGAACCAGAGGCAATTTGCGCGTAAATATGCTTAATATTAACCGTAACCGTTATTCATTTGGTCTTAAATGCTATTCACTGGGCCTTCGTTGGACCGAAACTAGTTAGTATTTTGGGCTCGTTCTCGGCCCATTACGCAAGTCAAATGAATAAAATGAACAGACAATAACATAACTCTTTATGAAAATTCTTTTGTAGTCTCGGCCCAGTTAATATAGTATTTTGGGCTCGTTGTCGGCCCAGATATTATTAAAGGAAGGCAACTCGATTACAAAGAATTTGCAACATAATTATTAGTTCTCGGCCCAGCTAGTATTTTGCCTTTTTTCGCAACATAATTACAACATAATATACGAACCTTTGTCTTTGCAACATAACTACAAACTGGTCCCTGTTTCTCTGATCTAGCTAGACTGATGGCAACAACACAAAATTAAACCATAATTGCAGCACCCATAAACGAAGATTTTTCTTGGACCATGTATTATTCAACACTTTCCATCTCTTACACATGAATTTGTTAACTTTTTGTTTGCTTTTGTTTCAACATTGAATAAAATAAATAGGGGGAATTTCATGTTTACCCGTTAAAAACTTCAAAATTACTTATTTCCCCTCTAAAATTCATAATATCATATTTACACTTCTAAATTTAAAAAAAATCACAAATTTACCCATTTTATTGTTTTTATATTTTTTATTAAAACACATTTTAAATTTAAAAGGTACTAATTTTACCCTTTGTTAAGAAAATAAAAAATTGTAGTTAGAAAATTGTCAATTTTCTAATTGGTCGGTTTTCAAGGATAAATTGGTCATTTCTCTACTTTTGACGCCTCTATCAGATCTCAATACCTCTATCAAACCTCTACATTTAAAAAAAATGTAGCATGTTTAGAAAAATGTGAATTTAAAAAATCTTTTTAAATAAACTAACCGCCTCTATCAGACATCAACGCTCTTCTCATCAAATTTATACGGCAGAAAATTCAAAACCCATAATAATAATAATAAAAAAAAGATCCGAAAAAGTCGGCTATGATTAGGTCAACAAACAGACGCACAGATATCATGTTGAATTGTTGACCTATTTGTCATCAGGCCCAGTAGGCCGAATAACTAATGGCCTTCTTCGCTGGTTGTAGTTCAATCTACTCCGCAAGAGCTCCAAATTATAAAGGGGGAGGAAAATTATACAAAATTACTATCTAATGATCCCACATATTTAGGAGTGTCAAAAGCTCATAGCTCGTGGCTCGATCGTAGCGCGTAGCGCGTGACTCACATCTGATTCGCTCACTAACAGTTTGCTCATTATTGGACCGAGCTGTTAAACAGCCAGCTCGTTAGTGGCTCGACCTCGATTAAACGAGTTCAATCTGGGGTCTCGCTCGCTCGCCAGCTAGCGAGCTAGCTCGACTTGGTAGAATTCGTGAATTTGTATGAATTTGTATGCATTTTATGTTGGCTAGCTCGGTCCAGTTTGATTTAAAAAGTTTGTAGAATTTATTTTTCTTCTTAAAACAAGGTCCAACCAGACAAAGTGAGCTAGCTCACCAGTTCATCGTGAGTTGTCTCGTGACGATTATGATCTGACATTTCAGCTCGGACCTCTAAAGTCAACTTGGTCTAGCTTGCTCGGTTGCTAAACGAGCCGATTACGAGCTGGGTCCAGCTCGTTGCCACCCCTACACATTGTTATTAAATCTGGACAAGTTTAATAGTGATCTTCAGAAATATATAAATAACAGGCTAATACCACATATTTTCAAGAAAATAGTACCTACAAAAAGGCTAATCACCAAATATTATTCACATACAAATCCGAGTAATTTTCATAAAAACAGTGTGGCATGATCAATTAAAATAAAATCCGCATATCAAAATTACCAACATTTATACACGGTTGCTTATTAGTAATTGGACATGATTATAGTGAACTTAACCGCGCGTGTATATATGATGTAAACAATTCTACACGCGTGTTTGGTCAGAAATCGTGTATGATTCATGTCTAAGATTTTCCTGAAAAAAATCTGTGTTTTTTTACACATGTTTTCTTTTATGGTACCGTGTGTGAATGTTTTACAGGATTTGGCAGAAAAATGCCACTTCTAATTGTACATGGTTTTATATAATTAAAGGAACACAAATTTTTTAACGTCATCGATCCGCACCTCTATTTTCTAAGACATATCTATTATTTGTAAAACACTTTTTTCCAGTACATGTATTTTTCTAAAGCATCTCTTCTAAACGGGAGAGACAAGAGCGAGGGGTAAGGGAAAGGACACAATATATTCACCGAGAAGGCGATAAGACAGAAAGAAACTTCAGACGGGAGTAACTTTCTGCTCGAATTTCTGATTTTAGCGTATGACCACAGTTTGAAAAGCTTCGGCCCATAATTTCATTTTGAAGGGTAAAAAAATGTTTGGATGGGAAAACTTTTGTTGAAGTTTTGGATTAAGTTTTTTTCTTCCTAGTTATTTATTGTTGTAAATGTATGTATAGTCATATCGGATTTTTCGTTGGATTTTAATTTTTTTGTAGTAAGTAAAATGGTTGTAATCAATTCATAATTTGTTAGTGTAATGTAATTGTTAATGTTGTTTATACTTGTAAATGTAATATTTTTGGTATCTGTTGTTATTAAATTCAAAGTTTTTTTTATATGTGCAATTGCTAGCATATATGGATTACAGTCGGTTTTATTTAAAAATCTGTGTGGAAATGGTATACACATACTTTTTTACTTAATAATTCGTGTGTGAAAAGTGTACTCACACGGTTTTTATTTAAAGAACCGTGTGTGAATGGTTTCCAGAAAGAAATATTCACGCTCTTTATTAGAGAAACATAAATAGTTTTAGAACCCTGTGCACTAATTTATTGACACTTTCATACACTATGCGGTCCTACATGATTGCAGATCCGTGTGTAATTACCTATTCTGTAGTTGTGTGGAAGATTTAAGACAGTTACATGTGGGTCTGAGTACCACTTAATAAGAACATGGGTAAAAATGAGTAGTTTCTGCTATTTATATATTATAATTTTTATATATACTTATTTATTTTAGTCCTCTTTATAAATTATAATTATACTGCACTAGCTTATTTAGCTCCTTAAAAACAAAATTTCGTAAAGGTTGAAGGTCAAACCATCCAACTATATTTAATACCTCTGTTATTACAACAAAGAATTTCCTCCATCCGAAAAGCAGACCCTCTAAATTTAATTTTATAATTCGAGCTAGCCAAGACTATTAGAATCTTTGCACTAATATAATATCAGCTACATAGTTCAAAATAGTTGGTTTGCTTCAACATTTTGGAGTAAAACACGGCTGTGCAGAGAAGTTCGATGATGGACTTTGACTGAGTTGGGATATGGGACAAAGAGTAGTGCCTTTCTATTACTGAGTTGGGATATGGGACAAAGAGTAGTGCCTTTCTATTACTGAGTTGGTGACAAGTACACGGTCTTTGATGCCGCGCGATTACAATATTTTATTTTATAGGGGCCTATCGGCACAATTTACGCTATTATATTGCAAGGATTAGATGACCTTTCATTCATTCGAAAACACATATTATGTGTGCAGAGATATCACATAAACTAATCACACTGAACATTGGAGGCGATTTTAAATGAGAACATGGTTCCTGTACATGAAGCAAAATATATATATACAGAGGTTGGCTGAGATACAAACATTTGTTTCTAGCCTTCGGAACAAACGTTTCCGTTTTTCTATTTTCAAAGTCCAAACCGTTAGATATTCAATCTATATTAAAATGTGCTTGGAGACCAAATTTTACATTTTTTGGAATTTTTTTACTATTTATTAATATGGTTTGAAAATCGCTGATTTTATTAAACTTCTGCACCATTGAAAAACAGCGACCTTCAAACCATCTTAATAAATAATAAAAAAATTTCAAAAAATGTAAAATTTGGTCTCCAAGCACATTTTAATATAGATTAAATATCTAACGGTTTGGATCAACTGTTTGGACTTTGAAAATCGGAAAACCGAAACGTTTGTTCCGTAGACTAGGAACAAACGTTTGTATCTTAGCCAACCTCTATATATATATAATGTTTTATTAGAGCAATATTTTAGTTTTGTTGACCCTAAAATTAAGGAAATTTACACAACTACAGCTCATGTTCAACTAGCTTCTATCAAAATAAACATATCAGCGGATCTGCATGTATTGGGCATTTCACAACCCTGACAATGCCACCTGTTGTCCCCAAAAGTGACTACTAAGGAACATATAGCATCTTTAATTCACTCATTTATTGTATAGAAAAAGAAATTAAGAAACTATATTTTCTTTACGATAATTCTACCATATATTTAATTTTCATACTATATCCAACTCTAAAAAATTTAAAATAGTACGTAGATGTATAATTTTTTTAATATAGTATTTATCAAATTTGAATCATTAGACGTCATTTATAAATAAGTCGTTAGAATTTCAGTTTAAATTTTACACACAGTACTCTTATAAATAATTGAGAACACATTTATAATTTTTTTTTTTCATTTGAATAACATTTGTCCCATATATACACCATATATAAGATTTGGATCATACTGTAATTATCCATTGTTTTTAGCAGAAAATGAGGATCAAATATCTTAAATCATCCTATATATGTGTTAAGTTGAATAACTAGCTGATGGCTCATGCGTTGTTTTCGAACTTGGACTTGTTTCAAAAAATGATTTTTCGGATCGTAATATAATGTTTCAAAAAATGAAAAGAAAACCGTGCTAGTATTATCCACCTTATACAAGTCCAAAAATTAATCTATTATATGAAGAACAATAAAAAAAATATCAGTTATATTTTACTTTTCAAAAATCATCGTGCTGTGCTTATTTTTTTTTCTTCATTTTACAGTAGTTACGGAGAAACTTGTTTTGTTGATAATGGGAGCTTAAAAACGATGCGCATGTGAAGGGCAGGAATGAAATGACGAAGCTACCCCTGTCTTCAGTGGAACCAGGTTCGTTGAAGGAGCTAAACAATACTAGTATTTGCTTATTCCTCTCTGATGCTTCTCTATCTTGACCAAGATCCATCTCTCTCTCTCTCTCTCTCTCTCTATCTTTTTGGAAACATTTTGCAGAGGCTTCCAAGAGTCTCGAGCAAGGTCTCTCTTTTTCTAAAGAACTTGATAGCAGCTGTCAAGGTTGAGCAAGGTGTCTCTCCCTCTCTTCCTCCCTCACTCTCTCCTCTTGATCTCACTTCTAAATTTGGTTATTTGATAAAAAATAAAAATTCTTTTATTTTTTAGACAAATGAAATCCAGTATTGGATGTTGGCGACACAGTGGAACTTACCTGTAGCTAATTTCGACCATGAATATTTTGTGCTAATTTTACAGAAATATCAGAGCAACAACAAAAATAAAATCACCCTATGCTAAAGCAACAACTCGAAGATTCTTTAAGGCAAGAGACAAGCTAATATCTGAAAAGGTAAAATTCTTCTGTCTTCAATCATTATGTGTTTTGTTATATCCTCTCTATTTTAAATCGTATCATTTTATAATTACTTCTATTAATATTTGTGAGTCCTATTACGATTAGTTATTATTAATCGTATTATTTGTGTATGTCTATAACTATTATTTTCTGAGCTGAATGAGCTGAGATTTAGGAGCCGAGCTAAAATCTCAGCTCATAATCGTCACGAGCCAGAAACAAGCTAGATTGAGCTGGATCGTTTTGCTTGCTGGGCCTATGTGGACTTTGTTTCAAGAGGAAAATAAATTTTTACAAATTTTTTAGACCGAGTTGGAGCATAAAATTAACATAAATTCATACAAATTTACAAATTCATACCTGGATTGAACTGGCTCGCCAGCTCAAACAAATTAATTCTGGACCGAGCTAGTGGCGAGCATTGTTGACCTTGTTTTGCTATATTTCAATGGTATGAGGTCCTGAATAAATGCTGGCTCCATTACATAATGCTTAAACTCTCATCTGTTGATAGCCCCAAGCACTAAATATGCACAGTACAATCATAAAAGTTATTTCAACCGAATCTTATTATTTTTTTGTGTGTTTATTTACATAAATGGAATGAACATTTCTTCTAGCTTTTTATTTATTATATGGCACTCAATCTCTCTTTTTTCACACGGTCCTGCCCATACCAGTCACCCACCTAGCTTTATTCCTCTCCTGATCTGTTCTCCATTTGAACTAGTCATTAGTATATTCCTACACTGGCTACAATGTAAAAGAGCAGTGATCTGCACAATTTTAGTAAAAATGTTAACTACAATACGACTTGTGATCACCATCAACCTTTGATCTTCCCCAATACTCCATCACTAACTTTGAAAATGCTGAGGAATTATCTCCTAGTAGATTGCGGGGAGAGTTGAACTCCAATATTTTCCCTGCATTTAGCAGGTTATGGAAAAGCAAAATTAGGTTCTAAATAATCAAAGCTTGAGGGCAAGTGGGAAACCTTGCTGGATATCAAAAATACTTCTGAAACCCGGGTAATGTAAATGTGAGTGCTTGGGAAATATATTGTTACAAGACCAGTGTACTATACAACCCTCCATTTATGTTTTTTTCGAGAGAGCACACCTGGATCCTATCTCTACAATCTACATAAATGCTTGGTCTTTCAAGACAACTGTAGTGAATCATGATTCATGAGCGTTATTCTATCGTCTATAGGGACATATGGGATATTTCTACTTTTGCAGGCATGTACAATTAATATTGTATGTTTTAAAATTGGACAAAAACTTTACAAAACTCAACAGGAAAGATGAGTTAGCATATGAGTGGTCAACTCTTAACTGAAAGATCAGTAACCCATAATTAGTTGTGATTTGATGCTTGATGTCTTCCTTTTCTTATCACAAGACCAAGTGAGGGGTTAATTGAGGATTAGTCAGATTAATGTGAGCAAAATTTGAAAAAAAAAAAAAAAAACAGTTTAATGTGTCTGTTAACATCTTGCTTACCTGCTTCAAGAACCAGAACAAGGTCACTATCAATGACTGTTGGAATGCGATGAGCAATGGTAACTACTGTGGAGTTACCGGTCTCCTGCTGTATGGTCCTTTGTATAAAATTGTCAGTTGCAGTATCGACTGAAGCAGTAGCTTCATCCAAAACTAGTATTTTTCTCTTCATTAGCAGTGCCCTTGCAAGACAGATAAGTTGTCTCTGCCCCAAGCTCCAGTTTCCCCCTTCTTCTACCACTAGAGGAGGACAAAAAAAGGAACACATAAAATCTGTTCAACTTTTAAGCATCAATATTTTTATTTTTCTAAAATAATAGTTTAATTTTGATTTTTTAAAAAATTACGAGTTCTGTTTTGACTTTTGCAAATTTCATGATTGGTTGTTTCTTCAGTTTTCCTTGAGCTTAGTAGATTATCTTTTATTGTTTTTCCTATTTTGATCTCGTGAGATCGATTTGCTTGTTTCAGTAGCCCACATTTCAGTTATCAAGATAGGCCTATATTATATTTCCTTTGGATTGAGGATATTAGGCCTATATTATATTTCCTTTGGATTGAGGATATTAGGCCTATATTATATTTCCTTTGGATTGAGGATATTAGGCCTATATTATATTTCCTATTTTGCTTGTTTCAGTAGCCCACATTTTTCAGTTATCAAGATGGGCCTATATTATATTTCCTTTGGATTGAGGATATTAGGGGTAAAATATATGAAATGAATATAGAATCTGATTTTGTTGAAATACTAAGTAGTATAGATGAAGGCAAGGTACCTGGTGCATCTAGCCGCCTGTCATCTCCTTTTACAATCTCCTCTAGGTGGCACTTGCACAAAACCTTCATCATCAAAAAATAATGGTCACCCTTATGTTCAAAATAACAATACTGGCAAAATAATCTTACACGGACATGCTAACCATTTTTTCCAACAATAAGAATTACATTCTACTTTTTTCTTTTTCTAAAATAAAAATGAAAACCTGGTCAGTACATAACGAACGTCCTAGTTACCATATACCAGTTCCATTATTGTAAAATAAGCAAATTATTCCAAGCACCTAAATTACCTCCCAAATGTCTGCATCAGAGTACTGTTGCAGCAGATCCAGATTTGTTCTCACAGTTCCTTCAAACAATGTGGGGTCTTGTGGTATGATACTCAATTTTGATCTCAAGCCGTGCAAGCCAATAAGAGATATATCTACTCCATCAATAAATATGCTTCCATCTGATGGTTCCATTACTCTAAACAGAGCTTGTATAAGCGTAGATTTGCCACTCCCCGTTCTGCCTACCACCCCAACTTTCATTCCTCCTGGAAAAACACAACTGATCCCCTTGAGCACTATGGGAAGATCAGACCGGTACTTGACATGTAGGTTGTTTATCTCGATCGTTCCTTTTGTTGGCCAGTTTTCATTTGGTCTGAAGTTCTTAATTACCAAAGGGGCCTCACTCGGCGTATTGGAAATTTGGAGGATTCTCTCAACTGAGATCATCTTGTTCTCCACGTTGCAAAGGTTCCAAATCACCCAAGCTTGCAACACATTTAAACTCAGACCATAGGTTACTGCCAACCCTGCAAGACCTGTCGAAATCATGTCCATTAGTGCCTTCAAAATAAGAAAATATATATGATCCACACCCCAAAACAAATAATTTTCCCTGAAAGTAAGCTGTACTCACTAGGATCAACAGCATTCCTTGGTAATGAAACTAAGATGACCAATAAGACGAAAAAGACAATGTTGAATAGAAAATTGGTCCGGACACTAAGCCACTCCATCGTGGCTGAATTATGAAAAGTGATGCGGGAGTAGTCATCGATTAACTTGAGGCTCTTCTTGAAAAATCTCTCTTCTTGGTTGAAGCAGCGGATTGTTGCTCTTCCAGCAATTGATTCTGAGAAGTGGTGTAGGATCGGTGCTTTTCTTATGCCTACCATCCGTGCCAGCTCTCTAGCGGTACTTATGTAATAGTTCTAGATGAAACAAGACATTAAAAGTTAAATCACATATATCTTACTGTGTGTGAATTTCTTCTAGTGCAACAATCGTTGATATAACTAGTTCTATATAGTTGCAAAACTGCACTAAATTTCCTCAAGGGGAGAGCAAATAAAACTTGTCTTTAAGATTGACAGGTTTTCATTCAAAATAGTATCAATTTTGTAGTTTGTTGCCTTAATTACCTGGTACCAAGCTGAGATCGCAAGGGCAATGGAAAAAACAATGAATACCGGCCAAGCAACTTGAGACATGAGAATGATTATGCTTAGTAGTTGGATTACTGCAAATACTAACCCAGCTACTCTGTATGGTATGTCAGTATCCACAATGCCCTGATCTGTCGAACACTGCAACAATTAAACATTTGTAAACACACATGTTGCAGCAGTATTTGTACTAACATCTATTTCAGAGTAAAAAGATCGTGTCACTGTCTACTTCAGACAGTTATATATTGTGTCAAGTTCAGCCAGCTCAGGTCGGAAATATGCAGAGTTTTGCATGAACATATCAATCAAAGAAATACAGAGGCACTATATATAAATTTATACAACCAACATACCCTATTGAGGATCCGACTTGAAGGTGTTAGATCGAAAAAATAGAGAGGCGCCCGAAAAACTCTTTTCATCATGCGAACAAAAAGTTGTTGTGCTGTTTCGATGGCAATTGTTGAAAGAAGAACCGCCCTTACTAAAATAAAAGCAGAGCTCCCAGCAGATAGTAGTGCAAAAATCCCTATGAGCTTCACTTTGGTCACCTGATGGGAAACTCTCTCCCTCTCACTTGCAAAGGCAATCCAATAGTTGCTTCCCATTTGTAATGCTTGAAACAAAATATGACAAAGCAGCATAACAGGGACGAGAGCACCTCGATATGCTGAAGTGATAAACGTGTGGTATACACTCCATTTGACGCGTCCAGATTCCCTCTCTTCCTCGCATGAGGTGTCAATGAGGTCCGATATGGGCTTTGGATGACTCGGTTGGATTGGGTCGAGTTCAATTTTCTTTTTTGAATACCTTGCTATTGATAGCCAGTGATTTTTGGTTGTAGCTAATTGGTTGAGTGATTGTTCATGCGCAGCCATTTGTTTCGCAAGCTCTCCTTCATCTTCTGAAATGAGATCTTCGTACTTACCTGATTGAACAATCCTCCCATCTTTCATTACCTGTTTAAATTCCAAGTTTACATATTTTCAGATAGAAATACTTAAAAAGTATATCTTGTATACTGTATGGTACTATTCTCCTCACCATGTAAGCTCCTTTCAATTAATCTCCAGTACTCAGAAAAATAATGTGAAAAACTATAGAAGAATAATTGAATTTGGACTAATTTGAAAAAAGGAAGCAGAGAAATCATTAAACTGTTACCAGAACAAGATCAGCAGCTCGCAAAAACTCGAGTTGATGGGTCACATAAACAACAGTCTTACTTGACATTAGACCCATTAAACACTCCTGCATGTCAAATAATTAAAATGGAGTTAAACAAATCTAAATAGTCAATAAACAAAAAATTACCATGCAATTGATCTTCATTGTAAATTTTTATGCAAGATTCGTAGATTATCAAGGGGAGCATCAAAAAAATGCACAGATCTTGTGAGCAGCTCATGTCATCAGTGTTGCAATTTTAGATTTGATTAAGGTAATAATGCAAAAAATACACCAGTATTGACCGGTGGGTTGCTTACGAAATACTTCCCCCCTTTAAATTGTTGGGGGAATTTCATGTATATCCCTCAAAAGTTTCAATATTACATATTTATCCTTCTAAAATCAATAATTACATATTTATCCTTAAAAATTATAAAAACTCACATATTTATCCAATCTAACTCTATTATATATCAAATATCTCCAAAAATAATTAAATAATATTTTTTTAAACATTAAAATTTATTTTACAATATTAATTAATATTGTAATGACCAATATACCCTTTCTTCCTCTCTCCTTTTAATTTGTTGAGTCTTGAGAGTGCCAAAACATCTCGCCTTTTCTCTCCAATGGTACTGGTACTGTAATGACTGGTACTGTACAGTTCAGCAATGGTACTGGTACGGTTTCAGTGCTGGTACTGGCACGGTACGGTTCAGTACTGGTGCTGGTACGGTTCTGTGTTGGTACTGGTACGGTTCAGTTTTGGTACTGGTACAGCTCAGTGTTGGTACTGGTACGGTACTGTTCAATATTGGTACTGGTATGATTTAATTATGTTTTCTAACAATGGCCTTAGAAGGAAAAATAAAAGAAGGGTAAAATGAGAATACATAGAAAATTAATGTTAAATATAATGGATTGGATAACTATGTGAGTTTTTATAATTTTTAAGGACAAATATGTAATTATTGATTTTAGAGAGATAAATACGTAATATTGAAACTTTTGAGGGATATACATGAAATTCCCCCTTAATTGTTATAATAATTTTGACTTCCAATGTTATTCCTATCAATGAAGCAGTGTCCAGAAAAGAACTGCACTTACTGATCATTGATCAATCACCATGACTGTTTATTAAAAAAATATATATATTAAATTTCCATCTGTCTAGTGGAGCAGTGCTGCACACCTTAAATTGTTTAACATGTCAAAATTGTTTATGGGATACTAGATAACAACACAACAGAGAGGGAGAGAAATTAGCAAAAGAATTCTGCAACCACAAAAGTGAAGTGAGGCCCACTTCAAATAAACTATTCTTAATATTTAATAAGTAATCACCTTTATCTGTTCATACGACAAATGACTAACGACAAGCCATCAAATCAATACAAAAGAGTTTAAGTTATGACAATGATTCTTTCAGTTGGTGAGGTAGCACCAATTCCCCTCATATTTGTTTATTATGACAATGGTTCTTTCAGTTGGTGAGGTAGCGCCAATTCCCCTCACTTAAAGAATTTATGTTATAATAAACAAAAGAGCAGTGGAAGTTGGTATTAATGTATTATGAATTTATGATGTTCTAATTTACGGGAACAAATAGAAAGAGAATCAGTTTGCACTTTGAAGTACAATATCTTTTTGTCAAGTGCCAAAGATTCTGAAGGCATGCTAATTAAAACTCATGAAAACCAAAAGTTGTTAATTAATTTCCAATCTAATATTTTGGGTTGCTTCTGTCT
Source organism: Carex kokanica (assembly GCA_025461125.1). NCBI lineage: Eukaryota > Viridiplantae > Streptophyta > Magnoliopsida > Poales > Cyperaceae > Carex > Carex kokanica. The sequence goes on along the minus strand of JAJGRX010001217.1, from coordinate 329,281 downwards.
TTTAGCAGCTAGATTGAAAATTTGCAATTCATACCTTGAAAAGGTGAGCTCCGGTGTGTGCATCGACGGCGCTGAAAGGATCATCTAATAGGTACACATCAGCACCGTTGTACAGGGCCCGGGCTAACTGGATTCTCTGTTTCTGGCCCCCGCTTAGATTGACACCTCGTTCACCGACCACAGTCAGATCGCCTTTACCCCACTGTCTTACATCAGTATCCAACCCACATGCTTCCAATACCTCCTCATACAATTCCCTATCCATCTCCTTCCCAAACAGAATATTCTCCTGTACTGTGCCGGTTTGGATCCAGGCGGATTGCGGGGCATACGCCCGTGACCCAAAAACCCTTCCAGCTGCGCCTGTTATCCACGGAATCTCTCCAATTATGCTGCAGAGGAGGCTTGTTTTTCCCGACCCCACCGGGCCGCACACCGCCACCTTTTCCCCTCTCATGATGCTTATTTTCTTGTCAATTTTGAGTGTTGTTTTGTTGAGACTTGAATCAGCCTCCCATGTGTATTCGCCTGATTCAATCACTATTGCAATGTTTTCATCTTGGATTCTATTGGCTGTGCAGCTCGGTTTTTTTCTGATCATTTTCGTTCATGACCACTTGAATCCGGTCAATTGACACCTTGGTTTGTGTCATCATGGAAACCAGCTCGGGAAGATTATATATCGGGTCTTGAAGAATTCGAAATGTGGCTAGAGCTGACAACACTGTACCAGCGGTTAGTGGCTTCTGTACCAGTGTGCAAACACCAAAGGCAGCAACTGAAACTAGGGTAGGAGATGCCCAGAAGAGAAACGCAATTGCCGAGCAAGTGTAGAGATACTTCTTAAGATAATTCCTCTCAATATCTCTTAGTTTAAGAAGTTTATCTAAATATGCACTCTCCCATGAATGCAGTTTCAAGATTCTCATTGATTTTAGCGCCTCGGCTGTAGCCTTGATCCGTGAATCTTTCGCCTCCATTATCTTTGAATTGAGTTTCTGTTGTGAATTTGCTAATGGAGTGTTACTTATCATGACAAGAACGGTTGTGATCAGTGTGGCTAGAGACGCTGCAGCACCGAGACTTCGGTAAAGAATTGCGAGCGCCAGAAAAATTTGAAAAGGAAGAAGCCAAATGCCATGTATGTACCAAAAGAAGTCTCCTATTCTCTCCATATCTACATCGAGAAGATTTATGATTTTTCCATTGCTGTTGCCTGAGTTCTTGATTGAAAGAGACTTATTGTAGATTGACACCATAAGAGAAGAGCGCACCAAGATGCCGATTCTACGTGCACCAAAGTACCACTGCCTCTGAGAAAGAGTCTCCACCGTTTTCGCAACAAAGAAGAGGCATGCAAGAATGTACCCATAGTTTTTTCGGGTATTTGCGTCTCTGTCAGAGAGAAGTTCGACAAAGTCGGTGATCAAGAAGGGACCAAGATATGAAGACCCGGTATTCAACCCTAGGTACAAAGTTCAATTGCAAGTGAGTACCAGGAAGTCTAGTTTCAAGAAAAAGATCAAGATAATGTACAAAGTATAAACCAAATCTTTTTCATATTTACCTGCATAGAATGCATTTATGATCAATGGTTTCCAAATTGCATGTATAATTGCTCGTGACAGTACCGGAGAGGCCTCCTTCTTCTGTTTCCCCAGCGACTCCTGAAGCAGTGCAAATGAATACTCAGCTGTTTCGGTCGTTGGAACTAATGGAATGTGCTCTAGTTCAAGTCTCTGATGACTTCCCTTTTCAAAAACTGGATTTAACCACCGAAATGTCAGTCGACTCCAGTAATTTGCGCGCTGAAAATCATTCAAGAAGTCGCCGTGTTGCTGTTTGGATAGTAGAGGCTGGTGTAGTGCTGTTATTTCTTTGGATGAACCCATGGAGAAAGCAATGGAACAGGAAATGGTGGGATAACTGTAAAGAGGAAACAAGAACAGATGTGATATATGTTTGGTACAGAAGTAGAACAGGAGTGAATGGCACACACGTGGTGTTGAGGTAGTTATAAAGGTAAATGAAAGAAAGAATTATGATTGGCAAGTAGTGTATTGCAAACTGTCCGGTCCGGTCCGGACCTGGCCGGGCCATGGTTCCGCACGGTCCACGGTTCTCACGGGTCCACGGGTCTACACAGTCCGGTTCCGGTCACGTCCATACGAGTCCACGGGTCTATTTTATCAATCTCCAAAAAAATCAGCGGTTTTGACCACGATCCGGTCCGGTTTTGCTCCGGTTTAGCACGGTTTTGACCACGGGTTAGCACGGTTTAGGCACGGTCCGGTCCAAGTTTAGTCCAGTTATGGTCCGGTCTGGTCCACGGGTTTAGAACCGCCCGGTTTAGTCCGGGTCTAATGGAAAAAACACATCAAAAACCGTGCTAAGACCCTCTTTATCCTCGGTTCGAGTCAGTACAGGTTGGTTCCACAAGTGGTCTGGTCCAGTCTGGATTGGACCGGTTTTTTTCAAAACACTATTGACAAGAGAGCGCCTAAGAAGATACAAGAACAAAAGGCCACTAATAGGTAAAGTACTTAATTCCCTTTGATCTTTCTCTAATTGTTGCCTACAATAAATAGATTCACAAGCTAAGTAATAAAATGCTTTTAATTTATCACTTGAAATCATCAGATGCTATAAAAAAATTGAATTTATCAAGTGGCAAATTTTCATTCTAAAAGTTCCAATAATCATAACAAACTAAACATAAGACTTCTAATTAATTGAGTAATAAATTTATAACTAATATAATTAATAATTAATTGTTAACTTATAATGGGTGACAAGTGGTATTCATATCACCTAAAGTGTCTCATTCTTTGAGTTTGAATTTGGTATGTTCGTTATATATTAACACGAATCTTAAAGAGTCTCGTGCATTACACGCATGGGCCGGATTGGTAAGGATTCAAACTCAAAAGGTGAGGTAACACAGAAGATCCGAACTCATGAAAAGTTGATGGTTGGTGAGATCCGGATCCCCTAAAGTAACCTAAATTTTGAGTTTACATCCGGATTGTTTGATCAGAATTCATATCAATCCGGCTCAAGGTCGAATACATGGGGTCCGTTCAATTTTCATGCCGGAGCAAATTAAACGGTCTAGATCCAAACTCAATATTTGAGTTATTTCAGGGATCTGAATTCTGGTTGGTGTGGGGTGGTGATGGAATATTCAAACTTGGGATAGTGGTGTTAGTGTGAGCATAGTGACAAATGAATTATTCGGGTTCGGTTCGGTGAGGTCAAAAATTTGTGATTTAGAAATAATTAGGGTATAATTCTGAAATGATTCGGAATTATCCGGACCAGAGATCTCAGTTCTACAAGGGAGTAAAAAAAGTAAAAAAAGTTTTGTGAAAAATTCGTGAATAATTTGTAAAATTTGCGAATAATTCGGTCAAAGTTCGGTCAACCAAATAATTGGACGTTCAGTTCGGCATCACTAAAAAAATAAATTATTCACGAATCTTGTGACTATGAGTACAAGTACAAGGGAAGTAGAGAGCTCAGAAATGATGACATGTTGTTGCTCTCTTAGTTTATTGATTAATTACCTTATGCCCTTACATGATGTAATGCTTAACACGTTGTAAATATATTTTTTATCAATAGAATCATTAGTAGGAATTTAAAATGACTAATTTAAAAATAAAACAATTCTTAGCAAGATACATAACAAAAAAAATCAGAAGTAATGCTTAGTTACTTACCGCTGATGTGACGTCAGGACGATTAGAAAATTAAAATAATTATAACATGCTTTAAATATGGATGTGACATCATCCAGGAAGAGATAGAGATGGGTTCATTATCTCACTTGAATACCTTTCAACCCTCGTCAACCGTGGCAGGTCAATTACCCAATTGCTGCACAGTTTATTTATTTCTAACAAATTAAAATCATCCTCTACTCCTACAAATCCGGCCATCAAATCCATCATAGAAATAAAGTATACTAGTTTAATAAATTTGTTTATTTTAGTAGAAATAAAGTATACTAATTAAGAGAGAGAAAGGAAGATAGGCGGTTGAACAAAGTCAAATCGATTGGAAAATGAAAATGAAAAGATGCAGGGTGGAATAAAATCCAAAGTGAAATTATGAGAGAAGGAAGATTAAAATCTGGAGCAGGCCCACGATAATTAGAAAATTTAAGCTATGCAGACGATACTTTGTTGTTTTCAGCACGAAATTGTTCATCAACCCCACGATAGTAGCTCCACGCTGAAATTTCAGTGAGCAGTCCAATAATTCTGACCTCTGTCAATTAATCGCTAAAACTGTACCAATCTATAATATTTTTATATAGAGAAATTATATTATATAGAGAAATTAATCGCTAAAACTGTACCAATATGTAATATTTTTATATAGAGAAATTAATCGCTAAAACTGTACCAATCTGTAATATTTTTATATAGAGAAATTATATTATCTGGAAACTAGACTTTCATACCTTTATTTTGATATAAAGAACACAAAAATCCATGTAGCCATTTTCTCTAAAATGAATTTTCAATCTGATCAAAATTATTGGATTTCTGACTGAACACAGCAGAAAAAAAAATTGATTTTTTTTTTTTTTTTAGGGCCAGAGTCTGGGATGGCGTCCCGTTTTTTTTTCTTTTTTTTTACGTTTTTTCCGCGGGCCGTAGTCTGGGATGGCGTCCCACAGGGACGCCATGCCGCATGGCGGCCTTCTTATTTTTTAAAATCTGTTCAACAGTTTCTTATTTTTAATATTTTATTTATTTATTTTCTTATATATAAAAATCTCGGTAATTATTCAGACGGAGATATATACCTTTCTTTGTTAGACTAACTTAAACTTCAGCCACATTTTAATATGTAAAATACAACTTATAAATGTTAATACTATTTTTCATTTTGCCCAAATTGTGTTATTTAAATATTTTTGTCTAAATATTATTAATTGCCATTTGACTAAATACAAGATATATTTAAGCCCTTGAGACAGTTAAAGATTGAAACGTAGCGTTAAGCCAAGATATATAAAAATTGTTACAAATTAACGAGGCACTCTGCTTAATACTTAAAATTATAATTCAGATCACTATACAGTCTTAAAATGATCTACTGCAAACTAAATCTTACTTATAGATAACAGCCTCATAGTAATAGATCCGATTACACCACTTTTGAGTTACCACAAAGTTACCCTTCTCATGTTCTACATTTTCAAAGTCTAAATCATCGATCCAAACCGTTCAACATGATTACCTCAATAAAATGTGCTTGCAGATCAAATTTTACATTTTTTTAGAATTTTTTTACTATTTATTAAGATGGGTACAAAATTCAATATTCTGAACTTGACTAGTTTTTGTAAAATACTTAATAAATAGTAAAAAAATTTTAAAAAAATCTAAAATTTGATCTGCAAGCACATTTTATTTAGATAATCATGTTGAACATTTGGATCGACGATTTAGACTTTAAAAATGTAGAAAATGAGAAAGGTAACTTTGTGGTTACTCAAAAGTGATGTAATTGGATCCCTCCTCTCTCTCTCTCTCTCTCTCTCTATACACACACACACACACACACACACACACACACACACACACACACACACACACTGAACCTGTTGTGAAAACTTACCGATGTAGAAATCAAAATTAGAACTAAGAAAAAAATAAGATGGTGAGAATTCCAGAGAAAACTTACCTTTCTTCGTGTCAATGGCTCTTTCTCCAATTATGAGGAGGCGAATTAGAAAACTTGGGAGATTTATAGAGGCAAATGGCCAAGTGGACAAGAGAAGACTATACAGATCATCTGCTACGCATTCAATTAATGTCTCTGTGTAGCGAGTGTTAGTTTTATTTTATTATGTTATGGCCTATGTTATTAATATGCACCAGGTTCATTCAAATAAATGAACGAAAGGGCTTCAGCATTTTTGATGGAAAAATCTGTTGCTATTAATATATACTGGTCCCAATTGATTGCCTGATAAGTCACAGAAAAACAACTTAGAAAAAGGTCTCTCTGTCTCTCTCTACTGAATTTTGAGAGAATTTATGAAAAACGCCATTAAGAGAAAACGCTGTGTCCATCATCAGTTATTAGGAAAATCATTGAAGATCTCAGTATTAACGCTTCCGCAAAATGTCATCAATTCAGAATTGTAAGTTTTAAATACGTTTGCTATTTTATTTTGAATTTACGGATTCTGGATTAATATTAAAGTTTTCAGTATTTCTAACAGCGAGCTGTATATATTGGACTATTATATATGTGGGATCAGAAAAGGTCCCTTATAATTCCCTTTTATTATATACTTATATGTATTTTTAAAAGTATAACTAGGGTGTTTTTCTGCTCATCATATTCTTCATAAGCTTAACTAAAAGACATTTAAATATACTTCAAACGACTAACTCAAATTGTTGAAACTGATCTACTTCACGAGTAATGTGTTTACTTGTCAAATTTATAAATTTGAGAATTAACTTAGTATAAAGTCAAGCATTCAAACAACTAACTTTTAGTCTAGTGACAAATGAAAACCCTGATCTGTTAGGAGGTCGGAGTTCAAAATTCAGATAAAGGATCCATTATAGATATTAAAATGAAACTTGGTAGGCTAGATTTCTACCATTCAATATAAAAATAAATAAATAAAGATAAAAAAATAAACACATTAAAATATTAGTTTATTTTTAGATCAGTATATAAGAATGCAATGGTGTTTGGCCATGTTTTGTTAGTAGTAGAGACAGGAGAAAAAAATATTATTTTTTCTTAAAAGACATGAAGTAGGATGGAATAACATTCGAAGGAGACAAATTATTAAGTGCTATTAGACAAATTATTAAGTACTATTAGACTTCAACAGAAATTGCAGAATCTAAAGTTCATGAAAATGAAGACACCTCAATAAATTATATTATGAATGGAAAAACATTGAACCGAGATGAAGTTGATATTAACGATATTTTTATTTCAAATAATATAGCGCTCAATATAATGAATACTGAGAATCATGAATCGATATTTATTAAAAAATGTCAACAAAGAAATGATTGACCAAAATGGAAAGACGCAATTGAGGTAGAATTAAACTCTCTTAAAAAATGAAAAAAATTTGGGCATGTCTTCCCAATACCTAAAAGTATAAAACCAGTAGAATACAAATGAGTTCTCACACAAAAACGAAATAAAAAAGTGAAATTGTGAGATATAAAACACAACTTGTCACCTGAGGAATTTTGCAGAGACTTGGAATTGATTATGAACATATATACCCACATGTGGTGGATGCAACGAATTTTTGGTGCTTAATTAGTCTGGCAATATTTGAAGGATTTGATTATCTCCTAATGGATGTTGTTACAACATATTTATATGATTTGCTTGATAGTGATATTTATATGAAAATCTCTGAAGGATTAAAGATGCCTGCAATATGTAATTTAAGTTCTCGAGAACATTAATCAATCAAATTGACTAAATCTTAATATGTATTAAAGCAGTCCGGATGCATATGTTATAATTGTCTCAATGAATATAAAATGATGCAAATTATATAAAAATCTCTGAAGGATTTAAGATGCCTGAAGTATATAATTTAGATTTTCGAGAACATTAATCAATCAAATTGAATAAATCTTTATATTCATTAAAGCAATATTCACTGTATTTTCTTCAATCGTAATTGTTTTCGCACTGAATTTTTTTATTAAGGTTGTAATCATGTATTAAACCTGAATTTTTTTTTTGATTGACGTGGACGGGACTTGGACTAGGAGAGTATGCTAGCTCCACAGCCGTGTGATTTGATCACCATTCTCTAGTTCCGAAAACGATTGAGATGAAAAGTATACTGTCATCATATTATTTAATTAAGAAAAGTAGTTAGGGGACATCGCTTTCTGTTTCTTTGGTTTGCATAAACTTACAAAAGTACAAACAGTGATTGAGATGTAGCACTTCCTGTACGTAGCTTCTTGCGAAATTTCCAGATTGCTAATTGTTTTGTACAGCTTATCTTCCGATATTTTTATTAATAACCTCAAAAAAAAGAAAAATATCACATATAACCTCGATTTCAATTTATTTTTAAATATAACCTAACCGCCCCATTGTGTGGTGGTCCATTGTGCCTAGCTAACCGCCCCCTAGACGGGCGGTTTGCTTATTTTTTTTATTTTTTTAATATAGGCAGCGCCCCCCCCCCCCCCCCCCCCCCCCGCTCAGCAGCCGGCCTGCCTAGCCCCTCCCTCCCCTCCCCCTACCCGGCCACCCCCTCCCCTCCCCTACCCCTACCTGATCCAGCCCCCCCACCTCTCTCTCTCTCGGCCTCTCTCTCTCGGCCACCCCTCTGTCTTTCTCTTGACAGATTTTTTTTTGGTAAGTTTTCGTAAATTTTTTTTTTTTTGTAGGAATTGTGGTGTAAACCGTGTGCAGGTTGTTGATTTTCTCGACGCTATTGAATTTATTAAAAATTAGGGTTTAGAGTTTTTAAATTACGATTTAATTTAGAGGGTCCAGTTTAGAAATTGAATTGCCGTGTGCGGGTTGTTGATTTTCCCGACGCGAGTAAATTGATTAAAATTAGGGTTTAGAGTTTATAAATTACGGTTTAATTTAGAGGGTTTAGTTTATAAATTGAATTGCCGTGTGCGGGTTGTTGATTTTCTCGACGCAAGTAAGTTGATTAAAATTAGGGTTTAGGGTTTAGGTTTTAATTTAGAAATTGAATTGTTAAATTGTGCGGGTTGTTGATTTACAAATTATGGTTCACGGTTTAGTGTTTATGGTTTGGTTTAGAAATTGAATTGATCAAAATTAGGGTTTAGGGGTTATAAATTACGGTTGACGGTTTAGGGTTATAAATTAGGGGTAAGGAGTTATAAATTAGGGTTTAGGGTCGAAAATTAGTGTTTCGGTCCAAAATTCCTACATTATACTTTTTAATATCCAAAATTGTGAAATTTAAGTTATTTAAAAATTGTGCAATGCAGAAATTATGGAGAGGGGGGATAGTTCGTTTAGCACAGACGCTCCCAGTGCATCCGGTGTAGAGGCATCTGGTGTAGAGGCTCTCGGTGCAGAGTACCCTACACATGCAGCTAATACATTCAGTCCTCTTCTGTGGATTTCACACGTTCAGCACCGGGTCGCGCTCGCATCTACGGAGGTATGTTGGTTTTTAAGCAATTTAGTTCAAATTACAGATTTTGAATATGGCATATAGTAAGTCGCTTAGATTGAAATCATTGTTAAATGCAGGACGAGACAATGTTGACCATGAGACATCGCACCCTCGAGATACCATACGTCGGTCATCTTTTGATGGAGCGGTGTATTATGAATCTCGGGTTGTATCTGTTGGGATTTCACGTGTATGCCTATATGGTGAGAATTTAAAATTTTCCTATCACCACTTGGCTCAATACACAAAAGATCTTATTTATACGACAAAAGCAAACAAGATTTTCAAGAAACTATTGTGTACTAAATTAAAATAAATCAATCTCATCTAATTTATTGCCAAAGAGGATTAAAACATTTACCTAAAGAGATTGTCAAATCTCTTGATGGACAGAAGCCGATTTCCCTTCTCTTTCTCGTGTTCTTCTTGGAAGCGCCTCTTGGTTCACCTTGAACCTAAACAACGAACTAACACACCTCTTAGATAGATGGATGTGAAATTCAAGACTTAGATCCAACCACCTTTTGATCTTCAAATTAACAACCTATTTGATTTCTTGGTGGCTAAACCTATCAAGAAGAGATTCAACCACTAGGGTTTTGGCCTTGAGCAAAGGGTTTGCTACAGTAATTTCGGCCAAGGAAGGAGCAGAAAATTCTCTCTCTTTTCCTTAATTACACCCCTTTAAATAGGTAAGGGTTAGGGCAACTATTTGTGTAATGTTTAAATTAATTACACAAATGCCACTAGCCTTGTTTAGCCATTTTATGATCTCTTTAATCTCATCTTGTGATTGGTTTAATAAATTAATTTATGAATAAATAATATTAATCATGTTATTCTATTATGCAATATTCTTATTATTCTTATAATGCATTCAAACATTATACCAAATAATATTTGCATAACTTCATAAATTTATTTATGATCTAAGCATGTCATATTATGACATTTTATTTTATCATTTCATCTCATGTATTTTATCTTATACATCATTATGAAATATAAAATACTTGTTGTTTCTCTTCAGTTGGTGTGACCGTATAGAGGATTTATGTCATCTTGGCAATAATATAAAACTTTATATTCTTGACTATAAGAGGTTCTATCATTACATTATAGTTATCCAAACGACATAATAATCATTCACTCAATCCACTAATTTCGTGTCTATCCTTGTCTCATGATATTATGAATAATATGCAAAATAGGATCGTGTCATTCTTGCATTATATTCTTTTCTTGGTTTCTCAAGTGAATTATAATTATAACTACATCAGTTATATTGCATGCGATATAATTCCACTTTACCAAGGGGCCTAGTAATATCATAACTCAAATTGAGGGACAATGATAATATTAACATATAGATTTTTTCCGCACAAGTTGTACACAACGAACTACTATTTTATTCATATCTGAAGATAGTATTTAAATAGCAATCACATTATATACTTCTCATGTGAAAAATCTACACATCTCATATCTTAGATTCTAAAGACACAATGGAAACATTAATGACACAAAACACAATCCATATAATGTTTCATTCATTTAGGTCATGTTCAATATATAAAATGCACATATTTATATATTCATGTTATTAAATGATAATCATTTATCAACATTTATAGAACTTCAATGTACTTTAATCAACATGACAATCTTTCTGGGTAATTAATGTTCCTCCTTAATTACCACGATTGTGAACATATTTAGTGATTAAATGTTTCTCATCTTAGGAGTTCTATGGTTCAAGACCAAGAGCATCTTCCTGAACTCTTCCAAAGATATAACATATAAATCTCAAGGAGCATGAATAATAATATTCGTAATAAAATCATGAACTACATATAAATTATCACTAAAAGAAATAACATTCAAAACAGACATCCTTCAGTATCAGCTGGCTACCATGCCTCAGAGTAAGATCGACCAGGCTCTCATGAGCTGGCTCGCGGAGAGATGGCGACCGGAGACTCATTCGTTTCACCTTCCCTTTGGGGAGATGACCGTGACCCTAGCTGATGTAAACGTTTTATGGGGTTTACAAATCGATGGCGAGCCTATCAGCAGTGTCTCCGATAGTCCACTTCACGTAGGGATGATACAGGAGCTTCTGAGGGTCACGGATCCAAAGGCGCTGCAGAAGAAGAAGAAGAGGAAGGATGACGAGGAGTTCCGGTATTCGGGGTACTGCACTAGCCTAGAAGCGCTCCGCAATCACTTCTTCCAGCATCGGATCACGGCCGAGACCACTGATCTGGAGGCCGTCAGGAGGTAATCATTAAAATCTTGAAATTTAAAAATATGTTATGAACTCAACAGTGAAAACCATTATTTATCTTAACTATTTTATTTTTTTAGGTATGTGAGGGCCTTTGTGACAGATCTCTGTGGCAGCGTCATGTTCGTGGACTCCAGCGGTGACGCGGTTCCGATTATGTTCCTCTCTCTGCTGAGAGAAATTGAGAGTCCATCGAAGTGGAACTGGGGTGGAGCTGTGATTGCCCACTTATACCGGAGCCTGTGCCATGCTTGCATAGTAAGTTTTCACAAATATTTCAGAATTTTTATTACAATAATTAGGGTTCAATAATCACCAACATTGCACCTCATGTCCAAAATATAGGTGAAGAACATGCAGATCCACGGACCACTTCTTCTACTCCAACAATGGTCGTGGTCTCATTTGCCGGTATGTCGGCCAGTTCATCCGTCTCTTGTCCCATTCTTGAGGAGACAGGATGCCGAGAGGTGTCCCGCGTACGGTGCCATATAGGGCAGTCACCACACGTACGAGAACACGGGCAAGGGGAGAACTGTGGGGATTTCCTATGTCCGGAGTCAGCTCCAGATGCTTCATGAGAGTAGTGTCGACTGGTTCCCCTACCGTGAGTTCTACGAAAGGAACACACTTTGTCGACTGACATTGGAGCAGAGGGATCTCTGGTTTTATCGGGGGATGTGCGTATGTTACTGGATTGTTGAGTTCACGTATCCAGATCGCGTGAGCCGACAGTTTGGTTTGGACACATTTATCCCGGAGTTCCCAGAGCTGGGAAAGACTGAGACCACCAAGCTGCACAAGTAAGCTAAAATTACTTAAATACTTGTATATTTCGTTACTTGTTCAGTCTTACACGTTATTAACATTCTTTTTTAATTTAAATGTACTGCAGGACTAAACACAATAAGCCCAATGTCGACTGGAGACTGCGTCTCGCAGATGATTATCTCCGAGCACGGTCTCCGCAGTATCACATATAGTCTCGTTTAGAGTGGGAAATACGTGCCGTGCCGTGACTAACACGCCGTGCCATGACCAAGTAAATTTTTCACGTGCCGTGCCGTTTCGTGACAAAAATTATGAGGGGTGGTCACGGAACGCGAGTCACGGCGTGACTCGCGTGCCGTGACCAAACGTGCGTTAGTCACGTTTGATCGCATTTAACGTTTTAAAAAAAAAATACGAAACGATTCTTTAAAATTCAAATGTTTTAATTGAAATTTAAATGTAAATATTTTACTTAAAATAAAATTATACCTTATAGGAAGGTATGTTAGTGTATTGCCTCGTGACTGCCGTGACTGGCGTGTCTACCGTTCCGTGACTCGCGTGTCCCGTGCCGTGCCGTGCCGTGACCAAGGCAATTTCCGTGTCGTGCCGTGCCGTGTCTTCTTTGCCAACAATTGGTCACGGCACGCGAAGGACACGCGTGCCATGCCGTTCCGTGCCGTTACCGTGCCAAACCGTGACGGAGTCGGCTCCGGCGTGCCATTTTTCCCACTCTAGTCTCGTCCTACTACAGATGATGTCACACTGGGCGCAGGTCCTGGGACCTTGAGGTACTTAGTCTGGTACCTGAGGTGGGGCATGCCCTCAGTATACCTCACAGGCCACTGGGGTGAGACCCTTCGACGGAGGGTTTCTCGTGCAAGGTCGAGAGGTTTTTTGACTTTTGGACCGATTCAGGCTCGCCAGGTAATTACTTATGAAACTGACATATTTAAACCATTAAATGTTTATTTATTTTTTCCTATAATAATAAAAAAACACTTTGTGCAGATTCTTACCGGTATTAGAGGAGTGGCATACAGCTTGGTGTGCATGGCAAAAGAAGGTTGGCGAGTAGTGGAATGTGCAATGCTCCAGCACAGTGATCCTATGGTGGAGGACTCCGGCTTTGACGGGTGCCTGATTGGCATGTTGCGTGACAATGGGGAGAACATAAACTGGCGCGAGATAGAGCCCCACCACTTGATCCGAATCAGCCCCCCAGTCGATATATACACTTATGAGATGCCGCCACCTCCTCCAGGTAATTTGATTTTGTCGTACACAGTCATTTCTCGTTAAAAAACTATTCTCATTAATTTGTCTTCAATTCTGCAGTGGATGACTCAGGTTGGGGCTTCCACGAATGGGTGCTGAATAACAATGTATGGAACGCTTACTACAATGAGTTTGGAGTTCCGGTGCAGATTGGTCAGGTAGCAAAAATTTATTATTTAATCAACTTACTAGTTATTTCTTTGTAGCAAAACTAACATAGTTTACATTAAGGATGAAGCTCCCCTACGACGTGCCACCCCAGAGTTCACTATGGCTGACCCTACTGGAGATGATGCCGGGGATGAGGGACCGAGCCTCCACATACCATGATATCCGAAGGCCAAACAGCACGATGACGAGGCCAGTGGGAGTGGAGCACAGCATGCAAATGCCTTTGCATCTGCTATATTTGGCACACCGCCTACGTATCCATCGACCTGGGAGGCCGACCCATGGGAGATGCGTACTATGCCGCCCTTCCCCCCACTGGTGGAGGATCCATGGGCTGAGGCGGATACAACCGCACAGGAGGAGGAGGTTCACATGAGGCGGATACACGTCGCCCTCGCCCTCGTCGTTAGGTTTTTTATGTTTTGTAGTTTGATATGTTTCTACTATTGTATGTTCGGTTTGGACTGTTTTGTCTGAGTTTGTGGACATTTATATTACATAGTTTTGATGTTTTTTTGTGGACTTACCATTTATATTACATATTTTTCATTGTTTACCACGTTAGCCAAATCGACAATCAATACAACAGCCGTATAATCGACAATTATTATAAAAGAATTGACGATTCTAATGTCAAACGACACATCCAAACTCAACTGAATTTTATTGAAAATTACAATAAAAAAAAATTAAGCACAAGTATGTAATTTTTATATAAAAATTACAATAGAAAAAATATATCTTACAAAAATAATATAAACTTAACAAAAATATATATCTTAACATATATTATAAATATATCTTAAGATATATATCTATAAAATAAATATATATCTTATAAATATATGTTAATATATCTGTAAAAAAATAAAAAATAAGCAAACCGCCCGCGTAGGAGGCGGTTAGCTAGGCACAATGGACCGCCCCACAAGGGAGCGGTTAGGTTATATTTAAAAATAAATTGAAATCGATGTTATATGTGATATTATTTTTTTTTTTTGAGGTTATTAATAAAAATATCGGGCTTATCTGGTTTTTTTTTTATTCCCTCTCATGTGTATCTTTCTGGTCATAAATTAAAATGTCACACATTAGGTCCAAGACAAGTTGTACCAACTACATGTGTACATTGGATTAAGTCATAACTGTTGTTCTTCTTTAGCACAAGTTGGTGGGCGCTCTTCTACCACCACAAATTTAAAACACTTGTTGATTGGACATGTTTGTAACAATAAGACTTGGAGTCTGTTGAGAATAAAAATAGTTAGAGGGGTAAAATTGTAAAAATTGTAAAATAGAAAAAGTAGTAGGAAATTACCGTTGGTGCCTTCAATGGTAAAATCAATTCTAAAGGGTATAAATACCCCGTATTAGAGATTGTAAAAGATAACAAAATATTCAATATCAATCAATATACAAAAAATACAATTCACCATATACTCTCCGTGTCTATACTTCCGCATCATAAAATTGAACATGGTATCAGAGCGACACATGTGATCCTGTCACAAATTCCGCAAACAACAACAATACTATAAGTAACAAAGAACTACAGCACCATTCAATAGCTTACAATCCAAATCAAACATAGCAACAGCAACATCAGCAAAAAGAAGCAACAAGACTATATGAGGAGTCCAGTGGGTGCGCAAGCGGGTCAAACGGGTCATCAGAGGATTCATTGTTTCGAGCATTCCTACAATTCCTCGTGTGGTACTCTAAAAACCAAAATTTAAATTCATATAGTATAGCATATAACTCTATGAGAGAAAATCCAGTTAGATCTAATTTGAATGACCAAATAATCATAGATAGTGGTGCAACCAACCATATGTTTGGAAACAAACAATTCTTTACCAACTTAGATTTGTCTAAAAATAATCAATATGTTATAGTTGCAAATGGCATGAAAACAAAAATCACCGGTACGGGAACTATCAAACTTTTTTCAAAAAATATTGAAAATGTTCTATACATAGAATCATTTGCTATAAATTTGATTTCGGTTAACAAATTGACAAATGAATTAAATTGTGATATAATTTTTTCTTCAAAAAATGTAAAATTCCAAGACCGAGATACCGGAAATACAATTGGTGAAGGATTTCTCGAGAATGGACATTATCTTTTAAATCAAAAATCATATTTTTGTGCTAATACAAAATCTATAGATTACGACATTTGGCATCAAAGACTTGGACATCCATCAGATAAAATTATAAATGGTATTTTAAATTTTCCTTCTACAAAATCTATAAATTGTGATATATGTAAATTAGCAAAACAAACTAGGCTTCCTTTTTGTTTGTCCAATAGCAAAAGTAAAGCACCATTTGACTTAGTTCATTCCGATGTATGGGGACCGGCCCCTATTGATTCCTACAATGGATTTAAATATTTTATTATATTTATTGATGATTTTTCACGAGCAACATGGTTGTATTTACTTAAATCAAAAAATGAAGTTTTTGGATGCTTCCAAGATTTTTTAAACTTAGTAGAAAATCAATTTAATGCAAAACTAAAAATATTTAGATCAGATAATGGAACGGAATTTGTAAATAATAATTTTACAAATCTTTTTAAATTAAACAATATATGTCGAAATTGATAATTTCGTACTCTATTCTGAATAAACAAATCGTTTGGATTGAAATTTGAAAGAGTTCTGACCTCAACACAGCAAATCAGATTTTCATAGAAATAGCAGTTTAGCACTTTTCAGATTAGTACTTGTCTAAAGAATATTTTTTTGTAGATAAAGTTACAATCGAACCAATTCAATTTTAAATATCCACAAGTAATTTTCTATCAGAATTCAAACATATGATCTTACACATTACCAGTAACAGTGACGTCCCTTGATTTCTTCGATAATTTTTTATTCAGAGAAATTATTAAAAAATAATAGAGAAAAAGAAAAAAAAAATAATACCGATCCAAACTTTTGTTTGATTTGTTGTTATTTTTGCGGCAAAAATTCTGAATTTCTTCCATCTTCATCATTTTTGCGGCAAATCAACTCCCTCGCTCCCTATCTCTGCTTTCTCAAGTCTAAATTGTTATGTCTCTGTACATAATAATAGCTCTCTAACTTGCCGAAATTTTTTTTCATAAGAAAATAAAAAAAATATTTTAAAAATAGAAATTGGTGCTTAGAAAATTTAAAAATGGGCAGGCAATGCAAGCCATGGCACATCTCAACACTGAAAAAAAAGTGGGCCGTCATGGCACCAGCCCAACCAAAGAAACACAAAAACGGACTAAGGTTGGAATACACCGCATGTTTTTTTTCGTTTCTTTGGTTGGACTGGTGCCATGGCGGCCCAATTTTTTTTTTCTTTTTTCCGGTGTTGAGATGAGCCATGGCCGCCTTTCCATTTTTAAAATTCCTGAACAGCATTTCTTATTTTTAATATTTTTTTTCATTTTCTCATGAATGAAAATTTCCTTCTAACTTGGGTTACTTTTTCCTACAATAAATGAGTAACTCCAGTGAAGCTATCTTTTCACCGTAGAATTGCAGCACCCCTAAACGAAGATTTTTCTTGGACCATGTATTATTCAACACTTTCCATCTCTTACACATGAATTTGTTTAACTTTTTGTTTGCTTTTCTTTCAACATTCAATAAAATAAATAGGGGGAATTTCAGATTTACCCGTCAAAAACATCAAAATTACTTATTTCCTCTCTAAAATTCATAATAGGATCATATTACCCTTCTAAATTTAAAAAAATCACAAATTTACCCATTTTATTGTTTTTTTTGTTAAAACACATTTTAAATTTAAAAAGTACTAATTTTACCTTAATTTTTTTATAGAAATTCAATGCCTTCAATTTCTTCTATAAAAAATATACCCAACTTTGTAAAAAATAATTATGCAACCAGACTAATTGACTAGTACAGAAAATCACTTATTTCACCAGAATGAATTCATTTCTTAATTCTTCTACGGCAGAGAATTCAAAACCAATAATAATAGAAAAAACAAAAGAGAGATCCGAAAAAGTCGGCTATTTCGCTGTCATGTTGAATTGTTGACTTATTTTTCATCAGGCCCAATAGGCCGAAAAATTAATGGGCTTCTTCGCTGGTTGTAGTTCAATCTACTCCGCAAGAGCTCCAAATTATAAAGGGGGAGGAAAATTATACAAAATTACTATCTAATGATCCCACATATTTAGGAGTGGCAAAAGTTCGTACCTCGTGGCTCGATCGTGACTAGCATCTGATTTGCTCACTAACAGCTCGTTCATTACTGGACCGAGCTGTTAAACAACCAGCTCGTTAGTGGCTCAGTGTAGATTAAACGAGTTCAACTAGTTATGAATTTGTATGAATTTGCATGCATTTTATGCTGTCTAGCTCGATCTAGCTCAGTTCAGCTCGGCTTAAAAAGCTTGTAGAATTAATTTTCTTCTTAAAACAAGGTCCAGATAGACCCAGTGAGCCAGCTCGCTAGTTCGATCCAAATCGCAAGCTGGTCCGTGATGATTATGATCTGAGATTTGAGCTCGGACTCCTAAAGTCAGCTCTGTCCAGCTCACTCAGTTGCTAAACGAGCCGATTACGAGCTGAACTTAGCTCGTTGCCACCTCTACACATTGTTATTAAATCTGGACAAGATTAATAGTTATTTTGAGAAATATATAGATAACAGCTGGCTGAGATCCTTTCAAAATTGTCTTGAGCCAATGAGCCAATTAGTCCCAACAAACAAATGCTTGCTGGAGATTAGCTCAAATTATATATGGAGAGAGATTGACTAATATGCTTTCGGCTGAAATACTAGTATATATATACAGTAGCAGTGAATGAGAACATTAAAAGGTCCAACATGGGGAGCAAATCCTTCATTAAGAAGTTTTATATAGGAAAAACCAAACTGTTTTGGGTGAAGATGCAATAGAAAGTTGCCGAGAATAGAAATGGGCGATTCTTAACCGATACAAGGAGAATAATTGCTCAGTGTTGTAGAACACAAGTGTAAAACTTTATGTTAGCTTTCCCATGGTTCAACTTCTAAAGTTCGAACAATCGATCCGAACTACTCAATATGATCTTTGTATTATAATGTGCTTGGAGACCAAATTTTATATTTTGTGGAATTTTTTTACTAATTTTTTAGATAAGTACAAAATCATTGTTTTCAGAAGATTCTGGACTATCCAAAACATTGATTTTGTACCTATCTAAAAAAATAGTAAACAACTTTCAAAAAATATAAAATTTTGTCTCCAAACACAATTTAATATGAAGATCCAAAACAGCGGTTTGAATCGATTGCTCGAACTTTGAAAATAGAGAAAATGACGTGGAGCATGATTGGAGCACAAAACTAATGGTGCATTTTAACCCTACTCCCTTGAACTATATTTATTGTCAAATTTGGTCCTTAAAATTTTCGAATTGAGCAATTGGGCTATAACACGACTTGAACCAGAGGCAATTTGCTTGTAAATAGGCTTAATATTAATCGCAACCGTTATTCATTTGGTCTTAAATGCTATTCACTACTGGGCCTTCGTTGGACCGAAACCAGTTAGTATTTTGGGCTCGTTCTCGGCCCATTTACGCAAGTCAAATGAATAAAATGAACAGACATCATAACTCTTTATCAAAATTCCTTCGTAGTGTCTCGGCCCAGTTAATATAGTATTTTGGGCTACGGTGCTTCATGAAGTAAATGATATATTTTACTTCACACCCATAATTTGCGATTTCAAAGTTTAAAACATCGATCCGAACCGTTCAAGTTGATCTCCATATTAAATTGTGCTTGGAGACCAAATTTTACATTTTTTGAAATTTTTTACTATTTTTTTATAATTTTTGAAAATCACTGTTTTTTAGAAAATTCTGGTCCATAAAAAACAGTGATTTTGACAAATTCTAAAAAAAATAGTAAAAATGAACACAACACCAGGTTCAAAGAATTGGACTACATTAACACAACCAATGTGGTCCTATTTAATAATGATGCTCCTGCAAACAAACAAAAAACATGAGGACAGTGGCCCAGTGGGCGAAAAGAATCTCTCTACTCTGGCTTTCCTCCAACAGGAAGAGATTTCTTCATGGATAGATATTTAGCACCAATCTTTAATTTGCTTAAATATTAAATCTTATCCATTTATAGATATTTACATTTCATCTATACTTGTACTCTGTCTTTTTGTCTCGTTCACAATTTTATTTCTGACCTATGCTAATTAATTATTTTATGTTCTTCTTTCCATTGAACTTTTGTAAGACTGGGACCTACTATAAATAGGTTGTAGAGTTTTGTACTTGTAAACTATTGTAATCCTCAAAGCTATGGGTGTGTGTGAGTAAGAAATTCATCAAAGCTTTGTACTTGTAAACTATTGTAATCCTCACTTAATTAAAAAGAAATTAAGTATAGTCCTCTCTTTAACATCCAAAATCCAAGTTACATTTCCAAATTGGGATAATAATTCGGATAGGCATAATGCATATAATACGGTATTTGACGAACGAAGTACATCCGGATTAATTGTCATTTCATACCAGAAATGATATTGAAGCACATTACATAAGCTGCAAGAAGCAATTAGTGGATATATTCGCAAAGGAGTTAGATACATAAGTTTTCAAGCTATCTTGCACAAGTTGAGTTCTATCAATATGTACGATCCCAAATTAATGAAAAAATGTTGAAAATAACTAACATATGCATCTATTGGAGACACATCACTTGGGAATACATATAAAGGCATGAGAGATTAATTTGCATATCACCAATCTCAGTAGCCTCGACTGAGTTTGAAAAAAATAAAAAAATTTGCATATCACACTCAAAACCCACTTCCTACTAGCGCCTGTTTGCTTCCTGGAAAATTCTGCTCTCTGACCATTTCTGTTATAAATAACAATTTTGAATTCGTATATACTGTTATAAAATAAACTAAGCATGCTGAATCCGACAAAATATACAAATTCATAATAAGGTTGAAGACTTTTGTAGGTTAAGAAATAAGTGATTCAGAAGAGAAGAAAATTTAATTTAAAGGTGCCGGTACGGGTACTGGATGTGTACTTCGAAATCAGCCTTTTTATTCCATGAAATGTTTTATATTCCATCCATAGTGATCCACCGAAAGTTTCCTAGATCGGTTATTTGTGTTATATTAGAATTGTGTGTCAGATTTCGCTCCAAAAAATAATATTCATTCAGAATAACTTGAAATTTTACAGTGGTAATTCCTATATAAGAAACTCACAAGTAAAATTTTAATGTAAATAAGTATTTTTTTCTCTTCAACTCTAAACAAATATATAATAAAAACCAACACGATAATGAGAGTTCACATGAGAAATAATATGAGGCATATCCGATTGTAATAAAATAAGATTTGAGAATATAATCTGATAATTAAACAAGTGTGTTGATCGATGATTTGGAATAAATGAAAAGTTGTGGAACATAATCCTCTTAATAGAATATGTTTATTTTTTGTTTATTATGTATTTGTCGTGAGGGTTGAAATCTTGGAGGGTAATTTTGGTGATAGAATTACAAGCACATTACAAATTTCAAAACATCTTGAGTTTATTAATGATGTAACGGTTGTGGTGTTTAATTCTTCTGATGCAACGACTTTGACATCTCTATCTTATTCTTCTATTAACATACACATTTTATTTTATTTAATATTGAAATCAAGTGTATGTAGATTTGGCCGATTTTTTTTTATCTATTACATAAAAAAATTCGAAAAACCAAAATTTTAGTTTTAAAAATATCAGACTTGGCTCAGAAACACCGACAACAGTATGAGGCGGATCTCACCCGACAACAGTACGTGGCAGTTCCGGAGCAGTATTCCACAATGGCAGGCGGATCTCAAAGACAGGAGTTTAAGCATGCAACACAGTCGTTTTTTGGGAAGCCAAGGACGCATCCATATATCATCGAGGAGGAGGATGCCGATGATAGCACTTTGCCTCCCATGCAGCAATGACATCCGCAGAGAATCACCCCATCTGAGTACCTGTAATTTAGATGTTTTTATTTGATGTTGGACTAATGTATTATTTATTTTATTATGTTATGTATGTTGGATGCTTCTTGTTTTATAATTTACTTTTAATATGTTATCTTTGTTTGCATGTTTCTTGTTTTTTATTTTATATATTAATTCCTTTGGATGCTCAATTAGTATTACGTACTTTTACCAACATCGTCAAACAATAGGTTATGTAATCGTTGATAACATCACAAAATTAGGATAATCTTCTTTCTTAAAATTTACCCAAAAAAAAAAAATTTAGCCGCTACCACTCGAATAGTTAGAGGTATTGTACCAGCTAACCCTCCCAGTATATTTACCAGTGGTAACGGTATTGTCATTTTCTTTGCCATCATTAGAAGCCCAATCATACTGCTGGGAAAGTCAGGGGTAGTGTCATTTTCTTAGATTTTAGCAATTTGATGTTATGTTTGGATTTTCGATTCTTTTTATGTTATAGTTAATAAAATCGGTAGATTTGGGGACACACAATGATCTTATGTAAAATAGGCAGAGAACAAAAAGGAAATTTTAGTAATTAATCATAATAATTTAAAAATTAAATTTATAAAAAATTTAACAAGCAATCTCGAAAAATAAACAAGTTAAGACTTTCCGGTAGGAGGTAGGATCGAGCTTTTTCAAATTAGTTTTGAGCTGCATTTTTTATTTATTTGCACATCATATACGTGATGAAATTTAACACGTACATTTTTAAGATTTTGAGCGGATCTTAGCTGCAGCGAAACAAACAAATTAACACAGCTGACATTGGATACTTAAAACTAAATCAAAATAATAATCTAAACACCATCCTTCACTGAGGGGAAATTCGAAATATTCTTCTTGGAGACCATAATCAACGGGAACAAAGTTGGCAGAGTAACATGCATGCATCATTACAATGGTGGGGAACAACATTTCTTGATGAACTACAAGTTATCAATATTAAATTATTAGTTACTTGTTTTTCTCTTCCTCCAACTTTCAATATTAATTTATTGTTCAATACTTGTTCAATACATTAACACCTTGTTTGGATGGATAGTAGAGGAAGGAAGGGGAGGTGAAGAATAAAAGGAAATGGAATGGAATAGAAATGAAGATTAACATATTTAACTTCTTTGTGTTTGGATGATTAATGAGAGAAAATAAATTTAACTTTCCTTTCCGTCTTATTTCTTGTTTGGTTAATTAAAATTTAGAAGGTTAATGAGAAATTTGGTAGTTGTTGTAGGTTTGTGACAAAAAAATTGTATGAGAATTATATAGGTAAGATATAGGGTTCATTTGTGTTTTTTGTTCTAAAAATATTTGCAACAAAATTTCTTTCCATCCGTTACATTCCAAATCGGGAGGAAAACCGATTCTATTAATTATAATGATACAAGGTTAAACCTTTCACCTCATGTACCCTTCACCTCCAACATAATTTTGTCAACCAAACACGATTCGACGGAAAGTTTTATTTTCTTTCCATTCCCTCCCTTCCTCTACTCTCCATCCAAACAAGGTGTAAGTCGGCATTCTAATTATTAATAGCTATGGATGAGTACGAATCTTAATAAACTAAACATTTTATATATATATATATAGTACTTTAGTTTGTCTTAACTAATGTGCATCAATAAATTAATTAATTTATGCATTTGATCTGTACTAGTACTACGTTCCATAAACTAAACAACTTTAAGGCACCTCAGATCTAGATCTGTGCGATTTGGCCGGATCGAAGAACAAATTAACAAGCACCTCTATATATTTATGCAAAACACGAGAACTATTTCGTGCGAATTGCGATGCGAGAGTAGGTAAGAAAGAGGGCAAATGAATCTCAAAAAATTATTTTAGCACAGAGCGAGCATCCCATAAATCAATAAAATATATTCTTGCAATTAGACTTAGCATCAGTTTGCATTCCGACCTGCATGCTCGCCTATATAGACCATTTTACTTTGCCTATCATAGTCACCTGCACTACTTATAATAATATCCTCTTACACTTGTGTGCACATTTCAAAAGAGAGAGCCAGAGAGAGTTTTGATGTTCTATAATCTTATAATAATATGATTGCATATGCATGAAATGAATGAGTTTTGATGTTCTATTTGTAAAATATAATAAAATTAATTATCATATTAGTATTATTCATTATACAATAGCTACCGTTTTGATACCCGATAATTTTAATAGGTAAGAGTAAAGCATAGTGTAATATCAATTTTTAACAAGGGTAGGATATGAGTAAGATAAATTCTTAGTGAGTATGGATATGAAAATGCTTTTACCTTAACCGTATGGTACCCAATAGGACCTCAAAGTGGCGGTAAGTACATGTTAGTATTGCTGCTATATATGTCAAAAGTCAAGAAGTTAACAAGTTTAATTAATACTCACTTTATAGAGAAAATTGAATAAACTAATGTATATATTTCACTTTTATATTATATTCAACTCGTATGCTCATATATTTTTGACTAATTAAGTAATAGAGTTGTTGGATGGGAAAATTATATTCCACTTCTTAAGTAAACTAAGGTATATACCCTATTAAGAAAAAGGTATGTCTCTTTCCCACGTTTTTTTTTGAGTAATGACCATTAATTTTTATCATGTACTTGCATTTAGAGGTATATTGAGTTAAATATAAAACTTTAAAGAAAGATTTTGCTACCGTAATTTCATTTAGTAAATAAAAAAATTGAATACTAAAGCCGTATTATGATGTATTTTTGAACGATAAATATTAATTATTTTATTTGATTTTCATGCACAACAACTAATAATCAAACTATATGATATATATCAATTCTTGGTGAACAGCTAACGGATGGGGAACAGAGATCCGTATTGTGCTCCACATGAATGTGAAATTATTAATTACTTGTTTTTCTCTTCCTCCAACTACCAAGGTGATTAAGTCAATTCTCATTGATCAATGCATCAAGTCGGCATTTTAATTAACAGCTATGGATGAGAACGAATCTTAATTACTTAAAAAACTAAACACGTTATAGTACTCTAAGCTAGATTGTCTTAACGTATGTGCACCAATTAATGTCTGCATTTCAGTACTACTTTTCATAAACTAAACAAATAACATTCATACACCCCGATCGAGATCGAAGAACAAATTAACAAGTCCAGAGATAAATATAACCCCTAATCAAATTAAAGTTTTTTTATCAATTAAAACCAAAATATATCGGTAAAACAAACCTCAATATTTGTGAGTCATTAGTTCATTTTTAAATAAGTAAAAACTATATATAGAATATCATGCGAAACAAATAAAAATCAAAAGCAAAGATGGATGTCCAGTTGTGTTATCCAATATCTATAATTTAGAGAATCGCGCAAAGTATATTTATAATTACTCTTCCGTTAGTATTATTTTATGTGTGGACGATGCATATTCAAAATCAAACGACATAAGTGTAAGCATAAAAAATATGACTTGAGTCCTTTTTTCACTCAAAGAAAAACTTCATATAATTTAATGCGAAATATAAAAGTAAAAATACTATTATCTTGAATTATTTAATGACAAACCAAACAACAATGATTAAAATATATAATTAACAGGCAAAATCTACTAAAAACACAACATGATAGTAATACATCATGCTAGATCATAATAAAAAAGTAAATTAGTGAAATTACTCCGCAATATTTAATAATTAAATGTTTCCAGACATAATGAATAAACAAACTTGATAGACGTGGAAACAATTAATTTTGACCTTTTTTATGAGATGAACTTGCATCTTAAATCATTATTTTTTTTTCTATAATTTTGACCATGACGTGGAAACAAATTTTTTATGAGATGAACTTTCATCTTAAATCATTATCTTAAATCATATTGAGTGGTTCAGATCGACATTTTGGACTTTGAAAATGAAAATATGAAATATGAGGTATGATGAGGTATGAAAAACATGAGGTATTGGAACCCTCCTCTTCACTTTTTCAGGTCTGTTTAAAAATGCATTTTCTCAAACCTAGAGCCCATTAAATTAATTGTGGCCTCGATTTCAAAAAATTTAAAAACTATACATGCATGTGCTATCATGTAAGATGCTTTGAGATGAAATGTCTATTCACCTCTTATGTCGTGTTTATATTCTAATTTTCTAATCAATATCAAACTTGCAAAAGGAAACCATAAATTTGTAATCAAATTTGAACCATCCATCTAATTTGATTTTAGCTCAAAAACAAAAAAAAAATATTAAATATCACAGTTAATTTGATGTCATTATTTAACAAATAAATTTACATGTTATAAAATTATTCTATTATTAATGATAATGACATCAGAGTTGGACTCCTCTAACCACTAATTTGACAGTAAATTAGCTAGGGCACGTTGAACTCTTCAAGTTGTTCTTTTATAAAATAATAATAATAAATCCAAACAAAATGGAGAGCTTGCCTCTTGGAGACTTCAAAAGAATATACATATCCCAGCGAAGTTGTACAAATACTATAAAAGTATTGTATCATGTACAATAATTCAGTAGAGCACTATCCACATTTTATAGAAGAAATAAATGCAATTTTAAATAAGAATTAATAATTTGGCCAACAAAATAGTACGTAGTTTCCCTAGTTGACAATATATGTTTTGATGTTCATGTGCTGCAAGTGAAAAACATTTAAATGCAATATGAGTTAAATAAAAGTTAAAAACATTAAATAATCCGATACAAAAAATGAAATATGTTCTTATTTAAAAAAAATTAATACCAGCTGCTATCTCTAATTAAGAAAATTTTATTCTAACTGGTTGGATCCAATCAATTAGAAAATTTAGGTAATACACCTCTGTGGCCATGTCAATGGCAGAAAAGAAAATAGAATAAAAAAATTATATTTGGTTGGATCCAATCAATTAGGATCACCCTCAGGAAAAACGGAAACAAAACATTAAAAAAAAAGCGAGGTACAACTACCAACTAATTAATAATGATGGAATTGATTATCAAAATGATTTCGGCATGATCAAGTGGGTATCCAGAAATTAATTATTAAATTTATTCTTGCAATTAGACTAAGCATACATGATCAGTTTAGGTATATAATGAGACCATATTTGCCTAGGATCACCATCTGCACTCAGCATTAGCTAATAATATCCTCTTACATTGAATCACATTTCAAAAGACAGCGAGAGAGAGCAATGGCTGAGGTAGTTGTGGAGTTTGTACTCAAGAACCTCGCTGATTTCATAGTGAAGGAAGCACAGTTCTTGGGTGGGGTTGGGGAGAAAGTCGAACGGGTGCAGCGTGAGCTCACCCGAATCAAGTGCTGCCTGAAAGATGCCGACTCAAAAAAAAAGGGAGATGAGCGAGTTCAGAATTGGCTGAATGAGCTTCGCGATGTGGCCTATCGCATCGCGGATGCAACCGACACCTATTTTCTACCAGTTGAAGAGGCCAGCAGCTTTTCGCAAAAACTCATGAAGGTGTTCAAGAAGCCCAGGACGCTTCCTAACCTCCACAAGCTTGGCACTGAGCTCGATAAAATTCAAAATCTACTCCAAGAGATCTCTGAGAGCAGGGACCGCTATGGAATCAAAGAACAGCCACTGGAAGACAAGAGCAAAGGAGAGGCAGTCAGAATGCCACGTCGAACAGCTACTTATTCTGATGTAGACGAAACTCAAGTCGTAGGCATGGAGGCAGACAAGGACAACATCCTGAAGCTGTTGCATCCTGAGCAAACAACAAAGCTGGCTGTCATAACCATCGTGGGTACTGGCGGTCTAGGAAAGACTACCCTTGCATGTATGGTATACAAAAGGCAAGTGTAGATTTTTTTTCCACTATTTTTCAATGATATATGTAAAATAATTACAATAATAAAAATAAGAGTTTGCCTAAGTTAGCTGCTACATATGGAAACGATCAACCAGTACTACTGTTCCAATAAAAAATAAAAAAAACTATTACTACTGTTATAAATTACAATTTTGAAGATCTAATATTAATCCTAATAGCTCAATTGGTCAATATAAAATCCCGAGATCGCAGTAATATATGGCTGCAACAATCACTATTGTTCAGAAACCTTGCTAGAAATCAATCTAATAATATCTTCTTTTCTTCTCTAACCAGTGCCAAGGCAGATTTCGACTATCATATAAAGTTGCCGATATCTCAGCAATTCAATATGCGTGATCTCTTGATAAAGATGATCAGCGAGTACAACGATTCTGTACCTAAGGATCGGGATGTGGGCTATTATGTTGGTGAGCTCAAAAGTTTTTTAAGTCGCAAAAGATATCTAATTATTCTAGATGATGTGTGGGATGAGGATCTATGGATTGAACTCAAAGATGTATTGCCTAATGCTAATAAGAATGGGAGTCGAGTTTTGATCACTAGCCGGTCAATCGAAGTTGAAAACTCAGCTGAATACCAAACGATACAATATGAACTCAAGATCTTAGATGATGGGAAAAGCCTAGATCTCCTCCTCAAAAAGGCTCTCCCTCATCAAGAACCTGATAAACAATACCCTACCGATCTCCTCGAGCTTGCAGGCAAACTATCAAAGAAATGTAAGGGGTTACCTCTAGCATTGGTAGTATTAGGTGGTATCCTTTCTAAAAAACCGTCCTATGCTACATGGGAAAGGATGTTGCAAAACATGAATTGGCACTCAGATGGCAAGGATTGTATGCGAATTTTAGCAATGAGCTACGAAGATTTGCCTTACTATCTAAAGGCATGCTTCCAATATCTTGCTTTTTTCCCTGAAGACTGTGTGATTTCTGCAAGATGCCTGATCAGAATGTGGGTTGCAGAGGGATTCATACCACTCGAGAATAGGCCAACAATGGAGATAATGGCTGAGGACTGCCTTGAGGAACTTGCTAAAAGGTATACATAAAATTGTTTTTTCTTATTTTTTATGAGACAGCGATACAATATTCGTGCAAACTTTATTTTCACAAATTAACTACTTCATATAAACATTTTACGTATACATTATACTTATACTATAATTTTATTATAGAATAGAGTAGAATAAGTAGAGAGCTTCCATAAAAAGTATATAAAAACAAACAAAATGATCGAGTAAATTAAGTGTAGTACAAGATGAATAAAAATAAGCTACGATGCCTTATTATACTCTAAATTGCAAGATATATTATTTTCCAATATATATGTGTGTGTGTGTGTGTGTGTGTGTGTGTGTGTGTGTGTATGAGGAGGGATCCAATTACACCTTTTTTGGTGACACATCATGACAACGTTTTTTTTATAGGTCAATTTTGCGATTTCAAAATCCAAACAGTCGATCCGAACTGTTCAACATGATCACCATATTAAAATGTGCTTGGAAATCAAATTTTACATTTTTTTTGAATTTTTTTACTATTTATTAAGATGGTTACAAAATCGTTGTTTTTCAATGGTCTGAAAATAATGATTTTGTAACCATCTTAATAAATAGTAAAAAAATTCAAAAAAACGTACAATTTGATCTCCAAGCACATTTTCATATATCCATCATGTTGAATTGTTTGGATCAACTATTTGGACTTTGAAAATGGTAGGTGTCAAAGTGTGTCACCAAAAAAGGTGTAATTTGATCCCTTCTCTCTCTCTCTCTCTCTCTCTCTCTCTCTATATATATATATATATATAAGTTCCTTCACCTTTTTTAACATGTATCATACACCTCTTTCTAGTTTTATGATTTTTTCTCTAATAAATAGCATCTTCCTGTAAAATCTTTTACCAAGTGCATATTCTCGGTTTTTTTAATAGAGTGAACGAAAGATTCTTTTCAATTAGGTATCTTTCATGTATGTTGTAAAAGAAACAAAAAATAGTAGATACGATTTGATAGTAAAACACGGCTCTAAGAATATTTAGAATCGAAATTTGATGTTTAGGAGATTGAGTGTGTAAAGTTATAATTTTTGCGTGAGGGATTCAAAATAAATAGTAGTTTGAATATTTTAAATTTTATTCCGAGTTCTCAACCAACATATATGTACAAAAGTTCCTATTTCTATAGTTACGACCAAATTTCATTAATTGCATTTTTAATTTCAATGCATCTTAATAATCAGAACAAATTAATTTTATCTTTCAATTAATATATAGGAACTAATAAGTCTAGTAAATTAATCAGCATAAATTAATTTTGTCTTTGAATTTATATAGGAACTAATGTGTCTAGTTAGGATATATAACCTTTGTAATCATGACTGCAATACTTTCAGTATTTCCTGACTTGTTTATAAACCAAAATTAATTCAGGAGTATGGTTCAAGTATTAAGCCGATCCACGAATGGTTTGATCAAGCACTTCCAATTGCATGATATTCTCCGCGAGTTGGCAATGAATGAAGCCGGGCATGAAATCTTTGTCACGGTTTTCTCACAAGATTCGGCTGACAACAAGCCCGACAGAATAATCCGACGTGCTTCACTTCAAGCCCAAGAGAAGAATTCCCAATTTACTGAATATGTAGGTCCAAATACCCGTTCTTTATTTTTGTTCGATAGAAATGGATATTTCAAAATGAGCTTAGATTGCTCTAAATTTAGGCTACTTAAAGTTCTAGAAGTAGTGGGTAGCTTTAAGGACGGATTAGTATTAGAATCATTAGATGAGTTGATTCACCTGAAATACTTGGGGCTTAGAAACTGTAAAATTAAGCGCCCGTCTTTTCATCGTATGAAAAGTCTTGAAAGTCTGGAATTGCTAGGGGATGGATATAGCGAATGTGATGGCTTATGGACAATTAGTACATTGAGGCATGTACTGATTGACTACATGAGTGACATTCCTGGACTACCAAAGGGTACCCCAATAAGCAATCTACAGACTTTGAAGTGGGTAAGATCTGAGGATGTATGTGATGCCATGTTGCCCAACCTGCATACATTAGGTATTACAAATTCTTCTGAAAAATGGGTATCAATGACTAATCTATTTCAAACATTGCGCAACCTGCGTAAATTTGATATTGATTGTGATTCTAAAATCCCGATGGAAATTGTTTACCCAAAAGCACTCCCAAATTATCAGAATTTGCAATCCTTATACTTGGAAGGAGAATGGCAAGAGAATGTCAATGTAGAGGCTAGGTTGCTTCCACCACAGCTCATTAAACTCACACTTAAGGGATCCCGCCTTAATCATAATCCAATGCCGGAGCTTGGAAAGTTGAATAGCCTAAAAAAACTTTACTTTTCCTGTGCGTTAATTGACGATTGGGAGGGTCCAATAATCTGTCCAGAAGGATTCCCTGCTCTACAATACTTGAATGTGACAGATGAGGACATCAAGGATTTGACGGTGGCACAGGGGGTTATGCCAAAACTTACATACCTCAGAGTAGATGAAGACACCGAGGTGCATCTGCCTCCTGAGCTACAGCACGTGACAGTTGAAAGAGAGTAATTAATATTATTGATTTGGTCAAGTGGTAATATCTATCACAGTGACCACCTATTTTTTCCTTTCACCTTTTTTTTTTTTGGTGAAACGCATATTATTAGTAATATATATGGTGCAGCGTTCATGTATATTATTTCTTTTGTTTTTTGTACACATGGAAAGTAAACCACAAGTACGTACAAGTTCCATTAAACTTGCTTTTTTGTTTTTTGTACTATTATTCTTTTCAAAGACGAACTATATAAAATTTAATGACATTAATTTGTTTTTGCTGGTGTTGATCTTTATACTCTAATTCTTGTATATTACTGTAAGAAATAATTAATGCTTCGTTCTTCTTCTTCTTCTTTTTTTCAAAAAAAAATCTTTCTAATGTTTGTGTTGTTTAATATTATATTTCTTAATTTCAAATATTGTAAGATATTTGTAATGAAGTCATCATGTGCTAGCTTTAGCTTTTCTTAATATTATCACAGCGTTAATGGATGAATTGGTAGTCACCAAAATTAATTATAATGTGTTCTTTTTTTAGCACAACTTTATAATATTTTTTAAGGAAGAATTGTAGGTTTGTTATTGTAGTAATGATGATGACTAATGAAATCTTTTTATGGAGATCACTAGACTCCTCTATTTTTGTTTGAATTTGAAAAATAATGTTTCTAGATGTGAGATGATGGTGCTGGTACAAACGAATCGTGTTTTTAGTTTGTTTCTTGCAAATTTGAAATTTCTATTTTTTCAATATGTCAAATTAGAATATAGGCAGGATCTTGTCAGAGCATTCATTTATTTTTATTTTTTCTTTTAGGAAATTTTGTGTTTGTTTTGTAGAGAATTTGACATTGTTTAATTAAATTCAACTAGAGAATAATTGTTTTATTTTAATTTCTTACTATAACAAATTATTAGCACAAGACAATACAGCTTTCCCATATGAAGTTTTAAATATATAGATAATTAGCTAGGTACTGTTAGTACTGTCAGGTACCAGTGCCAACTCAAGCATAAACCCGTTACGTTCGATAAATAACTGAACTAGTTGATTGACAAGTTATACTAGGTACTGGAAATTAAATGAATGCAAGTGTATACTTTAATTAAGGGTACAAATGTTATTTTATTAAATGAATGCAAGTGTATATTTTATTTTTGACAAGTTAATTCTTTTTCATTTTTATTCCAATCAACAATGTTCAATTGAAAATCATCTCTATTTAATTCTATTGAATTGAAATCAATTGAACTCCATTAAATGTACTGTTCCAATCCAAGCCGCTCAATATATAACCTGCTGTTGGACCACAAAACAATTTCGACTGAACATCAACTTATGAAAATCAATTAAACATTAATTTCACAGGGCATTTCATATACTTTCTCAACGATTCAATTTATGAAATTAAAATATTAATTAAGTTCATAAAATGCTTCATGAAAAAGACATTCAAATTAACACAAAATTGGATTCGTGAGACTAAACATGCCTAATTAGCTTCACAAATTAAATTTTGTCACATGCCAACACACACATGAATCAAGTCATGATGAAATTAAGTATGCACAAGTTTCATGAACATATCATTCCAAATTGATTTAATTCCTAATATTCAAGTTGATCGGACTAGGTATGCATGAGAAAAAGAATTAAAAAAAACAGAGAGAAAATGAAAATAAATAAAGAAATTCGGACTGGGAGACACCATGGGGTGCATAGAAATGGGCAAGTCTTGCAGCACTAATGAATCAGTCGGAATGGGGTATGGGGAACAGAAGTGCGGGCCCTCCTAAGCTTCGCGATTTGACAAGCGGGTCCCCCTGCACAGTCAAAACAAATAAAAAAGGTAAGGTGGGCCGACAAAACAAAGGAAGCAACTCAGACCGGGATAAAGAAGATGAACCGAGGTTCAAAGCAACTCGGGCCGAATTCAAAGCAAGGGAGAAAAGGGAAAATGAACTGAGGCTGTCAGAAGAAAAAGAATTCGGGTCGGGCTGGGCCAAAAGAAGTTGGGCCGAAGGAAAAAAAAAGAAAAGAGGGAGGTGTTGAGGGATTAAAATGTGGAACTGGACAACTCCGATTATACTTAAAATGGAGAAAGGAAAAGAAGAGGTAAAGACCAACAAGACCACATGATCCGGTCCTTCATTTAAGCTGACATGTGGGATCCCCTTTCAGCTTCTGCTCAGCAAGAGTTTTGTTGAATTTAGTTCCCTCTTGCTTTCTCACTTTCTAGCACGACACGGCGGGAACATCTACCATGTGCATCTCACGTGACTAAATTTTGGACTTAAATAAATTACTTTTCTAGACAAGATTGGCACGCATAACTGGATACATTTTCATTTAATTTTTTTTTATTAAGATACTATCCATAGCGAATACTAAAATTGGATTTATCTATTCCAAATAAATATTAAAATGTGTTGGTTAAATAAAAATTAAAATTATGACTAACTAACAAATTCTATTCGTTGGGTAGATTATTCGTCTCCAAGGAGAAATTTTTTGGTTTAGCTAGTTTAACATATATAGCATAAACATGGCAATTTTATTTTAAAAAATCTTGACAACCGTTGTCAAGTATAAAACATGGCAGTTTAATTTTAACATGAAATATCCTTGACGAGCGACAAGAATTTATAGAAGCATGTCATCAGGGGCGGATCCAGGTGTATCCAGGGGGGGCAGCTGTTTCCCCCTGGATTTTGAGTTTTAGTAGAGATTTATCGGTTCCAACCGACTCTGCCCCCCCTGGAATTTTTTTTGGCCCTCTTTGGACGTTTAATTTGTAATTTGAGTTAAATTTAGAGTTAAAATTGAAATAAATTTGTTAAATTTTGATTGATAATTAGAATTATAAGTCAAAGCATCAGAAATTACAAGTCAAAGTATTGGAAAATACAAGTTAAAGCATTGTTTTTTATCGAGTATCCAATTGGTTAATGGATTTAAACCCGATTCGATATTTTTTTTGCCCCCCCTGACGAAAATCTTGGATCCGCCCCTGCATGTCATGTGGTAGTAATTGTACAAAAATCTGAGGTATTGCTAGTTGTGAAGTAGTAGTAGACCTGAGATCGTTGTAATTACAATTAAAGTTATTATTCTCAACTTAAATTTTAGAACTAGTTTCCTCTTTACACTTCACTTTAGATATTTCTTTCTTTAAGTGAAAAACCCTAATTTTTTAGGATGCTTCACCAAGAATCATTCCCTACCCGGAGCAAAAATTTGGTTAAGACAAACTGACATTGCTTCATCTGTCATGATCTAAAAAGTAGGGTGACGAAGCACATTATTCCAACAAAAAAATGTATTCTTATATAAATTAATATATATTTAAAGTGTGTGAGATTATGTTATATAGAATTATTAAGAAATTTCTACGGTAATACACAAGTAGTCTCATGTTTTTTATAGCATTTTAGGTATTCACAAAATTTAGTTATAAAACTATTTTAATTATTTTCAACTACAGCTCGAATCAAATTATCAAGTTTATCGAAATTGTTTTATTGTGCGATCGACCTTCTCATTAATTAATTTCTTGAATTTCGTTGTCAATGCTCCAGAATTATTAACTAACTCATTTTAAATGTCTCAAATGTTGTACATACGTTCAACCAATATATTTTTTATTGACGAGTTTCTAATTAATTAATCAGTTGAACAATCTTTTGATGATGTATATGTTAAATTATTTTGTACTTATCTCTATCATATACCCTTTTAATTTTACACTTAAATCATAATTATACGACACAATTTATACATGTGTTATGTGTTAGTTCAAAATCATGACAATCATTTGTTGATTAAATTTTGTAAATTCCTAGAGTGTGGTTAAAAAATGAGGTTACTAATTTAATTACAGTGTAAGTTATTAATTATTATATATACCATATTTTCAAATGTTTTAATTATTTGTTAATGTTTACAAGTAGACATATTTTGACTGATCAATTATTATATATACCATTTTTAAATATTCATTATTCATATTATGTCAAAATGATCAATTAAATTTGTATAGGGACCGGACTAGATACATATCGATCAGACTGTTAGTTGGTGTATAAAATACACATATTTATATTTACAGAAGTGTATAACTGTAACATCCCGAAATTTTTATCAATTTTTATGAACTTATAATTCTTACTTATTTATAATTATGAAAAATATGAAGGTTTAAAGTATAAAAATTTCATCTTATTCTTAAAAAAAAAAGAAAAAAAAACTAACTAACGTGGCATTCTTTTCTTTCCACGTGTCTCCATGCATGAAAACTATTTTACCACCGTTAAAACTCCTTTATATGGAGTGTCATTCTCCTCTTTATCTTTATCGGATGAAAAAAAATATATATATCAACCAAGTAAAAAAAAAAAAGAGGAAATTTGATAGGTATAAGAAATATTTTGTAAAAAAAAAAAATGATGATATCAAGTCATATTCAATTTCATGTTCTATTGAATTTCCAACTACGTCGTGTTGACTCTGAACAGTCGTTGCATCTTAAATTGGATTTTTGGATTGATCGCTATCAGGTAACCGGACTTCTCTATAATCTGTATTTTCAATTTGTTTGGTTGAATTGGATTTTGAATTGGGTATTGGATTATGATGCATATTTTAACGGGATAGCGGGTCTGAGGTTCGAATTTGATTGTGAAATGATGTGATTAATGTGTCTTCTGAGAATTTGTGAAATGATATGATTGTGTGAAATGAAATGAGATTGATATTGCGTGACTTGTTTTATTGATAACCCAGACCCAGGTGCTATTGCCCGTTAAATATGCAGGCATAATTTGATGTGATTTTGTGTGGATTAATCCAATCTGTTTGAATGGTTGTTTAATTAAGCCAATTATAGAGAAGTGCGTCGTTAAATAACCGGTTACTGAGCTTTGTAGCTGACTCCGTATTGTTTCTATTGTTTCTTTTTGTTTGCGACGTAGGTTGACGGGACGAAGGATGGATGCGAGGGTGCCTCTCTTGTCGCGATCCCGGCCCGGCGGCAGGTTGGTGACAATAACTTAATTTGGTTTTGATTGCAATTTGTAAAACTTAATTTTGTTTTGACTGCTAGTGAATGTAACTTTCTAACAAATAAACCATATTGACGTTAATGACCTTGTAATTAACCTATATATGTACATAGTTGCAAAATGGCATATCTAATGCTTATTTCAACAAGAGAGTTAATTCTAACATGTTTTGGGTCATTTTCAAATAAGACCCAGTGGTCAAAACTAAGGTCAAGCAACATATTTTGGCTGTCAATTTTGTAAAGTAAAATAAAAAATCTATAAATTAAAAACATAACAATGGTGGGGTGGAAATGTACAGCATAACAAGGTTCAATTGAGTCATAACTCATAATTTTATTTTGATTCATTTTATGAGATAATAAGCTTAATCAACTGTAAGAAAACAGGGGATACCAAAAATCACCGTTTTAATTTCAGTTTAGACTAGATACCTAAACTCAGGATCAAACATTGTTATCTGGTTTGACTAAAAAAGATAAATATTA
This sequence comes from Carex kokanica, assembly GCA_025461125.1. Classification (NCBI taxonomy): domain Eukaryota; kingdom Viridiplantae; phylum Streptophyta; class Magnoliopsida; order Poales; family Cyperaceae; genus Carex; species Carex kokanica. Next base: position 292,568 of record JAJGRX010001217.1, on the reverse strand, counting down.
TTTCAAAATCATTTTTACCATAAAATAACTTAAACAACATGACTAGTTTAGCCTTTGGACTGGGCCAGAAACTCTAATTTCACACAAAGCCCTGAGCGATTTCTCGAGATCAGCTAACGGGCTAATTCTATTCATTTGCATTCATCTAATTTTTTTTTTTTCAAGTTTTTTTGAACTTTTGGAGATCGCCTCTCAGCTTCTCAGGTTCTCTTCCTAATTAATTTCGTTTACGGTAAGGTGGCTGGCAGCTTAAAACATACAGGAGATTGAATTTACCGAAAATTTTAATTGATCACAGATTTCATCTGCACGCTTATTGAAGTAGATCCAACGGTGCATAATATAAAGCAGCAAATGGGCTATGCTTTTTAAATAACCTTAGCCCATATATATATAGAGTTGGGCTACGGTGCTTCACGAAGTAAATGACATATTTTACTTCACACTCATAATTTGTGATTTCAAAGTTCAAAACGTCGATCCGAACCGTTCAAGTTGATTTCCATATTAAATTGTGCTTGGAGACCAAATTTTACATTTTTTGAAACTTTTTTACTTTTTTTACTTTTTTTTTATAATTTTTGAAAATCACTGTTTTTTAGAAAATTCTGGACCATAAAAAACAGTGATTTTCACACATTCTAAAAAAATAGTATAAATGAACACAGCACCAGGTTCAAAGAATTGGACTACATTAAAAGAACCAATGTGGTCCTATTTAATAATGATGCTCCTACATGAGAAGGACAGTGGCCCAGTGGGCAAAAAGAATCTCTACTTCGGCTTTCCTCCAACAGAAAGATATTTCTTCATGGATAGATATGTATGTATGAAAAGAAAGAAAGTTGTATGTTTTTGGTGTAACAAGACTGGAACGAGGAGTAATTTTTCCGTAATAAATAGGCTGAATATAAATCGCTAGAGGCCTAAAATTCTATTCATCTCCATGGAGTAAATGTTTAGTTTAGCTAGTTTAACATAGCATAAACATGGCAATCTTTAACATGAAAAATCCTTGACGAGCGATAAGAAATTATAGAAGCATGTCATGTGGTTGTAATTGTAGAAAAATCTGAGGTACTGAAGTAGTAGTAGACTTGACTCAAACGCATCATTCATTGAATAGTACAGTAGGAATTAATTGAATGAATGAATGAATGAATCAATTCAATTATCCAAGCATAGGAATAGTGGCCTCCTGTTCCTGGTCCCAGTAGTCAATTTGTCTTTTTAGAAGACCATCACAGTCAAGGTCTGAATTGGTAAATCAACATTGTAGAGATAAGAAGAAAGAATTCAGTTTGATTAAGCAAGCAAAATTCTTTATTTATAGAAAAAAAATATAAAAATAATATTTTGCTTTTTTCCATTCACTAGAAGGAGCTGGACTCAGAAACCAGTTCCTTTAGATGCTACACTGGGTTGCACAAGTATTGATTCAAACATAAAATTAAACAAGGAAAGAATTAAATAAATCGCTTCAAATTACTTCAATTATTTCCATAATTTACAATTTGCACAATGCATCCTTTAGGATATCTATCTGAATGATTAAAATTAAACAGTCTAAATCATGTTATCTTCTCACGTATGCCTCTCGAATATTTTTTAAAGCAAACAAATAATTATTGCTATCATATATTCATATCCGTTAGTGAACCAACAAGGAAATAAAAAAATTACTTTTTTTTTTTAAAAGAGGCTATTGCCCATAAATAAAAAAAGAAATTACTAAATCGGAAGAATATATAATTAAAGGAACAAATAAATTTGTTCATATCCAAGGGGCTAGCATGGCCCCTTGCATTATTACTACGAGCAATTGATACATTGTATGCAATTGTTAGACGTCTATTTCTCATTTAATTAGTGGTCCACATTATCATTCAAAGAATACCTACTCGATCATCAAATGCTACACAATTAATAATATCACATTCAAAAACTACAATGATAGCGAGGTATATATGGCGAGGATTTATTTTCCAAGGATGATATAGCTATTTCCATCCAATATTCATCTTCGTAAATCTTTCAAATTAATGCTCAAAAGATTGCGTATCTCTCGGCTAGTGTGTTGGCTAGATTTTTTCCGCAAGAAAAAAGGTGAAATTTAATACATTTTAAGAGTGAAATATATACAAATTTAATTGAATGAATGAATCAATTCAATTATCCTAGCATAGGAATAGTGGCCTCCTGTTCCTGGTCCCAGTAGTCAATTTGTCTTTTTAGAAGACCATCACAGTCAAGGTCTGAATTGGTAAATCAACATTCTAGAGATAAGAAGAAAGAATTCAGTTTGATTAGGCAAGAAAAAATATAAAAATAATATAGCCTATTAGGTGGATTGTTTGCTTTTTTCGATTCACTTGAAGTAGCTGGACTCAGAAACCAGTTCCTTTAGATGCTACACTGGGTTGCACAAGTATTGATTCAAACATAAAATTAAACAAGGAAAGAATTAAATAAATCTGTTCAAATTACATCAATTATTTCCATAATTTACAATTTGCGCAATCCATCCTTTAGGACATCTATCTTAATGATTAAAATTAAACAGTCTAAATCATGTTATCTTCTCACGTATGTATAATCATGTTATCTTCTCACGTAGTAATAATTGCTATCATATATTCATATCCGTTAGTGAACCAACAAAAAAATAAAAAAATGACTAAATCGGTCGAAGAATATATAATTAAAGGAACAAAATAAATTTGTTCTTATCCAAGGGGCTAGCATGGACCCTTGCATTATTACTACGAGCAATTGATACATTGTATGCAATTGTTAGACGTCTATTTCTCATTTAATTAGTGGTCCACATTATCATTCAAAGAATACCTACTCGATCAACAAATGCTACACAATTAATAATATCACATTCAAAAACTACAATGATAGCGAGGTATATATGGCGAGGATATATTTTCCAAGGATGATAGCGAGGTATATATAGCTATTTCCATCCAATATTCATCTTCGTATATCTTTCAAATGAATGCTCAAAAGATCGCGTATCTCTCGGCTAGTGCGTTGACTAGATTTTTTCCGCAAGAAAAAAGGTGAAATTTAATACATTTTAAGAGTGAAATATACAAATTTTAAAAAGTAAAGTTATTGATCTTATAAAATGGACGGTAAGATTACGAACTGTGAACTAATTTTAACAATTGGGCACGATATCTCTTGGATGGATAGCTATTAGAGCTTTCAATTATGAAATTTTATGCAAAAAAATATAAATAAAAAATTGTTTTAAACCTAACTGTACGACTATGACACAACTTTTTTTTTTTTGCATGCACCAGAACCATACAACAAATTATAGTCCATGGTCGCCAATTTTACATTTGGGTTTCGAATATATGACTTTCCATACACAAAAAATTGTTTTTGCCACTACTTCAAATTAAGGTTGGTTCTCAATACTGTATATAATAATTTGGTTCTCAATACTGTATATTACATCAATTAAAAAAAATCTCTCACCGGATTTACATTTATTATTAAACTTTTACATGTTTTTTCTTCAACAGAAAAAGCTCATGTGTGGATTATTTTTTTCCTTTTTGGGTTGTAAATTCCCAATAGTCAAATATTATAATTTTTTTTTTTTTTAAGAAAAGTAAAAGTAAAAGTAAAAGAACGTTGATAGAGAGATTGAGAGAGAGCTTACATGATTACTCTGGTGGGGAACAGCCTGTAATTACGGATAATACTAATATTATAATTAATTTTATTATATTTTACAAATTAAATATAAAAAACTCATTCATTGTACACATATGTAATTACATTTCTAATAAAAAAATAAAAATAAATGTGCAATCAATTTCAACTAAATTATTTTTTATAAAAGAAGAAAATTGAAAAACACGAATACATATTCAGGTGGGTTGGAAATTGAATTAAATATATATTTAGATTTTATAATTACCCTATATGGTAACGGGTATGAAATAGTCATTGTCCATACCCTTACCCATTTGGTTAACGAAAAAAAATTCTTATCCATACCCATACCCAATAAGCTAACGAAAAAAAAACTTGACCCATACCCGCCTTATCGAATACGATATGGGTCGGGTAAAAGGCTAAAAAGGTACCATTGACACCCCCAGGAACAGTGATCCGTATTGTGCGTGTTTACTCGGTAGTTCAATGCCAGCTGTGTTCATAATTATCCAATGCCAGCTGGGTTCTTTTTTATGGTACCATTTGTTTCCTTATTTCAAAAGGTCACTTCATGGAGAAAACATGATTAATTAACTTGCGGAAACAAATTATATGAAATAGTTAGCAAAAATATCATCACATCACAAAAATACAACGAACAACTTGTCCTGCTGATAAATGCAACACAATAATTTTGTATGGAAAGGTTAACTGGCAACCAATAACAATCTAAAGTAACCGCAATTATTTTGTTATAATTCTAATTATTTATAAGGAAAGGTCAACTGCCAACCAATAATGAAGGGAAATTATTCTCAAAAAATTATTTCAGCGCCAGAGGAGAGAAAGATATTAATAAAATTTATTTCTGCAATTAGACTAAACATCAGTTTGGCTCGTCTATATAATGAGTCCATCTTTGGCTAGGATAGTCATCTGCACTAGCTAATAATATCCTCTTACACTGGTGCACATTTCTAAAGAGAAAAAACAAGAGAGTGAAATGGCTGAGGCGGTTGTGAGTGTGCTGGGCAAGCTTTCAGTTGTCATAGCAAACGAAGCACAGTTCTTGGGTGGGGTTCGGAAGAAAGTCGAACAGGTGCAGCGTGAGCTCACCCGAATCAAGTGTTGTCTGATAGATGCAGACTCCAAACGAAAAGGAGATGCGAGGGTGCAAAACTGGTTGAATGAGCTCCGCGATGTGGCCCATCGCATCGAGGATGCAATCGACACCGTCTTTATCAAAGATGGGAACAAAGATGCCAGCATTTTGAAAAAGCTCATGAAGAAGCCCATGAAGCTGTATAACCTCCACAATCTTGGCACTGAGCTCGATAATATCGAAAATCAACTCAAAGAGATCTATGAGAGCAGGCTTCGCTATGACATCAAATTAGACCAACCAGTGGAAGACAAGAGCAAGGGATCAGAGGCAGTCAAAATGCCTCATCGGAGAGCTACATATTCTGAAGTAGATGAAAATCAAGTCGTAGGCATGGAGGCTGACAAGGACAACATTCTGAAGCTGTTGCATCGTGAGCAAACACCTAAGCTGGCAGTCATAACCATCGTGGGTCCTGGCGGTCTTGGCAAGACTACCCTTGCATGTATGGTATACAGAAGGCAAGTGCAGATTTTTTTCTTTTCAACTATGCTTTAATGATATATATAAATTAATTAAGTAATAAAAATAAGAGTTTGTCTAGGTTGCTACATATGGCAACGATCAACAAGTACTACTGTTACAAATTACAATTTTGAAGATCTAATATTGGTCCTTATAGCTCAATTGCTCAATATAAAATCCTGAGATCGTAGTAATACATGGCTGCAACAATCACTATTAATTGTTCAGAAACCTTGCTAGCACTACAACAAAATAGAGTATCAGCGACCGGAGATTTGGTCGCTGATAATAACTACGCTGGTCGCTGATGCGTATCAGCGACCAAATTTGGTCGCTGATGGCTGGTCGCAGAAAGCATCGTCACTAATACTCACATGATGACATCACCGGTCGCTGATTGATGTCATTCTGGTCGCTGATACATTTTCAACAACCGATTTTTTTGGTCGCTGATAGTGTTTGCTGACGTCATCTAGAGGCTTTCAGCGTCCAATTTTTGGTCACTGATGTTTAAAATTTGGTCGCTAATACCTTTTTTCAGCGACCAATTTTCGATCACTAATGTTTAAAATTCGGTCGCTAATACCTTTTTTTAGCGACCAATTTTTGATCACTGATGTTTAAAATCCGGTCGCTAATACCTTTTTTCAGCGACCAACTTTCGATCGCTGATGTTTAAAATCCAGTCGCTGATATCTTTTTTCAGCGACCAACTTTCGATCGATGATGTTTAAAATTCGATCGCTGATATCTTTTTTCAGCGACCAACTATTTAGTTATGTTTAAAATATGGCCGTTGATACTTGTTTTCAGCGACCAACTATTAAATGCTGCTGATGGTCAAAACATCTAATCAACATATAACAAGATATCAAAATATAACAAGATACAAAACACTGCTGATGGTCAAAACATCTAATCAACATATAACAAGATATCAAATAACAACTAATACAAAACATGTAACCATCAAACATGGTACCAAATAGCAAATTTTGTGCCATAGTTGTGCCATATCGACACGAGCCTTTGCATTATCCTTTGTCATTCCTTTAATGTCAAATAGTGTGAAGAATACATTTTTGAAGAAATTCATTTCAAGATGCATAACATCTATGTGGTGCCGCACCAGATGATCTTTCCAATATGGCAACTCCCAAAATATGCTTCTCTCCTTCCAATTATGTGTCTCACCAAACTCAGGAATGTTCTTTTTATTTCTCGTGCCAAATGTGATTTGCTCAAAAGACATGATCCGCTCGAGCAATTCTTGTCCACTCAAACGACGGGGAGGATCATCTGTTTCGATTGTGTTTTTCTTAAATGCATCTCTTTGGAATCGAAAATCATGATCATTGGGTAGCATCCTCCTATGACAATCAAACCAACACGGCTTCCCTCCCTCCTTAAGTTGGAAAGCCTTTGTGTCCTCCATGCATAGATGACAACCTAATTTTCCCTTCGCCGACCATCTAGAGAGCATACTTAAGGCCGGATAATCACTAATAGTCCACATTAAGTCAGCCTTCATATTAAAATTTTGTTTCTTCAATCGATCGTAAGTTAGCACTCCATTGTTCCACAATGTATTCAGCTCATCCACGAGAGGCTGCAGATAGACATCTATACTTCTAGTGGGACTATTGGGCCCTGGTATCAACAAGGACAGGAAAATATTGTTGTCACGCATCACTAGAGCTGGAGGAAGGTTATAAACGACTAGAAATACTGGCCAATTGGTGTAAGACCGACCACCAATATTGAAAGGAGAGAAACCATCTGAACTAAGCCCCAGATAAACATTTCTAGGGTCTTTTGAAAATTCGGAGTGCATACGATTGAATTCTCTCCATGCTTGACCATCTGCAGGATGAACCATCACCTCTTTCTTTTCTCGAAAACCTTCTTTATGCCAACGCATGTGCTCTGCAGTCATCGAATTCATGAAAAGTCTTTGCAACCTCGGAGTGATTGGAAGATATCGCAAAACTTTATGTGGTAAGCGTTTCTTGTTTTTCGATTGGTCGCCTTCTTTGAAACGATCATGTCCACAAACATCACACTTCTCTTTAGAAATATTATCACCATAGTACAACATGCAATCATTCTGGCAAGCATCGATCTTCTCATAACCTAATCCTAACCCTCTCACCAATTTCTTGCATTGGTAATGATTGGAAGGCAACTTATTCTCTTTTGGAAGCCACTTCTTCACAGCTGACACGATGCGATTGAAACCCTCCTTGGGAATGCCGCAGTCGACTTTAATGCTCAAAAGTTCAGTAACACAGGCAAGTACCGTATGTTCCTTATCACAACCATCCCATAGCGGCTCATCGGCAGCTTTCAACATGTCATAAAACTCTTGAGCTTTTGGATTTGGGGGTTCCTCCAACCCAGGCAAATCAATAGCAGGACCTGCAGCATCAACAACCATTCGAACCATATCATTTAGCGACTCCACCTCAACTTCTTCTTCAACGACCGTTTGGCTTTGTTCCCCTATACTGACAACTGGATGCTCACCATGCATGTCCCAAGTCTCGTAAAAAAGTCTGAACCCCCATTTCATCAGATGTTTTCCAATATTATCCCTATCCAACCATTTAGTACACCCACACTTGGCACACGGACACCTGATGTAATTTTCATTAATTACATTATCCGGAATACCAAATGCATAGTCAAAAAAATCCTCCACACCCTTCACAAATTCAGGATTGATTCGCTTGTTCACGTAACGAGGGCCGTACATCCAACTACGGTCACCTTCCATTCCTCCTAATTATGACATATACATTTATAAGCTATTAGTACAATATCTGACCTGAACTTGAATACTACCAAATCATATCTTAAATACCCAAATTTTTGAAGTGGTTGATCTTAACCCACATGGTTGATTTGATTACGACCCATATGGCATTCTAAAATCATTGTGCAATATAGATGGTATGATTTAGATTAACAAATATCTAACGAACCAGATTGCAAAAATCATTAAGGCTGCAAGTTCAGTCACCAATATCCACAAAAACAAAGTTCATTTACCAAACCAAACAAGGAGAGAGAGAGAGACCTTGCTTTTATCCTATGATTTTCAATTTGACCACTGTAACTTCTCCTTATCTGACCATACGATGGATGCCTAGAAAATTTGAAATAGAAGCTGAAGCAAAATCCTTATCCCTGTAAAATAACAAACAAAATAGAAGGTTTAATTTATTTCTTAACACAAAAATTATATATTTACGCCAACTTCCCAAATAAGCACCCTATAGGAATAGGACTGCCAGCTCAGTTGCAGTTGTTAAATTCAGTCATGGGTTGACATAATAATTGCAAATTGACAAATAAATAAATAAAATTGAACATGAGGATCAGTACAGTACAAGAGTCTCCTCAACCAGAACAGAAATAAAAACAAGGTGTGATCAGTAGGGAAATTGATGAGGACAACTTTGGTTGAATTCAGTAATCAGTTCTAACAAAACTGTTAATCAGTTAATTTACTAAGAGAACGTAGTCCCCCCAGAAATTATGGACCTTATTCTCCAAATTAATAATATCCTCTCTTTCTCCTATGCAAACCATATCTAAGATCAGTTCAACAGATGTAAGCTAAAATCCAATATTGCTTGGTCAGAAATAAGCCCAGTGCAAAGTTCTTCCTTGCACAAAACTGCTTATGTACTAGATATATTAATTCTAGAGAATCTGGGAATGAATTATCTTCTATTCTTAATTGTTGGAATAAATTGCTAATTAGTTATAATTTCAGATATATAATTGTTGGAATATAATTGAGTAAGCATATCAAGGGAAATCCTGCTGAAATTTTAAAATTGAGAAAAAGAAGTTAAATTCTTCAAAAATATGAGTACCTACTCAAGAAGAGATGACGCTAACAGGCGGGTCTGTAAAGAGTCACTACAGTAGTCATCCTTATTCTGAAAATAATGCAATTCGACACTAAGCGAATCAGCGAAGGAGAGAGTTCAGTTGGCCAATTGCACAATACAGGTTGTATTCTAAACTGGAGCTCAAGTTCTAACTTCTACGCCTAAATGGCACTGGTAACAGTAACAGCTTAAGTTCTATGCCTAAATTAGAAGATCTTAAGAACAAAACAAGCAAGCCATCATCAGGCCGGTACTGGTAACAGTACCAGCAAGCGAAAACCCATAGGAAACACCTCAGCTGGTACCAGCAATAGTACCAGTGAAGCCAAAGCCCAGCCCACACAGCCTCAGCAACAAGGTCAAGGCAAGAAAAGAGAACATAACAGAAAAGTCGGGAAAATCAACAAGAGACAGCAACCAAAACAAGAAAAGAGAAGAGGGAAGAGAAATACCAGTTGTGATTAGCTATTTGGGGCTTCGCATGGCTGATCGAGAGAAGAGAGGTAAGTCGCGGATCGAGAGAAGAGAGGAAAGTCGCGGATCGAGAGAAGAGAGGAGCGTCGGAGGAGAAGAGAAAGCGGCGCCAGACGAGGGTGGCGCGCGGAGAGGGGTCGGAGGATCTGATCAGGGTGGCGCGCGCGGAGAGGGGTCGGAGGATCTGATCAGGGTGGCGCGCGCGGAGAGGGATCGGAGGATCTGATCAGAAGCGAGCGTGGAGAGGCACGGAGAGGGTGGCGCGTTTTTTTTTTTTTACCCCAATATTTTTAGCGACTTTAAGCTCAAAAAAAAAAAAAAAAAACTTTCAGCGACCGCTGTTGGCGCCGGTCGCTGAACCGGTCGCTAAAACAATTGGTCGCCAATAGTTTTCGTTTTTTTTTTAAAGAAAAATAGACTTCAGCGACCGGCGAAACCACCGGTCACTGATACTGGTTGCTGATACCCTATTTTGTTGTAGTGTAGAAACCAATCTAATAATATATCTTCTTTGCCTGTCTAAACAGTGTCAGGCGAGATTTCGACTATGATATAATGTTGTCAATCTCTCAGCAGTTCAGTCTAACTGATCTCTTGAGAAAGATGATCAGAAAGTTCAATGATTCTGTGCCGACGGATCGGGATGTGGATTATTATGCTGGCGAGCTTAAAAGTTTTTTAAGTAGCAAAAGATATTTGATTATTCTAGATGATGTGTGGGAGGATGATGTATGGAATGTACTCAAAGATGTATTGCCAAATGTTAATAAGAACGGGAGTCGAGTTTTGATCACTAGCCGATCTATCGAAGTAGAAAAATCAGCGGAATACCAAACAATACAATATGAACTCAAGATCTTAGATGATGGGAAAAGCCTAGATCTCCTCCTCAAAAAGGCTCTCCCTGATCAAGAACCTGATAAAAAATACCCTACCGATCTCCTTGAGCTTGCACACAAACTATCAATGAAATGTAAGGGGTTACCTCTAGCATTGGTAGTATTAGGTGGTATCCTTTCTAAACAACCGTCCTATGCTACGTGGGAAAGGATGTTGCAAAACATGAATTGGCACTCAGATGGCAAGGATTGTATGCGAATTTTAGCAATGAGCTACGAAGATTTGCCTTACTATCTAAAGGCATGCTTCCAATATCTTGCTTTTTTCCCTGAAGACTATGTGATTTCTGCAAGATATCTGATCAGAATGTGGGTTGCAGAGGGATTCATACCACTCGATAATGCGCCAACAATAGAGAAAATGGCTGAGGACTGCCTTGAGGAACTTGCTAAAAGGTATACATAAAATTGTTTTTTCTTATTTTTTATGAGGCAGCGATACAATATTCTTGCAAACTTTATTTTCACAAATTAAATACTTCATATAACACATTTTACGTATACATTATATTTATACTATAATTTTATTATAGAATAGAGTAGAAGAAGTAGAGAGCTTCCATAAAAATATATAAAAACAAACAAAATGATCGAGTAAATTAAGTGTAGTACATGATGAATAAAAATAAGCTACGATGCCTTATGATACTCTGAATTTCAAGATATATTATTTTCCAATATATATATGTGTGTGTGTGTGTCTATATATATATATAAAAGCTCCTTCACTTTTTTTAACTTGTATCATACACCTCTTTCTAGTTTTATGATTTCTTCTCTAATAAATAGCATCTTCCTGTAAAACCTTTTACCAAGTGCATATTCTTGGTTTTTTTAATAGAGTGAACAAAAGATTATTTTCAATTAGGTATCTTTCACGTGTGTTGTAAAAGAAACAAAAAATAGTAGATACGATTTGATTGTAAAACACGGCTCTAAGAATATTTAGAATCAAAATTTGATGTTAAGGAGATTGAGTGTGTAAAGTTTAAATTTTTACGTGAGGGATTCAAAATAAATAGTAGTTTGAATATTTTAAATTTTATTCAGAGTTCTCAACCAACATATATGTACAAAAGTTCCTATTTCTATAGTTACGAAAAAATTTCATTAATTGCATTTTTAATTTCAATGCATCTTAATAATCAGCACAAATTAATTTTATCTTTCAATTAATATGTAAGAACTAATAAGTCTAGCAAATTAATCAGCATAAATTAATTTTGTCTTTGAATTTATATAGGAACTAATGTGTCTATCTAGTTAGGATATATAACCTTTGTAATTATGACTGCAATACTTTCAGTATTTCCTAACTTGTTTATAAATCAAAATTAATTCAGGAATATGGTTCAAGTATTAAGCCGATTCACAAATGGTTTGATCAAGCACTTCCAGGTGCATGACATTCTACGCGATTTGGCAATGAATGAAGCCGGGCATGAAAACTTTGTCACGGTTTTCTCACAAGTTTCGGCTGACAAAAAGCCCGACGGAATAATCCGACGTGCTTCACTTCAAGCCCAAGAGAAGAATTCCCAATTTATTGAATATGTAGGTCCAAATACCCGTTCTTTATTTTTGTTCGATACAAATGGATATTTTAAAACGAGCTTAGATTGCTCTAAATTTAGGCTACTTAAAGTTCTAGAAATAGTGGGTAGCGGATATGAAAACAAATTAGTATTAGAATCATTAGATGAGTTGATTCACCTGAAATACTTGGGGCTTAGTGACTGTAAAATTAAGCGCCCCTCTTTTCATCGTATGAAAAGTCTTGAAACTCTGGAATTGCGAGGGACTGGATTTAGCGAATGTGATGGCTTATGGACAATTAGTACATTGAGGTATGTACTAGTTGACTACGGGGGTGACATTTTTGGACTACCAACGGGTACCCTAATAAGCAATCTACAGGCCCTGAAGTGGGTAGAACTTATGGATGTACGTGATGCCAAGTTGCCCAACCTGCATACATTAGGTATTCAAAATTATTCTGGAAAATGGCCATCAATGACTAATCTATTTCAAACATTGCGCAACCTGCGTAAATTTGGAATTAGTTGTGATTCTCAAATCCCGATGGAAATTGTTTACCCAAAAGCACATTCAAATTATCAGAATTTGCAATCCTTATACTTGAGAGGAAAATGGCAAGAGAATGTCAATGTAGAGGCCAGCTTGCTTCCACCACGACTCATTGAACTCTCTCTTAAGAATTCCCGCCTTAATCATAATCCAATGCCGGAACTTGGAAAGTTGAATAGCCTAAAAAAACTTTGCTTGGGATTTCGTGTGTTAACTGAGAATTAGGAGGCTCCAATAATCTGTCCAGAAGGATTCCCTGCGTTACAATACTTGAAAATGGTTGATGAGAACATCGAGTTGACGGTGGCACAGGGGGTCATGCCAAAGCTTACATACCTCGTAGTAGATGAGAATACCAAGGTGCTTCTGCCTCCTGAGCTACAGCACGTGACAGTTGAAAGATGGTAATTATTATTGTTGATTTGGTCAAGTGGTAATATCTATCACAGTGACCACCTACTTTTTCCTTTCACTTTTTTTTTTTGGAGAAACGTGTATTATTAGTAATATATATGGTGCAGCGTGCATGTATATTATTCCATTTAATTTTCTTTTTGTTTTCTGTATTACTGTTCTTTTCTCGGACGAACTATTTGAAAATTTGATGGCATTAATTTGGACGTGCTGGTGTACGTTGATCTTTATACTTTAATTCTTTTTCTTTTTTTTCATGCTTTGGCTATCTTGGTGCGTACAATAATAGATGCATCTAGATTTTGAAATGAGTACTGGTGCTAAGATATATTAGTTTTAAAAATGTATTTTTAAATTATTTTTATGTTTGTCTTCTATTTGAATATTGTATTTCTTTCAAGTCTCGTAAGAGATTTGTTATCAAGTCGTCATGTGATTTACCTCTTCTTTATTATTATCACAGCGTTAGAGGAGGAATTGGTAATCACAAAAATTATAATCTATTTTAAGGCAGAATTGTAGGTTTGTTATTGTAGTAATGATGATAACTAATGAATTCTTTTTATGGAGATCACTTGACTCCTCTATTTTTGCTTGAATTTGAAAAATAAGGTTTCTAGAATTGAGATGATGGTGGTAGTATTTTTTTTGTTTGTTTCTCCCAAATTTGAAATTTCTATTTTTTCAAGATGTCAAATTAGAAGATTAGCAAGATCTCGTCAGAGCATTGATTGATTAATATTTTTCTTTTAGGAAATTTTGCATTTCTTTTGTAGAGAATTAATTTGTATGTGGAATTATTGTTTAATTTTAATGTCTTACTAGAACCAATTATTGTTTCATATTTTAACTTGTAGTTACATAGCTGATGTAACAACTCTTTGATTAATTAAGTATGGGCAACACCTCTATTTTCATAAAAAAAAATAAACTTCTATTTCGCACTATGTCTATGCAGCTTTCCCATATGAATTAAGTTGTAAACCATCAAAATGCTCTCAATTGATTTTTCACTTGTCGTTTTTCATTCCATTCCTGGATGAAACATAATACATGGACATCAATTAAGGTGATAATTCAAATTTTAATTAAGGATAAATTGGTCTAAAAAAATCAGCTTCGGTGTGCAAAGCTGGGGGACTCTGAATTCTTCTATTTAAATATTTTAGGTATTGAGGAATAAAATCTTAGCCTCAGTAAATATCATCATAGGCATAATTTAGGCAACGAATTAGCTAGCATCGTGTATAGCTGTCAAGCCATACTTGGCACCTAGCTTAATCTTTGTAAATCATTGTAATCAGGGTAAATATTTCAGCCACTGTAAATTAGGAAAAAGCCTAACGGCTAGTAGAAATTAGGTTATAAATAACCATGTATAGTGCTTGTAAATTCATAACAGAAATCAATAATTCATTATTTCATCATTCTTATCTTCCCTCTAAAAGTCCATATGGTATCAGAGCAGGATAAATCCTGACTCAAAATTCGAAATCAAGCAAAGCTGCAGATAACAAAGAACTGCAAGCAACATCAAAACCAGCTCTCATAATTAAGCAACAATTACCTCAGCCAATCACTTGACGAGCTACTTTGTGCTTTCAAATTTTCTGTCATCATTGAGCAGATCAACAACCAGCAAAATCCACACAGAGAAATCAAATCCTTTGGTAAAGACCAGTAGCATCTGTTCTTATCAATTCTTATCAATTCAGTTTTTTTTTTTCCACAAAATCCAGTAGCATCTCTTCTTATCAATTTTACCAGTAAAAACCAGCAACCAGAAAAAAAAAACCAGTAAAAGCCAATCCAAACCAAACCAGCATTCAGAAACCAGTAACTCGAAATCCTTTCGTACCAGTACCCATAAAAACCATGTCACAACAATTTGATAACACAAAACTTACAACTATAACACTCAATGGCAACAAGAATTACATCCCTTGGTCCAGATCAGTCACGATAGGTCTCGGTGGCAAAGGAAAGATAGGCTTTGTCACTGGAACCAAAGGAAAACCCAAGGCAAAGAACCCAAATGCGGCAACCGATGAAGAAAGTGCAAAAATAGAAGAATGGGAGACTACCGATCAAATGATTATGACATGGCTACTCAGTACGATGGAACCGAAAATCTCAAACGTGCTCATGTACTCCAATTCCTCAAAAGAAGTATGGGATAAGGCAAAAAGAAGGTATGGCCAACAAAAAAACTTTGCTCATATTTTCTGTCTCAAACAAGAACTCTCCCAAATCAAACAAGGCAATTTAAACAACAACGAATTGGTAACCGAAATCATGTCAAAATGGGAAGAACTCAACATATATCTTCCACCAACCACTGACCCGATTGAAACCCAAAAAAGAACTGAACAAGACTTGATCTTTACCTATTTGGGGGCCCTCGATCAAAGCTACGAAGCAATCCGGTCTCAAATCTTGGCATCGGCCGAAATGCCAAGCTTTGATGATGTTGTTGCGAGAATAGAGCAAGAGCAGTCTAGGCGGGCACTCATGAACCCTCAACAGCCCGAAAATCAAGAGAACAAAGCATTTAAGGTACAATACTCAAACCCTAGCTTTAGAGACTCGGCCAAAGGGAAGGGAGCGCTTAACACCGAGCGGTGCGACCACTGCAAGAAGGCAGGGCACAACCGCGACGGATGTTGGTTCCTCCACCCTCATCTCCGGCCGGTCAGAGAGAAAGGCGATAAAGGAGGTCACTGGGGCGGAGCTAAGAAGGAGAAGAAGTTTGGAGGGTTTAGTAAGGGTGCGGAGACAGACGAAGGGACCAAGGCTGAGTCGGTTCAGCCAAGTAGCAACTCCGAACCTTCAGGATCCTCTGTGGCGCAGACAGTGCAACTGAGTCAGCTAATAACTCAACTGAATAGTTTGTTGCAGCAACAAACTCCAGGTTTTGTATCCCCTAAATCTACATTTAATTCCTTCAAAGTTGATAATATTTTTAAATATGCAAATTTATGTCTTCCCTCTAGTAAATGGATCATTGATTCAGGTGCCACAGATCATATGACATATGACCAAACAAAATTAGAAAATGTTATACAAAATAAAGACCCCCAACATGTGATTGTTGCAAACGGAAATAAGGTTAAAATTCAAGGTAGTGGTACAACCAAATTTCTCACAAAAACTGTAAAGGATATTTTGTACTTACCAGATTTTAACTCAAATTTATTATCAGTTAGTAAAATAATCCAAGAATTGAATTGCAATGTTATATTCTCACAGAATAAAGTGACATTTCAGGATCAAGAGTCAGGGAAGACGATTGGTGAGGGATGTTTTAAAAACGGTCTTTATTATCTCGAAGAAAATAGCAATAAATGCCTTGTATCATTGAATTCAGTAGAACGTGACAAGTTGCTACACAGGCGATTTGGTCATCCATCTGATAAAATTTTAAATAAATTATTTTGTTATAATCTAGATTCAAAAAATTGTGATGTGTGTAAGTTTTCGAAGCAAACTAGATTACCATTTCCTTTATCTACCAGTATGTCAGAAAAATGTTTTGATTTAATTCATTCTGATGTTTGGGGACCAGCCCCTATCAATTCTTATAATCATTTTAGATATTTTGTCACATTTATCGATGATTTTTCTCGTACAACTTGGGTTTATCTTTTGAAAGGAAAACATGAAGTTTTTTCACACTTTCAAGAATTCTACAATTTTGTTGAAAATCAATATAATGCGAAAATAAAAAATTTTAGGTCTGATAATGGGACATAATACATAAACAAAAATTTCTCAGAATTCTTTAAACAAAAAGGGATTTTACATCAAACCACATGCATTAATACGCCTGAACAAAACGGAGTTTCAGAAAGGAAAAATAGACATTTACTTGAAGTTACTAGATCACTTCTTTTTCAAACCAACGTTCCAAAAATTTATTGGTCTGATGCAGTGCTAACAGCAACTTACCTTATAAATAGATTACCAAGTTTTAGACTTAAAAATATGAGTCCCTTAGAAATTCTTAAAGGTCGAAAAATTGATCTTGATCATATAAGAATATTTGGGTGTACATGTTTTGTACACATAAAAAGGCAAGACAAGTTAGATACAAATTCGGTTAAAGCTATTTTTTTGGGATATTCCTTGGAAAAAAAGGGATATAAGTGTTATGACCCAAAAAACCACAAACTTTACATTTCACGAGATGTGTCATTCTTTGAAAATGAACCATACTATCAAACAAGTGAACCAGGAAATGAACAAGGTCAACCAATTTTATTATCTCCAAATAATTTTACGTTTCCTGAAGAAATAAATCAAGCACAGGTTGAACACGTGGGAGGAGATTCAATTGGTGAAACAAGTGCAATCACTTCAGGGGGAGAAGATGGAGAGGATGAATCAAGTGAAGAAACAATTCAAGAAGAGAATGCACTAAGAAGATCTATGAGACAAACTCAGCCTCCCATAAAACTAAGGGATTATGTATCCCATCAGGTGATGTATCCAATTCAAGATTATATTTTTTATAATAATATATCTCCTACATACCAGGCCTACTTGGGTAACATCAACAACCAAATTGAACCAACAAATTTTAATGAAGCCAACCAAAGTTTGATTTGGCATAAGGCTATGAAAGAAGAACTTCAAGCCTTAGAAAAAAATGACACATGGGATATTATTCATTTACCAAAAAACAAAAAGACCGTAGGTTGCAAATGGGTATACAAAATCAAATACAATTGTGATGGTACAGTTGAAAGGTACAAAGCTAGATTAGTAGCCAAAGGATATACCCAAACTTATGGTATTGATTACCAAGAGACCTTTGCACCAGTAGCAAAAATGAATACAGTGAGAATTTTGTTATCGGTGGCCACAAACTTGGGATGGGATTTATTCCAAATGGACGTAAAAAACGCATTTCTTCAAGGAACTTTGGAAGAAGAGGTCTACATGACTCTTCCTCCAGGTCACAAAGATGCATCGAATCCAACACTGGCGTGTAAGTTAAAGAAAGCAATTTATGGTCTAAAGCAATCACCTAGAGCATGGTATGCCAAGCTAAGCTTTTCTCTTTTAAAATTTAATTTTAATAAAAGCACAGCTGATTCTTCTATGTTTGTTAAACATTCACAAAATTGCACTATCATTATTCTTGTATATGTAGATGATATTATCATCACTGGAAATAATAATGAGGAAATTAAAAAAGTTAAAACATATTTGAAGGAGGAATTTGATATCAAGGATCTTGGAAAACTTTCATATTTTCTTGGAATAGAAATAGCTCACTCAAGCAAAGGCTTATTTTTATCCCAAAGGAAATATGTTATTGACCTGTTAAAAGAAACTGGTAAATTAGGAGCTAAACCAGCCAGTACTCCAATGGAAACCAATATTAAACTTGGAATTGAAGATGGTGAAACACTACCTGATATAGGACAATATCAAAGGTTGGTAGGCAAGTTAATTTACCTTACAGTTACCAGACCTGACATTGCCTTTGCAGTTAGTGTTATAAGCCAATTCATGCATGCTCCACGTACCAGTCACTTGAGTGCAATTGATAGAATACTGAGATATCTTAAAAGCACTCCAGGTCAAGGAATCTGGATGAAAAAAAATAATTCTAATGATGTGGTTGGTTTTTCTGATGCAGATTGGGCTGGTAGCTGCGACAGAAAATCAACCACCGGCTTCTGTACCTTTGTAGGTGGCAACTTGGTCACGTGGAAGAGCAAGAAGCAGAATATTGTGGCAAGGTCAAGTGCGGAGGCAGAATATCGAGCCATGGCATCCACTGCATGTGAGCTCATCTGGATCAAGCAACTACTTAGAGACATGAAAATGGAGCACATAGGAGCAATGAGAATGTACTGTGACAATCAAGCTGCACGACACATTGCATCCAATCCAGTGTTCCATGAAAGAACAAAACATATAGAGATCGACTGTCACTTTGTGAGAGAAAAAGTACAGTCGAGAGAAATAGAAACCTCATTTATCAGAAGCAAGGAGCAACTGGCAGATGTCTTCACTAAAGCACTCGACAAATCCAGTCACACAAATATACTTAGCAAGTTGGGCTTAATCAATTTATATGAACCCAACTTGAGGGGGAGTATTGAGGAATAAAATCTTAGCCTCAGTAAATATCATCATAGGCATAATTTAGGCAACGAATTAGCTAGCATCGTGTATAGCTGTCAAGCCATACTTGGCACCTAGCTTAATCTTTGTAAATCATTGTAATCAGGGTAAATATTTCAGCCACTGTAAATTAGGAAAAAGCCTAACGGCTAGTAGAAATTAGGTTATAAATAACCATGTATAGTGCTTGTAAATTCATAACAGAAATCAATAATTCATTATTTCATCATTCTTATCTTCCCTCTAAAAGTCCATATTAGGAATAAAAAAATTTTGCCAACAAAAATTAAGAAATAAAAAAGGATGAAGTACATGTAAACTATTAATTTAACGAAAACCGCAATTGTGATTGCTTCAATAGGATTCCTTGATTTTGAAAAGAGAAAAATAAAAATGTTATGAACTGAATTGCTAAATTGCATAACAAAACTGTAAATATTTGGATTATTGAAGAGGAAATTTGATAAAACTTGAGGTTGATACATCAGCGATAATAAAAAAGGGAAAGCAAGATTGTTATCTTCATCTGTGGTCCAATTAGCACAGCTCCCATCTTTTCCATACTGGGCCTGTTAGGCCCAATGCCTAATCCCATTTCTTCTTTTCATGACTCACTCGAGCCATTGACAAAGTCAAACCTCCCTTCAACAGCTACTCCCAAATCGAGTATATATCTCAGTTCAATAATGCAGACAAAATAGAAATGCTGCTTTGTGGCAACCGATATATATTTTAGTTCAATAATGCTCCATTATTAAATAAATAAATATATCATTCGGTCCAATTCAGGGCACAGAGAAATTTCTACGGTGATACATTCACCTATTTAAAGTGCACAAGAACAGTAAAAGAAAAAAATTAACAATACCAGTCAATGAGAAGACACTTGTGCAACACAATATGAAGGAGACGAACAACTAAATAAAAAAACAGCCTTATCATGAGCATCAGACATAACCGTTCTAAAATAGAATGGCATGCATACATCATTCAATTCAACAAAGAAAGAATCAACACATGATATCTCTCACCCGCTATTTATAACAACCCTCTTTTGTGGTATTTTCAATTGCTTAATTCCCTCTGCCAAATTGAAACCCCAAAACTAACTTCAATGAATTAATTGCTTCTAAGTACATCAAAAAAAGATACAAATGGAGAGCACCAAAACAGAAGTACCGAAAAAAAATGAGCAATTTTTTCTCTACTACTTGGGTGGGGCCGGAGGAAGCCTGTTGGGAGTATGACGGCTCGCAGATCCGGATCTGGTACCCGCGTATCCATTCTCTGATGAGTCACTGTACCGACAACCTCTCTGAGAACTACAATTGGATCTAGATTCGCTATACCTGTTTCCAAAAGCAGATCTCCACTCGTCTCCCTCTGCTTTGCTCTCAGCTGCACTACTCTCTGATTTAGAAAAATGGCATGTGAGCAGTTCAGACCAGCTAGCAGCAGCGGCACGGTTGTCATGGATGCTGAGCTGGCGAGTGAGCTTTGAGAGGAGGGCAGATTGCTTCTGGATTCTCTCTCTTCTTGCTTTTACATTTTGGTCCTCCTGTATTAACTCTTCTATCCTGGCTGTTAGGGGTGTCAATGGGTACGATACGGGTAGGGTGGAACCATTTTCATACCCATGCCCACTAAGAATTGATCTACCCATACCTTACTCATATCCGTTAAGAATTTTTCTTATCCTACCCTACCCATACCCGTTATGATTAACGGGTAACGAAACGGTAGCGGGTGAATAACGAAAATACTAATATAATGGTTTTACTATTTTACAAATAAACCATGTAAATTCATCATGTCATACATATGCCATCACAATTACTAATATAAAAATAAAAATAAAAATATGCAATCAATTCTAACAAATTCAATTCGTTAACTAAATAACAAAACATTCAGCAATATGGAAAACAGGGAAATAAATAAATTGAATATAATATTGATATATCTATATATAATTTATTTCATATAATTACCCGTTATCCAGTGGGTACGAAATAATCTTTATCCGTACCCATACCGGTTTATCTAATGAAAAAAAATCTTTATCCATACCCATACCCAAAAAGCTAACGGAAAAAAAACCTTACTCATACCTGTCTTATCGAATACGATACGGGTAGGGTAAACGGGTTTCATTGACACCCCTACTGGCTGTGCTTGTTGAACTGTTTTATCACAAAATTAAAAATATAAACCAAAGAAAAAAAGGTAAATAGTAGTTTAACAGAAAAGGAATTCTTTCCCAAAAAAAAAGAAAAAAAAAAGATAAGTGAACCTGATAGAGGTGTATAGCGGATTAACCATGTCTTCTTTAGCCTTCTCAACTTGGCAGAGCACCATCACCTGAAATTAAACAAAACAAAACAAAACCATAGATATATACAAGTTAAAAAGAGTATTACAAAAATAAAAAAATATAACCTTTGGGACATTAGCAGCAAGGCTGTTCAAAACGGCCTCGACATAACCACGCACTTCTTGGGACATCCATCGGAGCTCCTCTTCGGGATCTGCCTGCTTTCTCATGTGTTCCTTTTTTAATATTTTCATACTAAAGAAATATTTGAGAAAAACGCTAAACATAACTTTGGATGAAACGTGGATAGAAATTCATCTTAAAGCCATGTTTATTTGGTATTATTAGCAAATAATTTTGAAATATTGAGTTTTGTTCGGTATTATTCCATGCTGTCAAAGAAGCCATCTACTTATCTAATTTTGGATAATTTTGTTAGAAAATGCTAAGCTCATTTCGAGTTTCTAGTGGATTAGGGCACAGTTGGGGGGAACGGGGTTGAAGAATCCAAAGATGATAGCGATGCCAAGTAGCCGAGTTAAATGCTTTGCAAAAGAAATTAATTGGAGATCAAAGGGAGCTAATTGTCATTCATCAAGATTTGGATGACGACATGTTTGAGATGATTGTTTATTGAGACGAGTTCTAAGGATCACTAGTACCAAAAACTCCTTCACTGACCCCCAATCACTGACTGTTTTAATATGCAACAGTCAGTGTAGAGACTGTGTGGCAAAATCGTAATTAAGAAGAACTTCAACACTGATTGTTCAATTGTAAATAACTGTCAGTGAACCAACACTGACTGTTTTCTTAATAAAAGAGTCGGTGTAGGGTATGAGCAACACCGACCCTTTTATTGAAAAACCGTCAGTGTTGAGCAGTTCACCAACACTGACTGTTTTTTAAGCGAAGCGTCAGTGTTGCTCATACCTACACTGACCCTTTTTTTAAGAAAAAAGTCAGTGTTGCACATATCCTACACCGACCCTTTTTATTGAAAAACCGTCAGTGTTGAGCAGTTCACCAACACTGACTGTTTTTTAAGCGAAGCGTCAGTGTTGCTCATACCTACACCGACCCTTTTTTTAAGAAAACAGTCAGTGTTGCACATATCCTACACCGACCCTTTTTTTTTAAAAACAGTCAGTGTTGCTCATACCTACACCGACCCTTTTTTAAAGAAAGCAGTCAGTGTTGGCTCACTTCCTACACCGACCCTTTTTTTAAAAAAACAGTCAGTGTTGCTCATACCTACACCGACCCTTTTTTTAAGAAAACAGTCAGTGTTGCACATACCCTACACCGACCATTTTTTAAAAAAAACAGTCTGTGTTGCTCATACCTACACCGACCCTTTTTTAAGAAAACAGTCAGTGTTGCACATACCCTACACCGACCATTTTTTTTTTAAAAACAGTCTGTGTTGCTCATACCTACACCGACCCTTTTTTTAATAAAACAGTCAGTGTTGCACATACCCTACACCGACCCTTTTTAAAAAAATCAGTCAGTGTTGCTCATACCTACACTGACCCTTTATTGATAAAACCGTCAGTGTTGAGCAGTTCACCTGTACCGACCTTTTATTTAAGAAAACAGTCAGTGTTGCTCATACCTACACTGACCCTTTTTTTTTAAATAACAGTCAGTGTTGAGCAATAATTAAGTTTATTTGAGAATAAAAATTATGCATTGTGTATATAATGTTTAAAAGTTTGTTAATGATGGAATGAAAAACCTAAAGCAATAAATTACTAATTAATTGTTCCATCGAAAAATTGCAATGCTTGTTTATTAGAATGACCATATTCTATTTAATAAGTATGATTAGTAATTTACGCGATAAGTGAAATTTAGACAATTAACATCAAATTTTGACTTTAATTTTAGAAAATATTTTGTAATGAAAATTATATTAGTAATATTTATACAATAATTAATGTTATAACATGTTTATTGCTTAATTAAATGATTTGAACACATTAAATTATATAGCATTACATGCATGTTGCATATATGACTCACATCTTCTATGCATGAACATGAAACATAAACTCTTGTTTCATGAGTTAATGAAGACGCACGGGAATATGTCGTCCGTGGGTCGATCGAAACCGTTTAAATTAAAGAGCACTGCATTTATTGTCTTGCATCCAAGTTTGATCAAAATTTGTTTTTATTTACCCATCCATCTAGTTGATCGAAAATTGAAGCATCGTATGGCCATAAACACTTCGTGTTGGATCGAAGCTCGTACACAATAAAACTTCCGAACTTTTATGTTGGTTACGTTCAATGTTCTCCCTTGATCATTTTAAAATAGATTTGGAATAATTTCACTGCAGATCGACCGTTGATTTCCCGTGTGAAAATGAACGGTCAGATTCCAAACTTCCTTTTAAGTTGATTTTATTGTAATTTTTTTGTAAATTTTTATTCACTGACTGTTTTTATTCCGGAACCGTCAGTGTGGATACCTTTACTGACTGTTTTTATTTCGGAACCGTCAGTGTTGATATACTACACTGGCTGTTTTGAATTAGTAACAGTCAGTGCTGAAGTCATATACTGACTGTTTTTTATTTTTACCCGTCAGTGTTGATTTGCTACAGTGACTGTCAAATATAGAGAGCCGTCAGTGATTGTTTTTCTTTCACAGACTGTATTTTTTAATTTTCGGAACCGTCAGTGATTTCTTCCGAAATTTTTTTTCCCGGGTTTATTTATTTCGATCAGCCGCGAATTCCCCTTCTAAATTTCATTTCCCTCTCCGCGTTCGATCAGACTCTTATCTCCCAAATTTTCAAATTTCTTGGTCTCTCTTCGCCTTTGAGCGCCATGTCGTCTCTTCGTCTCCTCCGCCTTGTCGTCTCTCTCCGCCTCCGCCTTGAGCACAACCCTTGCTGTCTCGCTCCTCCGCCTCCGCGCGCCTTGCTGTCTCTCTCCGTCTCCTCCGCCTTGCTGCCTCGCCCCGAGCACAAACCCGCCCCCGACCTGCCTCGCCCCACTCAGCCGGGTTCAGGGTACTCTCTCTCTGTCCTGCCGACAAAAGACGAGACTGCATCACTGGTACCAGTACCGGACTGCATCACTGGTACCAGTACCGGACTGCATCACTGGTACCAGTACCGGACTGCATCACTGGTACTGCAATTTAGTCCATTCATCGAAATTCCTTGCATGTTAGATAATTATGTTGTTTGATCAGCATTTCAGGCCTAATTATATATTCAACATTATAAAATTTTCATATTCCCAGGTGCAAATCTTTACAAGTCTTTCAAAATTTCCTCTCGTAGTAAGTATTTGTTTATAATATTTTAGGCCCAATTTTAAAATAAGTTGGACAGGGTTATTGTATGTAACATTTGCTAGCTATTGTATGTAACTTTTGAAAACCGAGTTGTTGGCTTTAAGTCAAGTTTCAGATTATATTGGGTCGGGTTAGGATCAGTTTGCCTTAACAAATTAAAAGTTTACCTTAACTGAACATAGGAAATACAAGATATCTGATGGGACATATTCAGTTCTCCGTTCTTCTAGGACTATAGGCCAAGTATGCTACTTTCCAAGCTGTATATTGTTTTCCAAGTATGCTACTTTATGGAATTAAGAACCATTGCCTCATTTACAATATGTAAATTATAATCATTTGGAATTAAGAACCATTGCCTCATTTACAATATGTAAATTATAATCATTTACAATATTTTATAAGTTGTTGTTGTGGTCCAACTAAGCCTCACAGATTGCTGTTATTCTAAAAGCAATTTGGTTTCTTTTTTTTTTAACTTTAATTAGAGAAATTGTTGTCAGCTCCATGCCCAATTTCTCTTATATGAGAATACTGTTATGTTATTACTTTTGTTACAATTTTGTAGTATTTGATTCTGTTAATTTCAAGTTTGCCTTGTAAAAGAAATATTTTTTCTAAACTAAAATTCTGACATGATCACAGATTGCTTTTCCTAACAGAGAGTGACTTGAAGGGACTACCTGGCTTCAAGGTACTCCTGCTCTGTGTGTGTGTGTGTGTGTGTATTTTAGAAGAGAAAGTGAAATATCATTACATGTGCCCGTGATCATGATGAGAACGATTGTTCTAAGTATAACTGTTGAGGAAATATTATATAACTTATTTTCCATTCCTTCAATGAAATCTTAATTCGAAGTTAACATGCCTAAGTATAACACTCATAATGCTCTCAGTGTCTTTCAGATATGTTGGTCTTAAATGGAGGCATTCAAAAGCTGCAACTGAATGCCACTGGCATTGGAGACGAGGTTTGTTTGAATTAGTAATTAATAATAACTTTATATTGAATCAATAAATGTAGTGAAAACATTTTCCCAATTTTAAATGAAATGATATTTTATTATACCTTTTGCAAGGAGCAAAGGCCCTTGCAGAAATGCTGAAGAAAAATCCAACAATTCGTGTCTTAGAACTTAACAACAACAATATTGATTACCCGGTACAGCATTCTTACTTATCCTTTCGAAATAGTATAATTGGTTAAATTTTCTTTTTATTCTTTTTATTCTCATTTTTTGCTTTTTAATTTTCTTTTACTAAAATGCTGGGTCATTGGCCTGTTTTATATTAAAACTCCTTGCTTATTAGTTCAGAACTATGAGAAGAGTTTAAATGCCTCATGTCTTTCATGCCTCAATCGTGCCTCACATCCTTGGCTAATTAAGGTTTTGAAGGATAACGCTATGTTGAAATCAGTGAGTTTAAATAATTCTCTAATGTTTTCATCTTTTTTTAATCACTAGTTAAATTACCAAACTGATGTGAAATGGATTGCATGCAACTGGAGTTGAGTCACAACCCGATAGGAGCTGACGGGGTGAAAGCTCTATGCGATGTTCTCAAGTTTCATGGAAAGATAGAAACCCTAAAACTTAGCTGGTGTCAGGTATTCATTCCTCCCATTTTCATTTCTTTATTTTGTCTTGTCTTTAGACAATAAATCCCTTTTTTGAATGTGGTACAGAATTACTAGTACTAACTTAATTGCAGATAGGTGCCCAAGGTGCACAGTATTTGCAGATTGTTTAAAAGCATAATACAACAATTTCTACATTGGATCTACGGGCTAACGGTCTTGGAGATGAAGTAATTTTCTAAACACATACTTGGGGATATACCTAATCAAATTGTTGTTGAGTGAGGCTATGGTAATATGCATATTACAGATCAACCTATGCTATGGATCCATATCTCAATTTTTAACACAACTTCTAAACTATAAGAAATGCAATTTTGTTAAGTTAAGATGCATATTTTGTATATTTGTAAATTTTGTAAATTTTGTATATGTGTTATGTAAATTTTGTTATAGTGTGTTGTCTTTTGTGAATATGTCATGTTGTTTATATTGTGTTATTTTTTGTTTATGTTGTTCAAATTATTGCATGCCATTCTATTTAATGTCAAGATTTTCGAATAGTAATATATTGCTAGCAAATATATGAAGGCCGCCTCGATACAAATAGAATTATGCCAAAATTTTATTATACCAACACCGACGGTTATGAAACCAACAACGACCCTTTTTTCAAAAAAACAGTCGCTGTTAGTGACCAACACCGACCCTTTTTCAAAAAAAACAGTCGCTGCTGGTGACCAACACCGACCCTTTTTTCAAAAAAACAGTCGCTGCTGGTGACCAACACCGACCATTTTTTCAAAAAAACCGTCACTGCTGGTGACCAACACCGACCATTTTTTCAAAAAACCGTCGCTGTTGGGTCTCTACACCGACTGTTTTTTAAAGAAAACCGTCAGTGTTGTGTGTCTACACTGACTGTTTTTTAAAAAAAACCGTCAGTGTTGGGTGTCTACACTGACTGTTTTTTAAAGAGAACCGTCAGTGTTGGATATCTACACTGACTGTTTTTTAATAGTCAGTGTTGGGTATCTACACTGACTGTTTTTTAACAGTCAGTGTTGGTATACCTATACTGTCGCCGCCATCACTGACGCCTCAATAACAGTCGGTGTAGGGGTTTTTTGTACTAGTGGATGCATAACAAATTTTTAAAAATTCGGTGGTTGAAGTTGATAAAGTGAAGAAGGTGTTGTTTCAAACTATTAGGGTTGAGTTTGAGTCGGTCCTAATGAAGGAGAGTAATTTCGTTGGAGAATATTTTACTCGAGTGTTTCAAAATATTTTCGTTGGAGAATATTTTATTCATCAGAAAGGCATTTTGTTAATAATTTTAGGAGGAGGGTATTTTGTTTGATAGATTTTAAAAGCAGGATAGTTTATAAAATTTCCCCCCTAATTCGCTAGAATTCAGATCCAGTACAATACTTGACTGAATACAATTAAATCTGAGTCGACAGTTTTAATCTGACACGAATTCCAAAACAGACCTCCATATATCTAAATTGGCACCATATTACTTGTGGTTGTGCTGAGAGTATTATACTCAGTTCAGTACGACAGTACCTGAGAGGATACAGACTCAAAACCTATATATTAATCCATTAGTGATCTCCATGAAGTACTAGCCTGAGCCTAACGACAACTTCTAATGAATTCTAACATGAACAGGTGAAATCTTGTGCTATAAATGTAAGGAGTGGTTTGTTCCTTATTTGTTAACTGGAATGGTTTCTCAATATTAAATTTTTATAGGGTCCTCTGCAATTTTTCCACATTTGGTGTCTTCTATAAAAGAGCCATTATGCAAATATAAAATTTCTGTACATATCACGCGACCTTATTTTTAAATCATACGAGTAATGCCCGATCGGTAATCAAGCTCACAATTTGATGCGCTCTTCAATTCATACTTAAATGAGAACATGGTACCCACGTTTTCTGTACATGGTACCCAAAAGTCAACAAGTTAACAACTTTAATTCACATTCACTGTATATACAGAAAAATAATAAACTAAAAAATATTTATTTAATTTTTATAATATATTCCACTCTGCTCTTATATTTGAAGATATAATTTAAATTAAAAAAATTAAATTGTACGAGTATTAATAATTTGAATCAATTTAAAATTTAACTACTCATTTATTATAAAATCATTAATAATTCATCATCGTTAATGTTTTCAAATTGTTTGATGGGAGACACAAGTCTTTCAAATCGACACAAATATAATGTACATCATGTCTAATCAATTGTGGCACATTTATAATTTAGATAGTCATTTCTAAGAATATCGAAAATTCACAAAATAGTTATCATTTTGTCATTTTATCAAATTATCTGTTTGATTTCTGATGTAAATAATTAATTAATTACTATTCTGGTATTTAGAGGAAAGTTAGGTCTTGTCATTTACAGAAGCCTAGAGATACTCCGCCAATCAAATTTAAGGTTTTTTTCCGATTAAAACCAATATAGTTCTATCGACAAAACCGACATCAATGTTTATGAACCATAAGTTTATTTGAAAATTAAATATCTATAATACATTCACGACAAATTAAAATAAAAGTCAAGAGATGGAAGTCAATATATGTGTTATCCAATTCTATAATTTAGAGATTTACGCCAAATATAATTACTCTTCAGTAGTATTATAGTTTGTGTGGAAGATGCAGTTTTAAAATCAAAATTAACCCTAGTATAAGCTAAAAAAGAAGAACATGAGTTAAGTCCTTTCTTTCACTCAAAGAAAAAGTTCATACAATTTAATGCGAAATGGAAAAGTAAAAATACTATTATCTTTGGATTAATTAGTGGCATATAATTCATAAGAAGTACAATACGTGACAAAATTATATTTGAGATATTTCATTAACACACTTCTGTTGTCATTTTGATCTTTACAATCAGGATAATATGTATATTATCAAGTGCTAGGTCAATTACTGAAAATTATGTTTGGTTGGATCCACGCATTTTGATTGAAAAAAAGAAGATTAAAAAACGAAGTACAACTACCAACTAATTTAGAATGAATGGGAAACAAATGATTCTTTAAAATGACATCTGATCAGTTCTTAAAATGATATTTGGTTACCTCATAAGTTTTCTTCTTTGAAAAAATTGTGATATGAGTCATTTACGTATTTTCTCAGATCTATTCAACAAAAACTTTCTCAAATCTAGAGCCCATTAAATTAATTGTTTATATTCTTTTCTAATTACTATCATACTTGCAAATGTGAAGCTATAACTTTATAATCATATTGGAATCCATCAATCTAATTAATTTGAATTTAGCTCAAACACAAAAAAAAAAAAAACATTTCTATATATCACACAGGATTTGATGTGATTAATTTAACAAATAAATTTACATGGTATAAAATTATATAGGATATGGTAAGCTCTTGAAGTTGGCCTTTTAAAGAAATTATTATAAAATATTAATAATAAATCCAAAAAAAATGGAGAGCTTGCCTCTTAGAGAATTCAAAAGGCCAAGTTGTACAAATACTAGTATTGTATCATCTAAAATAATTCTGTAGAGACTATCAACATCTTATAGAAGAAATAATTGTAATTTAAAATAAGAATTAAATTAATTTGGCCAACAAAATAGTAGTTTCCCTAGTTGACAATAAATGTTTGATGTTGATGTGCTGCAAATAAAAAACATTTTAATGCGATATAAGTTAATTAAAAAGTTAAAAACAATAAATAATTCGAAAAAATAAACTAAATATGTTATTATAAAAAAAATGCTAGCTGTTATCTATAATTGAGATGATGTATAATAGAAAATGTCATGTCAATGGCTTGAAAAAAAAATTAAATTTGGTTGGATCCAATCAATTAGGATGACCTCACGACAAAAAAAAACAAAACGAGGTACAATTGCCAACTAATTAATAATGATGAGTCATAAAATAAAACTGTGTAAAATTATTGGAGTATTTCATATACGGCTCTTTGTTAATGCGCTTCAACATTCATACATGATTTTTAACAAGAAACAGTGTATAATGTGCATAACATGCATAAATTTTCACATTTATACACGGTTGTAAACAGTAAAACCGTGTATAATGTGTATAAATTTTCAGACCAAATTTTCAACAAATGTGTATAATATGACGTGTATACTTTGGGTTTTTGATAGTAGTGATTGCTAAATGGAACGTTAAATTTGTCTTCATTGATTGTGGGTTATTATACAAGGAAAGTGCCTTAATTTGTATATTGAATTGCTTATATATTAGCACGGGCTTGAATGCCCTTATCAATGTTTTATTTTATAGGGGCCTCTGCAATTTTTCCACATTAATTGGGGCTTCTATAAAAGAGTCATTATGGAAATATAAAAGAGCAAGTCATAATGAGACGCCAACCAATTTACGCTGTTGCAAAGGTCAGATGACCTTTGGTTCATTGGAAAACACAAGAGTTGAGTAATTAAGCTCCCATTTGATGCG
Organism: Carex kokanica; assembly: GCA_025461125.1. Classification (NCBI taxonomy): domain Eukaryota; kingdom Viridiplantae; phylum Streptophyta; class Magnoliopsida; order Poales; family Cyperaceae; genus Carex; species Carex kokanica. The sequence continues at coordinate 261,650 of JAJGRX010001217.1, read as the reverse complement.
TTCTTCAATTCATTCTTAAATGAGAACATGGTGTCACATGGACAGCAAGATGATAATGTTTTCTATTATCGCATATAAAATTATTAATTAGCTTAAAACATATTATTTTCGTTGACCTTAAAAATAAGGTTTACATCCTCACAACGCTATCCATTGCGGAGTGTCAATGATACTCTTTTAACAGATTACCCTCCGTGTACCGTATTCAATAAGACGGTTATGGATAAGTTCTTTTTTTCGTTAGCTTATCGGGTATGGGTATGGGTAAGGATTTTTTCCATTAGCTAAACGGGTAAGGGTACGGCTAAAAGCTATTTTGTATCTATAGTAGAGTAATTATATGAGATAAAATTATATTATAATGTTTGAGAAATAAGTAGTTATGATAAACTTTATTTGCGTGATATTTCATGTGATAATGTTTGAGCAATAATTGAATTTATCCAAAGATATAATCAGTGTTCTAAATAGCGCGCTATAGCGGCCACTACAGCGCTATAGCGGTCCGCTATTTGCGCTATATGCGCTATACAATATGGGTTTTTATTTTAAGCAATTTATATGGGTTTTAAATAAAGGTAAAAAAATCTCAAACCGAAATTGAATTTGTTGCTACTTGCTAACAGATAAATCAATTTGAAATTGGGAATATAAATTGAAATTTGAATAGAAAAAAAGTCCAAACCGAAATTAAAATTTGAATAGAAAAAAAAATAAATTATGTCATGAATCACGATGCTTAAGATATTTTTAATAGGAAAAATCGATAGTTTATGATATTACTAAGGATATTTTGAACCGCAATTTGGACTTTGTACGGGTTCAATATGAATATTATAATTTCTTAATTACTTTGATGTTATTTATTGTTCTATGAGACTTTAGATAATGTTGATAGTTAGTACAAATATTGAATATACGAAATGTAAAAAAAAAACGCTATTTGGAATAGCTTCCGCTATAGCGATGCTATTCGCTATAGCTTTTTTTTTAGCCTTCCCGCTACGACGCTATAAACGCTATTTAGAACCTTGGATATAATCATGTTTTTAAATTTTCTTGCTTTTTAAAAAAAAAAATAGTTGAAATTGATTGCACATTTATTTTATTATTTTATTATTAGTAATATGATTGCATATGCGTGAAATTAATGAGTTTTGATGTTCTATTTGGAAAATATAATAAATTTAATTATTATATTAGTATTATTCATTAGTGGGTATGGCTATGAAAATGTTTCCACCCTACCCGTATCCTACCCATTAGTCTTGCTGCTATATATGTCAAAAGTCAACAAGTTTAATTAATACTCAGTTTATAGAGAAAATTGAATAAACTAATGTATATATTTCACTTTTATATTATATTCAACTCGCATGCTCAGATATTTTTGAAAATATTATTCAAATTAAAAAAGAAATCTGTATAAAGTATTGACAATTTGAATCAATTTAAAATTTGATTGATCTATCCAATCTATACAAAATAAACGAAATGACTAATTAAGTAATAGAGTTGTTGGATGGAAAAATAATATTCCGCTTCTTAAGAATTAAACTAAGGTATATACCCTCATAAGTTCTCTTCGTTTAAAAAAAAAGGTTAATTTCACAAAGTGATCACATCTAGGTCCGATAAAATAATCCGTACATGTCATGCATGATGCTTTGTAATGGTATGTCTCTTTCCCACGTTTTGTTGAGTTATGACCATTAATTTTTATCATGTACTTGCATTTAGAGGTATATTGAGTTAAATAAAAAAATTAAAAGAAAGATTTTGCTACCGTATTTTCTTTTAGTAAATAAAAAATTAATGAATACAAAAGCAGTATTTATTATGTTTTTTGAAAGATAAATTAGTTATTTTCTTTGATTTTGTAAATTTAGTAATAAGCTAAGGTTAATAGGAACAATTAACTTGAAGAGAATTTTTTCTTTAGTTTTACTATGTTATTTTATGAAATTCCTTGTTCGAATTTTGATGTAATTAATTAATTTATAACTATACTATTATGGTTGAGAACATCACAAGAAAATATAATATTAAAGTACCATAAACAATACTCCAAAAATAAAGTCACACAAAAGTGAGGTCATGTCATTTAGAGAAGCCTAGAAATACTCCGCCAATCAAATTTAGGTTTTTTGTCAATTAAAACCACAATAGTTGTATCGACAAAACATACCTCACTTTGTATGAGCCATAAGTTTATTTGAATATAAGTAATCAAATACTAAATACCTATAATATCATGCACAACAACTAAAAATCAAATGACAAGAGATGGAAGTCAATATTTGTTATCCAATTCTGTAATTTAGAGATCAAGCCAAGTAATTATACTCTTCAATTTAAATTATTTTCTGTAATTTAGAGATCAAGGCAAGTAATTATACTCTTCAATTTAAATTATTTTTTGTATGGATGATGCAGGTTCAAAATCAAACTCTACCTAACTATAAACTAAAAAGGTATGACTCAAGTAGGGGTGCAGACGGATCTATACGGATAGGATAGTGGTAAAATCATATATGTATCCGTTTTTATATTTTGAATATGAAGACGAATAAGATATTAGACGGACACGGATATGGATTGGGTATTCGTAGATATATATATATTTTATAAAGGAGAGTTCACGCCAAGTATAATTACTCTTCAATTTAAATTATTTTTTGTATGGATGATGCAGGTTCAAAATCAAACTCTAAGACGGATCAGAAAGCATGATATTATAGATAAAAAGCTAAAAAGATGTCATGCTTGTACGGATAGTGTACGGATCGATAGTGGTAAAATCATATTTGTATTCTCTTTTATTTTTCGGATACAAAGTTGGATCGGATATTGGATTGATATGGATACGTGACGGATCGATAGTGGTAAAATCATAATATCATGCTCTTTTATTTGTAATGGATCGCGTGCGGATCAATAGTGGTAAAATCAAATTTGTATTCTCTTTTATTTTTCGGATACAAAGATGGATCGGATATTGGATTGATATGGATACGGATCAGATATCCATAGATGTATACATAATTTTTAATAGAGGGTTCAATTATCTTATGTCTTTTATGTCTAATCGTGTCTCGTATCCTATATTTTCGTTTTTAAAATTAAAATTGTCGATCTAAATCGCTCAACATGATATCTATAAGAAAATGTGTTTGGAGACAAAATTTTATATTTTTTCTCTTTTATTATTTTTTTAGATAGACATAAAATACATTGATTTAGATGGTCCATAAATAATGATTTTGTACATATCTTAAAATACACCAAGATCGAAGAACAAATTAACAAGTACAATAATTAATTAGCGATTAGGGTTCTTTTTTACGGTACCATTTGTTTCCTTATTTCAGAAGGTCACTTCAAAGAGAAAACATGATTAATTAACTTGCGAAAACAAATTATAGGAAACCGTTAGCAAAAATATAATGATCAACGTGTCGTTCTGATAATTGCAAGATAACAATTTTGTAATAATATATATGATCACCAATAGCAATCTAAAGTAACCGCAATTATTTTGTTATAATTCTAATTATTTACAAGGAAAGGTAAACTGCAAACCAATAATGATGGGAAATAATTATTTAAGCGCCAGGGAACTACAGATATTAATTATATTTTAGTCGTGTAATTAGGTTAAACATCAGTTTGGTTCCGGACCTGCCAGTCTATATAATGAGACCATCTTTAGCAAGGATAGTCATCTGCACTAGCAAACAATATCCTCTTACACTGGTGCACATTTCTAAAGAGAAAAAAACAAGAGAGTGAAATGGCTGAGGCGGTTGTGGCTGTGCTGAGCAAGCTTGCTGTTATCATAGCGAACGAAGCACAGTACTTGGGTGGGGTTGGGAAGAAAGTCGAACGGGTGCAGCGTGAGCTCACCCGAATCAAGTGCTGCCTGCAAGATGCAGACTCGAAGCGTAAAGGAGATGAGAGGGTTCAAAACTGGCTGAATGAGCTCCGTGGTGCGGCCTATCGCATCGAGGATGCAACCGACACCTTCTTTCTCCATGTTGGATATACAGATGCCAGATTTTCACAAAAACTCAGAAGGCTGTGCAACAAGCCCCGGGATTTGTATTTCCTCCACAAGCTTGGCACTAAGCTTGATGACATTCAAGCTCTACTCGAAGAGATCTCTAAGAGCAGGGTTACTTACGGGTTCAGTGACCTGAAAGACAAGAGCAAGGGAGAGGCTGATGTCATAATGCCTCATCGGAGAGCTACTTATCAAGAAGTCGACGAAACTGAAGTAGTAGGCATGCAGGCTGACAAGAAGAACATTCTGGAGCTGCTACGCTCTGAGAAAACACCAAGGCGGGCAGTCATAACCATCGTGGGTCCCGGCGGTCTAGGGAAGACTACACTTGCACATATGGTACACAAAAGGTAGGTGGAGAATTTGCTTTTTCAATTACGTTTTATTGAGATAAATGGTTACAAGAACATATCATAATAAGAGTTAGTCAATAGCATCGATCAACTGCTACTTTTTTTTTTTTTGAATGCATTGTAGAGGGGTAAGCGGGGCTCGAGCTCTCGACTTTTGGGTATCCAACAGTCCTAGGATAACTACTACTACTATAAATATTTATTTTGAGGATTTAATACTTTATTAATAATTGCTGATTTCTTAGTAATACACATTTCCAACAGTCACTATTAATTGTCCAAAATCGTGCTACAAATCAATCTAATAATAAATCTTGTTTGCTTGTTTAACCAGTGCTAGGGCAGATTTCGACTATCATATAATGTTGTCAATCTCTCAGCAGTTCAGTCTAACTGATCTTTTGGAAAAGATGCTACAAAAAGATTCTATACGGGAGAACCAAACTGTGGAATACTTAATCAATGAGCTCAGAAGTTTTTTAAGTAACAAAAGATATCTGATTATTCTAGATGATGTGTGGAGAGATGATCTGTGGAATCAACTAAAGGATGCATTACCTGATGACAACAACGGTAGTCGTGTTCTAATGACCAGTAGATCTATTGATGTTGCCATATCAGCTGACTCCCAAATGATACCATATCAACTCAAATACTTAGATGATAGGAAAAGCCTAGACCTACTCCTCAAAAAGGCTCTACCATACCAAGAACCAACTAAAAAATGCCCTGACGATCTCCTTGAGCTTGCAGAGAAACTATCAAATAAATGTAAGGGGTTACCTTTGGGTTTGGTAGTATTAGGTGGTATCCTTTCAACTAAAGGACCATCCTACACTGCGTGGGAAAGGGTGTTACAAACAATGAATTGGTACTTAGACGGCAGCGACTGCATGCCAATCTTAGCAATGAGCTACGAAGATATGCCATATTATCTCAAGGCATGCTTCCAATATCTTGCTTCTTTTCCGGAAGACCATGTGATTAAAGCAAAACGTCTGATCAGAATGTGGATAGCAGAAGGGTTCATACCGCTCGAGGGTAGGCCAACAATAGAGATAATGGCGGAGTACTGCCTCGAGGAACTTTCTAAAAGGTAATATTTTTTCCTTGTTTTTTACCAGGCAACTATATAATATCATTGCAAAATCTTTTGTCACAAACTCTTTTCCAAAAAATAAAAGTTCCTTCACTTGTTATGACAAGTATCATACACCTCTTTCTAATTTTATGATTTATTCTCTAATAAATAGCTTTTTCCTCGGAAACCCTTCTACCTAGTGCATGTTCTCAATTTTTTTAAAATAAAGTGAAGAAAAGCTTCTTCTCAATTATGTATCTTTCACTTCTGTTTTAAAAGATAGCACATACGATTTCATACTAAAACGCAGCTCCAGCAACAAAATTGAAATTTTATTTTTAAGAATTAGATGGTGCAAGATAATAATTTTTGCGTGAGGGAATATAATTTTTAAACCAACATATATGCACATTAAAATAGTTACCTTCAAATCTAGCTTAGAATATAATTTACAAAACTACTTATTTTTTTACTTCCGTACAAATTCATTAATTGTATATTTAATTTCAATGCATCTTAATAATAAGCATAAATTAATTGTATCTTTCAATTTATATAGGAATTAATATGTCTAGCTAGATATACAAACCTTTATAATTATGACTGGAATATATACTTTCTGTAATTCCTGACTTGTTTACAAACAAAAATTAATTCAGGAGTATGGTTCAAGTATTAAGCCGACATGCGGATGGTTTGATCAAGCACATCAAGGTGCACGATTTTATCCGCAACTTGGCAATGAATGAAGCTAGGCATGAAAACACAGTCACAGTTTTCTCACAAGCTTTGGCTGACAACAAACCCGACAGAATAATCCGACGTGCTTCAATTCAAGCCCAAGAGAAGAATTCACAATTCATTGAATATGTAGGTCCAAATACCCGTTCTTTATTTTTGTTCGATACAGATGGATATTTTAAAACGAGCTTAGATTGCTCTAATTTTAGGCTACTTAAAGTTCTAGAAATAGTGGGTAATTTCAGCATCAGGGACGAATTAGTATTAAAATCATTAGATGAGTTGATTCACCTTAAATACTTGGGGCTTAGAAACTGTAGAATTAAGCGCTCCTCTTTTCATGGTATGAAAAGTCTCGAAACTCTGGAATTGCGAGGGGGTGGATATAGCAAATGTGATGGCTTATGGACAATTAGTACATTGAGGCATGTACTGGTTGACTACGTGGATGACATTCCTGGACTACCAAAGGGTACCCCAATAAGCAATCTACAGACTTTGAAGTGGGTAAGATCTGAGGATGTATGTGATGCCAAGTTGCCCAACCTGCATACATTAGGTATTCAAAATTATTCTGGAAAATGGGTATCAATGACTAATCTATTTCAAACATTGCGCAACCTGCGTAAATTTGAAATTAATTGTGATTCTAAAATCCCGATGGAAATTGTTTACCCAAAAGCACTCCCAAATTATCAGAATTTGCAATCCTTATACTTGGAAGGAAAATGGCAAGAGAATGTCAATGTAGAGGCTAGCTTGTTTCCACCACAGCTCATTAAACTCACGCTTAAGAGATCCCTCCTTAATCATAATCCAATGCCGGAGCTTGGAAAGTTGAATAGCCTAAAAAAACTTTGCTTGATTTATGTATTTCCTGAAGATTGGGAGGGTCCAATAATCTGTCCAGAAGGATTCCCTGCCCTACAATACTTGAAAATGAAGGATGGGAGAATCGAGGATTTGACGGTGGCACAGGGGGTCATGCCAAAGCTTACATACCTCCAAGTAGACAACACCGAGGTTCATCTGCCTCCTGAGCTACAGCACCTGACAATTGAAAGAGGGTTAGAAGAGTGACCACCTACATTTTCCTTTCGCATTTTTTTTTTGGGAGAAACGTGTATTATTAGCAATATATGTATTATTCCATTTAATTTGCTTTTTGTTTTCTGTATTACTGTTCTTTTCACGGACGAACTATTTGAAAATTTGATGGCATTAATTTGGACCTGCTGGTGTACGTTGATCTTTATACTTTAATTCTTATATTTTTTTTTCCTGCTTTGGCTATCTTGGTGCGTACAATAATATATGCATCTAGATTTTGAAATGAGTACTGGTGCTAAGATATATTAGTTTTAAAAATGTATTTTTAAATTATTTGTATGTTTGTCTTCTATTTGAATATTGTATTTCTTTCAAGTCTCGTAAGAGATTTGTTATCAAGTCGTCATGTGATTTACCTCTTCTTTATTATTATCACAGCGTTAGAGGAGGAATTGGTAATCACAAAAATTATAATCTATTTTAAGGCAGAATTGTAAGTTTGTTATTGTAGTAATGATGATGACTAATGAATTCTTTTTATGGAGATCACTTGGCTCCTCTTTTTATGGTAGTATTTTTTTTTTTTGTTTCTCCCAAATTTGAAATTTCTATTTTTTCAAGATGTCAAATTAATTAGAAGATTAGCAAGATCTCGTCAGAGCATTGATTGATGAGGGATGCTTCTGTGGACATAAGGACCTATTTGTAAAATGAACATATTTTCATTTTCAAAGTTCAAACAGTCGATCCGACCGTTCAACATTATCTCCATATTAAAATGTACTTTGAGGTCAAATTTTACATTTTTTTTGAATTTTTTTACTATTTATTAAGATGGTTACAAAATCGTTGTTTTCAGACTTTGAACTTTGAATTTTACATTTTACTATTTATCAAATTTTACATTTTTTTTGAATTTTTTTACTATTTATTAAGATGGTTACAAAATCGTTGTTTTCAGACTTTGAACTTTGAATTTTACATTTTACTATTTATCAAATTTTACATTTTTTACTATTTATTAAGATATTTAATAATGGTTACAAAATCATTTTTTTACTATTTATCAAATTTTACATTTTTTTTGAATTTTTGAACTTTGAAAATGAAAATATGTTCATTTTACAAATAGGTCCTTATGTCCACAGAAGCAAATGCCTTGATTGATTAATATTTTTCTTTCAGGAAATTTTGCATTTCTTTTGTAGAGAATTAATTTGTATGTGGAATTATTGTTTAATTTTACTAGAACCAATTATTGTTTCATATTTTAACTTGTAGTTACATTGCTGACGTAACAACTCTTTGATTAATTATGGGCAACAATTAAGGTGATAATTCAAATTTTAATTAAGGATAAATTGATCTAAAAAAATCAGCTTCGGTGTGCAAAGCTGGGGCACTTTGAATTCTTCTATTTAAATATTTTAGGATTAAAAAAATTTTGCCAACAAAAAATAAGAAATAAGAAAGGATGAAGTACATGTAAACTATTATTTAACCAAAACCACAATTATGATAGCTTCAATAGGATTCCTTTAGACTAAAAATAGAAAATAAAAATGTTATGAACTGAATTGCTAAATTGAATAATAAAACTGGAAATATATATTTTGATTATTGAAGAGTAAACCTCTATTTAACAAGGAAATTGGAAAATAACAATGAAATTTGATAAAAGTTTAGGACGTTGATACATCATCGATAATGAAAAAGGGAGCGGTTGGACAGTTGAGGCCCCCATTAGGCATCTCTGGCCCAATTTGCACAGCTCCCTTCTTTTCAATACTGGGCCTTTAGGCCCAACGGTGAATCTCTCTTCTTCTTTACCTGACTCACAAAGTCAAATCTCCCTTCAACAGCTACTCCCAAATGGAGTATCGCTAATGCAAACAGAATAGAAATGCTGCTTGGTGGGCAAGACAAAATAAAAATAAATACTTTTTCAGCCTAAGGAAACCGATATATATATTTTTATAATAAGTGTGTACACCCCGCCGACAATTTTTTTAACTAGTGAATTTCCAAAAAACACTTCCACCGAAGCAGTGTCTCAACGGAAGGAGAAATGTGTGCATCAACACTCAATAGAAACTCGTTTTATTCCATCCTCCACTGAGGCATAGGTACTGTCTCGCTAGAGGTGTTTTGGAAAATCCAACATGATAGATGCAAATGGATTGGATCGGATTGGATAGTGGTAGAACCATATCTGTATCCATATTTATTTTTCGAATACGGATACGAATATTAAACGGATACAAATACAGATAAAATATTAAACATATATGAATACGGATCGGATAATAACGAATACGAATACAGATATAATTCAGATACCTAATTCATATATTGTAACAAAATTAACATACTTCTTAATTATATTTTTCTCATTAAAAAATAAAATACATATATAATTCAGATAACAAAATAATTTTTCAAATAATCACATTTTGCCTTCATGTATTTGTATTTCTTTTTTTATTTTTCTTTTTTTGTAAGTCGCTGATTTAAAATACAGCAGATCAAACTTTGATACATTACAATTCAAAACTAATTAATTAATCAGTTAATCAATTTAGATATAAAAATTGAAAACCACCGCAGTACACTATCAAATAAATACTATCTAGAGAAACATTTGAGACCATCTATAGAAATATTTATTTTATGCCCCCAAACAGCTGAGGAAAGTTTCACCAAATTGGTCCTCTGACAACTTTTAATTTATTTTAATGTTTCGCCAAATTCAGTAGTCTAAATTAAAACTTATGGATACGGATAATTAATGCGCATCTGTTTTCGAAACTGAAACCGTATCCATATTCATATCCACATAAATCATATTCATATCCCGTATCTGTATCCGCAAACTATCCGTATCCAACTATTTGATTCGCAAAAATTCAGATACAGATCCGGACAGATAATATCCAATCCGTTTGCACCCCTACCTATACCAAACCACTAGTACCTGTCCCTGTTAGTACATAACACCTAACTATTGAACTACTAGAGTTCATACTAAAAAAGTCCCTGTTAGCATTCCAGACTATTGAACTATTACACAAGGGTTCATACTTAAAAGTTCACTGCCACCACACCTTGCATCACCACTCACTCTTTATTTAGGTCGAGTCCACACAAAGGCAACCAAAAACAGTGTAAGTGGATCCCTCCTCATATCCCAATCCAATAATGCTCCATTATTAAATAAGGAGACTTCAAATGCCTTTATTTTTTTGCCTCCACTATGCCTTCATTTTTAAAAACTTAAATAAATCAAAATTTAAAACTCAAAAGTCAAAATAAAATGTTAGATGTGATTTATATTATTTTCTCGAGTAGAACTAGGGTGTTCCTAAGCTCACCAAGCCCTTCTGTGAGCTCGACTCCAAAACCTATCGAATTGACTTCAAACGACATTTCCAAACGTTAGATGTTCAACCTATATTAAAATGTGCTTGAAGACCAAATTTTACATTTTTTAGAATTTCTTTGCTATTTATTAAGATGGTTTGAAAATCGCTGTTTTTATTAAAATTATGTATCATTGGAAAACAACGATTTTCAAACCATCTTAACAAATAGTAAAAAAATTCCAAAAAATATAAAATTTGGTCTCCAAGCACATTTTAATATAGATTGAACATCTAACAGTTTGAAAATATCGTTTGAAATCAATTCGATAGGTTTTAGAATCGAGCTAACGGAAGAACTTGGTGAGCTTAGGAACACCCTAGTTCTACTCTATTTTCTCTCTGTGTTCATAAAAAATTATGACATTTTAATTTTATTTTTATGTGAATCAACAAGTTAAAAAATCAATATCTAAAAATTATCCACATTAGTACATTTTTTATAAGCTCTTAATGACAACCAAAACAAAATTAAAATGTCATAATTTTTTGCATGTACGAAGATAAAATGATATAAATCATATCAAACGGTTTTATTTTAATTTCTAAGTTTTAAATTTTTAATTATTAAAGTTTTTAAAAATGACGGTACGGTAGAGACACAAAAAATGAAGACATTTGAACCCTCTTATTAAATAAATAAACACACATATAATTCAGTCCAAACATCAACCAAGACAGTTCAATAATTACAAGCCACGTGATCTAAAATTAAATAAATTTATTTAATTTTAACAATTCAGGGCACAAAAATTTCTACGGTGATACATTCACCTATTTAAAGTGCACAAGAACAGTAAAAGAAAAAATTGAATACGTATCCAATTAATAAAAAGGAAAATAAAATTTAACAAAACCAGTCAATGAGAAGTCACTTGTGCAACAAAATATGAAGGAGATGAACAACTAAATAAAACCCTAAGGCAGCAGCCTGATGAGCATCAGACATAGCCGTACTAAAATAAAATGGCATGCATCATTCAACAAAGAAAGAATCAACACATGATATCTCTCACCCGCTATTTATATATATATACTTCTTCTATTAACAACCCTCTTTTGTTGTATTTAATTTGCTTCCCTCTGCCAAATTCAAACCCCAAAACTAACTTCAATGAATTAATTGCTTCTAAGTACATCAAAAAGATACAAAATAATGAGCACCAAAATAGAAGTACCGCCAAATAATGAGCAATTTTCTCTCTACTACTTGGGTGGGGCCGGAGGAAGCCTGTTGGGAGTACGACGGCTCGCGGATCCAGATCTGGCACCTGCATCCCCATTCTCTGATGAATCACTATACCGACGACCTCTCTGAGAACTATTGGATCTAGATTCGCTATACCCGTTTCCAAATGCAGATCTCCATTCGTCTCCCTCTGCTTTGCTCTCAGCTGCACTACTCTCTGATTAAGAAAACAGCATGTGAGCAGTCTAGATTTTTGCATATATAACCTTTTTTGAAGTTAGAAAATAAGATATTACCAGATTCTGAACTGCCGTCAGACCAGCTAGCAGCAGCGGCACGGTTGTCATGGACACTGAGCTGGCGAGTGAGCTTTGAGAGGAGGGCAGATTGCTTCTGGATTCTCTCTCTTCTTCCTTTTACGTTTTGGTCCTCCTGTATTAACTCTTCTATCCTGGCTGTGCTTGTTGAACTGTTTTATCACAAAGAAAAAAGGTAAATAGTAGTTTCACATAAAAGGAATCCTTTCACATGTATTCTACTTCTAAAACCATAAATAAGAAAAAAAATAAGTGAACCTGATAGAGGTGTATAGTTGATTAAGCATGTCTTCTTTAGCTTTCTCAACTTGGCAGAGAACCACTGCCTGAAATGAAAAGAAAATTAAACAAAAGCATAGATATATATATACAACTTAAAAATAAAAAAAATGTAACCTTTGGGACATTAGCAGCAAGGCTGTTTAAAACGGCCTCGACGTAACCACGCACTTCTTGGGACATCCATCGGAGCTCTTCTTCTGGATCTGCCGGCTTTCTCATATGTTCCTTTTTTAATATTTTCATAGTAAACAAATATTAGAGGAAAAAAAAGTGAAATTCATCTTAGTGAGGTTTTTTTTTGGAATTATTGCCGTTTTTTTTTACTTACCAAAGAACCTTCAGAACGGCTTTGTCGAATAGGTCCCGAGGGTCCATCGAAAGTAGCGGGACCCACACCCTTTGGATTGATAATGGCCTGAAGTTTTCTAATCCACTCAACTTTGTCTGCCATGCTCTCAGCTTTCAGCACCAGTGCACTATGAGCTACAATATTTTTTAGAAAATTGTTCCTTCCAAATAAGAATTTATATATTCTACAAGTATAACTATAGAAAATATTTACTTTATATAAATGGCCTATTATGCAGTAGAAGTATATTTTACCCAGATAATGGCTGCTCTTAAGAGAACAATTGGGTTAAACATGTTACCAGCTTCATGGGTTTAATTGCCAAAATAAGATAGAATCCTACAACCTTATGAAAAAGTAAATTTTAAATAGATAGTTTACCTTTAAGCACAGTTTTATAGGCAACCTTGTGGGTTAGCTTAAACATGAGACTAGGTCCTCCTTTTTCAACTCCATTAGACTTCTTTGAATCCTTTAAGCTCTTGCTCAAATCTTCCTCATCAATTTCCTCCAGAATGCAATCCTAAAATATTGACATGCAAATAACTTTTTAATTTAACTTAAACAAGTAAAATAGCAGCAGTTAAAATTGTCATGAAAGATTACCTCCAAATTGACAATGCCTCGAAATTGCCTTTCCTCTTGTTTCTTGGTGTATCCAAGCTGGAACAGAAATGAAGGAAAGAAAACAACTTTACAAACACAAATAACTGGAATTATTACTCATTGACAGGGCTCTAGCTTGTGTCCAAAAGAGTAAAATAAAATAAAACACAGGAAAAAAAAATTAGCACAATAATACCTTTCCGGTTTTCTCATTAAGCACAAACCACCGCCTGCTCCAGTCATTTGCTTTTGCACTCTTCTTTGAGAGATAACCTTACAAAAAGGAAAACATAAAAAGGATTGAGAGACTCCTTTTGCAAGGCACGAGGGATTGCCACAAATGAGCAATTGTCCAGAATCTTCTGAAAAATAGTGATTTTGTACCTATCTAAAAAAATAGTAAATTTTTTTCCAAAAATATAAAATTTGGTCTCCAGGCCCATTTTAATATGGAGATCATGTTGAGTGGTTCAGATTGACTATTTATATTTGAAAACGGAGATACAGATGTCAGGCATGATTGGGGCACAAAAACAATGGGGCATTTTTACCCTACTCCACGAGGAATTATGCAATGAAGGAGGTTAAATATTATTCTTACCAGCAGTAATCTCTCCTTCAGCGCCAGCAACTTGTAGGCTAGAGCTACCTTCTTTTTTGTCCTTGTCTTTGTCTTGTTTGCTAGACTTGTCATCCTTCATCGATTTTCCACTTGATTGATCTTGCGGGCTTGATGCCTACCAGATATTAATATAAATAGTATTTTAGAACTTTTTAGTAAACAACTCAAAATGTTGTGACCCTTTGAAAGGTAGAAAAGAATAACATGTATTTAACCGGTGCATTGTTTTTCCTTTTACCTGTGATCATTTGGATATGTTATAAATACTGTCACTTTTTGTTTGTATTCCATGGGAACAAAACTAAGTAGTGTAAATTATAGACTAAAACTTAGCCTGTTGGTGCCTCCATTTTGCTAAAAAAATTTAGTGTTAACTATCTGATAGTATATACATCATTAATAATAACGAAATAGACGTCTTTTTTTTTCCTTGTGTGATAGATGACTATGCGCTGAGTGAAATTAAATTGAGCCTGAAGAAATAAATTAAACACAAAACCAACCCTGTTTAAGAGGGACTGCTCAGCTTCTTGACCCTTCTTTGATGAACGGTACTTTACCTCATCTTCTCTCCTCTGTCTCTCCATTCTATAATGACAACAAAAAATGTTAATAATAATGATAATAAAAACATGATAATAATAATAATAACAACAATAAAGTGAATTCAGAGAGAGAGAAACCTTCGCTGAACAAGGCGAATAAAATGCTGAGGGGGCACAAAGGCACGCTCCATATCAACAAGTGCAACCACCATATTTTTTGACTCAGTTTTGAATGATTCCAAAGCTGTCGTTGCAATTTCAATAACCTTTTACCAATAACAATAACAGTTACATTCAATTGTTAATAAAGAGAAATTAAATCAACTTAAGAATACAATATAGCACCTGACGCTTGAATGGGGGATATCTTCCAAGTCCAGCAGTAGCATTGGCAGCCGCATTTACTATATCAATTAATACACGGTGCACCTAATGTCATACATACATCATAGCAAACAATAAGTTAATATGAATAAATATAGCAAACATAACTGGAAATAATTTTCTTAATATATGCTCTGTACCTCTCACCATGGTAACAGGTCTTGAAATTTCTCTTTCCTTAAACTATTTGAGGGCATAAATATAAAGGTTATGTTCTAGAAGGAGATGCATACAAAATCTTACCTCATCCACACAAAGGCGAGATGGTTCCTTGGCCATTTCAAGTACTTGTTTAATTAAAGATCTCAAACCTTTCTCAGGAGATATAAGATAAGGTTGGTACCCATCTGCCTCCAACACAATCTATAAGGTTTATAAAAAAAATCAGAAGGCACGTCGATTAATTAGAAGATTTAAAAAGCTAAATTTAAAGCTGTGTCAAAAATGTAAAGGAAACATTTGTACCCTTTTGACATTGTTGAGTTCAAAGTGGCGGTCAAGAGGAAGCTGCTTGATTCTGCTCGGGAAATTCCCCTCAAAGCTTGCAACAATTTTATAACCAGCACCCTGCATAATAAAGAATGTATCGCTAATGAAACTACAATTAGGAAGGAAGTATAAGATCAACTTCCATAATTTACCATTAGCTGCAGTATAGATTTACCAAATTTATTTAATGTCCTTGAATGCCTCTAAATGCCTTGCATATTTCACTTGTGCTTTTCACTTTTGGAATGAGAGAAAGAGATGGAACTAACCTCGCCACCGGCAATATGCATTAGAAAGCGTTCCTCAAATTCACGGCAGAGCTCCAGAGCAACAGCTCGAGTTCCCTCGGAACTTGTCACCATTTGCTCTCCTAACTTCACCAATTCTTCTTGCACCATCTGAGACCTTCCCTGGAGCCTACACCAACCCAAAATAAACATATAACGTTTTCTCCTTTTCTTTCTCTTTTTCTTTTTCTCTATTCCTAGAAGATTATTTACCAGTCATTACAGGTCGTCACATAGGAAAGCGTGCAACATTACAATGTCATAAAATAAAATTAAAATAAATGGCTCCTAACTAGGGGTGTTCATTGGATCCAGTTTTTTTTTTCAACCAAACCAACAAATTTTGGATTAAATGGTTCAGTTCAGTTGAATGTTTGAATTACTTCGGTTTTTTAAATTTGGTTCAGTTTAATCTCCCTTATTTTGGTTCAACCAAACGAATAATCGAAATTTACTTGATATTTACTTGAACTACTTTGGTTTTTTTTATATTTAGTTCGGTTTAATCTCTCTTATTTCAGTTCGACTAAAATATATCTTGATACTTGTTTCTATGATTATTAAATATATTTGTGTATGTCTTGATTTTTGACCTTTTAAAATTTAATCTCTCTTATTTCGGTTCAACCAAACAAACCAAAATTTACTTGGGTTTATTTGGTTTGGTTGACAAGTTTAATTCGGTTGGTTCGGTTAGATTTTTTTCTAAAACCGAATAAAATTTTGGTTTGAATATTTTAATTTGGTTTTAACTGAACGGACCCAATGAACATACCTACTCCTAACAAGCAGAGAAATCAGACAAACTAACTAGTGTCAAGCAAATTTCTTATTATTTTCAACTTGCATTTACTAATAAAGAAACATACCCAGTGAGCACATTTGGAAGCCTGACTTTCATCCGGTTCCTTATCTGCTTCCCCAACACATCCACCAATGCCACTCTCCCTAGCTTGCTTGGTGGGGCCCCGCTCAAAATTGATTTCAGACTCTCGCTCTCGGCCCGCCAGGCAGTTTCTAGAGAATTCTCAGCCCCGACTGAGCCGCCTGACTGTGCTGAGGCGATCGAAACAGATTGCCCGATGAGTGCAACCCAAGGGATGTCAGCTGTGCTGTGTGGGCCCTGGCCCGCAAGTAAGGCCTGCACTGCAGCCAGAGACTTTGGTTCTCCTGCCACCTGGTCGATCTTGCTTATAACACCTACTGTTCTGGTCCCTGTACAATTAATTGGTTAATTAAGAGAAAACTGCTTAAAATTCATGGATTTGTTTGGTTGAGAGAATGTATTTGTAGTGTTATAGTTCTAGAGAAAACATATGCAACCACCATGATCTCTGTTCTCTCCTCATTTATTTGATTTTTCAACTCTTTAAAACTAGAATCTTAAGTCCAGGTAATCAATTAATTAAATGCAGTATGGCTCATTATTGAGTGCAATCATCACCAAATTTGCAATTAAGTAATAGTTCTAGGTAAAAGCTTCAGTCTACCTTTTATTCAAACAATTTATGTGCAACTAAGCATGGAAAAGTCAATAAGAACAAAAAAACCAAACAACTGAGATGCTGGAAGTCAAACTGGACCATTGCGTAAGCAATAGCAAGTTCCTGGTAGTTAAACTGTACATAAATACTATATACCAATAGTTAAAACACGTACCTTCAGAGTCAAATTGTTTAGCAAGCCTCAAGGCGCGGGAGGAAGAAATCTCAGGGGCTTGAGAAGCTGGTATGATAACTAGTAATATCGCATCATTATTTGCCCCATATTGACCTAACTGAATCAATCATGAAAGAAGATAAGCTAACTAACAGAACAAATGTAAAAGACTTGTTGAATGTGATATCTCTTTTTCTCCCTATCAATGCAAATAACATTTGTCAATTTCAAGGAGAAGATGAAGTACAGTATACATACCGATGTTTCATCCATGACACGCTGATCGAGTCCAGGTAAATCAATTAATTTCAGCGGAGGCGCTGAAAATAGAAATACAATTCTAAATTAGCTTGGTTATCAAATATACATACATAAGTAAGAGACGGAAAAACCCATCCAAATTATGCAGATTATAATACAACATTTGTACATCACATGTACTACTTAAACTGTGAGTTCCCTTAACAAAATTGTGAGAAAGAGAGGAGGGGGAGGGAAAGCATACCAGTACTGGTACGTAACTTGAGATAAATTTCATCAGCACGGCTCCTTCCTGAACCAGACCCCTTGCTTAGTCTGTCTTGTAACGAATGCCTGAGGGCACCTACGAACAAGAGAGAGAGAGAGAGTTGTAACTATACATGTCTGGAAAAAAAAATAATATTAAACCTACCCGAGAAATGAATTTAAAAGATGTGTGCTGTCAAATCAGAAATTATGTTTGTTTGGATCCTCTTATCTTGTAAAGTCATCAAGAGAAGTATTCTGAAATTAAGTAACCCTACTGGTACTAAACCAACAAGCGAGAGTATGATATCTAGTATACTTTTCTTTCTCAAATCTATATTTTCTTTCCAATATGAACATATACTTTCCATTTTTGGCACTACTACATCCAATTGAGTTATTCAAAAATAATTCCAAACAAGAACTAAGGGAATAAAAAAAATGAAGGAAAGAACTCACTTGCCGTCACTTGTTGAGACTTGCTATCAACTTGAAGTACAATTGATTTCGTATTGAGCGAAGTATCCAATTGTAGATCTACACAAATCGGAGCCCGGGTTGCACCATTTTCTCCGGTAGGCTGTTTCAAACATAACAAAATTCTTCAAAAAAAATCAAACCTTTCCAAATATATAAATAAACTAGAAACAATTTAATGTCAACAAAAGAGAGCATACCAGTACTGGATGCCCAATCAGGCTGTTCAATACTGCTGATTTCCCTGCACCCTGCAAACCAACCAAGTGTTAAGTTTTCATACTCAATTGGTATGATTTTGATCAAGACCAGAACAAATTGGTATGATTTTCTGAGGCCCAATTCAGATCTAAAACCCATATTAAGAGCAAGCAAATGATCATAAACCAAACCACAAAATTCTGAATTCAATCGCATATTATACAATGAACAATGCTAATAGTAACAGGTCGTGATGGTATATTTAGCACTTGCCAGTTTATACAACATAAATATAATGTAACTAAACATATTTCTAACAGTAATCTTTAACCAACAGATTTTCACTAACTGATGAAGATAAGTTGTAATGTTCAGGATATACCATCGGCATCAGATATCGGGATTGACTTTTCTATAATTACTATCTATGGATCTAATCAGAACTACATACTGGTAGAATCAGAACTACATAGTATAATTACTGTCAGATTTTCAGTAACTGATAAAGATAAGCTGTAATGTTCAGGATATACTGGTAGAATCAGATATCAGGATTCCATAAAACAGTATGATTAAAATATTGAAAAAGATTGACTTTCCTATAATTACTATCTATGGATCTAATCAGAACTGTTACATAGATATAATCAACATACCACATTGCCAAGTGCAACGACATTGAGAAAAGTAGATTTCCTCTTGGGATTGGGGCTATCGGTATCTTCATCAGCTAGCAACGCCGAAGCCTGGAGGACAGAATCCGCCAGTTGCGACAACTCCTCGATCGCCTCCATTTCGTAGATCTAATCACAGCTTCTCTCGTTCGATCGGATCTAGATCCCACGAGAAAGGGAGGTGCGTCGCAATCGCAATCGCAAAAGAGAGAGAGAGAGAGCTCTAACAGGAGATGGATAGATCTATAATAGAGGCAAGGCAAGCGACGAGAGGAGGGAGAGATAAACAGGAGTAAAGATATTAACAGAGTAGTTTTGGCTTAATTCAGCGCACCAGTGGTATGTAACGCTGTTTTCATTCGATGGTCCATGCGCTGTATCAAGCTAAACATACTCTGTTAATATAATTACCCATAAACAGAAGACGTACGTTGAACCGCGTCTACGAGCATCAGAGAGAAAGAGGAAAGACAGTTTGGAAGTCACTGACTTTGGGTCCCATAGGGCTTCGATGAAAATGGAGTGTATGGAACGGGCGTATGTGCTGATCGCTTGGATGGAGAAATGGTGCGTCACGAACTGGACCCACAGGTGCGACCTCAGAGCTACTCAAATTCGGTTCTTAACACCTAAAGTAACTCAAAATTTGAGTTTTAAATTACACCGTCCGATCTGCTTCGGCACAAATATTAAAGAGTTCCTGTACATTTCATCTCGGATCGGACGGTTTGTCCTAAATTAAAAATTTGAGTTACTTTGGGGGACATCCAATAAGTTTGTAAACATAGATTCTACTAATCTAGACCGTTGATTTGAGATCTACGCTCTGTGGGTCTCTGGTGTAGATCTGATTTGGGTGTTTGAATCTAAGAGGCGGCAAAAGTAAGAATCCAAGGTAGAACTTGTGGCTTGTGACTTGTCATTTGTTACTTAGTGATAATTTTAATTTTGATTTAACCGACACATTTTAATATTTATTTGGAATATAAAAATCTAATTTTAATATTTGCTATGGATAGTATCTTAATAAAAAAAATTAAATGAAAATGTATCCAGTTATGCGTGCCAATCTCTTTCAACAAAACTCTTCCAACAAAACTCTTCCTAAGCCCAACCCTTTCGGCCCAACTCCTTTCGGCCCATCTTCATTTTGAATAATTATTTCAGTACCCACGCTACAGTACCCGCACTGTACGCGCACTGTACGCGCTACAGTACCCGCACTATTATTTTAGAAAAATTCATATATCATATGTAGTTCATTGTATAGGTATAAATACTTGCCCTGTTTGAGCTATATACTTCACAGTATCAAAATTTGTAAAACAAAATTACAGTTTTGGAACAGTTGCGGTCCCCACATGCCATTTAAGTGGTCCCCTAATACGGGTACAACATGAAAAATTCATATATCATATGTAGTTCATTGTATAGATATAAATACTTGCCCTATTTGAGCTATATACTTCACAGTATCAAAATTTTTAAAACAAAATTACAGTTTTGGAACAGTTGCGGTCCCCACATGCTGTTTGAGTGGTCCCCTAATGCAGGTACAACATGAAAAAATTTCAAAAAATGTGCGGGTACAGTTATTTTAGAAAAATTCATATATCAGAAGTAGTTGATTGTATAGGTATAAATACTTGACTTGTTTGAGATATATACTTCACATTATTACTATTAAATTTGGGAAACAAAATTACAGTTTTGGAATAGTTGCGGTCCCCACAAGCAGTTATGACAGTTTAGCTGTGGGTACAGTGCGGGTACTGTAGCGTGGGTACTCATATCAGCTTCCTTTCATTTTTACCTGTTTCTTTCCTCAGCCCAACCCGAATTCTTTTTTTCTCTTTATTTTTTTTTTTAAATCTTTTACTCATGCATACCTAGTACGATACACTTGAATATTAGGATTTAAATCTATTTGGAATGATATGTTCATGAAATTTGTGCATATATACTTAATTTCATGACTTGATTCATGTGTGTCTTGGCATGTGACAAATTTAATTTTGTATTTATATGAATGTATTTTTCATGAAGCAATTTATTAACTTAATTAATGTTTTAATTTCTAGAATTGAATCGTAGAGCATGTGTATGAAATGGCCTGTGAAATTAATGTTTAATTGATTTTCATAAGTTGATGTTCAGTTGAAAATTTTTTGTGGTACAATAATAGGTAACAAATTGAGTGGCTTGGATCGGAACAATACAGTTAATGGAGTTCAATTAATTTCAATTCAATAGAATTAAATAGAGATGATTTTCAACTGAACATTGTTGATTGGAATAAAAATGAAGAAGAATTAATTCTTCTCTATTTATTGATTGGAATGTGCACAAAATAAAAGAGAAATTATTTTATTTAAATAAAAATAACATTTGTACCCTTAATTAAAGTACTAGTATCGTGCCCGTGCGTTGCAACGGAATATATAATAAGATAACAAAAATAAATTCTCATACAAAATGACAAATTTTCATAAAAAAAAAATTTAAAAATATATTCTAGATTTATCCCAGTAATATGTATAGAAATAAAGAAGTAGATAAATAAGAAAGTGAACAAATTGATTTGCATTGTGATTCGCTGTATAGAAAATATCAATTGGAGATGGAGAAATAAGGAAACAAATTAATAAGAAAACGAATAATTATATCGCTAAATTTTAGAGTCTGCTTAATTGTAATTGTAATGCATCGTGTAGCAGTATATGTGGTGAGTATGTTTGTAACTAAATTTAAACTTCTACACATAAAACAGATGCATTTAATCAAAAGAAGATAGATTATGTGATTGGAGAACTGAGATTAAATTCAAAAATTAATCTTTCAATCGTAGCCGTTGGCAGATCAGACACCCAACGTGCTTAATAATAGAAAATGGAGATACTTGCATTGATTTAATTTCCAGTACCTAGTATAACTTGTGAAACAGCTAGTTAATTTATTTTTCGAACATAACGGGTTTATGCTCGAGTTTGCGCTGGTACTTGACAGTACTTGTCTTACTGGTACGAACAGTACCTAGCTAATTTTTTTATTTAAAACTTCATATGGGAAAGCTGTATAGTCATGTGCTAATTTGTTATAGTAAGACATTAAAATATAACAATTATTCTCTCGTTTAATTTAATTAAACAATGTCAGATTCCACATTGAAATTCTCTACAAAACAAACACAAAATTTCCTAAAATAAAAAATAAAAATAAATGAATGCTCTGACAAGATCCTACCTATCTTCTAATTGGCATCTTCACCGATTTAATCCATGCTCATTGCTCACCCACCTGAAACGGTTTGGTTTTTCTATATACAACTTCTTAATGTCAGGATTTTCGCCTCATTGCAAACCATTCAATCATGGTTCTGAAAATCAGAATCAGAATCGGAATCGGCCGAATCAAATTGGAAACCCGGATTTTTTTGGCAGAAACTTGTTTTGTACTAAAAAGATAAGAAAAAAAATGGTAAAACAAATAATTTGTCAAAAAACTATGTTTAGACAAAAGATTACACTGATCTCAATGTTATCATGCACAATTACTGTAACAAAGGGAACATTAAGCAAAGCATGTCCGCCAGGTGTTCGATAAAATTACAAATAGGAGGTTGGGACCCCCTGTTGTTAGTTTCAATACCTTGATTGGTGGTTATTGTAGAATTGGAGATTAGGGTTGTGGGTTAATAGTTCAAATGAAGAATGGTTGAGCTAAGAATCCAGCCCGATGTGTTTACTGAAATTTGGGAGATTAGTACACACACGTCAACTGTTTGCTGAAATGCTCCTTAGAGGGTTCGTTCCTAATACTTGACTTTGACTGCGTTGACTGATGGGCATGGCAAACAAGGGGAGATTGAAGTTTTGGTGGAGTTGTATCATGAGAGCAATATGGTATTGCAACAACGGAGATATAAATAGCGGGTGAGAGATATCATGTGTTGATTCTTTCTTTGTTGAATGATGCCTGCCATTCTATTTTAGTACACCTCTGTCTGATGCTCATCAGGTTGTTGCCTTAGGGTGAGGCCCAGTATTGAAAAAGAAGGGAGAGATGTCAGACCTTTCAATGTTCTCATACATCATTACTGTAATAACGAGAACATTAATACACACACGTCAAGTGTTTGCTGAAATGCTCCTTAGAGGGTTGGTTCTCAAGTCGGTGACTTTGACTGCATTGATTAATGGGCATTGCAAACAAGGGGAGATGAAAGTTTCCATGGAGTTTGTATCAAGAGATGATGACTGCCTTACTTTGTTCATGTTTGGACTGAATTATATATCAGTTATATATCTTTTTATTTTCTTTTGCCACCAAGCAACATTTCTTTTTATTAATTTCTCTTTCAATCTCAAGGAATCCTATTGAAGCAATCAGAATTGTAGTTTTTGTCAAATTAGTAGTTTACATGTACTTTTATCCCTTTTTTATCTATTATTTTTTTAGTTAAAAACTTGTATTCCTAAAATATCTCAATAGAAGAATTCAGATTTCATTAATGTAAATATTTACAGCTACAGTCCCCCAACTTTGCACACTGAAGCTATTTTTTTTAGACGAATTTACCCTAAATATTCTGTTTCATCCAGAAATGGAAAGAAAAACAACAAGTGAAATATCACTCGATGGTCGAGTATGCAAGAGAAATATATTGATTTTCTCTTATTAATTTGTTATAGTAAGACATTAAAATAAAACAATTATTCTCTCGTTGAATTTAATTAAACAATGTCAGATTCCGCATCCAATTTTTTTACAAAACAAACACAAGATTTCCTAAAAGTCAAAAAAATAAAAATAAACGAATGCTCTGCCAAGATCCTACCTATCTTCTAATTTGATTAATAATACACGCTTTTTCCCAAAAAAAAAAAGTATGTGAAATGAAAAAGTAAGTGGTCACTGTCATAGATATTAATTAACACTTGACGAAATAAGATGAACTAATTTCAACTGTCACGTGCCGCAGCTCAGGAGGCAGATGCACCTCGGTGTTGTCACGTACTTTGAGGTATGTAAGCTTTGGCATGACCCCCTGTGTCACCGTCAAATCCTTGATGTCGTTATCAACAATTTTCAAGTGTTGTAGGGCAGGGAATCCTTCTGGACAGATTATTGGACCCTCCCAATCGTCAGTGAACGCAGACAACAAGGAAAGTTTTTTTAGGCTATTCAACTTTCCAAGCTCTGGCATTGGATTATGATTAAGGTAGGTAACTTTAAGTTTGAGTTTAACGAGGTGTTGTGGAAGCAAGCTAGCCTCTACGTTGACATTCTCAGGCCATTTTCCATCCAAGTGTAAGGATTGCAAATTCTGATAATTTGGGAGTGCTTTTGGGTAAACAATCTCCATCGGGAGATCATTTCCATTGATCTTTAGGGAGACCAGAAGAGGCAACGTTTGAAGTAGATTGGTTATTGAAACCCATTCGTCAGATAGATTTGTAATACCTAATTTACGTAGGTTGGGCAACTTCCAATCACATGCTCCCTCAACTCTTACCCACTTCAGGGTTTGTAGATGGTTTAGATCAATACCTTTCGGTAATGGTCTTTCAAAAATACTCTCACCACCCAGGACATGCCTCAATGTACCAATTGACCAAAAGTCATCACATGGCTGCTTACCCCAACTCCCTCGCACATCCAGAGTTTCAAGACTCCTCATACGTTGAAAAGAACATGAGGAGAGGTCAATATCACAACCTCTAAGCCCCAAGTATTTAAGGTGAATCAACTCATCTAATGATTTTAATACTAATTCGTCGCCATAGCCATCCAATATTATTTCTAGAACTTTAAGTAGCCTAAAATTAGAGCAATCTAAGCGTAGTATCTCAAAATCTTCAGACTCAAACCATAATAAAGAACGGGTATTTGGACCTACATATTTGATAAATTCTGAATTCTTCTCTTCGGCTTGAAGCGAAGCACGTCGGATTATTCTATTGGGTTTTGTGTCATTTGATGCATGTGAGAAAACCGTGACAAAGTTTTCACGCCCGGCTTCTTGCATTGCCAATTCACGGAGAATATCATGTACTTTGAAGTGCTTGATCAAACCATTCCTAGATCGACTTAGTACTTGAACCATACTCCTGAATTAATTTTGGTTTATAAACAAGTCAGCAAATACTGAAAGTACACCGAAATTAAAATAAGCAATTAATAGAATTTGTACGTAATTCTAGAAATAACAAGTTTTGTAAATTTTTCTCTAGATTTGAAGAGAAATATTTTAATATACATATATGTTGGTTGAAAATTTGGAATAATATTAAAAAATTCAAAAAAAAAATATTTTTTTTTAAATCCTAATCCCTCACGCCAAATTATAATTTTGATCCCTCAATCACCTAAACATCAAATTTTGATTTTATTCTTAGAGCTGTGTTTTAGTATCAAATCGTATCTACTATTTTTGTTTTTGCAACACAAGTGAGAGATACCTAATTGAAAAAAAGCTTTTGTTCAGTTTATTTAAAAAAAAAATTGAGAACATGCGCTTGGTACATATACAAGGTTTTCTCGAAGAACCTACTTATTAAAGAAGAACATGAATTTGGAATAACATTAATTAAAAAAATTTAACTATATTTTTTTTAAATCCTTATCCCTCACACAAAATTATAATTTTGCACCCTCAATATCCTAGAGCTGTGTTTTAGAATCAAATTGTGTCTACTATGTTTTTTGTAACACAAGTGAAAGATACCTAATTAAAAAAGAAGCTTTTGTTACTAATCTATTTAAAAATAAATAAAAACATGTAATTGGTAGAAGGTTTTCGAGGAAGAAGCCAAACGACAACAACAAAGCCATTAGTCCCAAACAAATTGGAGTAGGCTAGAAATGAAATCCAACCGGAGTCACAAAACTAATTAGGTAGATAGTAGTAGTAGTAGTAATGGTACCAATAATAATAACAATAATAACAACAATACTATGCCTACACTATTTATTAGAACAAAAAATCACAAATCTTGAGAAAAGGTTTATGATACATGTGATAAAAGTTGAACTAATATTTTCTTGAAAAAATTGGATCTTGCAATAAAGTGTTAATAAGGCCTTATAGCTTACATTAATTTTTTTCATCTTATACACCACTTCAGTCGATTATTTTGTATTTTTTTTTACTATTTTATGGATGATCTTTACTTCTTCTAATCTTGTATAAAACAAAATTAGAATATATATCAAGTACACCTGAAGTGTATTCTATGAAGTAGTTAATTTGTGACAAAAACGTTTGCAATAATATTGTATAGTTGCTTGAAAAAAAAAGAAATATAACCTTTTAGCAAGTTCCTCAAGGCAGTCCTCAGCCAATATCTCCATTGTTGCTGTACCCTCGAGTGGTATGAACCCCTCTGCTACCCACATTCTGATAAGACGTTTTGCTGAAATCACAGAGTCTTCCGGAAAAGAAGCAAGATACTGGAAGCATGCCTTGAGATAATAAGGCATATCTTCGTAGCTCATTGCTAAGATTTGCATGCAGCCACTGCCTTCTGAGTGCCAATTCATTGTTTGCAGCACCCTTTCCCACGCAGGGTATGACAGGTCTTTGGTTGAAAGGATACCACCTAATACTATCAAAGCAAGAGGTAAACCCTTACATTTCATTGATAGTTTGTGTGCAAGCTCAAGGAGATCGTTGGGGCATTCTTCATAAGGGAGAGCCTTTTTGAGGAGGAGATCTAGGCTTTTCTTATTATCTAAGAAGTTGAGCTCGTATGGTGGCATTTGGGAGTCAGCACATCTAGCAACTTCGACAATCCTGCTAGTTATCAGGATACGACTACCGTTCTTGACATCAGGTAATGCATCTGCTAGTTGAGTCCACAGATCACCTGTCCACACATCATCTAGAATGATCAGATATCTTCTGCTACTTAAAAATCTTTTGAGCTCGCCCACATAATAGTCCACATCCCGATCCTTCGGTACAGAATCATTGTACTTGCTGATCATCTTTCTCAAGAGATCAGTTAGGTTGAACTGTTGAGAGATTGACAACATTATATCATAGTCGAAATCTGCTTGGGCACTGTTTAGACAAGGAAAGAAAATAAATTATAAGATTGATTTCTAGCAAGATTTCTAGCAAGGTTTCGCAACCATGTATTACTAAGATCTCAGAAATATATATTGAGCACCCGATCAGTTAGGATCACTATTAAATCCTCAAATCAATTTATAACTGTATTACTAGTTGATGGTTGCTATACGTATGTAGCAATTCAGACCAACTCTTATTATTATTATTGTAATTATTTTTAGCAATAAAACATAGCTGAAAAAGAAAATTCTGTGCTTGCCTTTTGTATACCATAGATGCAAGGGTAGTCTTTCCTAGACCTCCGGCACCGACGATGGTTATGACGGCCCGTCTAGGTGTTCTTTCAGGGTGCAACAGCTCCAGAATGTTCTTCTTGTCAGCCTGCATGCCTACGACTTCATTTTCGTCTACTTCAGAATATGTAGCTCTCCGAAAAGGCATTCTGGCTATCTCCCCCGTCCTCCTGTCCTCCATTGGCAGGTCTTTGATTCCATAGGTGACCCTGCTCTTAGAGATCTCTTCGAGTAGATTTTGAATTTCATCGAGTTCAGTGCCAAGCTTGTGGAGGTTAGGCAGCTTCATGGGCTTCTTGCACACCTTCTTGAGTTTTTGTAAAAAGCTGCTGGCCTCTTTTCTGTGGTGACCTTCAACTGCAGGTAGAAAATAGGTGTCAGTTGCATCCGCGATGCGATAGGCCACATCGCGGAGCTCATTCAGCCAGTTCTGCACTCTCTCATCTCCTTTGCATTTTGAATCAGCATCTTTCAGGCAGCATTTGATTCGGATGAGCTCGCGCTGCACCCGTTCGACTTTCTTCCCAACCCCACCCAAGAACTGTGCTTCCTTCACTATGAAATCAGCAAGGTTCTTGAGTACAAACTCCACAACCAACTCAGCCATTGCTCTATCTCGCTGTCTTTTGAAATGTGAATCAGTGTATGAGGATATTATTAGCAAAGTGCAGTTGATTATCCTAACCAAAGCTGGTCTCATTATATAGACGAGCAGGCCGGAAACCAAACTGATGTTCAGTAAATGTAGGAATAAATTTTAATAATTAAAAGCTGGAGTTCCCTGGCGTTGTAGTAATATTTTTTTATGAATAATTTCCCATCATTCTTTGGTTGGCAGTTGACCTTTCCGTATAAATAATTAGAATTCTACCAAAATAATTGCGGTTACTTCATATTGTTATTGGTGGCATATTATTACAAAATTGTTGTCTTGCATATATCAGCACGTACGACAAGTTGTTGGTTCTATTTTTGTAAACTTATTCCTATAATTTTTTTTCGCAAGTTAATTAATCAAGTTTTCCTACTAAGTGACCTTTTGAAATAAGGAAACAAATGGTATCGTAAAAAAGAACCCTATTAGCTAATTAATTATTGTACTTGTTAATGTCTTCTTCGATCTCGAGGTGCATGAAAGTTACTTGTTTAGTTTATGAAAAAGTAATAATGAAATGCAGACATTAATTGGTGCACATGCGTTAAGACAAACTATAACGTGTTTAGTTTAATTAAAAGAAGCAACTAATTGCATCTAGCGAGTTGTATCCTATTTTTACCCAAACTAACTATCATTTGACTTGCGCAAATACTGTAAAACTCTATACTCAATACTGTATCTTCAATACCAAATCATATATAATACATAATTCAAAATTCTAACAGATCCTGTAAAATAAAGAAAACAAAAACAATGCATAGATCCTATAAACTATTGCATATATCCCGTAAAAATGTTAAATATTAGATAAATCTTGAAAATTTAAATCAGAAAAATAAAAAATTTACAAAACCAGACCAGATCGACAGCTGATCTGTTAGATCAAATCATATCAGACTCAAAATATTACCAGATCGGATCAGGATCCACCTAATCGACAAATCGACACTGTAAACACTGACAAACAAATCGACACTGCACATTTTGTTCAGAACATTTGCTTTCTAATTTTCTCAAGCGACAATTTCCAAATCAAAATTTAGGAACAATGTACAGCTCACTGTTCGTGACCTAAGTAATTAGCAAAGTTACCCACTCGATTACACTTTGACAAAGAAGAAAGAGAGATAATGAAGTTATCACAAGGGTAGATCTCGAGAAGTGGGACCTATCTGGAAGTGAAAGTCGGAAGCAAGGTGCATTTTCCACAGAGCGGCAGCAAGGCTTCTTGCTGACATGGCGTCAGACTGCGAGGGGGACGAAGGCGAAGACGCAAACTCTGTGCTGGTGCCTCCGGTGGGAACACAGCGGCGACGGCTCGAGCGAGGAGCGTAGAGGGAGATCGCCAAATTTGTAGAGGGAGGAGAGAGAGATCGGAACGGGGGAGACGGAGGCGATATGCGCTGGAGCCTCCGGTGTGAACACGGTGGATGGAAGGGGGACGATACCTTTTCTCAATTTGTAAAATTAAAATCATGTTGACGGAATAGGAAGGTTTTATTTAAGGCAGTGTGGGAGGTTAGAACCGTTAAGAAGCCTTATCTAAACTTTTGGGTAAAAAGGGGTACAGAAGGCTGGGTACCAAAACCTTTTCTCTAATTAAAATGTCGACTTGATTCATTGAACAATACGAAATAACATAATCACCGTTGTTGGAGGAAAAGAAAAGCAAGTAATTAATAGTTCAATATTGATATCTTATTTATTAGTTCATCAAGAAAAGTCACCTCCGCATGTGAAGCACAATCCGGATCACTGTTTCCCCAACAATTAGTAGTTAATCAATAATTGACTTAAAATTCTAGATCAAAGAACCTAGACAACGAACATGTATTTTGCAAAAAAAGATAAAAGAAACATATCTTTGTTATAAAATAAAGATAAACAAACAATAAACATATTTTAACGTTCATGTAGGAGGCTGCTAAATCATTTTGACTCAGATAAATATAAATGGACTATACTTATACAAATTATCTCTTTAAATACTTATACATTTTAACTCAGATTAATATAAATGGACTACACTTATTAGCTATTGCAGATCGATGACAATGAAGCTAAAGATGCTCTCATTAAATAGGCGAACAGGCCGGAAACCAAACTGAAGCTTCGTTGTCTAATTTGATTTGATCTTCCAGTCAGAGTAGATCTCGAGGTTCATGGAAGTTACTTCTTACAAATAATAACTTGTTTAAGTGTTAGGTCTGACAAACTAGACTAGAACGTGTTTAGGTAAGATTCCTACTCATCCATAATAGTTAATTAAAATGCCGACTCTCGATGCATTAAACAACAAGAAAAAAACAAGTGATTAATCATTTAATATTGATAAGTTGTAGTTCATCAAGAAATGTCACGTTCGTGTGACTACATATACGGACCGTTGTTCCCCACCATAGTAATTATGCATGTTACTGCTCGGAGAACTCACCTGTTATTTTATTTTAGGCTATTGTGCCAACTTTGTTAACGTTAAATATTCCTTACACGCTAAATCATGGCAGAAGGATTTTAAGCTGGAATGCTATCAACAAAATTATTATAAAAAAAAAAAAATTGGCTAAAAGTGTTATGGTTCCTTAAATATATAATTAATAAATAAGTATCATATATATGTTGATTATGCAACCAAAATAATTCAGCACAACTTTTTTTCTCAAAATAATTAATAAATAAGTGTCATATATATGTCGTAATTATAACAATATTTTTTCTTAGAAATTTTTCGCATTAGATAATAATGATTCAATCATATCAACAATAACCTTTCATATTATTTTTTTATACACCGGCGTCTTGCCCAATCTTTTATGGAGCTGAAAAAGTCGAAACTACTCTGTTCAACCCTTCATATTCTATTTTTTATAATGATGATTTAGGACAATATCATATATATTGCAAATGAGAATAATTAGCATGGAGCTAACAAAATTTATTTTATTTTATGAGAAGTTAATTACATTTGCATTATATATGATATTGTCCTATATTTAATTTATCGGCTTCATTTACATGTAGTACCGATGCAATTTGTCAACTGTATGCATGGGTATGTAGCACATATATACAAACGATTATTTTTTTGTCTATACAAATAATTCAAATTCTAGTAATGAAATATTTTTCTTTCTAAAGTTTATGTTTCCATAGATGTCAGAGGTTTCTTCATCTGTTTCATTATCCTTATCTATTTTTTGTTGAATGAAATTTATTTTCTTATAACGGGAAAAAAGCTCAAGTGAACTACGACATAATATTGCTAGAACAGGATGGCGTACTATTAAAGACAAAAAAATGCCGACTCTCGATGCAAACTAGTTAATTAAAATGCCTAACGTGTTTAGGTAAGATCTTGATCTTCCAGTCAAAGTAGATCTTGATCTTCGTTGTCTAACGTGTTTAGGTAAGATTCCTACTCATTCATACTAGTTAATTAAAATGCCGACTCTCCATGCATTAAACAATAAGAAAAAAACAAGTGATTAATCATTCAATATTGATAAGTTGTAGTTCATCAAGAAATGTTACGTTCGCGTGACCACATATACGGACCCCTGTTCCCCACCATAGTAATTATGCATGTTACTGCTCGGAGAACTCACCTGTTATTTATTTTTGGCTATTGTGCCAACTTTGTTAACGTTAAATATTCGTTACACGCTAAATCATGGCAGAAGGATTTTAAGCTAGAATGCTATCAACAAAATTATTATCACAAATTTTTTTTTGGCTAAAAGTGTTATGGTTCCTAAAATAATTAATAAATAAGTATCATATATATGTTGATTATGCAACCAAAATAATTCAGCACAACTTTTTTTCTCAAAATAATTAATAAATAAGTATCATATATATGTCGTAATTATAACAATATTAAGGTGTTGTAAATGAGACAAATCAGCTAAGGAGGGAGATTTGGCTTATGAATTTAAACTACGGAGGAGTTTTAATTCCATCTAAAACATTTACATTTGGCTGGATTAAGAATGACTTAGGCCTAAGAAGGCCTAAAAAGGTAGCGCCAACAGGTACATGGAGTTTGGCCTAGGAAGAAAGTTGAGGTCAAACGAGTAGGAAGGAAATGCTTCTCTTCAATAAGGTTTTATTTCACGTTTAATAATTTGTTTAGTGTTTTGCTCCAAGTACGTCAAATATTTTTAAGAAAATTTTAAATTAATTTTGACAATCTAATAAAATAATTGAATAAATTCGAAATTTTAAAAAATTTCAATGCGTGCCGTGAATCCTCTATGTATTGTTATCATGATTAAATATTTCTTTGTCTAGTATCAAATATTATGTTAACAATAGGATTATTTAAGAGATTTGATCCTCAGCTTCTGCTAAAAACAGTGGATAGTTCTAATACACAAAAAAATTAATAGTGAAATGTGAATGATGACTTTATTATATAAGACTAATGAAATTTTAAATTGAGTCAAATTTGATAAGTATTTTAATACAAGAATTGAGAATACATCTGCAATTAAAAGAATTTTAAATTATAAAAGTTAAATATATGCTGGACTACGAAGCTGATATTTGTAAAACTATATATATTTATTTGTGTAGTGATGAGTAACTCATGAGTATGGTACATATTACGAAAGGGCTCTTACATTTAAACCTTTTTACCTATCTAACTTAAGTATATGCGCTTATATATGTACATTCTATGTTGTTACACTATCAATCTTTTTTTTTTGCATTCGGACTTGTGCTCTTACATTGTGTGATTCGTTTCTTTGTTAATGGGCTTGTTGGGCCGGTCTTTACAATTACTCTGATTTTTTTTATCCATAGACATTCTCTAGTTTAATTTTTATTTTATTAGTATAGGCATGTTTTTGAACTCGAATTTAAAGCTAAAGATAACCAAATTATGAGAGATTGTTAATGATAAATATACATTTTGAACTCTCATTCTCACGTTGACAAAATTATGCATTTTTACTTGCTGATTGTTAATTGCAAATTCTACACTGGACTTTCAATTCTCATTTCTAATCTTTTATTTCTATGACAACTGTATTTAATTTCATTGATATAAATGCAACTAAATTATTATATAGTCACTACCAGAATTTTCACTTGTTGCAAGGATAATAATCGTAGTAGCATGGGGAGGAAGGGTCCATGCAAAAGAATTTTGATTTCTGGTTTCGTTTACCTTTTTGCATGCGCTGGCCCATGCAAAACACAACCCATGCAACTGCTGGCTGCTTATCCATGCAATTGTCTTCTATCTGCCCATGCAACTAATATTGAGTGAGCCAGGCCCCGCCAAAACGACTCAGATAGTATATTTTATTAAATGTACATGCAAATACTTGATCCTGTGCCCATGCAAATAGTTTTGAAGTTGTGGGACATATTATTAGCATGGGCTGTCGCATGCAATTGTTTTGTTGATCCTTTTTATATTATTTTAAGGTAGAGTCTCATGCTAAAACCCAGCCACCATGCCCATGCTAATAATCTGGAGAGTCGAAACCGACTTTTAGCATGGGATGTCGCATGCAATTGTTTTGTTGATCCCTTTTATATTATTTTAAGGTAGAGTCCCATGCTAAAACTCGGCCACCATCCCCATGCTAATAATCTGGAGAGTCGAAACCGACTTTTAGCATGGGCTGTCGCATGCAATTGTTTTGTTGATCCCTTTTATATTATTTTAAGGTAGAGGCCCATGCTAAAACTCGGCCACCATGCCCATGCTAATAATCTGGAGGGTTGGAATCGAGTTATTGCATGGGATGCGCATGCAATTGTTTTCTTGACCCTATTTATATTATTTTATGCCCTTGCTAATAATCTGGATTGTGGAGACTTAGTAGTTGCATGGGACATCCCATGCTAATAGTTATGAATTAATGGGCAGAGTTTTTTTTTTGTTTTTTTCTCTCCCTTTCAGTGATGAATATAACTATAAATCACAGCACTATGAATTTTAAAATAACCCTAGTTTTGAAACATAAGCATTTGGGTTTAAGATTAAATTCTCCTAAATTTTTGAGATGTTAATTCATCAAATTGAAAAAAAAAACATTGTAATGACTGTTTCCTCAATTAATATATTGCTAGCTGGAATATTCATTTAATCTTAGCCAAATATATACATTCTCTGACTCCATGAAGGGTCCACAAGAGAGACTATAAAGGAACAAAATATATTCTAATGTTAGACTATAGAAATTTGAAATGTCATCGTACCAATTAAAAACCATCTTCATCGTAATCATCGAGTGTAGCCGCATCCAATCCTTCCTCTTGTTCTGTGTAATAACCCTCATCGCCCTCCTCTCGCTGGTTTTCGTTATTCTCCACTGGTGGTGAAGTCTCCATCGTATCGTCTACTAGGTCGAACTCATTTACTTGCACATTTTCCCAATCAAACACTCCATCATTTGATTCCAAGATTGGATTATCCGTCATTTCTTCTTGGTAAAATTCCAGCAATTCATCAGCAGCGTCATCGACCCGAAACTTCCCTTTCGGGCTTGTTTTCATTGCCACCCACCATGGGCGTCTTGTAACTTTATCTGATGCATAGGGAATGTAGAATACTTGGATTGCTTGACACGCCAATACAAACGGCTCAAATCCTTTTAGCCGGGAAGTGTGATTCACCTCGACAATTCCATGTTTGCTGTCCTTCCTAACCCCGGTTGTTATGTCAAACCAATTACACCTAAAGAGAGCCACCTTGTTGCCTCCATCATAACTTAGCTCGATGACTTCTTGGAGAACACCATAATAGTCATGTTGTACACCATTTTGATCAGACTCTCCTTTGATGCAAACACCGCTGCTTTTTGTCGCCTTGTTCTGCCCATACTTTTCAGTGTGAAATCTGAACCCGCTTATATCGTAAACTTCGTAGCAGCTCACTTGTTTCGATGGCTTGATTCCTGCCTTTCGGATGTATGTATCACAATCATGATCAGATAGTACCTTCTTTCGTATCCACTCGGCATACCCATCCTGACGAGACTTTTCCAGATCTTGCTCTCTTATACCAGTCATGCGCATGCATGTGTCGAACTCACTAAAAATTTCAGAGAAAAAAAAAACTTAGTTGTTGTTAGGTTTGTTTCAAAACATCAAGAGAAAATTTTATTAAGATGTTACCTTTCGTACTTGGCACTGATTTCCGGACAATTCCGGAGGACATAGGTGTGTGCAGCTAAATATTCGTCCTCACCGAGAATCCTTCGATATTCCTTTCCACTGGGCTGGCCCGTACTATAAAATATCGAAAGTCCTCCCTTAGAAGGGTTAGACTCTGTAACTCTTTGCTTGGCATTCCGAGGGTTTTCTTCAAAATAATGTTCGCAAAAGGTTGATATCTCCTTGACTACCGTAGCCTCCACGATTGAACCCTCAACTTGTGACTTGTTGGTCACTCTCATCCTTTGTTCTTTGTTACGCCTATCATTGCAACAGCGGGTTAGAGTTTTTTGGTACATATATTGTTATGGTTTAGATATGACAACATATTTGTAGGATTAGTGGTTCATTATTTTATAAAATAAGAAAATTGGAATAAAATCAGACCTTTCACAAGGGTACATCCATCGAGACCCTACGGGGCCACCAAGTCTAGCCTCGTTTGCTACATGGACAACAAGATGCTCCATTGAATCGAAGAAACCGGGGGGGAAAATTTTTTCCATTTTGCAAATTGTGACGATAACATCTTTTTCCAATTCGTCAATACGGGATGGTTCAAGCTCCTTCGAACAAATCTCTCTAAAGAAGCTTGAAATCTCACATAAAACATCCCACACCGAATCAGGAACAAAGTCTCGAAATGCGATTGGAAGTAGTCGCTCCATGAACACATGTAAATCGTGACTCTTAAGTCCAATTAGGGTGGAAGTTGATTGGTTAACACACCTACTCCAATTTGATGCATAGCCATCGGGAAACCGTACAACATCCTTGAGCCATGTTAAAACCTGTTTCTTTTGGTCTTTTGTAAGTGCAAATGGGGCCTTTGGTTTTATCATTTTTTCCGCGTTTCGTGGATCTGGAATGAGGTTCTGACTCGGACGATTACAAATGAGAGCCATATCTTTCCGTGCTTTTTCGCTATCTTTTGTTTTTCCACCCATGCTTAAAAGCGTATTAATCAAATTATCCGCGAAATTCTTCTCCAAATGCATCAAATCAATATTGTGTGGCAAAAGGTTGTCTTTCCAATAAGGTAAACTCCAAAAAATACTCTTCTTTTGCCAATGGTGTGTGTCACCATAACCTTTAATCTGATTAAGTTTGTTGCCTTTACCCCACTTGATATCATCCAGTAAGCTTACTTCCGCTAGCAGCTCCTCTCCCGTTTTCATTTTTGGTGGCCCACCACCCTCTATTTCTCCTTTTATGAAATTATTTTTATCTTTCCGAAATGGGTGATCCGAAGGCAAGAGACGTCTATGACAGCCAAACCAACATGCCTTCCCACCCCACTTGAGTTGAAAGGCTTTTGTCTCACCCTGGCAGTAATAACATCCCAACTTGCCATGTGTACCCCAGCCGCATAGCATCTCATAAGCGGGATAATCACTAACTGTCCAAAGTAGTGTTGCATGCATTCTGAAATTCTCATTTCTATATTCATCCCATGTCATTTCTCCAACTGCCCACAATTTATTCAATTCATCAATTAAGGGTTCGAGAAGAATGTCAATGTCCCTTCCCGGATGCTTTGGTCCGGGGATGACAAGCGCAAGGAACATGCTATCTTCTTTCATTATCATACCGGGTGGTAGGTTATACGGAAACAAAAACACCGGCCAACATGAATACGGAGCCGCACTCGAGTTGAACGGCATAAATCCATCCGTCGTTAGCCCCAACCAAACATTTCTCACCTCATTTGCGAAATTTGGATATTTTTCAGCAAAATGCTTCCATGCTTCACCATCAGCCGGGTGCACCATAATCCCAGGTTTTTCACGCTTTCCCTCCTTGTGCCATCTCATATTTTCCCCCCTCGATTTGATCATGTACATTCTTTGCAGTCTGGGCGTGATAGGTAGATAGCGAAGTATCTTTTGCGCAACGGGTTTTGCATTCGGGTTAGGTCCAGGTGGCTTATATCTTGGTTCTCCACATACAACACATCTTGTCATGTCCACTTTGGTCTTGTAATAAAGCATACAAAAATTCGGGCATACGTCTATTTTATGGTATTCCATACCCATTGCCTCGATCAATCGTTTCGCTTGGTAGAAATTAGCCATCATTTTTTCACTAGGCGGAAGCATGCCTTTAATGAGGTCCATCATCTCATCAAAGCATTTTTGGCTAAATTGGTGTTCCGACTTCAATGCTAAGGCTTGTGTTACCGCCGATAGTACGGTGTGATTTTCGCATTTCATTTTACCGGTGAAGTCCTCTTCCCATAACGGCGTATCCGATGCGGCTAGCATATCGAAGAACTTTTTAGCAACACCTTTAGGGCTGTTATCATCCCAATCAAACTCTTGACCTGCTGCTGCCCTAACCATATCCGCCATTGGATTAGTTGGTGGAGGGGATGCGTTTGCGGCTGAATTAGGATGTTCTTCCCCATGCATGTGCCAAACTTTATAGTTGTTGCAAAAGCCCGATTTATAAAGATGTATCTTGACAGTTTCAACATCCCTACTCTGTTGGTTGGCACAAATTTTGCACGGACATATTATACATTTCCTTCCTTGTGCATCGAACGTTACAACCGAGGGTTTATCTAATGCTTGTCGAGCAAAGTCTTGCACACCAGTAACAAAGTCGGGGTCTAGCCTTCCACCCATGTTGCTTCTGCTACGGTTCATCCATTGACGATCGGAGGCCATCTGTTCAGAATTTTAACAATACAATGAGGGATTGATTTGGCAGTTATATAATTGAATT
The DNA here is from genome assembly GCA_025461125.1 of Carex kokanica. Classification (NCBI taxonomy): domain Eukaryota; kingdom Viridiplantae; phylum Streptophyta; class Magnoliopsida; order Poales; family Cyperaceae; genus Carex; species Carex kokanica. The sequence goes on along the minus strand of JAJGRX010001217.1, from coordinate 223,427 downwards.
ACAGTAACACTTTGAGGTAAGTGGGTACAAGCATGAGGTATCAAAAAATTACAAGCAGGAGGTAAGTGTCGTAATCAATCTAACCCAAAATACAATGGCCGGTCTACCTGTAAATTACGAAATTGTCTACGAGTGACAGAAAGTGGTTATAAAACAATGACAGAAAGTGGTTATAAAATGGTCTCCAAGTGAGCTCACAGTGGCTATTCACAACCGTGATCTCCTACCGCACAGTGGCTTAGAGGGAGAGAGGGAGAGATGGAGAGAGAGATGGAGAGAGAGATGGAGAGAGATGTTGAGGCATTTTTGTCGGCCTGTTGTTTTGGTGTAGACCGGCGTGAACGTCTCTGCAGATACACTCCTTCTCTCAAATAGGTAAAGGGGAAGAAGCTTATTGTTTGATTGTGGGATTCTTTTTCTTCCGACAAGCGCAAGCCCCTGCCGTTAATTACCCTGGATAGTACCCAGGAACCTCCGATTAAGGGGCTAGACGAAATGACATGATTAGGGTAGGGTATCTAAAGTGCAATAAAGAAGATAGGGTGATACTGAATCAGAGGGGTAGTACTGATTCAACCCTCGAGGGGCATACTAATGGTGTATGCCTAGATTTTTCTAGGGTTTTTGTTTACTTTGGGGTTGCCTATTACATGCAAGGGCTTTAGCTGGTTTGAGGGTGCCTAGGGTTTTCTAGGGCTTTTTATTTGGGGTGCCTGTTTCATGCAAGGGCTTTAGCTGGTTTGAGGGTGCCTAGGGTTTTCTAGGGCTTTTGTTGGATTTGGGGTTGCCTATTACATGCAAGGACTTTAGCTGGTTTGAGGGTGCCTAGGGTTTTCTAGGGCTCTTGTTTGGGGTGCCTGTTTCATGCAAGGGCTTTAGCTGGACATATATGTTATGGGCGACGCCGGACTACATGAGTGGGCGCCTGGAACACTTCGACAGCCTACGGGTCGGACTGGCGCAGAGGGTTTAGACAAGGGCGTATCATATGCCCGTGGTGTCCGTAGGGTTTTCCTTCCCTTAGGGTGCCTATTACTTGCAAGGGCTTTAGCTGAACTTATGTATTTGTTGGGGTGGCATGAGAGCCTTTGGTTTGAGGTGGCGTGGGAGCCTTTGGTTTTGGTTGGCGTGGGAGCCTTTGACTTGGGTTGGCATGAAAGCCTTTGGTTTTGGTTAGCGTGGGAGCCTTTGACTTGGGTTGGCATGAAAGCCTTTGGTTTTGATTGGCGTGGAAGCCTTTGATTTGGGTGGCGTGGAAGCCTTTGATTTGGGTTGGCGTGCAAGCCTTTATTTGGGTTGGCGTGCAAGCCTTTGCATTTACGTGGCGTGGAAGCCTTTGGTTTGGGTTGGCGTGGAAGCCTTTATTTGGTTGGCGTAGAAGCCTTTATTTTGGATTGGCGTGAAAGCCTTTGGTTTGAATGATATGGAGGCCTTTATTTGGGTTGGCATGGAAGCCTTTGGTTTGGGTGGCATGGAAGCCTTTATTTAGGTTGGCATGGAAGCTTTCGGAATTAAACTTGATTTTGCTTGGATTTGATTTGGTCTTGGTTTTATTTGGATTTTATTTAGGTTTGAGTTTGCTTGGGCTTGATTGCGATTTGGGTTTATTTGGATAAGTTTGTTTTATTTGGTATAGAATTTGTTTGGATTTATTTGAATTTAGTGTAGGTTTTAGATTGGTCTTGGATTTGATTTAAGTGGCGTAGAAGCCTTTGGTTTAAGGTGACATGGGAGCTCTTGAGTTTGGTTTGCATGAAACTGCGTAGGGTTTTCGGTATAGTTTATGGGTAGGTATTGTGTGTCTTTCTCCAAACTCTGGGAATCTTCGAATTGGGCATAGATGTTGTTGACTTGATGCTTTCTCATATTCATGTTCGGATTTATCATCTCTTATTGAGAGGTGACTTGTATTTGTGTGTGTGTATGCATGTTGATGCCACCGAGGCATAACTGTTTGGTTGCTATGGCTAGAGATCATATTTAGAGTGGGGACTCTTCGATTTTATTTGGTTAGTTCGACCATTAGGAGACCGAACATCTGGGTCTATGGATTAGAATCCTTTGTGGACTTGGATTTGGAGTCTTTATATCTTTAGAGCGAGGTTTGGTGCATGACCTTCGGTTGATGTTTAGAGTATATTTCTCCAGTGGAAGGTCCGATTGGCATGAAATTGGTTCTCAAAGGTTCACGACGGCGGTGTCGATGACTCTCGTGTCACATGTTTTGTCCAGTTCGGAATATATAATTTATAGTGAATTTTAGAAGTCAGGGTATGCCTGCTGTCTGGAATCAGCGGACCTTCGGGTACTCTTTTGACTATATCTCTCTGCTGGAGAGTCCGATTGAGGTAAAACCAGCGCTAACGTCTTCATGACTAAGAGAGCTACAACTTTCATGTGGAATGTTTTGTCAGATTATGAATAGGTGATTTTTGGTAGATTTTTGAAGTCGGGACAGCCTTGCTGTTTTCTGCTTTTTAAGACAGCCGACCTTTGTGCACTGTTTTGGGCGTATTTCGCTGTTTGGATGTGCGATCGATGTGAAATTAGCGCTCACAGTTATGTAACCGAGGTCTCTACAACTTTCATGTCTTGCATTTTATAAAGTTCGGTGAGCAAGTTACCCGAACCTTATCTTCAATTCATGTTTCAGTTTCTGAAACTTTCTTATTTGTTCCTCTTGTGTACAACTTTATTTGTCTTTAATGTTTTTGTCATTATTCCATTTACTAATTTATTTCCTTTTGCTTTGTTCAAGAGATATTTTCAGCAGCATTTTGTCTCAATTTTGTATTTTTTTTAAAATTTTATTTTCATGTTAAATCAAGAGGGAATTTTGACAGCATTTCTGCCTCATTCACCTCATCATTAGCATGATTGTGGCATCCTACACGCACCGAGTGCTTCGGATCCTTTTTTTGTTGGCGCTCTACTCCACCGAGTGTTTCGAGCCCATTGAATCGCCCTACCGGCACCCTACACGCACTAAGTGCTTCGAGTCCGATAGTAGCGAATGTTTGTGTAGTTTTGCCCAACCGGCACCCTACGCGCACCGAGTGCTTCGAGTCCGGAAGTGGCAGTGAATTGTTTAGAATATTGTAGCGTGTGTGATTTGACTTTGAGGTTTGTTTAAAGAGTGTTGTTTTTTTTTGTTTTAGTATTTGGGGTTTAGGATTTTCGGTATTTTGTGGTGGAAGGTTGTAACGTTGTTTTGGCCTTGGATTGTTTGTGGAGTTTGCGGTTTTCGAAGGTATGCGCAACAGTCACTGTTTTGGCTATATTTCGCTGATGGTAATTTGGATTTGGGGAATTTTGATGTCTATGGATTCATGACTCAGGGAACTACAACTTTCATGTAGAACATTTTCTCAGATTTTGGATGTACGATTGTCAGTTTTCTGTGGTAGTGAGATGATCGGTTCAGCTCGGTTTCAGTTTTAAGCACGAACAGCAGTCACGGTTTTGGCCAGATCTTGGCGCTCTAAACTCCGATTTGAGTGATTTTGGTGGCTGTGGTTTCATGACTCAGATAACTACAACTTTTATGTAGAACATTTGTCCAGATTATGGATATGTATTTCTGTAGAAGGGTTTTAGTGAGGGGCACGTACGAGTTGCTGTGTGGGCAGAATTTTGGTATAGTTTTTGGGAAGGGAATGTTGTTCTTTTTCAGTCTTTAGGGGCCTTTTCTTATAGATGGAGAAGGTGCCTTGGCTGCCAAGGGGTGCCTTGATGTGGCCTAGCTGTCAAAGAGTAATGGCGTCGAGGGATCTTAGCCATGAATCACGTCATATTAATTTCAGCACTTAAAAGCAGCACATTAATTGAGAATCAATCATTCATCAGATCTTTTGGACATTATAATTTCGTTTTTTGCACTTTTGTACAACATAATAGTTGTAGGTCTTGGTCTCACCTTTCCAACGCATGTTCATTTGCCCAAATCGGAGTTGATATGACCGACCTATGACCAATTTACTCTAGGCAGTCCAGATTTCCAGAGCAAGCTGTAACGGCAATATTTGTACTTCATTTTGTGCGAACCTTATGATCATGATCCGTCCAGATTTTTGGTTTCTTTCCTTCATGAATGTTGTAGGTGCCTTTGTCTAGGTTTCATATAAATTTAGATCACCCAAATCGGAGTTAGGATGACCGATATATGGTCGAAATACTAACAGCTGTCGAGGCTGTCCAGCTCATGTTAATCTTGGGATACTAAATTTTATTTAATCATTCCACCATGAGGCATTAAGTTTCTGCCCAGGCCTGAAACAGAAATGTTGTGCATATTTTTATGAACTTTCTAAGATAATTTATTTCATCTCAATTTGGCCTAATATGGCAAACTTATGGCCTAAACACTGGTTGCTGCCAAGGATGTCCTACAAGGATTGTCGAAAAAATTATTTTTTTGCATCATTGCCTTGTTCATTTATTTACCATGTTTTGCATCATGATTCTGAGAAAACTTTCAGCATAAGAATTGAAAGTATCTTTGTTTTCTTTTCTCAGAATTTTACTTTTTTGGAATTAGACCCGGTATGATTTATTTATGGCCAAAACAGTGACTGCTGTTCGTGGCAGTCCAAATCGCAAAGATGCACATTTTGGATTATGTTGGACTGCCATGGGCCCCCTTAATGCTAAGTTAGGTCCACCCTGGATATTTTATGGTATCCTGAGTTTATTTTAGTGTGCCATGTTGCATGCTATATTTTATGTGTCACATTTTTTTGGGTAAAACAAATGCCCCCCGCTAGACCGAGGCTGAGGCCAGTCCGAAGGCTTGGTCTAGCGTACATCTTCATTCTTTATCGCAATTGTATCGTGCATAGCAAGACATCAACCTGGTGTTGATCCATAGAATTTGACTCTAAGTGCTGAGAGACTGGGAGTCATGGACCTTACAATCTTAAGACTTGGGTTTCGAAGGGAGCTATAGTCCTTGTTAGTCTTCTGAAAGCTAGGAGTTGTGGTCTTTGGTGTTTCAACATTTGTATGTGTCTGGTTTACGTTTGCTTGAGGTTTTGACATAGAGCATTTTAGATTTTTTTTTTTTAAACATTCTAGACCATTGTGACATGTCTTTGAGGGTTTTTTATTGCCAAGACTAAAGAATTTGGCTCCATATTGGTCTTGAAATTGGAATTTGGTTGTCTTTGGGTTTGGTTTGAGTCGGAATATGTGCTTCCAACTAATATGATTTGGTTTTGGTTTGAATTGACTAAGCGCTTAATGGAGTCTAGTCAAATTGGGGTACATGAGGTTAGATAAGTGCTTAAAGAAGTCGAGCAGATGTTGAAGTTGGCATGGTCAGGTTATATGTTACTGATTGAAGTGATATGATTTGATTCAGGTTAAAAGGAAACTCAACATAGTCAAGTTAGTTTCGAAATGTCCGAGACCAGCTAAACTTTCAGCGGAATTGAGCTGATGTGGAAGACTGGATGCAGTCAGATTATACAAGTCCAATCAAGGATCTTTCATGCCTATATCCAAGTTTACGGGATGAGAGTCGATCATTTTGGCGTGGTCTTTGGTCAAAGAGGCAATAGGAAGTTCACGGCACCTTCGTCTCAAGGGGAATTGAAGGATCGTCGCGCTTGGTCGGCCTTTCTACTGGTGGGGTCAACATGCCATTGTGGGCAGAGATGAGACAACGTGGAACTTGTCTTGATCATGAGAAGAGTTCCTTAGTGGTTGGAGGTGTCTTTGATCTTTCGAAAGGAAGGCTCTTCTCCTTATTGTGTACTTCACGTATGCTTCTTTTGAGTGCTCTTTCCTTCTTCGCTTTTGGACTAGCATCATACAATAGGTGTTTTCATTGAGAGCATTGATTTCTTGTTCATAGAGCCTAATCAAGACTCCAATGATCACGGAGGGTGTCATTCTCCATGGTGAGCGGTTTTCTTATTAATTTTGATCTTTGCATTGGTGTATTCTTTTACATGTAATATCGAAGAAGTTCCACTTGTCCAGAAGGTGGTAGATTTGTCAGACTTGCAACTGGTGGTTCGAGGCCTAATCCTCAAGCTTATTGAGGGAATAGGAGAGGATGCATCCTCAGCCCATGGAGTCTTATCATAATTTATTTGCTTTCAAATGACTCCCGAGGATGCGCTCTCAATTGCGCAAAATTTTCCACGTCAATCGGATGTTCACAATTGGGTTTGATTCAGATGTTGGTAATTGTTTAAGGCTCTCATGTCCAAGGCACAATATCAAAACCTTGTTTTGTGCAACCTATATAAAGCTTGTTTATCCTTTTATCACTAGTCGGATGAACGTTCCAGTGTTAATTGTTCGTGGAACAAGTTAACAAAACTATTGTGCATTTATTAAATGGAGTCTCACTTTCGCTCAAGAGAAGTTAATCATCGATGAAGACGTGAGGGTTTCTATCTTGGAAGTTTTCATTTGGGAATTGGCGCTCGTCAGCTGTGAGCGGGCACTGGTTATGTGTAACGGTTCCTTGGTTGGGAATGGTCAACTGTTGCAATGGCTATCCTACCGTAGTAAGCAAGCGTTGCGACATATTTTCACCATTTCATGATGGTTGGGGTCGGGCAACTATCGTGAGAATGCATATTGTTTTGAGTGTAAGCATACACTGATTGGAAGTGGGTACATGTTAACCGGAAGCGGGTGCACATTGATGACTATGAGCATATGCATGCTGACAATAAGTAGGCACACGTCAATTGGAAGCTGGTACACAGCGGGCGCTTAGTGGGTGTTTTTTTGACCCGAATCCTCATTTTAGTCCGTGTTATGTTTGGGACATGGATGAGTCTAGAAATTTTGTTTTTGCCCCGACAAGAAACTTTAGAATTGTCGTGCATGGACGACCTTTTTATCGATGAAACTAGCATTTCGTTATGAGAAAAAAAATGCTTAACGTGGCGCATGCTTTATGGGTCAGAGTTGTGCATGGGATGAGATCGTTGAACTTTGAAACATTGTTGTTAACCATGGCTCGTCTCACTCTCATCACACTGAGCCTTGTGCCGCATGTTGAGTGGATGGTTGGTCTCCTTCGGGTGATGTTCTATGTGCACTGGGCCATGCCCCCTATGTGAAAGGGCAAGTCATGCTCTCCTTGGGCCATGCCCCCTATATGCTGGGTGGGGCGAGTAGGCATGTTTCTCCAAGTGGTGTTTAATGTGCAACCGATAGTAGTCTTAGTCATGGGTCTTGTTTGTTCCAGGCCATGGCCCATGTGTGTTGAGCAGAGCGACTCATCTTCTGGGCGTTGTTTCTTGAGCACCACACAATGCCCCATGCATGAAAGGGTGAGTTATATCTATTTTGGGCCGTGTCCCCTGTGTGTTTAGCGAGACATCATGTTCCTTCGAATGGTGTTCCATGTGCACTACGCAGTGCCCCCTGCGTGGTGGATGATTTGTATCTATCTTGGGGCCTTGCCCCTCCTGCGTATTGAGTGAGGAGGCCCGTCTATTTTGGGTGGTATTCCATGTGTACCAAGAAATGCCCTTGTCAAAGGTGTGAGTTATATTCATTGTAGGCCATGCCCCCAACGTGTCTAGCGGGGTGGCCTATTTATTATGATGGTATTCTATGTGCACCATGTGGTGAGGCATGACCTTTGTCTCCTTGCCCTTGAAGCGTATTTTTTTTTCTTCTGGAATCGCTTGTTTATAGATGACATTGGTCTCTCTCAATTTTGATTGACTAATAAGTATGCTTCTCCGTCATAGATCTTCAACGCGACGTAAGCTCATTCCCATATTACAAAACCTTAGGTCATCATGCCGTCTAAGGATAGGCCTCTTCAAGGCCACGACAAATTCCCTTTTACGAAATGTCTTGATCCCGACCATCTTGTCATATGTCCATTTCATTCGAGCTCGATAGATTTCTAGATTTTGTTGTGCATTGAGTCTCATTTCATCTACAGTCTCTAGCTCCTCAAGGCGCAGGTGCGTTTGTTTGTCTTCAGTCAGACTTTCATGGGCTGCTATCCTAAAGGAGGGTATCTCCACCTTTAGCAGAGGTACAAATTCAGTTCTGAATATAAGCGAGTATGGTGTTGCTTACGTGGGTAATCGACATGTGGTGAAGTGAGCCCAAAGTGCTTTGCTCAGTTTCTCGTGCCAGTTGTTGTGGTTCTTGTCAATTATCTTTCGTACCAAGCCGATAAAGGTTTTGTTGAATTCTTTGACTAGGCCATTGGCTCTAGAATTTTAGATGGTTAAGAACTTCTAGTCTATCTTGTGGTGTTCGAGGAACTTTGATACCCTGAAGTTTCTAAAGAAAAGTCCATTGTCTTAGACGATCTTGCCAGGATTGCCAAAATGGTAGCATGGGTCTTGAAGGACCTTATGATGTCTTCAGTTTTGGTTTCTCGCAAGGGAACGACTCATGTCCATTTGGGAAACAATCAGTTGTCACAAACGCATGACAATTCTTTTGAAGACATTTGTCCATCGATGGTATCATGTTCGAGCCTCATCTCATGCTACTCAATAGGAGTTAGCTTTTGGTTGATGTCTTCGACGAAGGATATGCCCAACAAGACATGGCCTTGGTGGCTTTCCACAATGTGTGGTATGTCGGCGGAATTGTCTTCAAGTGATGTTCCCCTGCATATGACGTCTTAGAGGCATTGCTTCTAAGCGGTGCTCCTTGAGTATGATGTGTCGGTGGCATTGCTTATAAGCGATGCCCCCTGCATGTGATGTGGTGGTGGCTTGGCTCCTGGGTGGTCCCCCATGCATATGATGTGTCGGTGGAATTGCTTTCTAGCGGTGCCCCCTGCATATGACATATTGGTGGCATTGCTTTCGAGTGGTGCCCTCTATGTACGAGCAATAGAGCCACACACTGACCTGAAACCTGTGGCAAGCTTGGTCTGGGTAAGTGTCAAATTAGTCCTCGCCTAAGGGGATATGTCCCTCTTGCTAGCACCGACAACGAAAGAGATGCCATCAAAGTTTGCTTAATTTATAGGACGTGTTAGGTTCACCAAGTGAGGCTGAAGAAGGGCCGATCACGAGAACACATGACCATCTTACTCGGCATGGATTGGCTACATAAGTAGTGATTCCAAGATTATTGGGATGACACCAAGACATGTGTGCTCACAAGATTTGGTATAAGATGCATTACATGGTAGGGTTGATGACTTAACCAAAAGTCATGGTAATCCGACACGTCAAATCGCTTTTGTGTGGGATTTCTTCTGAGCGCGACATCATGAGTGCGAATAACGCAACATCTGTTAGCTAGCAGCATTGAACTTGTGCGAAACAATGTCTTGAACAAGATGCTAAAAATGACACTTGGGCAAAACATTGCTTGAACATGTCATCGACCATTGGCGTCGATGTGATGCATGAACTTGGACATAACACTATCCATGGGCATGGTGTCCAGATAAGATGATGTACCGTCTGAGGGTGGTGGTGTTTGACGAAGTGACACTTGCATGAAGCAACACTGTGTTATGACGTGACACATTGGTTAGCGGTATTGCGCTCGAGCATGGTTGAAAATGCGTCAATTCTAAACATGGAGCATGCAACAGTGCTTGTGTGTGTTGTTGGTGGTGGTTGCTATTGTGGTGGTCGGCTAAGTATGGTGTTGGCTAACTTAGGTGTGACATTTGCATTGGGCGTGGTATGTCAGTCATGTTTCGAAGGCAATGCCTCTCCTCTAGGATGGCAAGCAAGGTGAGCTCCTTAGTATTTGTTGTTTACTATACCATCAATAAAGCATATTTTAAAGGGGAGACTTTGTATGGACAACAAGAGTCAAGTTTGTAGAGGACCTTTCTGCCCCTAATGTGATGGTAGCATAAGGTGAACGTGCCATGGTTTTCTTTAATCATTTAAGATTTGGATACCCTTTACTTCATCATGGCGCTTGAGAGGGACCCGCACAGTCGAGGTATGGTGCTGTGACATTGGCTGACGAGATGTGTCCAAAACTAGTGTTGTCGAGCACTACAAGTCGCGCTAGAGGTATTCATTGAAGCACCATGAGTTGTGTCAAAAGTGCTCAATGGAATACCAAAGGTTTTGGTGAAGGTTTGTGTGAGAGCTCATGAAATGTGTTATAGGTGAGTAAGCCTGTGAAGAAACATGCACTATGTTATAGAGGCATTGGTATTGAAGACACCTCGATGATTGAAGCTGGCTCAAGGTATGCCAACACATTTATTCAGTCGTCATCTCAATTCTCAATAATTATTTCTCATTTTCGAATGATGCATGCCCTCTGTTGTACTATAGAATACAAAATCTTGAATGAGCCACATGTTCTAATGATCCCATGATATATTCAGATTATGGTTATGCGCTCTATCCTGACAACTGGTTATATCAGGTTTGGACAGCGAGTGGTGATGGTATCAGCTGAGCAAAGTAGCAAAGGATATTGGTATGGTTCTTATGTAATGTCTTTCATGATGCACCTACTGATTGGCTGGACACAACATTGGATATGGTGGATCGGCTAACTATACACTGCACATGCTGACTGAATCGTGAGACTGCACATGGTATGCTGATTAATTGAGCATTAGTCGACTGGAATGCAATGCCGGCTGGCTGAACATCTCATCGATTGACTGAACATAACAATCACCATGGTATCAATTAGTGATTATGACATCTAAGTAGAGAAGCATTTGCTAGGATTGATGTTTGCTTGAACTTCTGGTGTTTAATTCATCAATGATGTCGGCCATAGTGTATTGGTCGGTAGGCTTGAACTAGAGATTTTATGCTAAAGCGAATGCCCTTTTTCCTTGCCGTGGTTGAGGACTTCTCTAAAGGCATGATTTGTGGTAAGCGAGCGCACTCGCAAGTGATACTTCCTTGTTAAAGTACAAGACATAAAACTTGTTCACCCTTTTAGAAACTGTTAGGATGAACACGCCAGTGTTGATTGTTCATGGCCCAAGCAACAAGACCACATCTTGTTAGAGTACAAGATATAAAACTCGTTCATCATTTTGGAAACCGATAGAATGAACTCACCGGTATTGATTGTTTATGGCACAAACAACAAAGTCATTTTGTGGATCTCTCTCTCTCTCTTTGAAGTTGATCTAATAAGAGATGGTCATGCGCCCAGTTTAGAATCACTACCACCGATTAGGAGCCTCCTTTAATTAGACCTCTCCTTATGGTTGCACATCTCCATCAATCCTTCATTATCTACCATTTTGTATGTACTTCATGCATTGGTGAAGTGTAGATGGAACAATGTTATTTTCATGTAGCTACAACCTTGTTAACAAAACTTTGTGAAAAGTGTCAGAAGCAATGACATAGAACTTAATGTTTGTCGTGAGCCTCCCAATGGTGACGAGTATCGTTATCGCCCCCATTGCCTCCTACGCTTTCATTGAAGCCATAGATAGAGATCCTTTCATTTGTGAGGCATCTTTTACTGAGTGAAAGGCCTCGCAACACCCTCAATGGCATTATATTAGTTGAGGATTCCAGATCTTTGAGGATTTGATCGATCCTAATACCCTTGTATACTTCAGTGACGTGAAGCGGCTATTCATGTTTGGTCGTGCCTATCAGTAGGTCATTTCTCCGTGAAGGGGATGGAGGCTTTATGTTTAATGCAAAACGTCTTCCTCCTATGTGATCCCTCATTTTTTTTTGCATGATGTTTGATTGGTGCCCAACCTGTCTTTCTACTCTCCTCAAGGATGTCGGGAGCCAGGCGAAAATATTAATTTAAGGCGCTTTTCCTTAATGATAAATGTTGGATCATCCGAAACTTCTATTTTCTATCTCAGGAGGTTGAAGGACTCCTTTTAAGTCAAGCCCCTTAAGATTGCTGTAATAACTGGATTGCTCGGGCTTGATCGATGTTGATGGTGGCACAAACCTCACGAATTGTGGAACAGTGCCAAATCGGATGATGATGCCCCTGGTTCCTTTTGTTGGTACAGGGGAGAGAGTATGACACTAGGATTAGCCCCCAGCATGATGATGTGTTTTGAGCTTGCAAAACAGTCTGCTTTAATCGCCATCGACCCTTCCTAGTTATTGTTTGTTGCTTTGTTCCCCTTTGAGGTTGCCCCCTCTCTATTCACTTCATTGGCTTCCATTTTGAGCTTGCAAGGAGAACATGGCCCCTTCGGTCTTTCATTGATGTTGATACCCTAAGTGTTTCGTTAAGCCCCAAAGATGGGAGGAGAAGAATGTCCCACCGGGCGTGCCAGAATCTGTTGAGGCATTTTTGTCGGCCTGTTGTTTTGGTGTAGACCGGCGTGAACGTCTCTGCAGATACACTCCTTCTCTCAAATAGGTAAAGGGGAAGAAGCTTATTGTTTGATTGTGGGATTCTTTTTCTTCCGACAAGCGCAAGCCCCTGCCGTTAATTACCCTGGATAGTACCCAGGAACCTCCGATTAAGGGGCTAGACGAAATGACATGATTAGGGTAGGGTATCTAAAGTGCAATAAAGAAGATAGGGTGATACTGAATCAGAGGGGTAGTACTGATTCAACCCTCGAGGGGCATACTAATGGTGTATGCCTAGATTTTTCTAGGGTTTTTGTTTACTTTGGGGTTGCCTATTACATGCAAGGGCTTTAGCTGGTTTGAGGGTGCCTAGGGTTTTCTAGGGCTTTTTATTTGGGGTGCCTGTTTCATGCAAGGGCTTTAGCTGGTTTGAGGGTGCCTAGGGTTTTCTAGGGCTTTTGTTGGATTTGGGGTTGCCTATTACATGCAAGGACTTTAGCTGGTTTGAGGGTGCCTAGGGTTTTCTAGGGCTCTTGTTTGGGGTGCCTGTTTCATGCAAGGGCTTTAGCTGGACATATATGTTATGGGCGACGCCGGACTACATGAGTGGGCGCCTGGAACACTTCGACAGCCTACGGGTCGGACTGGCGCAGAGGGTTTAGACAAGGGCGTATCATATGCCCGTGGTGTCTGTAGGGTTTTCCTTCCCTTAGGGTGCCTATTACTTGCAAGGGCTTTAGCTGAACTTATGTATTTGTTGGGGTGGCATGAGAGCCTTTGGTTTGAGGTGGCGTGGGAGCCTTTGGTTTTGGTTGGCGTGGGAGCCTTTGACTTGGGTTGGCATGAAAGCCTTTGGTTTTGGTTAGCGTGGGAGCCTTTGACTTGGGTTGGCATGAAAGCCTTTGGTTTTGATTGGCGTGGAAGCCTTTGATTTGGGTGGCGTGGAAGCCTTTGATTTGGGTTGGCGTGCAAGCCTTTATTTGGGTTGGTGTGCAAGCCTTTGCATTTACGTGGCATGGAAGCCTTTGGTTTGGGTTGGCGTGGAAGCCTTTATTTGGTTGGCGTAGAAGCCTTTATTTTGGATTGGCGTGAAAGCCTTTGGTTTGAATGATATGGAGGCCTTTATTTGGGTTGGCATGGAAGCCTTTGGTTTGGGTGGCATGGAAGCCTTTATTTAGGTTGGCATGGAAGCTTTCGGAATTAAACTTGATTTTGCTTGGATTTGATTTGGTCTTGGTTTTATTTGGATTTTATTTAGGTTTGAGTTTGCTTGGGCTTGATTGCGATTTGGGTTTATTTGGATAAGTTTGTTTTATTTGGTATAGAATTTGTTTGGATTTATTTGAATTTAGTGTAGGTTTTAGATTGGTCTTGGATTTGATTTAAGTGGCGTAGAAGCCTTTGGTTTAAGGTGACATGGGAGCTCTTGAGTTTGGTTTGCATGAAACTGCGTAGGGTTTTCGGTATAGTTTATGGGTAGGTATTGTGTGTCTTTCTCCAAACTCTGGGAATCTTCGAATTGGGCATAGATGTTGTTGACTTGATGCTTTCTCATATTCATGTTCGGATTTATCATCTCTTATTGAGAGGTGACTTGTATTTGTGTGTGTGTATGCATGTTGATGCCACCGAGGCATAACTGTTTGGTTGCTATGGCTAGAGATCATATTTAGAGTGGGGACTCTTCGATTTTATTTGGTTAGTTCGACCATTAGGAGACCGAACATCTGGGTCTATGGATTAGAATCCTTTGTGGACTTGGATTTGGAGTCTTTATATCTTTAGAGCGAGGTTTGGTGCATGACCTTCGGTTGATGTTTAGAGTATATTTCTCCAGTGGAAGGTCCGATTGGCATGAAATTGGTTCTCAAAGGTTCACGACGGCGGTGTCGATGACTCTCGTGTCACATGTTTTGTCCAGTTCGGAATATATAATTTATAGTGAATTTTAGAAGTCAGGGTATGCCTGCTGTCTGGAATCAGCGGACCTTCGGGTACTCTTTTGACTATATCTCTCTGCTGGAGAGTCCGATTGAGGTAAAACCAGCGCTAACGTCTTCATGACTAAGAGAGCTACAACTTTCATGTGGAATGTTTTGTCAGATTATGAATAGGTGATTTTTGGTAGATTTTTGAAGTCGGGACAGCCTTGCTGTTTTCTGCTTTTTAAGACAGCCGACCTTTGTGCACTGTTTTGGGCGTATTTCGCTGTTTGGATGTGCGATCGATGTGAAATTAGCGCTCACAGTTATGTAACCGAGGTCTCTACAACTTTCATGTCTTGCATTTTATAAAGTTCGGTGAGCAAGTTACCCGAACCTTATCTTCAATTCATGTTTCAGTTTCTGAAACTTTCTTATTTGTTCCTCTTGTGTACAACTTTATTTGTCTTTAATGTTTTTGTCATTATTCCATTTACTAATTTATTTCCTTTTGCTTTGTTCAAGAGATATTTTCAGCAGCATTTTGTCTCAATTTTGTATTTTTTTTAAAATTTTATTTTCATGTTAAATCAAGAGGGAATTTTGACAGCATTTCTGCCTCATTCACCTCATCATTAGCATGATTGTGGCATCCTACACGCACCGAGTGCTTCGGATCCTTTTTTTGTTGGCGCTCTACTCCACCGAGTGTTTCGAGCCCATTGAATCGCCCTACCGGCACCCTACACGCACTAAGTGCTTCGAGTCCGATAGTAGCGAATGTTTGTGTAGTTTTGCCCAACCGGCACCCTACGCGCACCGAGTGCTTCGAGTCCGGAAGTGGCAGTGAATTGTTTAGAATATTGTAGCGTGTGTGATTTGACTTTGAGGTTTGTTTAAAGAGTGTTGTTTTTTTTTGTTTTAGTATTTGGGGTTTAGGATTTTCGGTATTTTGTGGTGGAAGGTTGTAACGTTGTTTTGGCCTTGGATTGTTTGTGGAGTTTGCGGTTTTCGAAGGTATGCGCAACAGTCACTGTTTTGGCTATATTTCGCTGATGGTAATTTGGATTTGGGGAATTTTGATGTCTATGGATTCATGACTCAGGGAACTACAACTTTCATGTAGAACATTTTCTCAGATTTTGGATGTACGATTGTCAGTTTTCTGTGGTAGTGAGATGATCGGTTCAGCTCGGTTTCAGTTTTAAGCACGAACAGCAGTCACGGTTTTGGCCAGATCTTGGCGCTCTAAACTCCGATTTGAGTGATTTTGGTGGCTGTGGTTTCATGACTCAGATAACTACAACTTTTATGTAGAACATTTGTCCAGATTATGGATATGTATTTCTGTAGAAGGGTTTTAGTGAGGGGCACGTACGAGTTGCTGTGTGGGCAGAATTTTGGTATAGTTTTTTGGGGAGGGAATGTTGTTCTTTTTCAGTCTTTAGGGGCCTTTTCTTATAGATGGAGAAGGTGCCTTGGCTGCCAAGGGGTGCCTTGATGTGGCCTATCTGTCAAAGAGTAATGGCGTCGAGGGATCTTAGCCATGAATCACGTCATATTAATTTCAGCACTTAAAAGCAGCACATTAATTGAGAATCAATCATTCATCAGATCTTTTGGACATTATAATTTCGTTTTCTGCACTTTTGTACAACATAATAGTTGTAGGTCTTGGTCTCACCTTTCCAACGCATGTTCATTTGCCCAAATCGGAGTTGATATGACCGACCTATGACCAATTTACTCTAGGCAGTCCAGATTTCCAGAGCAAGCTGTAACGGCAATATTTGTACTTCATTTTGTGCGAACCTTATGATCATGATCCGTCCAGATTTTTGGTTTCTTTCCTTCATGAATGTTGTAGGTGCCTTTGTCTAGGTTTCATATAAATTTAGATCACCCAAATCGGAGTTAGGATGACCGATATATGGTCGAAATACTAACAGCTGTCGAGGCTGTCCAGCTCATGTTAATCTTGGGATACTAAATTTTATTTAATCATTCCACCATGAGGCATTAAGTTTCTGCCCAGGCCTGAAACAGAAATGTTGTGCATATTTTTATGAACTTTCTAAGATAATTTATTTCATCTCAATTTGGCCTAATATGGCAAACTTATGGCCTAAACACTGGTTGCTGCCAAGGATGTCCTACAAGGATTGTCGAAAAAATTATTTTTTTGCATCATTGCCTTGTTCATTTATTTACCATGTTTTGCATCATGATTCTGAGAAAACTTTCAGCATAAGAATTGAAAGTATCTTTGTTTTCTTTTCTCAGAATTTTACTTTTTTGGAATTAGACCCGGTATGATTTATTTATGGCCAAAACAGTGACTGCTGTTCGTGGCAGTCCAAATCGCAAAGATGCACATTTTGGATTATGTTGGACTGCCATGGGCCCCCTTAATGCTAAGTTAGGTCCACCCTGGATATTTTATGGTATCCTGAGTTTATTTTAGTGTGCCATGTTGCATGCTATATTTTATGTGTCACATTTTTTTGGGTAAAACAAGAGAGAGGAGAGCGGACAGAGACATCTAACTTACCCGATTTAGGAGCGGCGGCCACAAGCGGTTTAGGAGCGGCACAACAGTGGGATGTCGGCCAGCAGGTTGGGCGAAATTTTAGAGTATAGATCCAGTGTGAGACTGGAGGGGAGAGTCGTGCGAAATTTTAGAGTTTAGATCCGGTTTGGAATAGATCGGTGAGAATGTGCGCCAGACATTAGTAAAATTGATGATTGGATGTAGTTACCTCGGTATACCGACGGAAATAGTGACATATATATAGTAAATAATATTTATTTTATGTGCATACCCACGTGTATGCTTCATATATGTAGTAAAACAGATAACAACACAGACCAATTTGTTCTAAATAAGAGAACATCCTACTTGGTAAAATATGACAACAAGTCATAAATATAAGCATCCTAAGTTAAACTATTCCTCAGGTCATAAATTCTCATCCTACTTAATTGTTCACATCCTAAGTTAAACTATTCCTCAGGTCATAAATATAAGCAGATACAAACCGAAGCCGATGATAAATGTTCACATCCTACTTAATTGTTTAATCAAACTATAACAATTATGTTTTACAAAGCAAATATTTAAGGAATTATGGTTGATTCTCCTCCCCCCCTCTGTCACCTCCCCCACCAGAATTGCTCCTTGATGACCCCTCCTACAAAGCAAATAGAACAAATAAAACATTAAAGAAGAGTGAAGCCTTATTATGAAATAGAGAAATTTAGATGTACACCCATCATAACTTAATCAATTATATATTTACCCATCAAAACTTTAAATTTAGTTATTTCCCCATCTAAACTCAACTATATTATCAATATACCAATCTATTGACTTAATCACATAAGAAAACTATATATAATTATAATAAAATATGAGATTGACAGTTTTGGTAAACTTAAAAATATGAGATTGACAGTTTTGATACACTTAAAAAAACTATATAATTATTAAAAATGTAGATATTTCCCCATTTATTGATTTTATCAATATACCCATCTATTGATTGTATCACTTAAAATATTATCAATATACCCTTCTATCTCCGCCAACAATTTCTTTTCTCTTTACCAGTATCACTAATTCGCACACTTTGCCATGAACTCTATTCCCCTTTCCTTTTAATCAAAAAGCATTTCTTGTATTACATGTTTACTCAAAATTTTCAACAAACCATAGAGAGCAGGAAGGCATATTTACTAAAAAATTTCTACAATATAAAGTGATCATAGGTACTTATTTTGACTACTGGGCTTACAGAGACAAGGATTGTGCCAGTGCTTACGAGATGGTGAAATAACTATATTTTTAAGTTCAAATGGGTAAATAACTAATTGATGAAGTTGTGGGCATATATCTAAATTTCTCTATGAAATATTACTGTACAAATGTCATTGTTTCACCTAAAATTATTTCCATGTTTGGAAACTTACACCAAATTTGGGTGGCTTCGCTCCTGTTGCCTTGAAGAGCGCATCGAAACGTGCTTCATTGTATCCTTTATTTATCGTGGCCTTTTCTAGTTCATCTTTGTGTCGCCGCTCTTGAGCCGCTATCTCACTAGCAAACTCCCTACGTGCAGCTTCTACCTTCTCTGCAACTAACTTGGCCACATCTGCTTGTGTGTACTTTCTGTTGCAATCTTCCGCAGAGGTGGCGGTGCTCTTGGTAGGATCTGATGCCGATGCCTCCATCGCCTCCAACTCTCGGTTGGCTTTGCATGTCCTTGACTTGTCACCAAAGCCGAATAACCGACCTCGCCTGTCCTCACCTTCGACAGCAAGCTCCCATAGTTTCTCTTCCTCCATTTCATTCCCATGTGCTTCCATTAATGCAACATACGTCACCTATTTAGTGAATAGAATTTGTTAGAGACTCATGCTGCTATGTTTTAATGAAATTAATATCCCCCCGGCAACAGCTAGCTTAATTTTGGTAAACTAGCTTGCTAGCTTGATTTTGATTCGGGCATTATATTAAAAATCTGTCCAACCATGTTTTTCCGGGCTTGATTTTGGTTCGGTCATTATATTTACAACAAAGAATTTGGACCCCATGTTCCATATTAACACTCAAGCTAGTTTACCAGCAAAGAATTCGAAATGCCCGAATCAGGGTTTGATAACAAGGTTTGATATAGGGGCAGTAATAGGCCTCTTCCTGTCTGCCCCAGCACCCTAAGCAACTCTAATCATTTAATTCTTCCTTGTTTGATTGTAGTTCAATTTGGGTTAGCAATACAAGAGCACCTCTTCTATTGAAAACAGTACTATTCAATGCACCTCTTCTATTGAATTTCCATTTCTCTCAGTACCAGATTCATATTGTACCAAAAATCAGACTTGTACAGCATTTAATTGAACTCTAAGTGAGCTGGTACCGTATGTCACACCTTTACCAGGTTCATACTGGTACTACCCTTGACTACCTATACTGATACAGCTTCTATGAAAAACTAGAATGGTATAGAAACAATGACAAATCTGGTACTAAGTTAATCGAATGTCACTTAATAATGTGCTAATTTTTCTGCCTAAGGCAGAACAAAAAATCAAGCGCATTCATGTGCTAATTCTTCTAGATTCGGGCATTATATTAGAACTCAAACTAGTTTACCTTACCATATAATCGTGTGATCTTTGGTTGACGTAAACCTTGCCGTCCTTTGTATCCATCATGTGGGTTCGATCAAACACTTCCTTCAAGGCAACAGGTGCTCCCCTCTCAGATATCTGTAATTTAAAAAAATAGAACTGAGATGTCTGCGAATATTTCAGCACATTAATTAAGCTTTTCAGTCCATATTGAATAGTAGGACTTTATCTTTTGTATTAATAATTGTAATCATAAAAATGGAATACCATCTTTTGCTTGAGCCTGAACATGCTCCTAGAACCCCCCACGTGACTGATCTTCTTTCCGTCCTTGATTTTGTTCCATCTGTTGGTGCTCGATTGTTGCTCCCATATTGGATTAGACCATATATTGCACAGCCCCTTCCAAATTTCTACATTCTTGCACCACCTCGGACAGTACCCTTTCCATACCTCCTTATCTGGCCCATATTTGTCTTTGCACACCTTCCTTGTATCGGTGAGCACACGGCTGTATGCCTCTGCTGCTATATTCTCGAAAACATCAATGCACCGCAAGACATCTTCCCCCTCACCCCATGAATATCGCTGCAAGAACTGTTTCAAGACCTCTAACCTGGTACTCGAAGGTAAAATGTTGTAAGACCTAAAAGGTCCTGGGAGGTTCGCCAGTGTTAGAAGCCTTATTGTGGAAACCACCTTTGTGCAATTTGGCTCCGATGTGAACTCTTTGTCTCCCACCACCTTCAGCTCTGGTCTACCAGCTGGTCCAGCCGGGTCACGAGGCTTGGCAAGACCTCGTCCATTCCTCACCTCCATCTTCTTCCCCTTCGTACCTCTCTTTCTCTTACCAGCTGCAACTCCCGATGCCGAATTATCAAGTTCTAGACCGCTGAGTAAGAGAGCTTCCGGTAACGAACGTAGTGACCGGCGTAACCGGCACCTCCTACTGCCATCATCCGGAAACACCCCTTGAGGATTGCTCGACTGGTCGGAATTCATCTCTGCTGCCTCAGGCCCCTCTCCTTGGGTCTGTGGCTCTGTATCAGGACCAACTGGGGCTTGGCAAGGCGGTGACCGCGCTGTGTTGGGTTGGTTTGGCCACGGCGGCCACTGGTCAGATGTTGCCTCTGTCTGCCCCTGTAAAGGAGGTGACAACTGGTCAGATGTTGCCTCTACTTGCCCCTGGGCTGCACCTTGCTCCGGCTGATGCTGCTGCTCCGGCTGATGCTGCTGCCCCGGTGATGCTGCTGCCCCGGTGTTTCGTTTGGTAGGGCTAACCCAAACCTTTCTCCAATTTGAGGGGTCACAGAGGATATTTCTTTTGGCAATCGAAGATTTAACTATTCCGACCGACTGCGAACGACTCGATGGCACTGACCGAGGGGATACAGCGGCATGGGGTTGAGAAACATCATCACGTACTGAGTTGGTCTCATGGGGATTTGCAAACCTATCTGGATTAACGGCTGAAACATCAATAGGATTCAGCCTTGCCGATCGTCGGCGGCCTGTTGAGTCGCATCCCCTCGGTTTTGGTCGACCATTGACATTTCCCCATCGCCTTGGAGGAACTTGCAGTGGCTGAAGGTGTAGATCAACAGGGTCTGGCTGAGGGCTAACCGGGTCTGGCTGAGGGTATAGATCAACCGGGTCACACGGATGGGGTATAGTGACTGGTTCTGGCAGAGGGGTTCTGGTGGTGGCTGATGAGGTGGCCTGTGGTTCTCCCCGAGTCTTCCGGGGTCGAGGTTTGACAACCGTCTGGCTTGATGAGACCGGGTCCATCTCGGACTGAGGTGCATCATAACTGTTTCCTGTGACAATTTTAAAAAAAACCCAAAATGTGTTAATAACAAATAAAATATGTGTGAGGCATGACTGGTACAAGCACACTCCATAATGCCCCTGAAGACAAATCAGAAATGGATAATTTTATTTTGATTATTTTTTATAATTCTTGTATCAAGTCTATAAAAAATGATGAAATTCCATGTATATTTCATCATCTATCAAGTGAATTACAATTTTAATAGTCTAAAATTAACGGTTTTTGATGCATCATTAAACAATTAATACTTAAATTTAATTCTTAGACTAATCAAAGCACATGAAATTGGATTAATTAAAGAAAAATATTACATCTCGAATCAAGACTAAGGCTTCCCATTCCTGGAATTGGTGCTAAAAACAACAGATCCTAAGGCAACATGCTAAATATTATGTTTATATACTGTTGTTTTTGTTAAGGGGACAACTAAATTGCAACACAACAAATATTGAAGCAATTACAATTAATGCACAAATAAAATGAAATCAAATTTAGTTACCACTTTGGTGTACAAAATTGTAGTTGATTGAGTTCTATGAAAGAAATTAACCCAAATGTAATTAATTGTGCAACGTAACTACTTTGAATTCTTTGTCAGAGTAATCACGAAATGCATGTCTAATCATGTTCTAAATGCTCAAAAAGTTTCAGGAATTTTGGGACTTGGGAGCTATTTAACATGCAGTTTAGTAAAATGGATAATTGGCAGCTAATTGAATGTTGCCTATTTTGAAAGGCACATAGCACTGTGAGGGTGTTCGGCAACCCTCCTTAAGAGGGTGAGGATTAAAAATTTAATCCCGACTAAGGAGCACTTGTTCGGAGAGGTAATAGGTTTAAGAATGAAGACTTAAACAAATAAAATATATATTGTAGTATGTAAAGACTTAAATAACCTCATTTAAATTATTCTTGCTTTCTAATACAATTATCATCTTCAACATAATGTACACATTTTACTACAAATAATTAAAAGTGCCTTAAATTAATAATTAATATTGAAAACCAGAGATCATAATTAATAATCCCTACAACAAGGAAACAAAGATGTTGATAAAAAGTATTCATACATTTAAAAATACAATAATAATAAACAAATACGATACTAAATAGTTCATACAAAATTTAAGTTACAGCAACTTAGTTTCCATTTTTTTTCCTCGCAAAATTAGAATTTACCAAGTTTTCCTCCTATTTATCAAGTCAACTTTAATAACTGTAACTATTTAATGTTTTTTGCAAGGATGGTACCGGCTTATTTGTAATATGCACTATACAACAAGTAATTATATCTTCAAATTTGCAAAGGTAGTACGAGACTACCAGCACCAGATGGTACAAACTTATCATCCTTTATTCAAATATGATCACGTATATTACAAACCTTCATGATATTCATACAAGGATGCTTGAGTTTTAGTGAACCATGAAGGAAGCCTTGCAAAGTAGTGAAAATTGGCCATTTTTCACTACTTTGTGCATTTAAGCCCCAAATTTTCACTGCTTTCTGCAATAGACGTCTATGGCACCAAGTATTTGACTACACCAATCTATCTAGCAGTCTAAGTGAAGAGAACACCCGAAATTTCGAAAAACAAAACCCTAATTGCATCGCACCCTAAATTACAACCTAATTTGCATTACAATTACCGGGGCGGAAAGGGATTTCACATGGAGAGAACTTACCAGCATTTCTATTAGGTGACGTCTCCAATCGATCCAGCTCACGGGCTCTCCGTCTCGTGCGGGGTCCGATCAATGGCTCAGCCGCCGCCATTGGTAGAGAGAGGGGATAGAGGGATCGGGTAGAGTGGGATCGGATAGAGATGAATCGGATGGAGCTGAGCTGCTGAGGGGATAGCGGGATCGGGTACTGACGGAAGGTAAGGGATGGGGCTGAGGTTTTAGGGAGACGAAAGGGGAGGGATGGAGTGCTTGGTGAGTTTTTAAAAAAAAACCTAAGTCCCAGCGTGTAAAGCCTCTCTGTCTGGAGATAGGTGTAGGTCCGATGGGCATCGGACCTACATTTAATTCAATTAGCTCTATCACCGTACGATTAGCATTAAGATCTTTGTGCACGAAAATTGATACATATTTGCACGGATTTTGTTGCGGAGCACATGAATCTTGATGATATCGAATGGTCATCACACCCATCGAACCAAGGTAGGTCCGATGGGCATCGGACCTACTCTGCTTCCCTCTGGATCCTATTGATTGAGCTTCACCAAATGAAATTTCACCTGCGGTAACCTTAAAAACAAAAGGAAATCCGAGCCATCGTATTTCCATCCGCACGAATCTGAGCGGTTGCAGACCATAATACAGCGCTCAGATGGTAACATGTATGATTTGTGTTAACTCAGTGCATTGGACGCCCAAAACTCAGCATGGCAAATAGAGCTATCCATTGAGAATCATGACCCTTAAGCGCACATCAGACGGCTCTGGTTTTTTATCTCACGTGTTATCTACAAATTTATAAAGAAACTGGTATTAATAAACTCGCAAAATATATTACAAATTTTTCAACAAATTCCTTTGACAAATTATAATTCTAAAATTCATTTTCATTCAACCATACCCCATATTGGCTATTTATAATTGAGTAAATGATTACGGACCGTTCGTTTTCGCATGTAAAATGAACGGTCGATTTGTAATGAAATCAGTTCAAATTTCCTTTAAAATGATCAAGGTAGTACAATAAACCTTACAAACAAACAAAATCTAAATTTCGGTTACGTTTAGGCTTCGATCGGACCCTAAATGTTTATATCCACACGATGTGATCATATTCCCTCGGTTGGATGGATAGGCAGATGGACATAAAAATTAATCAAACTTTCCTAAAAGTAAATAAATGCGATACTCTGTGATTTGCACGGTTTGGATCGGCAAACGAAAGACGTACGTGTACATCTCTTCATTATTTTCACAACGAAGGTTTATGTTGCATGTTGATGTATATGGGATGTGAAGAATTTGTGCAAATACATGTAAACATGTTTACTAATGATAAATTTACTAGTGTCAAGATTGTTTTCTAGTGTGATAAACATGTTTATGTATTAGTTATCGTATAAGTTTCATTATCGTACAGCTAATTTGTATTATTTTTTAAAATTAATGATAAATTTGATCATTAATTAGTGGTTTTACTTACATTGCATGTCCTTGATCATTATATAGAGCTAATTCTAAAATAAAATAAATATAAATCATGTAATAATTTGGAATCTCAAAATGAGTTTTTTTCATAGAAATCTCTAATGATATGTATATATAGATTCATATATGTAAATTTATGACAATTAATGTTTTACAATTACTTAGTGAATTATTCTACTCAAAAATCTGTTTCCCTCCACAAGAGCCATGGAGTGATCCAGCTGTCTCACAATTTACTAACAGAGCAGCTTCAAGCCTAGTAAGATCAACTCCTACATAATAAACGATTTAGTCAAACTATCTCCACCTACAATAAGCAAAAACTGCTCTGCTAAAATAACAACTTCGCAAATTCCTTGGGGCTGCAGCCGTATCGGCCATGTTAACAGAGCGGTTTGAAGCTAATACAGCTCAAATCACCTATGAAGAATAACACAAATCAATCCATGTGAACCAACAATTAGTCAAAACTGCTCTGTTAAAACACAGACCTAGCATTTTCATTTTCCCCCCATTACTCCCACAAAAAATATCGGCCCCCGCCCAAGGAGATTCGCATCCCCTGAGATATCACATATTTTGCGTGACTTATTGGAATATCTCAACTGTTCAGATACGTTCTGCACGAATCTCCAAACTCAAATAATCCTGGCCCCCGCGCTATCCCCGAATAGGCATCTGACACGTCGGTCATGCAGAATATGAGATATCTCAGAGGATACGCACTCCGCCCGAAGCCGTCACAATATCCCTCATTTCGCGGCTTTCCCCCCCTTTTTCCTTCATTCCCCCATATCTCTATGGCCTTCTCTCACTGT
Organism: Carex kokanica; assembly: GCA_025461125.1. Classification (NCBI taxonomy): domain Eukaryota; kingdom Viridiplantae; phylum Streptophyta; class Magnoliopsida; order Poales; family Cyperaceae; genus Carex; species Carex kokanica. The sequence continues at coordinate 198,322 of JAJGRX010001217.1, read as the reverse complement.
CGCCAAGCTTCAATCTATTTACCCAAAATTCACCAATCTCACCCCGCACCTTCCACCTATTGACACTTCTTGGAGGCATGAAACCTAACTCCACACGGCAGCTCATCAGATCGACTTGGCAAACCTAACGCCAAACGGAAGTGATTAATCAAAGCTTTGGTAATTCTGGTCATTTTTCTAATTTTTAAAACCAAAGTAATGCGCTCATGTTGAATTTGATGATTTTGCTTCAATTTCGTCTCTGTTCTTGCCTAACTGTGAACTGAAATCTGGTCTTTCTTTTTCGCCAATATTTTATGATTTGGGAGAATTGGGTCTGGTGTTTTTTTCTCTCATTGTTTTTCTTGTTTTCATGTTGATCTGTGAATTAATTAAAACATTATGCATGAAAAGTATTTTCTTCAAAAATGCATTTTTTTTAGGTCCATCAAACTTTACCCTTCTTTGATATGAACTCATGAACCCAGCAATTTGGACTGTTAATGTACCAATGTCATTGTTTCTTTAACATTTGTACATTACAATTTTAGTACAAATGTCATTGTTTTTAATGACCTCATGAACTCACGAACCTGCAAAATGATGGTCCTCTATGGCAGTCCCCTCAGTTTTTAGTGGCCTCATGAACAAATGTCATCAAACTTTTCTCTTGAGTATTATGCATGCATAGTACCTTTCAAAACCAGTGCATTTTTTTAAAAGACTTAATACAATTTATATGTAACAAATGCTTCCTTCCTGGTTAGGACATCAAATATGGCACCTCGGAAAACCAATGCCTCCAGGGCAACGGCGGTCAAATACACCAGGAGAAAGCGCACGGCTGACCAACAAGGTCTGAATGCGCCGCAAGGGGAAACTACCACATCCCAACCACCAAAGAAAAAGGGGCGAGGCCCTGGACAAGTAGCACAATCGACACAAAATATAGAAGAACGACCAGTGATATGGCCCATCGGGCAACACGAGTTCACCTGCAATGAAGACCCGCGGGAGATAGTGAAATCTATAACTAGGCTGGCGCTGAACTACATGCCGGGGCCATTGAGATCCTTTCACAGCTTTGATCTAAAAACAAAAAACACGGTCGAGAGGGCGTTCTTGGTACCATTTTCCCTGATATTTTTTTCAGTACTGCATAAATCATTTTTCACAATGCTAATGAAAGTTCTATGATTAATGTATGATTGTATACGTAACAATTGAGAACAGAGTGTGATAATGAAATGATTTATGCTTTCCAAAATTATATGAACTATTTCGAAAATAATAACTGTTTGGTAACATTCAACCATGCTGTCCAGAATAATTTGCATTTTGCAAGAATGTCCAAAATTCTCATTGCATGTGGCCACAACTACATGGCATAAAAAAAGCTAGTAACTGTAAGGTAAAGAAAGAGGAGATAGACTAATGATAAATGTGAACAACTTTATCTCCAAATGCATTACGGCTTGATCAGTTATCACTTAGACACCTTGTTTGGGCTATGCTTGAGTATCAAAAGATAATTTGATTTTATGAAAAAAAGAAAGAAAGGGGAAAACCAAGAAAAACATACTGTTTCCTTCCTTGTTTAAATAACTGTCTTTTATTCATATGTTATTTAGAAATGACCATGTTGGGGCCTAAGTTTTAAAACATTAATAAATATATTATTATTTAGATATCAATCAGGACTCTTTCACTATTTCACTCAATTGGGCCCACATGTCATATTAGTATCACCTCTTAATTAAACTGGTACCTCACTTAATTTGTGTTCAACTATGCTCTGAAAGGTGTTTGTGAAAATGTCTGATCTAAGAACTGTTCCCATTACCATGAAAGACCTCCAACACATAATGGTCCAATAAACCTTATTCACTTTTGTAGTTGCATGGTTCATTCTACTAGTGGAAGGGAGTATTTAATCGTATACACTTTCAAAACCCTAGCCCATCACTAAATAAAATTTTCAAACAAAATCTTTTCTTGTATTAAACATGGGTTCTTTTTAAACCAATCCCATAGGGTAGGGATATAAAATATGGTTACTTCAGAAAGAGAATATATATATCATTGTCTTTTGTATTTTGAAGTAATAGGCTAACGTTTCACAAGTTATTGCAAAAATAATAGAAGAACTGTTATTCTGGACAGCATGGTTGAATGTTACCAAACAGTTATGTACTATAACAAAATTATATGTAATATTGCAAAAATAATAACTGATCTGTGCTGTACAATTAGGTTGAGTTCAATTTCAGTACATATGCCTGATTTGTAATCAATTATATTTTGGGTGACTTTATGTTTTGTTGTTCAAGTTATGTCATACCTTGGACAGTTAACATCTGTTATGCTGTGCATACTTCTCCATTAGTGTATTCTTCCAAGTTCCTGTACAGTTGTCATCATAAAACCTTAATAACCATTTTTCAGGAAAGGTTTACATACCGGGAAGGGGAAGATCCTGATGTTTGTCGGGAAGTCCTGGAGGCCATAGCGTGTAAAAGATACACTAAGGAGATGAACAGAGCTAGGGACAAATGCTATAAGGCATTTGGTGGGAACATAGAAAAATGGAAGGGCATGGTGCCACACTGGTGTCTTGATGCCAAATACTGGCACGGTCTCTGTGATGTCTTTGACACAGAAGAGTGGCAAGAATTGAGTCAAAGGCACAAGTCAAACCGTACAACCTCTGGACTAATGGTCTCACACTACGGTGGATCGGCGAGCATACACCAGCATGAAAAAAAACTTGTAAGCTTTACGACTTTTGTGTTACAAAATTACCATCACTCACAAATAACTCTATGAGCTGAAATTTACCCTTCTTGTTTATTCCTTTATATGTGGAGAAAACTCTGTTGAATGGGGCTCATCCAACAAAGGAGCAGCTCTATCTTCATACCCATTGTAAACTCCCTAATGGCAAATCACCTGTGGTGGCTCAAGCAGAGGCTTCCAATGTGGCTAGTTATCAAACTACTGACAATGGTGAGTCTAATGGCCTCATGAACCCATCAACTGAGGGGACTACCATAGAGGACAATCACTTTGATATGAACTCTTTCCAATTCACCAACGAGAGAGCACAAAAAGTCTATGTAAGTAGTTCTCTCGAAATCACCAATGTGTGTATCTGAAAAACGGTCTTCATGGTTCTGTTGATTTCGTATTAAACTAGCTAATTTAGAATGAAATTGGCGAAATTCAGTTTTCATTTCATTTCTATGTTTATTATGTGTTATGATATACTGCTTGAGAGCCTACAAATCCATTTGTTAGCAGCACTGACGGTTGCAATGGTATTTTTAGCATTACCGTCAAAATCAGCTGGACATGACAGAAGGGAGAACTAATTTAACGTTAACCCAGTGTATTACTAAACTGTACATGCATTTCTGGTTAATTCTGAAAATTGTAAAACAAAAAAATACTGAGAAAAAAAATTGACTAAGTACCCCAAATTCTGACTTGCTAAAATCCTGGTATCAAAACCAAACCAACAACTGTATATTTATCAAGGCATTCAAGTATTAAAATGCTAAATGATATAAACCTACAATTTGTGCAATTCCATACAATTCCCTTGATCTCTTTAGACATATATTCAAAGAGAGATCAATATATGGCTGTACCAAATGCTAAGGGTTCTATATGTTGTAGTGTTTTACATGCTGGATTGAAATAAAAAAAATTGGGCCTTATGCTTCACTGATTTCAACACCAATAGATGGTCTTTACCAAAGAAACTCTTTTCAATTCTAAGTTTTCAACTTCATTTATAAATATACTTTATTTTCCATCTGTTGAAAATTATAGGAAGATGTTACCGAAAAAAAGGATGATGAGGCAAATGCTGACAAGGACGAGGCTACTCTCTTCATCGATGCGGTTGGCGGTTTGAACCGTGGTAGGGTTCGAGGGTTTGGATGTGTGCTCGACAAACACATTTCAACTCCTATGCGAGCAAGGCCACCCCATGCAGTATCTTCTGTGTCTGGCCTCACAAGTCTTGGGGAGAGAACTTTCACGGAATCCCAATGGAGTGCAATGCTAGAAGAACGTGATCGTCGTCAGGACGAGGAGCGGGAAGAGAGGAAGAGAGAACAAGCAAACAACAACCATCTCTTCAACCAATTATTCTCGTTGATTGCTAGCAATAAGACTAACTTACCGGTATGTAAATAGATATGATTTTAGTCGGTTCACTTTCTTTTGGATGTGATTTTATTATGTCTAGCCTAATACTAGTACTCTCATCAACTACAATTTATATGTAGGCTCTAGCTCCTCAAGCTCCCAGTTTAGAAAATCCAGATGAGGTAGCAGTGGGTAATATGCCTAACTTGCAGGTCAGATCTTTACCTTGTTGTAACTGTTACTCTAATACACTTTGTTGTGAATTATGCTTCTTGCAAAACTGGTACAGTTAATGTATGATCAAAACTAACATCTATTACTCGGCAATGTGTTATACGGTTAATCTAGCGGGAGCTTTTTCCAACCTTACAACCCCAGGCCTAATAACCTGTCCGGTCCTGAAGACAACCTTACTAGAAATATAATAGAGTACCAAATCTGTATCCATAATAAATAAATGAACCAGGGTTGACAATGAATTTAAAATCACAGATTCATACAGTGCCAAATCTTACAACTTTCAATGCAAATCACAGATTAAACTAATACTGTTTCTTACCTTACATGTTACAAATTTTTACGTTTTATTTTAATGCAATCATATTGTGATATACGCTTCTTGCAAAATTGGTACCATTAATGTATGATCAAAACTTACCTACAATCATTGGCAATGTGGTATACGTAGGATCTGGCTGCTGCTATTAGAGAAGGTGGTCACGGAGGGACTTACCAATCACTCCTAGGTATGGCACAAACTGGACAAGAGGCAGCTAGTGGTGAAGCCGCAATTAACCCATGGTTTGGGAGAGGCAACTAACACCAGCCCGGCATTCTAGTAAAAGGGCATTCTAGCAAACCTTTTAGCATCAGTAGGGTATTTGGAAGTTCTAACATGTGAAAAGCCTTGGGGGTTTACTCTTTTGTAAATGTTTGTTTATGGTTTAACATATTTTGGGTCCAGCGACAGGTTTATTACATTAGTGTGGTTGTTGACCTGGTATTTTCTTTTTGGTACAGTGCATGCTTGATAACAGTATGTTGATCAATGCTTATTACAATGTTTCTCCTTCAATTGCAATGTGTTATGTGTTGTTATTTATGCTTTTGTTTGAAATGAAAATTAGTTAATGGGTGGGAATTGGCTTTGTACTGGGGTGGTACAATATTGGTACTGGATTATAGAATTATAAAATGGTGATTTTATTTTTAATTTCTGATCAATTATTTCCATCGCAACATCGAAGCAAATTTGTACCTAAAATATCCTTGCAATTAACCAGGTGGGACCCACATTCCTACCCATGCAATTAATCATGTGGGGCCCACGCTCGCTGCCCATGCAACAAATAGATGGGTCCCACGGTCTCTAGCCATGCAATTAATATTGTGGGACCCACATGATTTACCCTTGCAAATACTCACGTGGGGCCCACGCTTCTATCCTTGCAAATACTCATAGGTTAGCCTTGCAAATACCAAGATGGGACCCACGCTTCTATCCTTGCAAATACCCACAGGCTAGCCTTGCAAATACATAGATGGGACCCACGCTTCTATCCTTGCAAATACTTAGATGGGTCCCACGTTTCTTTCCTTGCAAATACCTACATGGGTCCCACACCTCTATCCTTGCAAATACTCCAGCCAGGCACCAACTCTGAAAGTTTTTGCATGCGTGGTTGTTGCATGGGGAAGCGCATGCAACAACCCAGGATAAGGTAGTTGCATGGGGGAACAAGTAGTTGCATGGGTGACCAAGCAGTTGCAACGGGGCTTTACGCATGGGTAGTTGTTGCATGCGGAAGCGCATGCTAATGACGTTTTTGGGGCTTGTTGCATGGGGCCGCCCATGCAACAAGCCATTTTACTCCCCATACAACAAGTGAAAATTCTGGTAGTGAGTGGGAGCTGTTTTTTTTTTATAATTTTGCATTTTCTTTTATTTTAGATAATATCACTTCATCAGAAGAAAAGTAAGAATATTGGAATCAATAATTCAAGATTGTTTTTATTATATTAATTTTACTAAATTTGAAGAATTTAACTATATAAAGTTTTAAGATATTACAATTAAATTAAAATATCTTTATACTAATAAAAAAAACTTTCAAGTTTCAAAACAAAATAACTTTTTCGTTAACTTTATATACATAAGTTAAATAAAATTAATTAGTATTTTTATGATCTTAAAATTAACCTTTTCAGTTTATAATTTTAATTGCACTATCATATGGATTTTAATTTTTAAATGCAATTAATTATTATTTCTTATTCATTATAATAGTCAAACAATGTAAATCAAGACAATTTATAAACATTCTTAAACAGTTTTGAAGAAAGAATGCTATTCAAAAACTTTTGACAAAAAGTTGAGTTCTTTGCAAAAGGAGTTTTGGCAATTCTGCCTTGGCACCTCTGTAAGTGTTTATGAAAAATTGATTTTCTCTAATATCTAACATGACATCAAATTTTGTTAAATAATAAATATATTTTATTTTTAAATTAATTTATAATAGAATTTCTTTTAAACTCACAAGCAATTCATTCTTCTCACTTGATATTTATAGCAATTAATCAAAAAAAAATTAAGGCAACAAAAACGTGAATAACAAAATAAAAAGTGTGTGAATGAGGAGAACAAATGAATGATTATGCATTATACATGTGTGATAATTACTTCATTGTGTGATTCATTTCTTTGTTACTGGGCTTGTTGGGCCGGTTTGTACAATTACTCTGATTTTTTTTTATCCATAGACATTCTCCAGTTTAATTTTTATTTTATTAGTATAGGCGTGTTTTTGAACTCGAATTTAAAGCCTAAGAGAAGCAAATTATGAGAGATTGTTAATGATATATATACTTATGTAGAGATCTAAATTAAAAAGAGAAAAAAATCTCCAAATAATTAAGTCTTATGCGTGTCTAAATCGTCGTAATAATACCAAATCTATTCTTCAGCTTCCTAAAATACCCTCATTTGCTACCAGGAATCGTATATATATATGTACGCCAATTTTCGGATAAAGATTTTAACAGAGCAATTTTGACTTCATGCAGCGCACAAACCATATAGCACTGTTTTTATCTTATAGTCCACGAGCTGTATGAAGTCAAAACTGCTCTGTTTTTATTGTATAGTCTGCGAGAGCTGTATAAAGCCATCCAAATCAAGTACATCAATTTTCAACCACTCATATTACAATATAAAATTCAAAACAATATTATCCAATACTAAATTTTACTTTTGTTAACAAATTATCAGCACATGAATTATAGGTGAACGTCAAAGTAATTTTGCATTTATTAATAGAGGAGGGTTTTAAATGTCTTCATTTTTTGTGCGTCCATCATGCCTTCATTTTTAAAATGTTAATAACTGAAAATTTAATTCATAAACGTCAAAATAAAACCGTGAGATGTGATCTATGTTATTTTCTCTATGTGCTCATAAAAAATTATCACAGTTCAATTTTATTTTTTGTGTGAATCAATAAGTTAAAAAATAAACGTTTAAAAATTATCCACATTACAGTTTTGCAACCTCTTAATGACAATCAAAACAAAGTTGAAATGTCATAATTTTTTACACGTGCATAGATAAAATGATGTATATCATATCCAACGGTTTTATTTTGACTTTTAAGTTTCAAATTTCGAGTTATTAATGTTTTTAAAAATGGAGGTATGATGGAGGCACGAAAAATGAAGGCATTTAAACCCTCCTCTTATTAATATTTTATTTATTGATTACACAAACTGAAAGAAAGAAAGAAAGAAGGAAGAAAGAGATGAGAATTGCAAGTGAAGTAGAGAAGAGATGGAGGCAGGTTAGGTGATAATAGTTCATATCAGCCGTTGGATTGAAAAACCTTACTGCGATTTCAGCCGTCTGATCTAAGGAGCGTTCCTAACAAACCAAGCGGAAATGACACTGTGACCCCATCATCCCTAAACTCGGTGCAGGATTAACTAATGGAGTTTTTTTTTTTTTTTCAAGTATTTGTTTTGATTCTTTGTCAATTTCGGAGATGTATGAGAATTTTATAATTAACAAGTTTTTGTTTGTAATGGAAATCACTTTTTAATTCCCACGTTGACAAAATTATGAATTTTCATTTAATGATTGTTAATTGCTAATTTCTACATTAGACATTCAATTCTAATTTCTAATTTAAACGTTAAAATTTCTAATTAATTTAAATATAAAATGCTCTAAATTAATTTTTATTTTTAATGGCAGTTGTATTAAATATCAATTTGATAAAACTTTATTAAAAAAAAATTGAGTGCACATAATTTTAAAATTTTGAATTATATTTTTAGGAGCTGGATCTATTAGAGTTAAATATATGCTAGAATTATACTAAAAATAATATGTATATGTTTATTTGATAGAAGGTAGTTAACATGGGCTGCAGTTGTGTAAACCTTAATTGTAGGGTCAACAAAACTAAAATATTTCGATAAAAGAAATATTATGTTTTCCCTGCATGTGGCACCATGTTCTCATTTAAAATCGCCTCCAAAGTTGTGTGCCATTAGTTATGTGATATCTCTGTGTACCATGTACCATTTTCTCTCAGCAATCAATATTACAATTACTGACATGAAAATAGCTCCCTATAAAATTACTGACATAAAGCCTATGATTCCCTGCTAAGCTTTCCAACTAACAAAAGTACAGTAATAAGACTTATAAGGCACCACCAGATTATATATAGAAACAAGTATAAGGTCATTCATGCAAACACTATCAATTTCTAACTCGATATGGTTTTATTCAAACCTTGGTTCTTCATTATACTGGTGCTTCATTAAACCGAGCTACACCCCATGGAGTGACCTCAAATTGCATACATAGTTATGATATGAACTGATAAGTACCCCTGTACCAAACTTCCCATTTATTGGAACTTTTTAGGATTTTTAAGTAATTACTGAAATTTTTTTTTTTCGCCTGTTGGGGTACTTATGTAATTACTAAGCATAAAATCGCCCGGTTGGCTTACATTGCTTACAATCCGTACAATTATGGTTTGATTTTTCATTAGTTATAGTTGAATTGGCTGAAATATAACTAGCTGTGCTTAAAAAATTTAATTTGGTTCCATTAATTTAATCACCTTAGTTATATACAATAAATATCTTTTGTATAATTCTATTATAGGATCACGTCCAATTTTGAAAGTTTCAAAATTCAAAATAATCCAATTAATATATATCGAGTCCGTATCCCCTAAATATTCGTGTTAGAGCATAGCGAACGGTCTGGATCAAAACTAAAAAATTGGATTACTTAAGAATACGAATTCATATATACCTACACCGGATGATCCACGCTAAAAATTAATTATTCCTTCCCACTATTAATTATCTAACAATGCAGACATGGTAGGCATGACTTGAGTTATCTAACAATGAGATGCGCTGAGAAATACATTTTTGATATGGTGCACATTCACGATCTGATCTAAAATCAACGGAGTAGATCGATCATTTTTTCTTAAACAATTTTAAGATAAAGTCCAGTGGCCTACATCATTTTTCTTAACCAACACATTTTAATATTTATTTGGAATATAAAAATCTAATTTTAATATTCGCTATGGATAGTATCTTAATAAAAAAAAATTAAATGAAAATGTATCCAGTTATGCGTGCCAATCTTGTATAGAAAAGTAATTTATTTAAGTCCAAAATTTAGTCACGTGAGTTGCACGTGGTAGATGTTCCCGCTGTGTCGTGTTAGAAATTCTTACACTCTGATTGGAAACCTCTTCTCTTTCAACAAAACTCTTCCTGAGCCCAACCCTTTCGGCCCAACTCCTTTCGGCCCATCTTCATTTTTACCTGTTTCTTTCCTCAGCCCAACCCGAATTCTTTTTTTCTCTTTATTTTTTTTTAAATCTATTTGGAATGATATGTTCATGAAATTTGTGCATACTTAATTTCATGACTTGATTCATGTGTGTCTTGGCATGTGACAAATTTAATTTTGTATTTATATGAATGTATTTTTCATGAAGCAATTTATTAACTTAATTAATGTTTTAATTTCTAAAATTGAATCGTAGAGCATGTGTATGAAATGGCCTGTGAAATTAATGTTTAATTGATTTTCATAAGTTGATGTTTAGTTGAAAATTATTTGTGGTACAATAATAGGTTACAAATTGAGCGGCTTGGATTGGAACAATACAGTTAATGGAGTTCAATTAATTTCAATTCAATAGAATTAAATAGAGATGATTTTCAATTGAACATTGTTGTATGGAATAAAAATGATGAAGAATTAATTCTTCTCTATTTATTGATTGGAATGTGCACAAAATAAAAGAGAAATTATTTTATTTAAATAAAAATAACATTTGTACCCTTAATTAAAGTACTAGTATCGTGCCCGTGCGTTGCAACGTAATATATAATAAGATAACAAAAATAAATTCTCATACAAAATGACAAATTTTCATAAAAAAAAAATTAAAAAAATATATTCTAGATTTATCCCAGTAATATGTATAGAAATAAAGAAGTAGATAAATAAGGAAGTGAACAAAAAATTGATTTGCATTGTGATCCGCTGTATAGAAAATATCAATTGGAGATGGAGAAATAAGAAAACAAATAAATAAGGAAACGAATAATTATATTGCTAAATTTTAGAGTCTGTTTAATTGTAATTGTAATGCATTGTGTAGCGGTATATGTGGCGAATATGTTTGTAACTAAATTTAAACTTCTACACATAAAACAAATGCATTTAATCAAAAGAAGATAGATTATGTGATTGGAGAACTGAGATTAAATCCAAAAATTAATCTTTCAATCGTAGCCGTTGGCGGATCGGACACCCAACGTGTTTAATAATAGAGTGGAGAAATGGAGATTCTTGCATTGATTTAATTTCCAGTACCTAGTATAACTTGTGAAACAGCTAGTTAATTTATTTTTCGAACATAACGGGTTTATGCTCGAGTTTGCGCTGGTACTTGATAGTACTTGTCTTACTGGTACGAACAGTACCTAGCTAATTTTTTTATTTAAAACTTCATATGGGAAAGCTGTATAGTCATGTGCTAATTTGTTATAGCAAGACATTAAAATAAAACAATTAGTCTCTCGTTTAATTTAATTAAACAATTAATGTCAGATTCCACATTGAAAATCTCTACAAAACAAACATAAAATTTCATAAATTAGAAAAAATAAAAATAAATGAATGCGCTGACAAGATCCTACCTATCTTCTAATTGGCATCTTCACCGATTTAATCCATGCTCATTGCTCACCCACCTGAAACGGTTTGGTTTTTCTATATACAACTTCTTAATGTCAGGATTTTCGCCTCATTGCAAACCATTCAATCATGGTTCTGAAAATCAGAATAGGAATCGGAATCGGCCGAATCAGATCGGAAACTCGGATTTTTTTGGCAGAAACTTGTTTTGTACTAAAAAGATAAGAAAAAAACTATGTTAAGACAAAAGATTACACTGCTTTCAATGTTATCATGCACAATTACTGTAACAACAGGAACATTAAGCAAAGCATGTCCGCCAGGTGTTCGATAAAATTACAAATAGGAGGTTGGGACCCCCTGTTGTTAGTTTCAATACCTTGATTGGTGGCTATTGTAGAATTGGAGATTAGGGTTGTGGGTTAATAGTTCAAATGAACAATGGTTGAGCTAAGAATCCAGCCCGATGTGTTTACTGAAATTTGGGAGATTAGTACACACACGTCAACTGTTTGCTGAAATGCTCCTTAGAGGGTTCGTTCCTAATACTTGACTTTGACTGCGTTGATTGATGGGCATGGCAAACAAGGGGAGATTAAAGTTTTGGTGGAGATTACTACATAATGTACTGATCATGCACGTTTTATGTAAGATTGGTCAAATGAGAAATGCTGAAATGGTACTAGATGCTGTGTTTAATGATATCACATACAATATATTGTTAGAGGGAGATTTAAGGCATGGCAAGGGGAGAGCAGGTGAATGGTCTCTGATTTTCGTTGCACAAGTGACTTCTCATTGACTGGTTTTGTTAAATTTTATTTTCTTTTACTGTTCTTGTGCACTTTAAATAGGTGAATGTATCACCGTAGAAATTTCTGTCAATGGCGCGAGTGAGTCGGGAAAAAGAAGAAGAGAGGCTAGGCGTTGGGCCTGTGAGGCCCAGTATTGAAAAAGAAGGGAGCTGTGCTAATTGGGCCAGAGATGTCAGACCTTTCAATGTTCTCATACATCATTACTGTAATAACGAGAACATTAATTAAGCATGCCCGTCAGGTGCTCGATGAAATTACTAAGTGTTTGCTGAAATGCTCCTTAGAGGGTTGGTTCTTAAGTCGGTGAAACAGCTTATTGAGGAGGTCATGAGGTTCAATGGGTTGAAACTTGAAACCCGACAAGGTTACTTTTCTTGAGCACTTCATAGGTGAATGGATCGCCATAGAAATTTCTCTGTGCCCTGAATTGTTAAACAAACTTACATAAATTTATTCAATATTAGATCACATGGCTTATAATTTTGACTGCCTTACTTTGTTCATGTTTGGACTGAATTATATATCAGTTATCTTTTTATTTTCTCTTGCCACCAAGCAACATTTCTTTTAATTTTCTCTTTTCAATCTGAAGGAATCCTATTGAAGCAATCAGAATTGTAGTTTTTTGTCAAATTAGTAGTTTACATGTACTTTTATCCTTTTTTTATCTATTATTTTTTTAGTTAAAAACTTGTATTCCTAAAATATCTCAATAGAAGAATTCAGATTTCATTAATGTAAATATTTACAGCTACAGTCCCCCAACTTTGCACACTGAAGCTAATTTTTTTAGACGAATTTACCCTAAATATTCTGTTTCATCCAGAAATGGAAAGAAAAACAACAAGTGAAATATCACTCGATGGTCGAGTATGCCAGAGAAATATATTGATTTTCTCTAATTAATTTGTTATAGTAAGACATTAAAATAAAACAATTATTCTCTCGTTGAATTTAATTAAACAATGTCAGATTCCACATCCAATTTTTTTACAAAACAAACACAAGATTTCCTAAAAGTAAAAAAAATAAAAATAAACGAATGCTCTGCCAAGATCCTACCTATCTTCTAATTTGATTAATAATACACGCTTTTTCCCAAAAAAAAAAAAAGTGAAATGAAAAAGTAAGTGGCCACTGTGATAGATATTCATTACCACTTGACCAAATCAACAATATTAATTACCATTTTTCAACTGTCACGTGCTGTAGCTCAGGAGGCAGATAGACCTTGGTGTTTTTATCTACTTTGAGGTATGTAAGCTTTGGCATGACCCCCTGTGCCACCGTCAACTCCTCGATGTTCTCATCATCCATTTTCAAGTGTTGTAGGGCAGGGAATCCTTCTGGACAGATTATTGGACCCTCCCAATCGTTAGTGAACGCATAGAACAAGCAAAGTTTTATTAGGCTATTCAACTTTCCAAGCTCCGGCATTGGATTATGATTAAGGTCGGATGACCAAAGCTTGAGTTTAACAAGGAGTGGTGGAAGCAAGCTAGCCTCTACGTTGACATTCTGAGGCCACTTTCCACTCAAGCATAAGGATTGCAAATTCTGATAATTTGGGAGTGCTTTTGGGTAAACAATCTCCATCGGGAGATCATTTCCAATGATCCCTAGGGAGACCAGAAGAGGCAACGTTTGAAGTAGATTGGTTATTGAAACCCATTCGTCAGATAGATTTTCAATACCTAATTTACGCAGGTTGGGCAACTTCCAATCACATGCTCCCTCAACTCTTACCCACTTCATGAGGGTTTGTAGATGGTTTAGATCAATACCTTTTGGTAATGGTCTTTCAAAAAAATTCTCATCATCCAGGACATGCCTCAATGTACCAATTGACCAAAAGTCATCACATGGCTGCTTACCCCTAGACCCTCGCACATCCAGAGTTTCAAGACTCCTCATACGTTGAAAAGAACATGAGGAGAGGTCAACCCAGCAGCGTCTAAGCCCCAAGTATTTAAGGTGAATCAACTCATCTAATGATTTTAATACTAATTCGCTGCTATAGCTACCCACTATATCTAGAACTTTAAGTAGCCTAAAATTAGAGCAATCTAAGCGTAGTATCTTAAAATCTTTAGACTCAAACCATAATAAAGAACGGGTATTTGGACCTACATATTTGATAAATTCTGAATTCTTCTCTTCGGCTTGAAGCGAAGCACGTCGGATTATTCTATTGGGTTTTGTGTCATTTGATGCATGTGAGAAAACCGTGACAAAGTTTTCACGCCCGGCTTCTTGCATTGCCAATTCGCGGAGAATATCATGTACTTTGAAGTGCTTGATCAAACCATTCGTAGATCGACTTAGTACTTGAACCATACTCCTGAATTAATTTTGGTTTATAAACAAGTCAGCAAATACTGAAAGTACACCGAAATTAAAATAAGCAATTAATAGAATTTGTACGTAATTCTAGAAATAACAAGTTTTGTAAATTTTTCTCTAGATTTGAAGAGAAATATTTTAATATACATATATGTTGGTTGAAAATTTGGAATAATATTAAAAAATTCAAAAAAATATATTTTTTTTTAAAATCCTAATCCCTCACGCCAAATTATAATTTTGATCCCTCAATCACCTAAACATCAAATTTTGATTTTATTCTTAGAGCTGTGTTTTAGTATCAAATCGTATCTACTATTTTTGTTTTTGCAACACAAGTGAGAGATACCTAATTGAAAAAAAGCTTTTGATCAGTTTGGTACGTATACAAGGTTTTCTCGAAGAACCTACTTATTAAAGAAGAACATGAATTTGGAATAACATTAATTAAAAAAATTTAACTATATTTTTTTTAAATCCTTATCCCTCACACAAAATTATAATTTTGCACCCTCAATATCCTAGAGCTGTGTTTTAGTATCAAATCGTGTCTACTATGTTTTTTGTAACACAAGTGAAAGATACCTAATTAAAAAAGAAGCTTTTGTTACTGATCTATTTAAAAAAATAAGAACATGTAATTGGTAGAAAGTTTTCGAAGAAAAAGCCAAACAACAACAACAAAACCATGCATTAGTCCCAAACAAATTGGGGTAGGCTAGAAATGAAATCCAACCGGAGTCACAAAACTAATTAGGTAGATAGTAGTAGTAGTAATAATAATGGTACCAATAATAATAATAATAATAATAATAATAATAATAATACTAACAATACTATGCCTACACTATTTATTAGAAGAAGAAAAATCACAAATCTTGAGAAAAGGTTTATGATACATGTGGTTAAACTTGAAGGAATTTATATTTTCTTGAAAAAATGGATCTTGCAATAAAGAGTGTTCATAAGGCCTTAGTAGCATACATTTTTAATCTTATAAACCACTTCAGTCGATTATTTTGTATTTTTTTTTACTATTTTATGGATGATCTTTACTTCTTCTAATCTTGTATAAAACAAAATTAGAATATATATCAAGTACACCTGAAGTGTATTCTATGAAGTAGTTAATTTGTGACAAAAAAAGTTTGCAATAATATTGTATAGTTGCCTGAAAAAAAAAAAGAAATATATAACCTTTTAGCAAGTTCCTCAAGGCAGTCCTCAGCCAATATCTCCATTGTTGCCGTACCCTCGAGTGGTATGAACCCCTCTGCTACCCACATTCTTATCAGGCATTCTGCATAAATCTCATAGTCTTCTGGAAAAGAAGCAAGATATTGGAAGCATGCCTTGAGATAATAAGGCATATCTTCGTAGCTCATTGCTAAGATTTGCATGCAGCTACTACCGTCTGAGTGCCAATTCATTGTTTGTAGCACCCTTTCCCATGCAGGGAAGGACAGTTCTTTTGTTGCAAGGATACCACCTAATACTATCAAAGCCAGAGGTAAACCCTTACATTTCTTTGATAGTTCAGGTGCAAGCTCAAGCAGATCTTTAGGGCATTCTTCATCGGGTTCTTGATAAGGGAAAGCCTTTTTGAGGAGGAGATCTAGGCTTTCCCTTTCATCTAAGAAGTTGAGTTCATATGGTGGCATTTTGGAGTCAGCTAATTTCGCAACATCGTGAAGCCTAGTAGTCATCAAAACTCGACTGCCGTTCTTAACATCAGGCAATACCACTTTCAGTTCATTCCACAGATCACCCGTCCACACATCATCTAGAATGATTAGATATCTTCTGCTACTTAAAAATCTTTTGAGCTCGCCAACATAATAGTCTTCATCCCGATCGTTTGGTACGGAATTGTTGTCCTTGCTGATCATCTTTCTCAAGAGATCAGTTAGACTGAACTGTTGAGAGATTGACAACATTATATAATAGTCGAAATCTGCTTTGGCTGCTTTGGGTGCTTTGGCGGCTTTGGGGGCTTTGGGGGCTTTGGGGGCTTTGGGGGCTTTGGGGGCACTGGTTAGACAAGCAAAGAAGATATATTATTAGATTGATTTCAAGCAAAGTTTCTGAACAATAGTGATTGTTGCAACCATGTATTACAGAGATATTGAGCAATTGTGCAGTTATGATCACTATTAAATCTTCAAAATCGTAATATATAACAGTAGTACTAGTTGATCATTGCTATTCACTACAACTCTTATTATTATTATTGTAATTATTTTTATCAATAAAACATAGCTGAAAAAGAAAATTCTGTGCTTGCCTTTTGTATACCATAGATGCAAGGGTAGTCTTTCCTAGACCTCCGGCACCGACGATGGTTATGACAGCCCGTCTAGGTGTTCTTTCAGGGTGCAACAGCTCCAGAATATTCTTCTTGTCAGCCTGCATGCCTACGACTTCATTTTCGTCTACTTCAGAATATGTAGCTCTCCGAAAAGGCATTCTGGCTATCTCCCCCGTCCTCCTGTCCTCCATTGGCAGGTCTTTGATTCCATAGGTGACCCTGCTCTTAGAGATCTCTTCGAGTAGATTTTGAATTTTATCGAGCTCAGTGCCAAGCTTGTGGAGGATAGGCAGCTTCATGGGCTTCTTGCACACCACCTTGAGTTTTTGGAAAAAGCTGGCATCTTTTGGGCGGTGATCTTCAACTGCAGGTAGAACATAGGTGTCGGTTGAGTCCGCAATGCGATAGGCCACATCGCGGAGCTCATTCAGCCAATTCTGCACTCTCTCGTCTCCTTTTCTTTTTGAGTCTGCATCTTTCAGGCAGCACTTGATTCGGATGAGCTCGCGCTGCACCCGTTCGACTTTCTCCCCAACCCCACCCAAGAACTTTGCTTCCTTCACTATGAAATCAGCTAGGTTCTTGAGTACAAACTCCACAACCAACTCAGCCATTGCTCTCTCTCGTTGTCTTTTGAAATGTGAATCAGTGTATGAGGATATTAGCTATTGCAGATCGATGACAATGAAGCTAAAGATGGTCTCATTAAATAGGCGAACTGCAGGTCGGAAACCAAACTGAAGCTTCGTTGTCTAATTTGATTTGATCTTCCAGTCAAAGTAGACAAACTGAGGTTCATGGAAGTTACTTCTTACAAATAATCACTTGTTTAAGTGTTAGGTCTGAAATGCAGATATGGATGCGTCAAGACAAACTAGACTATACCGTGTTTAGGTAACATTCCTACTCATCCTTACTAGGTAATTAAAATGCTGACTCTCGTTGCATTTAACAAAAAGAAAAACAAGTGATTAATTATTTAATATATATTGACAAGTCTAATTGCAAGAATAAATTTAATTAAGGTTTTGTTTTCTTTTGTCCTGAGGTGATCCTAATTGCGTGGATGCAACCAAATATAACTTTTTAAATGTTTTGCTTCCTTTTGACCAGCTGGCATTTGATATTATACATTATCACAATTGTGAAGATGACAATGACATATCACTACATTTTCTCTGTCAATCAATTGGTAACTGAAAATTAATAAACTTTTTCCTTCAATATTTCTAGAAAAGTGCAAGTAGTAGGTGAAGATTTACTAATAATTATACGTTATCAGTGAAGAAAAATTTAACATCCCTTTTGCAATTATTCTAGGTGGAGAATTTACTAATATTTATACGTAATCATTGAAGAAAATTTTGACATCCTTTTGGAAATAGTAGTAGGTGGAGAATTTACTAATATTTATACGTAATCAATGAAGAAAAAATCAACTACCTTTTGCAAATAGTAGTAGGTGAAGAATTTACTAATATTTATACGTAATCAATGAAGAAAAAATCAACTACCTTTTGCAAATAGTAGTAGGTGAAGAATTTACTAATATTTATACGTAATCATTGAAGAAAAATTTAACGTCGCTTTTGCAAATAGTAGTAGGTGGAGAATTTAAATATTCACTACTACAAAATTACAAAATTACAGTCTTCAAACGAGTAAAAAAGGCTCTCCTAATGGATTTGTGACCACTATAGTACAACACGATTGAAGAAACAAGAATGTCTTGTAGCAGTTCCATACCGATAGAAGATTAAACATCTTCTGTCGGTACATAATACATTACCGATAGAAGAACGACATCCCTTCTTCTATCAGTAAGTAATACATTACCGATAGCTTGTCTGATATCAACTGTTTGATATAAACTTACACAACCCTCCTTTCAGAAACACCATTTTATTGTGGAGTTTCCACAGGAGTGAGTTGTTGAACAATTTCACTTTTTTAGATCATCACCAAATTCGGTACTCTAAGTATTTGCCACCACGAACCGATCACATAACTTTTTTTCTCAAAATAATTAATAAATAAGTATCATATATATATGTCGTAATTATAACAATATTTTTTCTCAGAAATTTTTCGCATTAGATAAGAATGATTCAATCATATCAATAATAACCTTTCATATTCTTTTTTTATACAGTGGCGACTTGCCCAATCTTTTATTGAGCTGAAAAACTGAAAACTACTCTGTTCAACTTATATAATGATGATTTAGGTCAATATCATAGATAATGCAAATGAGAATCATTAGCATGGAGCTAACCAAATTTATTTTATTTTATGAGAAGTTAATTACATGGGCCACAATTTTTTAGTCCATGTAAAAGAGATTTGCACACCCATTCAGTTGATCAACTGCATAGATCCCATGCAAATAAGAGTCATTAGCATGGGATCACATGTATCGGCTTCATTTGCACGTAGTACCAATACAATTTGTATCAACTGTATGCATGGGTACGTAGCACATACAAATGAATTTTTTTTGTCTATACAAATATTTAAAATCTAGTAATGAAATATTTTTCTTTCTAAAGTTTATGTTTCCATAGATGTCAGAGGTTTCTTCAACTGTTTCAATATTATCCTTATCTAATTTTTGTTGAATGAAATTTATTTTATTATAACGGGAAAAAACTCAAGTGAACTACGACATAATATTGCTAGAACAGGACGGCGTACTATTAAAGACCTGAATTTTAATTTTTACGCATTGTTAAAGTTTACAATTAATTTCATCTAATTAAATTTGTATTAAAGTAGATTAGGTTATAGTACGGAGAAAGTATTAACAAGTGAATGATACGGAGACAGTATTAACAAGATTAATAAATCAAATGTGAATGATGAAATCGATGGATGTGCTATTATTGAAATAAAAAATACATCCTCTTATAATTAAATAATCAAGCAACAGCATCCATCCATACATGGTAGACCCTTTATTTTCATAAAAAAAAGTATCCATACATATATGCAATAAAGCCACGCTATGCAAAATGCAAATATAAAAAATAATGAAATTATCAGGGTATGAAATTTAAATATGTTAAACAAAAAGTGATAGAAGATAAATGATATCCAAAGCATGAAAAATGGCATCATCTCCTCTTCAAAATTTCCTATATATGATGTGTGTTGATTGCACTCAAAATAAATCCCTTACTTTTATTACTAAAGATTTTGTAGAAATGAGATGTGTTGTATTATTAAGGATGTTGTGTTGCAAATTTCGTGAAATCAGCACGTTTAAACATGACATGTCTAAGATATGGCATGTTTTGACATGTTTAAAACACAGATAGACACAATTTGATTAAAAAAATCCATTAATAATTCAGCTCACCTATGAACCAAGTGCAAATGATAATTATTTATACCAAATGGGTGACAACAAGTAAACCCTCTAAAGTGATAAAGAATGCAGTTGCTAGCTATGGAGAAAGAAATGGATAGAAAATGATAAAGAATAAAGGAGACTATAAGGAGCTTACTTTTATAAGAGTATTATTGTTCGTGAAAAGATTAAGGTGTTGTAAATGAGACAAATCAACTAAGGAGGGAGATTTGGCTTATGAATTTAAGCTATGGAGGAGCTTTAATTCCGTCTAAAACATTTACATTTGGCTGGATTAAGAATGACTTAGGCATAAGAAGGCCTCAAAAGGTAGCGCCAACAAGTTGGAGGGAAATGCTTCTCTTCACTAAGGGTTTATTTCGCGTTTAATAATTTGTTTAGTGTTTTGCTACAAGTACGTCAAATTTTTTATGAAAATTTTAAATTAATTTTGACAATCTAATAAAATAAGTGAATAAATTCGAAATTTTAAAAAATTTCAACGCGTGCCATGAATCCTCTATGTATTGTTATCATGATTAAATATTTCTTCGTCTAGTATCAAATATTATTTTAACAATAGGATTATTTAAGAGATTTGATCCTCATTTTCTGCTAAAAACAATGGATAGTTCTAATACACATAAAAAAAATTAATAGTTAAATGTGAATGATGACTTTATTATATAAGGCTAATGAAATTTTAAATTGAGTTAAATTTGATAAATATTTTATTAAAAGAATTGAGAATACATCTGCAATTAAAAGAATTTTAAATTATAAAGTTAAATATATGCTGGACTACGAAGCTGATATTTGTAAAACTATATATATTTATTTGTGTAGAGATGAGTAACTCATGAGTATGGTACATATTACGAAAGGGCTCTTACATTTAAACCTTTTTACCTATCTAACTTAAGTACATGCGCTTATATATGTACATTCTATGTTGTTACAATATCAATCTTCTTTTTTGCATTTGGACTTGTGCTTGGGAAGATGTGATCCAGGGCTAAAAAAATGGTTATTTTGGGCCGAGAACGAGCCCGAAATACTAAATGGTTTCGGCCCAGCGACAGGCTACTGAATAGCCCAAATTTTAGGCCTCTTAAGGCTTACAATTTTCTTGCTAGCTCAGCCCAATTTTATGCACCAACTTTCACAATTCAATTAATACTTCAAGGAAGCCAGTTCACAAAAAACTTTAGGGATAAAAGTTCATATCAGCCGTTGGATTGGAAAGCCTTCCAGCGCTCTGGGCCGTCCGATCCAAGGAGTGTTCCTAACAAACTAAGTGGAAATGACACTGCGACCCCGTCTTCTCTAGACTCTGTGCACAATTAACTAACAGAGTTCCTTTTTTTATTGTTTTTAATTTTCTTTCAAGTATCTGTTTTGAGTTGGTTTATAGCATATACATTAAATTTTGTATTCTAATTTTTAATCCCATGTGCTAATTTCTATAGCGGAGTGAAAAAAACAAAACAATCAGCAAGAAATCTTACCTTGGAGTCACAGGAGTCGATTGGGGTTTAATTGGGGTTTAATTCGGATACGGATACGGATCGCATATCGGACTGGTTCTTGGCCCTATTTATCAGTGCTGCTACACTTCCCCACTTCTATGCACCCCCAAGGTGTCTCCCAGTCCAAATTTCTTTATTTATTTTCATTTTCTCTTCTTCTTTTTTAATCTTTTTCTCATGCATACCTAGTACGTACGATCAACTTGTGCATACTTAATTTCATGACTTCATTCATGTGTGTGTTGGCATGTGACAAAATTTAATTTGTTAAGCTAAGGCATGCTAGTCTGACGAATCCAATTTTGTGTTCATTTGAATGTCTTTTTCATGAAGCAATTTATGAACTTAATTAATATTTTAATTTCATAAATTGAATCGTTGAGCAAGTATATAAAATGCCCTGTGAAGTTAATGTTTAATTGATTTTCATAATTTGATGTTGAGTCGAAGTTTTTTTGTGGTACCACAGTAGGTTATATATTGAGCGGCTTGGATCGGAACAATACAGTTAAAGGAGTTCAATTTATTTCAATTCAATAGAATTAAATAGAGATGATTTTCAATTGAACTTTGTTGATTGGAATGAAATGAAGTAGAATTAATTCTTCTCTATTTAAAGTATACTTTGTTGATTGGAATGTGCACAAAATGAAAGATAAATTATTTTATTTAAATAAAAATAACAATTGTACCCTTAATTAAAGTATACTTGCATTGATTTATTTTCGAACATAACAGGTTTATGCTCGAGTTGGCACTGGTACTTACTGGTATGAATAGTACCTAGCTAAGTTTTAAATTAAATGTGCTAATTTGTTATAGTAAGACATAAAAATAAATCAATTATTATCTCGTTTAATTTGATTATAAACAATGTCATCAAATTCCACATCCAAATTCTCTACAAAATAAACACAAAAATTCCTAAAATAAAAAATAAAAAATAAATGAATGCTCTGACAAGATCCTGCCTATCTTCTAATTTGACATCTTGAAAAAAATAGAAATTTCAAATTTCTGAGAAACAAACGAAAAACAAAATTCGTTTGTACCAGCACCATCATCTCACATCTACAAACCTTATTTTTCAAATTTAAGCAAAAATAGAGTAGTCAAGTGATCTCCACGTTGACATCTATTTTTCAACCATCTATTTTAAATTAAAGCAAATTTCAGCACCATCATCATCACTACAATAACAAACCTACAATTCTGCCTTAAAAGAAGAACACATTATAATTTTTGTGATTACCAATTCATCCATTGACGCTGTGATAATATTAAAGAAAAGCTAAAGCACATGATGACTTCATTACAAATCTCTTCCTATACTTGAAATTAATTAAGAAATATAATATTCAACAACACAAACATTAGAAAGATGTTTTTTTTAAAAGATATACAAGAATTAAGAAATATAATATTCAACAACACAAACATTAGAAAGATGTTTTTTTTAAAAGATATACAAGAATTAGAGTATAAAGATCAACACGAGCACGTACAAATTAATGTCATCAAATTTTCATATAGTTCGTCTGTGAAAAGAATAATAGTACAGAAAAAAAAAACAAATTTGCTTGTGGTTACTTTCCATGTGTACAAAAAACAAAAAAATAATATACATGCACGGTGCACCATATATATTACTAATAATACACGTTTTTCCCAAACAAAAAAAGTGAAATGAAAAAATTAGTGGTCACTGTGATAGATATTACCACTTGACCAAATCAAGAATATTAATTACCATTTTTCAACTGTCACGTGCTGTAGCTCAGGAGGCAGGTGCACCTTGGTGTTGTCATCTACTAGGAGGTATGTAAGCTTTGGCATGACCCCCTGTGCCACCATCAAATCCATGATGCAGTAATCAATCACTCTCAAGTCTTGTAGGGCAGGAAATCCTTCTGGACAGATTATTGGACCCTCCCATTCGGGAGTAAATGCTTCCGATTTCAAGCGAAGTTTTTTTAGGCTCTTCAACTTTCCAAGCTCCGGCATTGGATTATGATTAAGGTGGGAGTACCAAAGCGTGAGTTTAACGAGGTGTGGTGGAAGCAACCTAGCCTCTACGTTGACATTCTGAGGCCATTCCCCATTCAAGTATAAGGATTGCTGTTATTTTTTGAGAGATGCAAATCTGAGGAGATTCTGAAAAAACGTTTTTATTGCTCTGTCTATTTTTCTATTACACAGTGGCTATATATATTACAAGGTCTAATATGACCGTTGGAGCTTTTTGCTACAGTGACCTTATTTTGTACATTTTACATATATGCCCTTGATCTATGATGAATTATATTCTGAGATCATTATTCAACACCCCCCCTCAAGCTAGGATTGTAAATATCGAATAATCCTAGCTTGCTTGTGATTTCTTCAAACGGTTTGGGATCCAATCCTTTTGTAAACACATCCGCTAGTTGATCCTCACTTCGAACAAACGGTGTTTCTATTTCCTTGGCTTGGACCTTCTCTCTAATAAAATGACAGTCGACTTCTATGTGTTTGGTCCGTTCGTGAAATACTGGATTTAGTGCAATGTGACGTGCGGAGTTGTTGTCGCAAAACATTTTCATGGGTTGATCAAAGTTGATTCCCATATCTTTGAGCAATTGTTTGAGCCATATCAATTCGCATGCGGTTGATGCCATGGCTCGATACTCCGCTTCCGCGCTTGATCGTGCCACAACATTTTGCTTCTTGCTTTTCCATGTGACTAGATTTCCGCCTACAAATGTGCAAAAACCGGTGGTGGATTTTCTATCAAAGCTACCGGCCCAATCTGCATCGGAATAGCCACATATTGCATTAGAATTATTATTTTTCATCCATATGCCCTTACCGGGATTTCCTTTTAAATATCTTAAAATTCTATTTATGGCCTCTAAATGTGGTGTTCTTGGTGAATGCATAAATTTACTAATTTGGCTTACGGAAAAAGAGATATCCGGACGGGTAACCGTAAGATAAATTAATTTTCCTACAAGTCTTTGAAATTGATTTATATTTTCTAAGGGTTCACCATCCTCGGTATTTAGTTTATATTTATTATCTATTGGTGTCGGGGCCGGTTTACAACCTAATTTACCGGTTTCTTTTAACAAATCCAATGTGTATTTTCTTTGTGAAATTAATAGACCTTTGTTTGAGAATGCTACTTCTATTCCTAGAAAATATTTTAAATACCCTAAATCTTTAATGTCAAATTTTTCTTTTAATTGGGATTTGATTTTTCTAATTGCTTCTAAATTGTTTCCGGTAATTATTAAATCATCTACATATACTAACACAAGGGTTATATTTTTTCCTTCACTTTTAGTAAATAAGGAGTGATCGGCATTACTAATTTTAAAATTGCAAGAAACTAAGTATTGAGATAGCTTGCCATACCATGCCCTTGGAGATTGTTTAAGTCCATAAATTGATTTTTTTAACCTACAAACAAGGTTAGCATTTTTTTCTTTTACATGACCCGGTGGGAGGGTCATATAAACTTCTTCCTCAAGTGTTCCTTGAAGAAATGCACTTTTAACATCCATTTGGTATAAATTCCAACCATTATTTACGGCAATGGAAAATAGAACCCTAACGGTATTCATTTTTGCAACCGGTGCAAATGTTTCATTATAATCTATGCCATAGGTTTGTGTAAATCCTTTGGCCACTAACCTTGCCTTATACCGTTCTATGGTACCATCATAATTATATTTAATTTTGTACACCCATTTGCACCCAACGGGTTTTTTATTTTTTGGTAATGGAACAATTACCCATGTTTCATTTTTTTCTAGAGCTTTAAGCTCTTCTTTCATGGCTTTATTCCAAGTTGGTTTTTGAATGGCCTCTTGGTAATTTTTTGGTTCTATTTCTTTTTCTATGGTAGCAAGAAAAGCTTGGTATGAAGGCAAAAAATTTTTATATGAAACAAAATTTTGTATAGGGTATTGGACGGTATAAGTCACATAATCTCTAAGTCTACTCGATGGTTGTGATATTCTAGATGTTCGTCTAAGCCCCGAATTATTTCCTACTTCGGTCCCATTTATATCATTATTATTATCATCTATTTCTTCTTCGACGTCACTTGTATCACTTTCTACTAAATTATTTTGAGCAATGTAGGGTGTTACCGAATTTATTGTTTCATTTTGAATTTGATTGAACTCTTGAATTTCTCCATTTTTTGAAATATGGCTCATTTTAAAAAAATATAACATTTCTAGAAATAAATAATTTTTTATTAATAGGATCATAGCATTTGTACCCTTTTTTAAAGGATGAATACCCTAAAAAAATAGTTTTTGTTGATACAAAATCTAGCTTATCTTTTCTTTTAATATGTACAAAGCTTGTACATCCAAATATTTTTAATTGATCAAATGTGATTTTTCGTTGATAAAGAATTTCTAGTGGGATTCTATTTTCTAATCTTGAACTTGGTAATCTATTAATCAAATGTGTGGCGCAAAGTATGGCATCCGACCAATATATTTTGGGAACATTATTTTGAAACATTAATGTTCTTGTCATTTCTAACAAATGCCTATTTTTTCTTTTCGACACTCCATTTTGCTCGGGTGTATTGATGCAAGTGGTTTGGTGTATAATTCCTTTTTCTTTAAAAAACATGGCAAAGTTTTTGTTTACAAATTCCGTTCCGTTATCCGACCTAAATATTTTTACTTTTGCATTAAATTGGTTTTCTATGAGGCAAAAAAATTCTTTGAAGCTACTAAAGACTTCGCTTTTTGATTTGAGTAAGTATAACCAAGTGGTTCTTGAAAAATCATCGATAAAAATAACAAAATATTTAAATCCATTATATGATTCAATTGGGGCCGGTCCCCATACATCCGAATGAATTAAATCAAACATAGCTTCACTTTTGCTATTGGAATGAGAAAAATGAAGTTTTGTTTGTTTTGCCAACTTACAAACTTCACAATTTGCACAATTTAAATTTTTACAATCCAAAATTAAATCTAAAATCTTGTCGGAAGGATGCCCAAATCTTCTATGCCAAAGTCCATTATCAATGGATTTAGCGGAAGCACGAAAAACATTTTTTGAGTTCAAAAAATAGTGTCCATTTTCAAGAAATCCTTCACCAATCTTCGTCCCGGTTTCCCGGTCCTGAAATACAACATTTTTACAAGAAAAAATTACATCGCAATTTAATTCTTGCGTTAGTTTTTGAACCGAAAGTAAATTTATAGGAAACGTATCTAAGTATAGCACATTGAATATTTTTTTATTACAAAATATAGTTTCACCTATACCATTTATTTTAGCCTTCATACCGTTAGCTACAAAAACAAATTGGTCGTTTTTGGTCATGTCTAAATTTTTTAGAAGTGCTTGATTACTAAACATATGGTCCGTAGCACCACTATCAATAATTATTTTATCTAATAAATTTAAATTTTTTGAGTTTGAAGAGATACCAGAGAATTTAGATTGGTTTTGTTGAGTCAGCAGCACAGACATATGTTGGAATAGAGACTGCAATTGATCTGCTGCCTCATTTGAGCCGTTTCGGCCTGAACTTGACCCGCCAGCGAAATAAGCAGGAATAGCCTCATTTTGACTTGGTTCAATCGGACCATTTGATTTTTTTGATTTAAATACGGCTTGTGTGGAGAACCCCTCACGTGCCCCCCTTATTTCCTCTATTTTCTTCTCTGATTTGCTCCGCTCCCCTTTTCCTCCTCCAGCGGAGATTTGATTCCTCCAGTGCTTGGGTTTTAAGTGAGGGTGAAGAAACCAACAAGTTTCATGGGTATGGCCCTCCTTCTTGCAGTTGGAACAAAACCCGATTTCTCTTTGATTTGGCCGAATTTGGGAACTAGGGTTTTGGCCGAATTTTTGGAAATTGGGTTTCTTGGTTGCTGCAAGGCCGAGGATCTCGTGTTGTTCGTCGGTTATGGCTTGTGAACTGCCCATAGCCTCCCTTCTACTCTCTTCTTGTTGGATCATGTTTTTGATTTGAGAATAGGAAGGAAGAGGAACAGTATTCATGATCTGAGCTCGTACGGCCTCATAACTAGGGTTTAATCCCGCAAGGTACTCGAATATGTCATCTTCTTCTTCTCGTTTTTTGATTATGGCCAAGTCGGTGGTTGGTGGCCGATACGACCGGAGCTCATCTTTTTTCTTTTGGAGAGCACCAAGGTACTCTATATGCTTTCTATTGCCTTGTTTTTCTTGTTGGATTTCTTGTTTGAGTTGGTAGATACGGGAATAGTTATTTTCTTGCCCGTACATGTCTTTCACGGCTTGCCATAGTTCAAAAGCCGTGTCAGCGAGGAGAAAGAGGTCTGAAATAGATGGCTCCATGGAATTTGTGAGCCATGTTATAATTTTATCGTTGTGAGTTCTCCATTTCTTTGCTGCCTTTTTTTCGGATTCGGTCAGCAAATTTGGGTTTGCGGGTTTTGGCTCGGTATTTTCTCCTGTGATGTATTCTCGCATCTCTCGACCGCTGAGCGCTCTAGATGCAGCCTTTGCCCATGTAAGATAGTTCTTGCCATTGAGCAAAATATTTGTGAGCTTGGAGGTATTGGTAGCATCGTGTTGCCCCTCTTGAGCCATTTATTTCTTTGCTGAATTTTTTGTTATGGGTTTTGTTGCGTACCAGTTTACTGGTAAAGGATTTGGGAATTTTTCGGTCACAGAACTTAGCGCTCTGATACCATGTTATTTTTTGAGAGATGCAAATCTGAGGAGATTCTGAAAAAACGTTTTTATTGCTCTATCTATTTTTCTATTACACAGTGGCTATATATATTACAAGGTCTAATATGACCGTTGGAGCTTTTTGCTACAGTGACCTTATTTTGTACATTTTACATATATGCCCTTGATCTATGATGAATTATATTCTGAGATCATTATTCAACAATTGCAAATTATGATAATTTGGGAGTGCTTTTGGGTAAACAATCTCCATCGGTAGATAGTTTGCATATTTAATGATCCCTAGGGAGACGAGAGAAGGCAACGTCTGAAGTAGATTGGTTATTGAAATCCATTCGTCAGATTCATTTCCAATACATAAATTACGCAGGTTGGGCAACTTCCAATCACATGCTCCCTCAACTGTTACCAACTTCAGGGTTTGTAGATGGTTTAGATCAATACCTTTCGGTAATGGCCTTTCAAAAACGCTCGTACCCTGGACATGCCTCAATGAACCAATTGACCAAAAGTCATCACATGGTTGCTTACCCCTACACTGTCGCACATCCAGAGTTTCAAAACTCCTCATACGTTGAAAAGAACATGAGGAGAGGTCAATTTGCCAGCCTCTAAGCCTCAAGTATTTAAGGTGAATCAACTCATCTAATGATTGTAATACTAATTCATATCTAAAGTCGAAATAACTACCACCCAATATTTCTAGAACTTTAAGTAGCCTAAAATTAGAGCAATCTAAGTATAGAAAGTTATAATACTTAGAGCAATCAAACCATAATAAAGAACGGGTATTTGGACCTACATATTTGATAAATTGTGAATTCTTCTCTTCGGCATGAAGCGAAGCATAATAAATTT
Organism: Carex kokanica; assembly: GCA_025461125.1. Classification (NCBI taxonomy): domain Eukaryota; kingdom Viridiplantae; phylum Streptophyta; class Magnoliopsida; order Poales; family Cyperaceae; genus Carex; species Carex kokanica. Next base: position 169,041 of record JAJGRX010001217.1, on the reverse strand, counting down.
TGACTTAGTACTTGAATTTTGAAGTTCTTGATCAAACCATTCGTGAATCGACTTAGTACTTGAACCATACTCCTGAATTAATTTGGGTTTATAAACAAGTCAGCAAATATTGAAAGTACACCGAAATTAAAATAAGCAATTAATGGAATTTGTACGTAACTCTAGAAATAACAAGTTTTGTAAATTTTTCTCTAGATTTGAAGAGAAATATTTAATATACATATATGTTGGTTGAAAATTTGGAATAATATTAAAAAATTCAAAAAAATATATATTTTATTAAATCCTAATCCCTCACGCCAAATTATAATTTTGATCCCTCAATCACCTAAACATCAAATTTTGATTTTATTCTTAGAGCCGTGTTTTAGTATCAAATCGTATCTACTATTTGTGTTTTTGCTACACAAGTGAGAGATACCTAATTGAAAAAAAGCTTTTGTTCAGTTTATTTAAAAAAAAAATTGAGAACATGCGCTTGGTACGTATACAAGGTTTTCTCGAAGAACCTACTTATTAAAGAAGAACATGAATTTAGAATAACATTAATTAAAAAAATTTAACTATATTTTTTTTAAATCCTAATCCCCCACAAAATTATAATTTTGCACCCTCAATATCCTAGAGCTGTGTTTTAGAATCAAATGGTGTCTACTATGTTTTTTGTAACACAAGTGAAAGATACCTAATTAAAAAAGAAGCTTTTGTTACTAATTTATTTAAAAATAAATAAAACATGTAATTGGTAGAAGGTTTTCGAGGAAGAAGCCAAACAACAACAACAAAACCATTAGTCCCACACAAATTGGGGTAGGTTAGAAATGAAATTCAACCGGAGTCACAAAACTAATTAGGTAGATAGTAGCAGTAGTAATAATGATACCAAATAATAATAGTAATAATACTAACAATATTATGCCTACACTATTAATTAGAAAAAAAAATCACAAATCTTGAGAAAAGGTTTATGATACATGTGATAAAAGTTGAAGGAACTTGTATTTTCTTGAAAAAATTGGATCTTGCAATATAGTGTTAATAAGGCCTTATAGCTTACATTTTTTCATCTTATACACCACTTCAGTCGATTATTTTGTATTTTTTTTAGTATTTTATGGATGATCTTTACTTCTTCTAATCTTGTATAAAACAAAATTAGAATATACATCAAGTACACCTGGAGTGTATTCTATGAATTAGTTAATTTGTGACAAAAAAGTTTGCAATAATATTGTATAGTTGCTTGAAAAAATATAGAAATATAACCTTTTAGCAAGTTCCTCAAGGCAGTCCTCAGCCAATATCTCCATTGTTGTCGTACCCTCGAGTGGTATGAACCCCTCTGCTACCCATATTCTTATCAGGCATTTTGCACAAATCTCATTGTCTTCTGGAAAAGAAGCAAGATATTGGAAGCATGCCTTGAGATAATAAGGCATTTCTTCGTAGCTCATTGCTAAGATTTGCATGCAGCTACTACCGTCTGAGTGCCAATTCATTGTTTGCAGCACCCTTTCCCATGCAGGGTAGGACAGTTCTTTGGTTGCAAGGATACCACCTAATACTATCAAAGCGAGAGGTAAACCCTTACATTTCTTTGATAGTTCAGGTGCAAGCTCAAGCAGATCTTTAGGGCATTCTTCATCGGGTTCTTGATAAGGGAAAGCCTTTTTCAGGAGGAGATCTAGGCTTTCGCTTTCATTTAACAAGTTGAGTTCATATGGTGGTATTTTGGAATCAGCTGATTTCGCAACATCGTTAAGCCTAGTAGTCATCAATACTCGACTGCCATTCTTATTATCAGGCAATACCTCTTTCAGTTCATTCCATAAATCACCCGTCCACACATCGTCTAGAATGATCAGATATCTTCGGCTATTTAAACATCTTTTGAGCTCGCCAACATAATAGTCTTCATCCCGATCGTTTGGTACGGAATTGTTGTCCTTGCTGATCATCTTTCTCAAGAGATCAGTTAGACTGAACTGTTGAGAGATTGACAACATTATATGATAGTCGAAATCTGCTTTGGCACTGGTTAAACAAACAAAGAAGATATGTTATTACATTGATTTCAAGCAAAGTTTTTGAACAATAGTGATTGTTGCAACCATGTATTACAGAGATATTGAGCAATTGTGCAGTTATGATCACTATTAAATCTTGAAAATCATAATATATAACAGTAGTACTAGTTGATCATTGCTATTCACTACAACTCTTATTATTATTGTTGTAATTATTTATAATCATTAAAACATATATAGTTGTAAAAAAAAAAAATTGCACTTGCCTTCTGTATACCATACATGCAAGGGTAGTCTTTCCTAGACCGCCAGCACCCACGATGGTTATGACAGCTCGTCTAGATGTTTTCTCTGGGCGCAGCAGCTCGAGAATCTTTTCCTTGTCAGCCTGCATGCCTACAACTTCATTTTCGTCTACTTCAGAATAAGTAGCTCTCCGAAGAGGCATTTTGACTGCCTCTCGCTTGCTCTTGTCTTCCACTGTCATGTCTCTGATCCCGTAAGTAAGCCTGCTCTTAGAGATCTCTTCGAGTAGACCTTGAATGTCATCGAGCTCATTGCCAAGTTTGTGGAGGATCGGCAGCTCCATGGGCTTTTTGAACAGCTTCTTGAGTTTTTGTAAGCATCGAGAACAACCTTTTGAGTTTTGAGCACCTCCAGGGGCTTGTTGAACACCTCCAGGATTTTTTTGGCGGTGATCTTCAACTTCGAGAAAGAAGGTGTCGGTTGCATCCTCGATGCGATAGGCCACATCGCGAAGCTCATTCAGCCAGTTCTGCACCCTCGCATCATCTTTTTGTTTCGAGTCAGCGTCTTTCAGGCAACATTTAATTCGGGTTAGCTCACGCTGCACCCGTTCGACTTTCTTCCCAACCCCACCCAAGAGCTGTGCTTCCTTCACTATGACATCAGCAAGCTTGCCCAACACAATATTCAAAACCGCCTCAGCCATTTCACTCTCTTGTTTTCTCTCTTTTGAAATTAATATGCACCAGTGTAAGAGGATATTATTAGATAGTGCCGACTAGATGGTCTCATTACTTATATAGGCAAGCAGGCTAGAAGGCAAACTGTTGAAATAAGTAAACAAATGCTACCGTACGTTAAAAACCATATTAGATAATTGTTGTACTTGTTTAGTTTATTTATTATTTCTTGAAAAGAACATGGGTTAGTTTATTAATTAATTAATTGATGCACATGCTTGAAGACAAACTAGTAATTAATTAAAGTGCCGATTCGATGAATTGAACACAATAAGAATTGACTTTATTAAACTAGTAATTAATAATTTAATATTCATAACTTGTAGTTTACTAATAATTTAATATTCATAACTTCTATGAATTGAACACAAAAAGAATGTCACGTTGGCGTGTGGACCGTATGTTTTTGTAAGATTCGTCTCCAAAGAAGGGGGGACACAGCAAGTAACCTTTAATGGGATAAAGAATGAAGTTGTTATTAAGCAAGGAATTTGTGTCAACTGTACTGGAGAAGAAACGAATAAAAAATGATAAAAGAGAATTTAAAGGAAGCCAATCAGACAAGGGAACAGATCGACTTAGACTTCAGAATTCAAGTATCTTAGTTTCCATTTTTCATTGTCGGTGATGTATCAACCTGAATTTTTATCAAATTTCATTGTTATTTTCTAATTTCCTTGTTAAATCGATATTTATACTCTTCAATAATCCAAATATTTCAAGTTTTATTATTCAATTTATCAATTCAGTTCATAACAAGGAATCCTATTGAGGCAATCACAAGAAAAGTCACGTTCCCCACCAGAGTAATCCTTTAAAGGGATAAAAGGATAAAGATGGGTAACCCTAGCCTTTAATGGGATAAAGCATGCAGCTTCTATTAAGCAAGGGATGGGATTTGTGGTAACTGAAGAGAAGAATCGAATAAAAAATGTAGAGTGAATGTGAATTAAAGATGTTAACTGTTTGAAATGCCCAATACATGTCAATTGATGTTTATTTTGATAGAAGCTAGACGACATTGGCTGCAGGTGTGTGTGAACCTTAATTAGTTTTAATTAATTAGGGTCATCAAAGCTAAAAAATCCTGTCTTATTATTTTATATGTAATTTCGCTGCATGTGGCACCATGCTTTCATGTTAAATTTTATATTAAATTAGATAATTTTTTTATACAAGTAAATTATTAAGGATTATTTTAGCACCATGCTTTCATGCTAGACGTCAATTGCTAGCTCAGCCCAACTTTAAGCAACAAAGCTTCACAATTCATGTACCATGCATGATTCAATTAATACTTCAATGGGAAAACTAACACAAATTCTGACATTTCTGCTTAGTGTTATACAACACAGCCATTAACTCAAAATTGGGCCATTTCTGCTTTGTATTTTTATTGCACTATCTTGGCGGAACAAAATTGGGCCGTATATATAGCTGGAGGCCCATTTATTAGCACAAGTAATGACTATGACGGTCCAATTGATGAATATGGTATTTTATTAGGATTTAAGATGTGATTGTAACAAATAGATGTGGTCTCATCCAATTTTATTTTCTAATTATATGAAATTATTTATTAAACAGGGATGGTACCAGGTTGACTATTTTTTTTTATTAAATGAAACTTATCTATCTTACGAGTAATGCGTCTACATATGAAAATTTTAAATTTCGAGTTAATTTTGTATAGAGTCGAGTGGTTAAAAACATTAGAAAAATGAATGCATTAAAATTAATTTATAAACCTTCTAATTTTGACCGCTTGACTTTATATTAAAATAATTCTAAAGTTTAAAATTTTTTTACATGTAGACGCATGCATCACTCGTAAGATAGATGGATTTCAACGGTTTGAATTCATCGTTTCAAGCCAATCCGATAAATTTAGAATTGAGTTCACAAAGAAATTTGATGAACTTAAGAACACGCTACTTCTACTCCAAAAAATATATATCAAATTTATCTAAAAAGCAACCAGTAGACCTTTAATTGTTCATAGTGTCATACAAGTACTAAAATGCAAATTGGGAAAATGTAAAAATATGGGTCATCTCTCAATCTCTCTGCCCCTATGTCATAATCACACCAGCATATCCTCATCTCTCAATCTCTTTATTTTTTCACAGACTCCCTCTCTCTTCTTGGATTTGAGATCCAAGAAAAGCTTGAAAATTATCAACTTTTGGTGCATCTGAAAAGAGAGATTGAGATTCAGAACTTCCTCAAACACCCAAATTTAATCTCTCTTTTCACATGCTCCCAAGAAGGATATGGTGAGCCTGGCAAGTGCCATTTTTTTCGAACTTCATATCTCTGTGCATGATGTTCTTTTCAGACTTGATGCATATTGCCATGAAAAGAATGTTATCCACAGAGATATATATCAAACCCGAAAACTTACCGTTTGATCTTCATGTAAGTTATTCTTTTTACATTACTATATAGCTGCATCCTACATGCATGTTCTCTATTTCAATCTCCTCTCTAGAAACTATTTATTATGTTTATTTCTTATATAAATTCACCTTTGCTTGTTTCTGTCTGGACTAAGGCAAAAGTACAATAGGGGAATATTTACAAACAAAAAAAAGACAGTTTTGAACAACTTTGCATCAACTATACAAATGAAAAGCTTCAACAACATTTTAAGTTTTGAGAGGAGCTGGGATACTGTATGGGCAGCTGGTTGCTGTCAGATTTGGCGTGAGAGAAACAAAAGACGGTTCTCAGACCAGCGGAAAAGCGAGATAGCATTAATTAATGATACAACATATGAGGTTAATCAGTGGATGCAATATCTATAGAGGACATTACTGTAAAATGAGGAGATCGATATGACCATTTAGATTTTGCAGGACTGTACTGCACGATGCTTGTGACAGTGTATAGGGCACAGGGTGTGTGGAGTTGTAAAAACTTTTATTTTTTTAATACAATTGTTAGCTAATGCTAACCTTTAAAAAAAAAAAAACATTTTAAGTTTTTAACCATGTGCTGAAATATATAGTTAATTTAACTATGTAGTGTATGAATCATGTATGACTGTACAGGTATTTCTTGTAGTAACATGCCTACGGGCTTCCTCTAAAAAAAAATAAGATTGTTCATTTGTTTAGTAATTTGATAATTTGTAGACTTTCTTGTTTAATTTTTTTTGACAATATTGTAAACTGTGAATTGTTTTTTATGGTCCAGAATCTTCTGGATCAATGGATTTTCTACCTATCTCAAAAAATAGTAAAAAGTTTCAAGAAATGTAAAATTTGGTCTCCAAGCATGTTTTAATATGGATATCATATTGAACGGTTCGGATCAACTGTTTGGACTTTGAAAATGCAAAAATGACTTAAAAGCATATGATGTTGAAGTACTTATGGAAACGTATTAGCCGGTCTCATAAAAAATTTGTATATATGAAGGGCTCAAATTTTTCTCCCGCCCCGGACCCCAAAATCTTAAGGACCGGCCCTGAGGAAATGCTGAAATTATTTAGGTGACTTTTCTGATTTGCAGGGGTAGGTATGATATTTTAAATTTTTTTAGGGGCATATGTGTGAAAGAGTTCCTTTTTTATTAGGATATTTGATTGTTATATTATCCTTGCTTTTCCGTTAACCTTCTCTAATACTGTAGATGTTTGTTGCTGTCAGTAAATGAAAATCAGATTGACATACTTAAGAAAGGCCTTTAAGCATCAGAAACGGTACCAGAAACACTTATCAGAAATAGGCAATCTTCCAGCTTACATAAAAAGAAGTTTTTGTTCACAAAATTAAAAGAAATAAACAAAAAGAGAACTTAAACCTTCTAGTTAAACTATATATGGTATGCAATGCGAGCAGTTCCTACAAAATTTCGCTCATTTATGTTCAAATTTGCTTTACGGTACCATTGCCTCATCCTCATTTCGGTACCAAACAAGTCCTCATTTCTTCACAAAATAATAAATGTACTTCCTCAAGTAGTTGCATATCAATAAAACATTAGCAAAAAATCATTATTAGTACTGTATATGTCAATTATTGCCCAAAAGTTGGTACCAAAAAATAAAATAAAAAATGTAGGAGGATTGCATTAGGTCAAATGTTATTTTTTTATTTCCAAGTTTTTCTTTATAAATACCTAGATTATTTTTTCAAAAAAAAGAGAAATCCATGTCATAATTGTTACAATTCAAGCATCACGCAAAATTATTTGTTATATGATGATGCAATCACAAATGAAATTAGAAGGAACCAAAGAAATACAGAATGATATATTGCCAAAGAGAAGTAAATTATGAGAGATTGTTAATGATATATATACTTCTGTAGAGATCTAAATTAAAAAGAGAAAAAACTCTCCAAATAATCTTCATTCTTATATTAAGCAATTATCCGCCAACGATTATAATTAAAAGATAAAATTTCAAATTGAATATTTGCCCTCTAATCAAATTAATAATCTATTTTTTTTATTCTATGCATCTTTTTGATGGTTTTTTATGTGTAAATCCAAATTTAGTTAGACACGTACTCACCACATGCAAATTGTATTACCTTTATGATTATTCATGATTTCTTTTTATTTTTTAAATGTCATTTAAGAAATTTTTTAATTGATTGATAATTGATTGGTCATGACTTCATTTCTTTCTATTTTTTATATTATTTAAAGAATGTTATTTGTCCTTTTGTATTAAATTTTTTTATGAAAATATGTCAAAAAAAAACATATATGCCATTTGGAACGTTATTTAAGGAATGTTGTTATTTAATCTAATTTTTTTTATAAAAATATGTCATTTTATATGAATTTTTTTTGTTCTCTTATAATGTGTTTCCGATGCAACGCACGGACACGATACTAGTTAAGTCTTATGCATGTCTAAATCGCTGTAATAATACCAAATCTATTCTTAAGCTTCCTAAAATACCCTCATTTGCTACCATGAATTGTATATATGTATGCCAATTTTCAGATAAGGAATTTAACAGAGTAGTTTTCACTTCATGCAGCGCATGAACCATATAGTGCTGTTTTTATCTTATAGTCCGTGAGTTGTATAAAGTCAAAACTGCTCTGTTTTTATTGTATAGTCTGCGAGAGCTAGGGGTGTTCAAATGGTTCGGTTTGTTTGGTTTTTAACCGAACCGGAAAATTTCGGTTTAAATGGATCGGTTTTCCGGTTTAAATGGATCAATTTGGTTGAAATTTTGAATTATTAATTTCGGTTTAAATGATTCAGTTCAGTTTAGACTTCTCAAAACCGACTAAACCGAACCGACCGGTTTATATTGGTTCGACTCTAATTTTATTGGTGCTATAATGATTTCATTAAACCGAACCGAACCGAACTTCAACGGTTGTGTATGACAATGTATTATTTTCGTTAATAATGGTACTAATAGGTTTACTTCGGTTCAGTTCTTAGTCGGTTGATAGGTTTAATCGGTTCAGTTCTGTTCGGTTCTATTTTTAAAAACACAAAAAAAACTTTGATTTAGTCATTTTACTTCGGTTTCAACCGGACCGACAGTTTAAACACCTCTAGCGAGAGCTGTATAAAGCAGTGTTCTAAATAGCGCGCTATAGCGGCGCTATAGCGTTTTTGGACCCCAAACGCTACGCTACGACATCAAAATGCGCTATTTGCGCTACGGCCGCTATAGCGGCCGCTACAGTGCTATTTGCGCTATACAATATGAGTTTTTTTTTATTTTTTATTTTTAAGCAATTTATATGGGTTTTAAATAAAGATAAAAAAAATCTCAAACCGAAATTGAATTTGTTGCTACTTGCTACAAATAAATCAATTTGAAATTGGGAATTGAAATTGAAATTTGAATAGAAAAAAAGTCCAAACCGGAATTAAAATTTGAATAGAAAAAAAAATAGATTAATGTCATGAATCATGATACTTAAGATATTTTTAATAGGAAAAATCGATAGTTTATGATATTACTATGGATATTTTGAACCGCAATTTGGACTTTGTACGAGTTCAATATGAATATTATAATTTCTTAATTACTTTGGTGTTATTTATTGTTCTATGAGACCTTAGATAATGTTGATATTTAGTACAAATATTGAATATACGAAATGTAAAAAAAAAAACGCTATTTGGAATAGCTTCCGCTATAGCGACGCTATTCGCTATAGCTTCCGCTATAGCGACGCTATTCGCTATAGCTTTTTTTTTAGCCTTCCCGCTACGACGCTATAAACGCTATTTAGAACCTTGGTATAAAGCCATCGAAATTAAGTACGTCAATTTTCAACCACTCAATATTATCCAGTACTAAATTTTATTTTATTTTAACAAATTATTAACACATAAATTCTAGGTGAACGTGAAAATAATTTTGTATTTATTAATTACAAAACTGAAAGAAAGAAAGAAAGAAGAGATGAAAATTGCAAGTGGAGGTGAGGAGACGGAGGCAGGTTAGGCCGATATTTTTATTAATAACCTAAAACAAATGAAAAATGTCAAATATAACTCCGATCTGAAAAAAATTTCAAAACTAACCTAACCGCTCCATCACTGGGCGGTTCACTCTACCCACCAAACCGCCCAGTGATTGGGCGGTCTACACGGCCAAGAAAACCGCCCCCCAATCGGGCGGTTAGGCATATTTTTTTTTTTTTTTTTTTTTTTACAGATATGTTAGGATATTTATTTTAGTAAGATATATTTATAAGATATATTAAGACATGTTTGTTTTTGTAAATATATTTTCATTAAGATATATTTATAAGATATATATATTTTTTATAGATATATTAAATATATATTTGTTTTGTAGATATATTTTTATTAAGATATATTTACAACATATATGAAGATATATTAAGATATATATTGTAAGATATATTTTTTCTATTGTAATTTTTATATGAAAATGATTTATTTTTTTTATTGTAATTTTAAATAAAAATTGGTTGAATGTGGATGAGTCGTTTGACGTTAGAACTGTCGATTCTTTTATAATAATTGTCGATTTGGATAACGTGATAAACAGTGGAAAATATGTAATATAAATGGTAAGTCCACCAAAAAAACATCCAAACTACGTAATCTAAATGTCCGCAACATAAGATAAAACACTCCAAACTGAATATACAATAGTAGAAAAGCCTGGTCGATCTGACCCTGAGGCATAGTAGCCAGCTGATACAACCCGAGAGCCTGGTCGATCTCGTGAGAGCCCGGTCGATCTGACCCTGAGGCATAGTAGTCAGCTGATACAACCCGAGATTCATAATGCACGCCTCCATCAGAGGATGACCGACGTACGGTATCCCGGAGGTGCGATGTCTCACGGTCAACATCGTCTCGTTCTGTATTTAACAATGATTTCAGTCTAAGCGACTTACTATATGCCGTATTAAAAATCTGTAATTTAAACTGAATTGCTTAAAAACCAACGTACCTCAATAGATGCGAGCGCGACCCTGTGCTGAACGTGTGGAATCCACAGGAGAGGGCTGAATGTATCAGCTGCATGTGTAGCGTGGTCTGCACCGAGAGCCTCTGCACCGGATGCACTGGGAGCATCCGTGCTAGACGAACTACCTCCCCTCTCCATAGTATCTGCAGTGCACAAATTTCAAATAACTTAAATTTCACAATTTTAGATATAAAAATGTATAATGTAGGGATTTTAAATCGAAACGCTAATTTTGTACCCTAAAATCTAATTTAATTCGCTAAAACCTAAACCTAATTTAATTTTGTACCCTAATTTATAAACCCTAACTCTAATTTATAAACCCTAATTTATAAACCCTAATTTAATTTATAAAACCTAAACCTACTCTAATTTATAAACCCTAATTTAATTTATAAAACCTAAACCCTAATTTATAAGTCCTAATTTAATTTATAAAACCTAAACCCTAATTTAATTTTGTACCCTAAATCCTAATTTATTTCGCTAAAACCTAAACCCTAATTTAATTTTGTACCCTAACTGTACACCCTAATTTATAAACCCTAACTCCTAGTTTTGTTCAATTCTATCGCGTCGGGAAAATCAACAACTCGCACACGGTTAACACCTCAATTCATACAAAAAATAAAATAATAAGTTACGATAACTTACCCGAAGACGATCGATCGAGAGGAAGAGAAGGTGGCCGAGAGAGAGAGAGGGTGGCCGAGAGAGAGAGTGCGGCCAAGAGAGAGAGAAGAGGGGGTGGTGGTGGCCGGCCGGGTAGGGGGAGGTGGTGGTGGCCGGCCAAGGGGAGGGGAGGGGGAGGGGAGGGGAGGGGCGGGGAGGGCGGGGCTGGCGGCAGGGGGCAGGGGTTGGGCGGCAGGGGCTGGGGCGGGGCTGTGGGGTGGGGGCGGTTAGGGCTGGGGTGGGGGGGGGCGGGTTTTATTAAAAAAAAAAAAAATTCTACTAAACCGCCCCATGGGGGGGCGGTTAGGGTGGGGGGGGTAGACCGCCTAATCTTCGGGCGGTTAGGGGGGGTGGACCGTCCTATTTTCGGGCGGTTGGGTTAGATTTTTTTTGGAGTTGGGGTTATATTTGATATTTTTCTTTTGTTTGGGGTTATTAATAAAAATATCGGCAGGTTAGGTGATAATAATTCATATCAGCCGTTGGATTGGAAAACCACTACTACAAAAATGGTAATTCTACACTGCACATTGTACACGGTTTTCCCTATCTTATATAAAAACCGTGTACCAAATATGAATTTTTGAAAGCCCAAAAAATCTGCGAGAATTATACACGGACATTTAGTTAAGAATCAGTGTAGAATTGTTTGAGAGAGCTACACGGTTTATTAGGGATCAAAAATCCGTGTGCAAAGAAGACCGTGTGGAAAAAATTGAGAGAGCTACACGGATTTTTGTTAAATATCCGTGTAGGAATATATACACGGATTTTTGATAATATATCCGTGTAGAAATGGTAGAAATGTACACGGATTTTATTATAAATAGCCGTGTATGATTATTTGGAGAGCTACACGGATTAATAAGTATAAATCCGTGTATAAAAGGCTGTAGGGTTTTAATTAGTATAAAAGGCCTTCTCCTTCCAGCGCCGTTTTGATCAAGTTTTTTATACTGTCTCTCTCTCGCTCTCTCTGTATTGAATGTTGATCTGATTTCTGCAAAGGCTAGCAACTGGGATCAGAGATCTTTGAAGTTTTTATTTTCTCCTCTCTATATTTCTAAGGTTAGTATATATATATATATATATTTTTTTTCTTTTCTCATCTCTATATTTCTGCCACGTTTGAAAAAAAATTGAAATTTGAAATTTGAATTTTTATTCTCTATTATGCATGCATGCACATATATGTTGATAAAAATGTATTTTTTATTGGAGATGCAATATGTTGGAGACCTTTAACAAAGATGGATCATGTCATGGATCACATGGCACTCTCCTTTTTCATATGTTGGATCTAATACAACTAGTTTGTATGAAATTTTGGTCCAAACTAGATCATAGCCCAACGTTTTGGCAAGGACATAACTTGATCTACAAACATTGTATTGGATCTTGAGGACTATATGTTATATGTGGATCACATGGGATTGTATATGTACAAAAAGCAATGTCTATATATGTTGATGCCTTTATGCTTTCTTTTGTTATATATGTTGATGCTTTCATGCTTTTATGTTTTTTTGTTATATATGTTGATATTAGAATTTTATGCTTTTATGGTTTCGGTTAGAATTTTGTAATGATAAATATGGATTTGTGTAATTTTGTATAATTTTGTAATGCTAAATATGAATTTGTATAATTTTGTATAATTTTGTATAATTTCATGTACATGAATTTTAAATTGCTATCTGAAAAATTTAAATACTGGCTAGCAAAACAGGAGGCTAGCCAAAAAAAAAAAACTAAAAAAAAAATTATAAGACAATCCTACACGGATATTTAACAAAAATCCGTGTAAGAAGAGTAATTTCAAAAATAATCGCGCGCGAATACAAAAAAAAAATTTAGTTAATTCTACACGGATATTTAACTAAAGTCCGTGTATGATAGTTCAAAGAGCTACACGGATATTTAGTTAAAAATCCGTGTAGAAAGAGGAGAGCTACACGGATATTTAGTTAAATATCCGTGTAGAAAGAGGAGAGCTACACGGATATTTAGTTAAATGTCCGTGTATAAAAAGAATTGTACACGGTTATTTAGGTAATATCCGTGTAGCTCGGTAACATGGAGAGCGACACAGGCAGGTCTTTGTACACGGCTGTTTATAAAGTAATCCGTGTAGAAATCGTTATAATTGCACACGGGCAAATGTCCGTGTGTAGTTATTGACCTATTCGTACACCCTCGATTTAAACACGGTAGAAAATCCGTGTAGCTCTTCTATTTATGTCCGTGTGCAATCTCTTTTTTTTTAAGTAGTAAACCTTCCAGCGCTCTCGACCGCCCGATCAAAGGAGTGTTCCTAACAAACCAAGCGGAAATGACACTGCGACTTCCGTGTTCCCTAAACTCGGTGCAGTATTAACTAATGAAGTTCCTTATTTGTTGATTTGTTTTCATTTTCTTTCAAGTATTTGTTTTGATTCTTTGTCAATTTCTGAGATGTAAGAGAATTTTATAATTATCAAGCTTCTTTTGTAATAATAATCACTTTTTAATTCCACGTTAACAACATTATGAATTTTCATTTGATAATTGCTAATTGCTAATTCTACATTAGACATTCAATTCTAATTTCTAATCTAAGTGAAAATTTATAATTAATTTTAGATATAAAAATGCTCTAAATTAATTTTTATTATTTCTATTAATTTAATTGATGTAGATGTTATTAAATTATGATATAGTGGGCATCATTTTTATTTTTTTTATTTTCTCTTTTCTTTTATTTAAGATAAATATCACTTCTGTAGAAGAATACAAAGAATGTTGGAATCAACAATTGAAGATATTTTATTATATTAATTTAACTAAATTTAAAGAATTTAACTCTAGAAAGTTTTAAGATATTACAATTAAAAAAATTTAAATATCTTTATACTAATAAAATAAAAATCAAGTTTCATATTTCAAAACAAAATAAGTTTTTCGTTAACTTTATATACATAACATGAATACAAGTAAATAATATTTTTATAATTCTTAAAAATAACCTTTTCGGTTTATAATTTTAATTTCACTGTCATGTGAATTGTAATCTTGAAATACAATAAATTGGTACTTTTTATTCATTATAATAGTCTAAATCAAGACAATTCATAAACACTTTTGAAATTTTTTGAGCAAGAATGTAGTTCAAAGGGGGGAAATATCTTCTTCTCATCTCCATTTCCAGTCAGGTGCAAGCATTAAATGGTAGACCACCTCACCTCATTAGTTCCTCCAAACCAACTGATCCCCCCACTCAAACAGTCCTCATCCTCTGCACTAACGCACCGTTTGAATTTAGAATCCAGGCCATTCCGTCCCACGCCTGTAATACACAGATATCCTTTAAGATTCGTGCTCATATATATCAAACGAATCAGATCTAAACTGAAACAGTGCATTACTGCAGATGATATGAATTCCCTACTGAAAACTAAAGCGAAGCAAAATAAAATATAATAAAAGGGGTAACGATTTCAACAGATCATTGTAGACTTCAAGCAGCGCACGAACCATATGCAGCGCTGTTTCGATTATATAGTTCTTGCGCTGCACGAAGCCAAGATTGCTCTGTTAAAATATTTACCCAATAAAAAGCAAGAAAGAAAAAGAGACAGCGAGCAGCTACTCAGCCCCTTCTCTCAACCGCCATTAACGAACAATTACCATTTTACCCTTCTTTCTCTCTTTCTCACTGCGCTCCACTCCATGGATGATACCGAGGTGGGTTCTCTCTCTTTCTCTTTCTCTTTCTCTTTCTCTTTCTCTTTCTCTTTTGAAACCATTTTGTAATTTTGAAAAGGTTGTTGAATGGCAGAGAATGGAGGCGGTGAAGAGGGCTTATGCAGAGATAATACTCAACACAGCTGCTGAATCAGCAGCACGAATCTTGGCGTCGGAGAGGAAGGCGATGGGGTTGCAACGCAGTCTCGCTACCACCAAACAAGACGCTGTCGACATGATGCTTCGCCTCAAGTCTCTCATGGATTCTAAGGTTTAACCTTTAACCCTCTCTCTCTTCTCTCAATTCCTCAATTCAATTTTCTAGGTTATCAAGGTATCAACTTTATGTCAATTTTTCCTCCATATTTATGTCAATTTTAGTTGGTTTCTCATATTTCTAAAAAACAAATGAAAGGAAAAGGCAATTGTGGATATATTCAACTTAACATTTTGTTGGTTTCAGTTCCTTTCTGAGTTTTGGTTGAGAAATCTGGTTTGAGATTGGAGAATTTTAATTTTACTATAAAACAGTAATAAGAGACTCTACTTTAGGCATTTTTTCCCATTATATATGAGCTGAAATGTTGTTTAAAAACATTTTTAATTTATTTATGTCAATTTTAGTTAGAGTTGTTGGTTGAGAAATCTGGTTTGAGATTGGAGTTATTGATTTTACTATCAAAATTTGTATCTTGAAATTTGGAGCTTTACATTTATAAAACAGTAAGAAGAGACTCTACTTTAGGCATTTTTCTCTGATATATGAGTTGTAATGTTGCTTACAAATTTTTTTATTTTATTTCCAGATAAACGAGGCGGAAACTAGAAATTTGCTTCATGCGAGAAGGATTCAGGAGCTCGAATCGCAACTGGAGAAGGCCAAAAGCGTCATTCTGTCTCTACAATCTGACCTAGAGAGAGAAAGAGAGGTCAACAAGAACAAGACTCAACAGGCAGGCCCTATTGTCATAGAAGAAGAGGAGAATACCAGCAGTTATTACCAGAATGTCGTCAGTACTGACAACTCAAGCTGCTCTGTTAAGGATACACTCCGTACCGGTACCGGTACCAGCATTGGTACCAATCAGGGATCAAAGGTCC
Organism: Carex kokanica; assembly: GCA_025461125.1. Classification (NCBI taxonomy): domain Eukaryota; kingdom Viridiplantae; phylum Streptophyta; class Magnoliopsida; order Poales; family Cyperaceae; genus Carex; species Carex kokanica. The sequence continues at coordinate 153,093 of JAJGRX010001217.1, read as the reverse complement.
GGTCAAGAAACAGGTTGACCCAACGGGTCAGGGCATTTGACCAATCAAAGGACCCAAAAGGTAAAAAATAAAAAAATCATTTTGTACTGGTATGCAACTATATACAAATAATGAAATTTACAAATATTCTCTCACAGGTGGTCAAAATCTTGGAAAAAATCGTAAAAATAAAAAATCCAGAGAAAACGACAGTAGCGACAGGAAGGTCTTTTTGACGAGTGACCCGCCTAGAAGGTCGAGAACAAAAAGCAATTATGTGAAGATTTCCAAATTCGGTATGAAAATTGATGGTAATGTTTCTCAAAATGGAAATAAGGAGCTTAAAAAATGCACTGAAAAGGAAAAGGAAGCGATGCACAATTTGGATTCGGGTGTTGGGTTTATTACTGACGAAGCTCCAGTTGGCCTTGAGTTAATAGCAGATAACATTGACAAAGAAGGTAAATCTAGTTTTTCAATTATGTATTTACTTCTTTTTTTTCAAGGATAGTGGCCTGATGCCTACTAACGATTGTATTAATAACCGAAAAAGTATTTACAACACTTAAATAAAAAGATTTATTCCAGAACATAAGCCTCTATTCTTCCCTATTCTAGTCTTAATTCTCTCTATTCTACTATACCCTAGAATATAACCCTATTCTACTATTCCTAAAACTTTGTAGATGATAAACCAGCAATAGAGGAACTGATTGCAGTAGATCCTAAATCAACAGAAACCAAAGCAGACTTGGAAGAACTGGAGACTCCAGTTCCAGATCCAACAGCAGAGCAAGGCCTCCGCTCTATCAAATACACATTTAGAAGGAAGAGAAAGAGGGGTTTGTCAGAGAACACTGACGAGGTTATTCCTCCTGCTGTTGTTGTACCAGTATTAGAGAATAACAAAGATGAGAACAGGAATAATGAGGAGAATAAGGAGGTATCTGATTCGCCAAGGAGTAATAGGAGAATGGTACAGGTTGCTCGCCAAGTAAGTGTATTTTTAGAATTACACCAGAATAACACCAAACTATGAAAGTAATAGTTTCAATAACACCAAAATATCTCCTAACTTTTCAGTATACCAATTTGCATTATAGTCTTTTTAAAGGGAGGGACCAGTTCAGTATACCAATCTGATCTATATATCCCTATTTTCTTGAATTTCGTGCAATGCCACTGGTAACAACCAACACTTCTCCTCTCCACCTCTCCAATATACAATTTGAATCATAAGATCTCATTCTTTTACACAATTTGTGCTTTAGTCCATTTTTTTTATATTCAATATTATTAGTAGAGTGAGGCTATGGTACTATACATATCACAGATTGGTCCGTACTATGGATTAATATTTTTATTTCTAAAGTCCAAATAGTCGATCTAAACTGTTCAATGTGATCTCCATATGAAAATGTACTTGTAGACTAAATTTTTCATTTTTTTAGAATTTTTTTACTATTTGTTTAGATAGGTAGAAAATCACTACATTCAAGTGGTCTATAATTTTTAGATCGAGTGAGTTTTCTACCTATCTAAAAAATGTAAATTTTGATCTACAAGTACATGTTGAACGGTTCAGATCGTTTGTCTTTGAAAATTGAGATATTGATCCATAGTACGGACTATTATGCATAGTACCATAGCTTCACTCTTATTAGTATATGTTTTGTGAAATTCATTTTGGTTCTTAGGCAGTTTGGAATTCTAATCAACTTCTTACCTTGTTTTGCAGCTCATTTCATTATCAACAAAAAAATGGTGAAGGAAGAAATAAGAGAGAGGGGGACTTGAAGAGAAATTGAGAAGAAGATTTTGTGAGGCTCAAATCTTTTGTTGCCTCTAACTTTTGTCTTTCAAGGGGAAAAATAAAAAAAGATCATCCCTTGGAGCAGCATTTTTAAAACAAAGTTTAGATTTTAATATGATATGATGCCTAAATATAGATTTGTTATCTTATATAGATGTTAAATGCTATGTTGCATACTTGTAGTGTCTCCTTTTTTTTTTTAGTTGTAGCATATCCAGAGAAAAATCATCCCCTTTGCAATGTTATTGTTGCTTTGAGATTCGTGCATAAATGATTTGAACGGTTTAGATTTCCTTCTATGATGTAGTATCATAATTTTTTCTCCCCTCTATGAGGTAGTATCATAAGTTTTTTTATACAAATTTCATTTCCTTTTAATTGATGTCTTGGTATAGTTGAGAGATCAGACTAGAGAAATCTAGATAAACTCCTTTTATAAGAATTATTGTCTAATATTTTTCATGTTGATTATATGCTTCCAAAAAAATTGTTTATATAATTCTAATTTTTTTTGGGTGAAGTAGATTGATATCAACGGTTTGGATGTATATAAAAATAAGAGATATTAAACCGAATCATATATAAAAAATCAAATTAATTCATAAGTACTGAACCATTTAAACCAAAAAAAACCAAATCAATGAATACCAAATAAGCCGGATCCAACGAGTCCGACTCCGCTACTTTTCTGAGAGAAAATGACCCTCCTTTTCCGAATCCAACGATTCAAAATTTTCATTCACGTATCTCGATAAAAAAACATTTTCATACACAAATCTCAACGAATTTTGAATTGTTAGATTTGGAAAAGAAGGGTCCTCCTTTCTCTCGCAAAAGCAACGAGTCCGATTCGGATCCAACAAACCCTCCTAATCTAAAAACATCATAATCTAATCATACTGATTCGGGTCTGAGACCCACTAGGCTCCGTTTTGGTTGGAAAACCGGGGTAAATATTTTAACAGAGTAGGTTTAGTTTCATACAGCGCACTGACTAGAGAATCAAAACAGCGATGCAGAAGGTTAGTGCACTGCATGAAGCTAGAACCACTCTGTTAAAATATTTACCCAAAAACCGGCCCGATAAGGCTTGCTGTAGCTGCTTTGCTTATCTCATTCATTCGCCTCTTTCTCTCTTTCTTTCTCTTCTTAGTTGACAGTCACAGTGAGTGAGAGCAAGCGCAAAAATCGAATATCAGAATCAGAATCGCAACAGATTCAGATTCACTGAGATTCACTGAGATTGATTGAGTTGTAAAGATGGCATCTTCTCTGCTCCACGGCCATGGCCTCGCTCTCACCACCAACAGCCCGAAGATTCGGAATCTCCCCTCCCACCAGATTTATCTCGCACGTGCGAAGAGGTTTACAATCCGAGCAGCTGATACTGACACCGACAAAGGTCTCTCTTTTCCTTTCCTACTCTACTCTACTAATTACTATACCCTTTACGGGTCGGGTGGAGGCATTTTCATACCCTTACCCGTTAATTTAACAAAAAAAACTTTACCCATACCCGTCTTATCAAATACGGTACGGGTCGGATAAACATATAAAAGGGTTCCACTGAATAGATATATATGAGCCATGAATAAAACTATATCATATCATGCATCATCCCATATAAAATATATATATATATTTTAATAATTACCGTATAGGGTTTACTCGTATCCTTACCCGTTATTATTAATGAAAAAACTTTACCCTTGCCCGTACCCGATAAGCTAACGAAAATCTTACACGTACCCGTTTTATCAAATGTTTATCTTACCTATGATCTGAATTGGTGGTTGAACAATATAATTCAAAATTCAGTTAAACCGGTTGTTCCTGACAAGGCCCCGGCTGGTACAAAGGGTTCGAGTTTTAATCAGCTTCTAGGCATCAAAGGCGCTAAGCAAGAAACTGTGAGTCTTTATTTGATTATATTAAGTTGGTAATTTAGTTATATGCATCTAGTATGGTTCAACCCATAACATGAAATTTAATTTCCTTATTTATTAAATATATAGGATATATGGAAGATTCGTCTCCAACTAACAAAGCCGGTAACTTGGCCTCCTTTAGTGTGGGGTGTTGTATGTGGGGCCGCAGCTTCTGGTAAATTTCCAAAAATACCCTTCCTTGTTTAGTAAATACAAATACTTACTAAAAGGATCACATATATGTGTCTTTAAATGACAAATACATAATACTATAAGGAGATGTATTTATGATATACAAGGTTTTAGAGGTTGATGTGTGCATGTTTATAGGGGTATAATTGTCACATTTTTGCCCAAATACTTTAGGAAATTTTCATTGGAATATAGAAGACGTAGCGAAGGCCATTGCTTGTATGATTATGTCTGGCCCTTGTCTCACTGGCTACACACAGGTTTCTCTCACTTCCCTCGCCTTCTCTCAATTTTCACTTGGAAAAAAAAATTAAAATTTCAATATTTTGTCCTTTTTGGTCTTCTAGACACTCAATGACTGGTACGATCGAGATATTGATGCAATTAACGAGCCGTACCGTCCCATTCCTTCCGGAGCAATATCTGAAAATGAGGTTTTTCATATCATTTTATTGGCAAAAAACTATACCTTTTTTTTTCATTTGTTTTACTACTAAATTGTATGGCTTTTCAATTCATTTTCAGGTTATAACACAGATTTGGGTGCTTTTATTAGGAGGCCTTGGGTTGGGTGCTTTGTTAGATGTTTGGGTAAGACCTCTACAGTTTATTTCTCTATTTGCATCAGAATTTATTATAATATTTTTCATGTCATCTTAGAGCTAAGTAAATACTATATGATATACAGGCAGGGCACAAGTTTCCTATAGTGTTTTATTTAGCTGTCGGTGGTTCTCTCCTCTCTTACATATACTCCGCTCCTCCTTTAAAGGTATATCAATACATGTAAATACACTGATTTTATTGACTGTCGGTTGTTATTTACCAGTACTTAGCTTGATGGGTTTGGTTTCGTGCAAAATAAAGAAATAAATAAACTCTAAACCTGGTACATGCTGGTACTAAGCCTGAGAAGCATGGTATTTATCTAGAATGCTGGTACTAAACCTGGTACTGTTGGTTGTCGATTTTAAAATTTTTGGATGTAATTGTAGAATGGAATGCATGTAAATACACTGATTTTATTGACTGTTGGTTGTTATTTACCAGTACTTAGCTTGATGGGTTCGGTTTCGTGGAAAAAAAAATCCTGGTACATGCTGGTACTAAGCCTGAGAAGCATGGTATTTATCTAATACATAATTTGATCAACTGTTTATTTGTTAATTACAGCTTAAACAAAATGGATGGATAGGAAACTTTGCCTTGGGTGCCAGTTATATCAGTTTACCATGGTATTATACTATTATACTATTTGCTAACATTATCAAAAGCAGTAACTTATAATTATATAATATATCAAAAAATGAATGAATTATGTAGGTGGGCTGGTCAAGCTTTGTTTGGTACACTCACGCCAGACATTATAGTTCTCACACTGCTGTATAGCATTGCTGGGGTATTTATTTTTTTTTTTCCCTTTATTTATTTTGTGCATTAAAACTTTGTAGGTTAAATATTTCTAATTTTTGGTACCTCCTTTTATGTAGCTAGGGATTGCTATTGTAAATGATTTCAAAAGCATTGAAGGCGATAGAACTCTTGGCCTCCAGGTTTTATAATTATAAATTTAGAAAAATTGATGTTTTTGTAATGATAATTTTTTTTTCTTAAACTTGATTGAGATACCAATGGGCTTGTTCTGATTTTTAATTTTTTTTTTTTTTGCAGTCATTGCCAGTAGCTTTTGGAGTTGAAACAGCGAAATGGATTTGTGTTGGAGCAATTGATATTACTCAGCTCTCCATTGCAGGTACTTAAAATTAAGATCATGCTGTATCAGTAAGGTACCAAATGGACCAATGTTTCATTCACAAGGGCATTTGTGGAATTTCAAAGGTTTAGATAAAATAAGAATTGTACCAATGTTTTATCTTTCAGCTTACTTGCTTGGATCTGGCAAACCATATTACGCATTAGCCCTTCTAGGTCTGATATTACCGCAAGTGTATTTCCAGGTAAAAAATATCTCATGCCATCTTGCTTTTCTTTGTACTCAGAAATATGAAAAATATATATATATATATATATAAGCTTTCTATTATGCTTGCAGTTTCAATACTTCTTGAAGGATCCTATTAAAAATGATGTGAAATATCAGGTACAAATTCTGCATAAAACACTTAAAAATTGGTACAATGACCATTTCAAATGCTTTTGTTACCTTAAATTTGATGTATAATTTTATCTGAATTTCAGGCAAGTGCACAACCATTCCTTGTATTGGGTCTTTTAGTGACTGCTTTGGCCACAAGCCATTAGAACAAATTCCTAGTACCATAGTGTAATTTGTAGTTGTTAGCTTATGAAATAATGAATTTTCTATGCCATTTAGGCCTCACCTTTTTTCTTTTCTTTTTTCCTTTGTATTTCTTAAGGAGTTTTTGCTAATAAATTTTGTTTTAGGGAATTAATAAGAAAATCTAGAAGCATTTAAATAATAACAAGTAGTATTCATATTACGCCAGTTAATAAAACAAAAATAATTTGGTCAAAGAATACACAGACAGCTATGGCCAATTGAAAATAGAAAGAGCAATATAAAAATAACAAATGGCAGCTTTAGTCAACTAATTAATTCCTAAAAGGAGCAAGAAAAACTTCAAAATTTCATATTTAGCCCTCTAAACATGATATTATGCATGAACTTTAGAGGGGGAAGTACATAATTTTTTAATTTTTTTTTTTGGGGGGCATACATGAAATTCCCCCATTAAATTAATATATAAATAGGCTGAATTAGTCTAACACAAAAAAGAGACCCAGTCTACCTAACGGCTAGCAAAGTCTTAAGAGGATCTTTTCAAAGCCTTTCTTCTCTACATAGTTTATAGAAACTAAAAACAGGAGAAGACTTAAATAGGGGGTGAGGAGAAAAGAAATCTAAAAGGAATCAGGCATGAATAGTAGTAGAATCTCCTCCTTTCCTTGCCAACAACCAAAGAAGACACCACCGACGACACATCGTGACTTCCTCGACGAACAATTCCTCGTCGATTTATTATCTAATGGTTTGCCTTCCGATCAAGAAGCCGCTCTCGTGTCGGTACGTCATGCCACCCGCTCCAACAACCCCGATCTCCGCATCACAATGTGCACCCCCACCCTCCTTTCATGCCTATGTCCGATGATTTTGTCCGGTACCGCATCTCTTCGTACCAACGCCATCGCCATCATAGTCAACTTATCTCTTGAACCCCCAAATCGAACTCGGATTATAAAGTCGGGTATTTTAAACCTCCTTATAGGTTTGCTCAAGAATGGGGCCGGTGGTGATAATACCGATGCGAAAGGTCTTGCGGTGGCCGCAATTCATAGTGTATCTGTGGAGGAGAAAACCCGCACGACAATAGGCGCCTTGGGTGCCGTATTGCCTCTTATGGAGGTGTTCTCGAGACGAGACGAGGAGAAAGTGGCACGACAAGATGCCGGCATGGCGATTTATTATTTGACCTTTTCGGCCGATAACCGGGGTCGTGTGGTAAAAGCTAATGGGGCCGTAAAGCGCATTGTACAGGTGCTAAAAAGAGATCAAGATGAAGACATAAAGAGTGTGGGAATGAGGATTGCATGCAATCTCGCGAGATGCGAGGACGGGAGAAGCGCGCTAATGGAGGCGGATGGAGTAGCGGTTATGGTCGGTTTAATACAACCAAAATCGGTACAGGACATGGTGTACATGGCGGTGGCGACTATATATGGAATGAGTAAGGGAAAGAGTATGAGATTCCGGTGCATGGCGAAATCAGCGAATGTTGAGGAGGTGTTGATTAGGATTTCAGAGGAGGGTAGCGGGCCCGTAAGAGAGATGGCGAAGCGCACGTTACAAGCGATCAGAGGTGATGGGGAGGAAGAGCAGCGCGACGAGTGGTATGAGTATGCCGGTAGCCGTGGGGCCGGTGGTTTGGCTATGTCAGAACCGATGAAAAGGCGGCAGGGTAGTTACAACGGTAATACAGCCGTGTCACAACCCGATTGGATGCAGTGACAACTTGGCATGACAGGGTGGCAATAGCCAATAGTTAGTTATATGTTTTTTTGTTTTTGTTTTTGTGTGTGTATAATAGAGAAGGTTGATTTTCCTTTTTTGGGTGGCTCAAATTTAAATTTAATTTGTAATTAATTAATTTTTGAAAGGCAATTAAAAAGTTGCTTGTAAGTTGTGAGTAAACTGGGTTGCTGAGTTCTCTGTTAATTTTCATTTATTTTGGGAGTAAAATTGATTTGATTTGCCCTTTATGATGATCATGAGCACGGTACATAATTACTGTTAAGTGTTAAATATTCTGGTAATTGGTCGGGTCAGATTGAGAGTCTACTATACAATCCGAAAATTGGGGTAAACATTTTAACAAACCAGGTTTAGCTTCACGCAGCGCAAGAACTATAAATAAAAAAAGCTCTTCTTATGTTTGGTGCCCTGCATGAAGCTAAACAAGCTCTGTTAAAATCTTTATCGGAAAATTGTGTATAATACGAGTTTTCTCAGATTTTAGTCTTTTTAGAGGGTATATACAAAAACTAGAAAAGACAAGAGACTTTAAGATTCGAAGGAACAAGAAGGGGCAATATGTAAAACAAAAAAACAAAAAGAAACACAGGCACTCTCCTTTCCTCAATTCTTATCACCTGAGATACCTCAAATTTTAAATTTATATTTTCACTGTCCGATCTGCTTTAGCACGAATATTAAAGTCCAAGATTCTGATCAGACGTTCTGGATGTAAACACAAAATTTGAGTTACTTCAGAGTACCGGACTCTCTCTGATCTCATATCACCTGAGTTAACTCAAATTTTGAAATTTAGATCCCGACCGTCCGATCTGCTTCAGCACGAATATTGAAGTCCCGTATTCCGATCGGACGGTCTGGATGTAAGAACAAAATTTGAGTAACTTGAGAGGATCTTGACTCTCTCTCTCTATTCTCCTCTCCTTCCCTTCTCTCTGTCGTCTTCCCAAACTTCATTTCTGTAGTGCTTCTAGGGTTTCTTCTCTTTTCTCTTTTCCCCATTTTTTTCTTTCCAGGAGGCAATCGCTTATCGTTCGTTCGCTTGATCGACGCATGATTTGTTGGATTCGATCAAGAGGATAGCAAGATGTCGTCTCGCTCCAAGGTCACGATCACTCTCGGTCGGAGGGGTCAGGTTCGATTCATCTTTCCACCACTTCCATTTTTCATTTTCTCAGATTTCATGTGCATTTGAAAGAAATGTCATACACATTGAAAGATGAATTGTGAACTTGAAAATTTGAAGTCAAATTAGGAAAATTTTGTTAAATTGGAAGTCAAATTAGGAAAAATTTGAAAATTTGAAGTCGAAGATGGATCTTCACAGTCAACTGCAACTTTCTTTATCTATCATTTTGGCAAATTCAAATTCACTTCCAAAAAGCTTTAGTTTGGTTATTAGGTACTTATATGTAATGAAACTGTGACTTAGGTTACTAGAAAATTGAATTATGGGGGCTTTTATGTAAAAGAAAATATTTTTTGTTATATTGTTTGATTTTAGGTGGTGAAGACTGGGGCAAGTGCTGAAATGAAAAATTCAGGGGGAAAAAGGCCTATAAGAGAGAGATTGGGTGCAAATTTTGAAGATTCGTCTTTTGCCGGGGGTCAAAGCAAGAACAAACGGTAACTTTTACTAGTTACTGAGTTGCTTTTATTGTAGAGTTTAATTTGAATTATTGTGGGTTATAGCAAATGCTGATCCAATTGCCACTCATGCTGATAAGTTCATTAAAAATTCAATGCCTTGAAGAGAATTTCAATGAAATTTTAAAAATTGAAACTGATAAATTCATTAAAGGAGAAATTTCAGTAATCTTCATTATTTGGTTTCCTATAGCTGAAACACTACTTGCAATGATGAGAACGGTGCTTTTATTTTGTTCAAATTAGTACCATAGGTTTTTTGATATTTTGCTCAATTTGTGCCTTTAATTAGCTCTTCTGTTGTCTGCCGCTTAATCTGTAGTTAATCTAAGGTTAATGATAAGAGTATAGAACCAAATTTAATATTTACTATTAGTTGAGAAAATTTTGAAAGAAAACCAACAAGGAAAAAATGCACATTTGGCCAATATTTACTTTTTCAAATAGTGTTTCACAAAAACTATATACTAAATAAACAAGAAATGAAAACAAACGATTTACGTATCCAAATCCTAATACTGAAATGAATGCTTCATAATTTTTTTTTATTTGAATTATATTATGTTTCAGGCAACGCATGGAAAGCAATGGATCAGGTCTTGGTGGTGGTATTTTGGGTATGATATATACATATTTATTTTCTCAAGCATAGCCTTTCCAAATATCTATATTCTATATATATATTTTTTTAAACAAGTGAGGTTTACTAGAGATACTGTTGTTTAGCAATAGTGTATTTTTTTGTAAATACTTTTCTTATAATGCAAAGTTTGATGAATTTAGTACAATATTATTAGTTCTATTTTGACATTATTTGTTTTTTTTATAAATATCTTCTCAGATCAACAGATTGGAGGAGGTGACCTCCGATTAAAACTAATCCAAAAAGGTGTAACTAAGAAGCCTCCTCTTACCTTCAATGGGGAAGTTGACTTACGGGAAAAGCTTTTACGCAAATTACCAAAAAAGCCTGCTTCAAATTACCCCCCAAATCACACAACAGAGAGAGAAAGGGAGAGGCAAGGAGAAAGAGAAAGAGAAAGAGAAAGAGAGAGACAAAGAGACCGAGAAATTGATCTCTCTGCAAGACGAGTTGCGCCATATCCATCTTGGTCTTATGATACGCGAAATGAGTTACATGCAAGTCATAGGGGAGGTTGTTCTCTGACCCCACCACCACCACCGCCACCACCTCCTTTGAATAGGCCATATGTGGATTTACGGCCAGTTGGTACGGCTGGTACAGTCGGTTCAAGGCCTTCTAGTGCATATGGTTTAAAGAGGGGTAGTGATTTGGGTGGTGGATCAAGAGTTGCATCAGACTATGCGACCAATGGTGTGGCGAGCATGGAGATGAGAAAAAATATCCTGCCATCACCGCCACGTCAGAGACAGGTACAGTTTTGGAACATTCTTTAATGTTTGATATTATAACTTTCTTTATTTTTTGTATATTAATGACTTGAATTTTTTTTATTTTTTTTGGGAATATTTGAGCAGCTAGAGTTGCCAGCAACTGTAGAGGAACTTCTCACTGATCTTGAATTGGACAAGTATAAGATCCTTTTTAAAGTTGAAGAGGTATTAACTTGTTCTCTCTTTGCTTTTTTGTGGGTACATGGTTTATTCTTGCTACCAAATTAAATTTTTCAAACAGCTTTTTTGGGAATTAATTTTATAATTGTTTTATGATTTATAATGTTGAAGGTCGATATGGGTGCATTGAAGCAAATGGGAGATACCGATCTGAAGGAATTGGGCATACCTATGGTATCTGCTTTGTTTTTTGAATGAAAATTTGAATGAAAATTAATTTATTTCCATATTGTAACTTTGGTAATTGTATAATATTTCAGGGTCCTCGAAAGAAGATTCTACTTGCAGTACGATCAAGTGCAAAGCCGAGACCTCATTAAGTACAGTACCAGTATTTCTTATACCGGTAGTGTAGCAGTATATTCGATTTTTGGAACACTTTTACTTCCACTAGTAGGAATTATTAATGGATGTTTTCTTTGTATATCCTAAATAGAAGTTTCTTTTTCCTTTTTATCTCTGTTTCATCTCGCTTTTCCCAAAATTTGGTGCAGATATCTTGCAATTTTAGTGCTGAACCAGGCTAGTTTGTTTTGACAGGAGATGGATAATTTTTGCGATCTTGTTTATAGTTATTTTCACAAATGACCCTTAAAATAACTTGTTTCTCAGTGTAGTTTTTCAAGTTTGAAAGGTCCTTCAAACTTTGTGCAAATGCAAAAGGGAGAGAAATCAACTCCAAGAGGCTAATCACAAGTAAAGAAGTTGATTTGTGCAAAACGTATCTTTTTCATCCCAACCCCTCCCAAAAAAAAAAATTTACAAGATGCACAAAGGAAAGAGGAAAGAATGCTACTCTTCTTCTTCCTTAAAAGCATGTAACCCGCATTCTACTCTGATTGCTTCCATTAGCTCTGGAGAAACCGTGGCCCCACTTACTCCCCAGGTTGATTGAGTCGCATCATCCGTTTTCTTTCTCTCTCCTGGTTTCTCTCCCTCTTGCCATCCCCTGTATAAAATAACCTTGTTTGGTTCTCGCGATACCAATACCGACCCCGTTGCCTCCTATATCAAGAATTCAAAAATTAAAATCGGAATAAAGTTAAAGAGGTCTAAGTTGGTTATTCTGAATTATTCATGTTTGATTGAGGTCTAAATAATAGAGAGATAAAATTTGTAAATAATCACTGACAGTGGGTTCATGACGTAACACAAAATTAAGGCACCTAGGAAGGTGGTTTAGTTTATGCTAGCCTAACTTTAGGCTTACGTCTAGTTAAGCCAGCCTATTTAATGCTCATTTGGTGGAATTGAGGCCGAAACCCCTTACTCCATGGTTATTGAGTGAGGCTATGGTACTATCCATAGTGTATATTGGTCCGTACTATGAATCAATATTTTCATTTACAAAGTCTGACATGATCTCCATATGAAAATGTACTTGTAGATCAAAATTTACATTTTTTAAAATTTTACTTGCTTTTTTGATAGGTAGAAAATCACTTGATCTAAATGTGTAATTGAGTCATTGGTATCCAACAATTATTGATAGAATTGCATGAAAATATAAGTTGAATTGAAGAGCACCTCGAGCTCAGAAATTAACCGCTGGACAGACGTTCCCTCGGCACGGTTTTTGATATTTACAATGGCCAAGGGGTGCTTCTGGAAATGTGTCTTTATTGTTTTTGCAACTCCTGTTATAACATTATGTCTTCCTGAAGGGATCAAAGTGTAAAATTTTGATTAAAATGTGATCAAACTATTAGAAGAGTTAAAATCTAAGGATTGAATTGTGTGTACCAACAGATAAAACGGGTCGTTTTTGCATCTCAAGGGCTTGCTTTCTCAGAACTAGTCTTTCTTTATTTGAGAGAGGGGCTGCTTTGAACGGTATTTCATCTGTACCAGAATTTGTACCATAAGTAGAACACACATCTATCTGTGGCTGCAAAAGACGGTACGTAAAAGATAGATCAGTGTCAGTACTGGTATATTGAAATAAGAGAGAGAAGTATATGAGGAGACAATAAATTAACCTGTATATCTGTAGGTTGAATTTTAGTTGCCAATTTTGAATTGGCAATAGAGACTTCTTCGCCGGTTGCTAAGCTAGGGGCCCCACAAGCAGTCTCAATAGCATCCTTGAATAACAAACAAATGTAACTGTTACAGTACTTCATTTATAGACAGTTAATATCTTATTAAACTGAATTTCAAATTAAAAGATGAACCTCAGAATTATCATGAGAAGTTTCTAAATCATTGCTTCCGCTGCTTGTGGGCCCCGCTGAATCTTCGATATCGTCAGTGCTCTTTTGAATTGAGTGGGGAGGCGAGGATTCATCTTTGTTCTGTCATAACAGACTATATATACTCATGTATGTTTATAAAACAAGATCTTAAAAGAACACAAATGTTTCACAAGAGGAGAGACTCACCATCGATTGTTTGATTTTTTCTATGTTTTTCGAGAGGTTCAGCACATGAAGCTTCAATGACTAGAGAGAGAGAGAGAGAGAGAGAGAGCACTTTAAAGGTTAGATCACTGTTTCAAAAGTTCCCCAAATATAACCTATGACATATTCTATGTTACAGTACAACTATTGTATATATTGCGCAATTTTTATATTATTCAACCAATATGATACATGAATATCTCATTTCTGTATAAAATTTGCATATAGTGACAACAATTTTGTATGTAAAAGAGTAATAAATATATGGGGAATTTCATGTATACCCCTCAAAAACTTTTGAAATTTCCGCTAAATATATAACACAAATAATAAGAAAAATAAAATAAAACATACCAAAAAAGAAAAAACAGACATTACTTGATTAATATAATCTTGAGAAAAATGGTCTCTCCAAGCTTAAAATTTTACCTTACGGCGTTGGGCCTCCAGAGACCGTTTCATTGCCTCCCTTTTAGTCAGTAAAGATTTTGGTCTTAAGGTTTTGGGCCTTCGGTAATTTTTACCACGGTATATAATAATTGCATGACCTTTGCTAACTTTCTCCACTCCTACCAGTATACCACCGCTCTCTGACTCCAATATGCGTGCATCATTCTCTACTTCTTTAATGTCATATTTTTCTTTTGAGATTATTTTCACAAGCTCCCGGTATTTCCAGTGGAGATGCATATTTTCAACCGTGCCATCAAAAACACCTTTCCTACCTGAAATTTACTCAAAAAAAAACAATCCATCAAAAAATAAAATGTTAAACTTGTTTTATTAGAAATATCTGAACCACTTAGTTATGCATAGTATAGTCAAGGAAATTCATATAAAATACAATGAAATAAAAACTTTTTCCAGTACTACACTGTACAGATTTGTGCTAGTATGTAATGAACAGTCCGGATCTAAACTCAAACGGTGCGTTCTATATTCTAGATTTTACTGTATACCATAATCCTTGGTGAAGTACTCGATAATCTGAGCAATAGAACCAGATTTCAGTCCAAAATTGGTACTAGACTGGTACATACTTTGACCTGAGGTGTTAAATTTGCTAAAGAAAAATTACCAAATCTACCCTAAAAATCCTAAATGTTTATAAAGAGCCTATTTTAATTCTACTTTTGTGGAATCATGAAAATTAGCAAAGCAACTTACCCATCAGTAGAAAAGTCTTCATTTGGAGACCGATTTTTCTAAGCATAAATCTCTCCTCTTCTGAAATGGTCTCTTTATAATCATGCTCTTCTCTTGGAGAGTCGGCCGAATTCTCCAATTCTTGTAGAAGCTTCTCTGCTCTCTCTTTCCTTGTCAATGCCTGAATAAAAATTAGAATAGGGCGTAAATTAAACCACACACTCTACAATCGCTGTTGATGGTTGGCACAGAATAAAAGGGCAATTTCACATATACCCCTCAAAAACTTCACAATTACGTATACCCCCCTCTAATATTCATAATATCATATTTGTATTTGTTTAATAAAGGGTAAAATGGATACTTTATAAATTTAAAATGAGTTTTAATAGAAAACTCAATAAATTGGGTAAATTTGTGGGTTTTTGAAATTTAGAAGGGTAAATATGATATTATGAACTTTAGAGGGGAAATACGTACATGAAATTGCCCCCAAAAATATAATGAGTGGTACTGGTACAACCTTGTAACCGAAGAATCTTGTAACTAGCAAAATTGGACCAACGTATACCAGTACCTTATTGTATCAGTCAACTAAGTTTTACTATATGATAAATTATTGCTATGCTACATAAAACAACTAAAGAAGGAAAAATGTATATGTCAGATACCAGGGATAATTTCGCGTCTAGTTTGTTAATCGACACCATAAGGGGCATTGTGTCGGTACCAATCGTCTCTTTATTAACTGACTCAGTATCTGATATTTCTCTCTCTTCATTTGATTCTTCTTGTACTTTGGCTGCATTTTTGGCACTTTTTCGGCGCTCTTCTATGGCAGTGGATACAGCAAGGGGCAGGAAGTCTTTACCTCTGTAGAAAACAATGTATTCACTATCTCTTGACAGAAGGGTCCCACCTGTCAGTTTCTGAAAAAGAAAAAAAGAGAGATATATGAACTGCTTTGAACATACTGTTTTGAACCTTACTGGTACCATAAACCCTAAACCCCCTCTCACCTTGAGCTCCTCAGCAATGATCTCAGTATCAGTATTTTGAACACCTCTCTTGGCAGCAATCTTTGCTATTTCACATTTTTCCCATAGCTTTATCATGGCCAGAGCTAATCCCTGTAGATTTCTGTTTCTCCCTTCAAAAATAAAATAAAAAATAATATAAGAATTCAAAAGTATACCTATTGGATAAGACTGTATTTATTTATTTTGGTAACACAAAAACTCACCAAGTGCAAAATGACACGGCAACGGCCGGCCGAGTCGTCTGAGAGTTGTCATCTCAGAATCAGTCAGATTTTGCTTTATCCCAAACGGAAGGATCCGAAATGGCTTCCTAAACCCGATAACTACACCAGGCAAGAGATCAGCATCAACGGGTTTCGGATCTAATCCCCACCAATCCAAAAACCGTGGACCCAGCCCATTTAATACCCGATCCGCTTCTTCAGCTACCTTTGCTTCTCCTGGCAACTGTAATCGGACTATATTCTGAGACCCCACACCCGGTACCAATGCGGGTCGGGTCAGAGTGTTATTGGATCCATTAGACACATCCGAATCAGGTTGTTTGAAGTAAGGGTACTTGTAGTGAGATCCACGGTAGAGTATAATTACACTACCGGATCTCCATACAACAAGCCCCCCAGTTTTTCTCTGAAAATTGAATCAGACAAAATTACTTGAAATCTGTAGTGAGTAAACCATTACCCTAAACCCTAAACCCAGTTTTTCTCTGAAAATTGAATCAGAAAAATTTACTACAAATCTGTACTGATACCTCAAGGATTTGATGAGTTCGTTTCATATTGATCCGGCAAAGATCGTCACATTTGATCTTCACAACCTCGGAGCGCCTCCATCTCTCATGGATTCCATTGACAATTCCTTCTGTGATACCAGCCTTCCCTACTCTGAGTTTCTCTCTCAGTCTGATACCAATGGTTCTCAGTCGCCTCAGTTCTTCAACTGGTAACGTAAGCTCTGCCACTGATGGCACTGTCTCTTTCTTTCGTGGATCAGAATCTATGGTGGAGCCCACTTGATAGAGAGGGACATCGTGAGGAGTGGGAATGAAAATCTCTCCAGCTGCAACAGATTCTGATTCTGGTTCTGATTCTGATTCTTTCGGGTCTGGATCGGGGTTGACGTAGCGGAGCTGACGGAGCTTATCGGAGATCCGCTTGATAGCGGATTCGGATGCTTTTTGGAGATTAGGAGAGGGGAGAGCAGCAGCGATGACAGCATTGTAACGGTAATAACGGTAATAACTGTAAGGAAGGTGAAGGTTTGAATTGGGGAGTTTGATTGTGGAGAAGGAGAGTAGCAACGGTAACGTCATTAGTTCGTTAATTAAGTAATTAATTGGAATTTAGAGGGGAGGGAACTCAATAGTCATGGCCTTCTGAATTGAGGGAGAAAGGATAAGAGGAGAAGGGAGTGAGAAATCAGAATTCAGATCCCCTAAAGTAACCCAAATTTATGTTTGAATCTGGACCGTCCGATCTGTTTTGAGACAAATTTAAAGGGTCCAGATAGAAATGCAAATTTTGAGTTACTTTAGGGGATTCGAACTTGAAAATGAGGGGTAAATATTTTAACAGACAGCTTTTGACTTCGTGCAGCGCATGGAATATAGAATCAAAACAGCGTTTTCATATGGTTCGTGTGCTCCATTAGCCAAAATAGCTCTGTTAAAATCTTTACCCGAAATGAGAACTGACGGGAATGAGTTTTGGTCTCATCAAATGATGAAAGATTAATGGGCTCTCCGTCTACATTATAACGGGCCCAAATTGTAATGGGCCCAATCAATTACTTCTAAGGGCTGACGTTATATGTTATTATTACCACATTGGCCCATAGTTTTAAACTTCATCCTTAGGCTCTATTCTTTTTTTTTTTTCTCTCTTTTGATTTATAATCAATATAGTTGCTAGATCCAAATGTTCAGAGAAAAAAAAGTAGAAAAAAGAAAACTTGTGATGACATTCCAGTATTGAATGGGCCTAATTACTTGAACTTAGAATTACGATATCTTTTTTGTCTTATTGTGTGTATTAACACTATTGGTGTGAACAAAAATACATTTTTTATGAAACATTCATGTGTTCATTATTATTTTGAAATCCTTCCAAACCATTATATAAGTTTATAATTTGTTATACAATTGAAACTGAATATCATGAACAAGTAAGATTGAAAATGACAACAAAATTTGTTATTTGTTTTGGAGTATATATATTTCTTACAATTTTCTTATTAAAATGTTAGAGGAAATCAAATAATTAAGATTGTCCGATTAATACTCGCAAACAAAGAAAATTCCCCGACCATGTGGCCTTTATCACCGAATCCTATGAACAAATCGAGCCTAAAACCTATAACCAAGCTAAAGTCCATGCACATTGGATCGAGGCAATGAACAAAGAGCACACGGCGCTTCTTGCTAATCAAACGTGGGAGCTGGTCCCTTTTTCTCCCGAGTACAATGTTGTGGGATGTAAATGGGTTTACAAGATTAAATGCCGAGCGGATGGTTCTCATGAACGATACAAGGCTCGCCTTGTGGCGAAAGGCTTCCATCAAGAAGAAGGAATCGATTATTTCGAAACCTTTAGTCCCGTAGTTCGTCCCACTACTATTCGCCTTGTCCTAACAATTGCTCTTACCTATGGATGGCCTATTCAACAACTTGACGTTCAAAACGCCTTTCTTCATGGTACCCTTCAAGAAACCGTCTTTATGCAACAACCTCCGGGTTTGTGGATCAATCAAAACCGACACATGTATGTCGTCTCTCCAAAGCCCTCTATGGTCTCAAGCAAAGCCCAAGAGCTTGGTTCCACGCTTTAAGTTCGGCTCTTCTCTCACAAGGTTTCAAGACTTCTAACTATGATCCATCCCTTTTCATTCTCTCTTCTCAAGGTGCATCCCTTATTGTGCTTGTGTATGTGGATGACATCATCGTTACCGGCTCCAATTTCGACCTTATTCACTCTCTCATTCGGTCTCTCCAACATAAATTCGCCATTAAAGATCTTGGCCGAATTCACTTCTTTTTAGGGATTGAGGTCAAACCGACTTCGCATGGCTTTCATCTCTCTCAAACAAAATATATTCAAGAAGTCTTGACACGAGCCAACATGCATCAATCCAACCCCTTACCCTCTCCAATGGTGCCCAACACTTCTCTCTCTCGGTTTGATGGTGACCCTTTTGATGATCCTCACCTTTACCGTTCAATTGTGGGAGCACTTCAATATGCCACACTAACACGACCCGACATTGCCTTTTCCGTGAATAGAGTGTCCCAATTTATGCAATCCCCTACCACCGTTCATTGGGCAGCGGTTAAAAGGATTCTTCGCTATCTCAAGGGGTCTCTTCTTCATGGAATTAATCTAAAACCAGCCTCCAACCTTTCCCTCCATGCCTATAGTGATGCGGATTGGGCCGGTTCTATTGATGATCGCAAGTCAACTTCGGGCTTTTGTGTTTTCCTTGGTGATAATCTTATATCTTGGGGTTCTAAGAAACAACCAACCGTGGCCCGTTCTAGCACCGAAGCCGAGTACAAAGCTCTAGCAATTACAAGTTCCGAGCTCATTTGGTTACAATACATCTTAGCCGAACTTCACATCTCTCTCTCCTCTTCACCCGTCCTTTGGTGCGATAATATTGGAGCCACATTTTTGGCCTCTAATCCCATGTTCCATGCTCGCACAAAGCACGTAGAAATCGATTATCACTTTGTGCGGGAACGGGTTGCCAACAAGTCCTTACAAATTCGCTTTCTTACCTCACGGGATCAAATTGCGGATGTGTTCACGAAACCTCTTGCTTCACCTCAATTCCTTGAACTTGCATCCAAGCTGACCGTGTCTTCTATAGGCTCAGCTTGAAGGGGGGCTATTAGACTACTAATGACAGTTAGGTAGTTAGACTGTTAAGGAATAGGTTAGTAGCTATGTGGCTGTTAGAGGTGGTTAGAACTATGATTAAATAGTCTAACCATAGTTAATAAAGATGTAATTAGATAGAGCTGTGAGCTGATGCCTATATATAGGTGATTAACATTTTGTAAGAAAGGTTACTCAATTAATGAAATCTTGATTCAGAACTTTATCTCTTCCATTCTCTTTATGCACAACAGGAGAGGTTTTTAGGGGTTTTTGTTTTAGGAATGATTGATTGAGGAGGGAGATCGTTAATAGCCTTACACCACCTCGATTTGTGAACAAAGTGGTTACAGAGGAAGCAAAGGGTAAGTGCCCCTTCTCACCACATTTGAAACAAATAAGAGAGGTCGGAGACGACGAAGCTTTCAAGGCATCCAATTTTGTTGTATTCTCTCCGATCGAGTCCCTCCAGTACCCGTACTCCCTTTTGTTCTCCAGTAACTGATCGGAACTCGGTTAGCAGCGAGAGATTCTGATTCTGATTTTGATTCTTTCGGGTCTAGATTGGAGTCGACGTAGCGGAGCTGGCAGAGCTTATCGGAGATCCGCTTGATAGCGGATTCGGATGCTTTTTGGAGATTAGGAGAGGAAGAGGTGGAGGTTAGAGGAAGAGCAGCAGCGATGACAGCATTGTAACTGTAACTGTAACTGTAATGGTAATAACTGTAAGGAAGTTGTTGGTGTTGGTTGGGGAGTTTGATTGTGGAGAAGGGAGAGAAGGAGAGAAACGTCATTAGTTCGTTAATTAAGTAATTAATTAATCAATGAATTGGAATTAACTTGGGAATTTAGAGGGGAGGGAACTCGATCTGTTTTGACACGAATATTAAAGGGGTCCGTGCATTCCACCTCAGACTGGATTGGGATCGGACGGCCCGGATTCAAAAACACAAAGTTTGAGTTACTTTAGGGGATCCGAACACAGAAATGAGGGGTAAAATGTTTAACAGAGAGATTTAGACTTCATGCAGCACACAGAATATAGAATCAAAGTAGCGTTTCATATTGTTAGTGCGCTGCATGAGCGAAAACAGCACTGTTAAAAGCTTTTCGTGTCCGTTATAATGGCCCAAAGTTATGACCCAATTAATTACTTCTAGTGGGCTCACGTTATATCTTATTATTACCACACTTCATCCTTGGGCTCTTTTCTTTCTTTCTCTCTTTTAATTGTGTTTTCTAATTTTTTATTTTCGGCAATTGAAAGCCCGTAGGCGGTAGGCCAGTCTCTTTTAATTTTTTTGGCAATATAACCATCAATTGAAATTGCTATTTTTTATGTTACATTGTATAAAACAATATTTCTCCTCAACTTTTAAAATCCAAATCAATCTTATAAATAATTTATAACTGATGGTCAGATGTGAATTATAATATGTAAATATAAATTTCAAGATACATATATCTTTTTTGTCTTATTGTGTGTATTAACACTATTGGTGTGAACAAAAATACATTTTTTATGAAACATTCATGTGTTCATTATTATTTTGAAATCCTTCCAAACTATTATATAAGTTTATTTGTATATGTATTTTTTTTGTCTTATTGTGTGTATTAACACTATTGGTGTGAATAAAAATACATTTTTTATGAAACATTCATGTGTTCATTATTATTTTGAAATCCTGCCAAACTATTATATAAGTTTATTTGTTATACAATTGAAACTGATTATCATTAACAAGATTGAAAATGATAGAAAAATTTGTTATTTGTTTTTGAGTATATTTTTACAGTTTTCTTACTAAAATGTTAGAGGAAATCAAAGAATTAACCACCTTATAGCTGGATTGATATAGAATGATCAGAAATAGATATTGACAAAGAGATAACAGAGTGTTTTAGAGTGTAGATAATTAAGTGAATTAGTTAATTAGACTAGTTTACTTGATTTCATGAGAATAAATGAGTTTTTATCTAGGTAGGAGGATTATTTGACTCGTTGGAAATACGTTTTATATCAATGATATCGTTAATAGAAATCTAAAGTCACTGACCTTAAAAAAAAAATCCACATGTTTTCGTGTATCATTGGATGGTAACTCCTAATAAATTATTAGGGAAGAAACTGTAACAATTCTTTTGATTGTTTTAAAATCTTCAAAATAAAAGAAATACTGTCAAAAAAATATATTTTTCTAATTCATACGTTGAGTATAAAAGACAGGTA
Organism: Carex kokanica; assembly: GCA_025461125.1. NCBI lineage: Eukaryota > Viridiplantae > Streptophyta > Magnoliopsida > Poales > Cyperaceae > Carex > Carex kokanica. The sequence goes on along the minus strand of JAJGRX010001217.1, from coordinate 131,233 downwards.
ACATAATATTTTAGATTTGGATCTTGCGTTTAAAAAAAAAAAAAATATTCAAACTGACTTCTTTGTGTTTAAAAAAATACAAATATTAAAAATAAACATGTGTAATAAAAATACTGCTGGAGTGGGAAGGTACCATACTAAATGCTCCATAAGGTTCCAGCTTAAATTTCAACAGTTTAAAAAACTTTTTGAGTTCTGATGAATTATTATCAACAAATAAGCAATTGCAAAATTCATAGGGTTCAATTTAAAAAGAGTGAGGCTATGGTGCTATGCATAGCACGGATGGCTAGTGTACTACGGCTCAATATGGTACTTTTTAAAATCATAACGGTCGATCCGACCATTCAATGTGATAACCATATGAATATGTACTTGCAAACTAAATTTTATATTTTTTCGAATTTTTTTACTATTTTTTCAGATAGGTAGAATTTTGATGGCCCAGAATTTTCAAAAAACACTGATTTTTCTACCTATCTGAAAAAATAGTAAAAAAATTCGAAAAAATATAAAATTTAGTTTGCAAGTACATATTCATATAGATATCACATTGAACGGTCGGATCGACCGTTAGGATTTTAAAAAGTACCATATTGAGCCGTAGTACACTAGCCATTGGTGCTATGCATAGCACCATAGCCTCACTCATTTAAAAAAATATATAAACAAAAACTATTCAAACAACAACATATAAACATAGCAACTTCGGACACATTCTGAAATAAGACGAGCAACTAGAACACTAAATTTAACCCAAAGTACAATAATACATCACATTATTACAATTTTTTTTTTTAAAAAGAAAAGTTTCAGTTAGCATAGTTTAGAGGGGCACCATCCAAAGTCAAATGTTTCATTACTTAAATTTGCATTAAGATTCACTTCAATATATCTGAAAAGTTTCAGTCTCTAAATATGGACTACAACTAATTAATTATTTTTTAAAAACATGGAATGGACTATATTCTACAAAAAAAATTTCGGTCAAATACATCTCATCATTCTACAACTATAAACAGGAGCGGAACCAGACTTTCGAACTATGAGGATCAATTATATAAAATTTTCCTTTACAGAAGTTGATTATCTTTACTTTCACCCTTTTCAATGCCGTGTGCCAAGCACAAAAGTTGATTATCTTCGCCCCTAATTGGGGAGAAGGAGAGGAGGAAGTGGCAATAACAATGGTGAGGGGGGAGAGATGAAGAGTAACATTAATATTAGTTCGTTAATTAAGTAATTAATGAATTGGAATTAACTTGGGAACTCAATAGTGAATCAATGGTGATGGCCTCATGGATTGAGGGAGAAGGATAAGACTACAAGTGGTATTGAGTTGAGTCTCATCAAAGAATGAAAGATTAATGGGCTTTTCGGGTCCGTTATGATGGGCCCAAATTATGACCCAATCAATTACTTCTAATGAGCCGCGTTATATCTTATTCCCCACAGTCCTAAACTTCATCCTTGGGCTTTTTTTTTCTTTTTCTTTCTCTCTTTTAATTTATTAATCAATATAATTGCTAGGTCAAAATGTTGATGAGGTTGTATAAATGGTTTTTTTTTTTAAAGTAAATTTTACATCAACAGCTCTTATTTTTTTTAATAGCTCAAAAAGATACAACGCACACAAACAATTATAACACTAAAAAAATATAAAAAAGAAAAAAGAAAACCAGTCATTACATACCAGTATTGAATGGGCCTAATTACTGAACTTAGAATACAATCACGTAATAATCAGAGAAGCTCAAACAAATTACATCAAAATATCATATCCACATAATTAAATCTGTCAAGAATAAAAGGAGCTTCAGCAATTAACATCTTCAAAAATCAAATCTATGAAGAAATGCTCTAAATCATATCTCTCTCCTGTCTAGTAAAAGCAATCACATTGGCTAGCTTTGACAACAAGTGGAAATCAAATTAGAAATTGGGTATTACTATTAATTAGCAATTGATCCAAGTGATAAATTTTATATGAAAAATACCCTGACGAATTAAAGAGAAGAGATCGAGGGAAAGCTATATTTTTTTTCTTAGTGATATCAGTTAATAGAAAAGAAACAATTAATTTTTAAGCAAAAGAAAGAAGAGACTCCAAGAGATGGCCTAAATCTTTGGTAGTTATTCAAGATCAACATTTGATAAATGAATTGCCAGAAGAAGAGATAGAGCAAATTCAAATGAAGAAAATTGAAGAGCAGAAATTGCAAGAGAAATTGCAAGAGTTTCAAGATAAGCTTCTTCTAGCAGACAAATACCTCGTTGATGCATTTTTTTTATGTGTTTGAAATGAACCTTGATGCATTTGTATGGACCAAACAATTTGTTCCATGATATCGTTGCTTATTTAATTTGTTCAGTGTTTTCGAACAATTTGTGTATGATTGTGGCAAATATTAAATCAAAATGTACTTAAAATTGATAACTCGTAAAATATATATATATGAATTATTTCCAAATTTTGTTACTATACTCCTGAGTAAATAACACAACATGCATAATAAAAAAAACTAAAAAGAGTAAATATAGCATTTGATGTAAAAGGAAACATCAAATCCATTAAAAACATTTATTTACTTGATGAAATCCCAGCTTACATTACAAATAACACACTGATATGGATATCACAAATAAATTAAGATAGGAATACAAAAAAAAAAAAAAACAAGGGAACACACAAGCAGAAAAGAAAAAAAGGACGAACTGAATCAAAGAAAGAGACTGAAACCAACATTTCACTTAATATCTGTATCTATATTTTCATTAGGAACATGCTCTAGATCAGGAAGTTTCTTCAGTGCCAGGCATTGAAAAACACTCAGTTTGGTAAGTTGTGGCATAGCCCTCGGGTTCACCTCCCAATTCTCCAACTTCTCCAACTTCTTTAGTTCTAAGAACTGCAACTGTTGAAACCCATTTTCGGAACAAACCATTTTCATCCCTATGAATGCTCCATCTTGTAAGCTCAGATATTTTAGTGCTTCTAGTCTTTCTAGCCTTGGCATGGGGTCTTCCATCAAACCAGATTTGGTTAGGGTGAGCTTTGTAAGGTTCGTTGGAAATTTAAGATTATCTATGGTAAGTTTCTTACAATATTTCCATTCTCCCTCAAATTTAATTGTCATCGAGAGGAGATTAACCATGTGACTCAATAGGTTAGAAATAGGTTTCCAGTATGAAATTTCCCTATTTAAAAGTGCTAACTTTCTAAGGTTGATTAGGCACTGTGGAAAGTTTTCTAGCCATGACTCTGGAATCCCAACTGTTTTCAGAGTTTGTAGGTCTAATATATTTGCTGTAGATGGTGGGCCTTTAATATTGGGGCCCGAGTTCACGTAAACATGACGAAGAAATGGGAGGGACCATATATATTCGGGTAGGATATCTATTCCTGTATCTCTAATATCCAACGTTTGGAGACGCGGCATCAAAAATGGCTCATCATGAATATCACATATGCAAGTACCTCTCAAGCCAATATATCGTACGCCATTATTTTTAGCCAACCATTCCCCAAATTGGGTTGAACATTTTCTCAGTTCGAGCACTTTCAGGGCCCGGGTATCAATACTATCAAAAGTACTACTATAGTCAAAAGCAAAAATGGATTGTAATTTACAACCTGTGAAAAACCCGTCTGATTCCTTGTAATCATTGTGGACTGCTAAACGCGAGCCGGACATTGACTGTCCACTTGGATTGGTAACCAAAAACTTATTTAAGTTGGATCTTTGGATGACAAGTTCATGAATAGAACGATGTACTCGGCAATATTTGATTGTGCCTAAGAGTGATCTCTTTGAAACACAAACCAATGACCTGCAAGCAACAAGGAAAGTAAATAAACTTCAAGTACATATTTATAAAAGAATAAAATTTCTCAGTTTACTTAAAAAACCAAAAAGGAAATAAAAAGTGTCTTTATCGATCATGGAAAATTTTGTACTCTTTTGTAATAAAACAAACAACATTCAGTTTTATTGATGACATCATTTTAGAATCTAGCTATATATGACCTACCTAATGTTTAAAATAGAAATAATTCTGTTACTAATTGCGATGTCATTTATATATGCTACAAAGGGAAAAACAATAGACCTAGTAATCGCCAATTAATTATAAGAATGAATGTCAATTTCCGTAAATGTTGAAAGTACCTTTGGACAAGTTGCTCAAGGTACTTATGTGACGTCTCCTCTATAGTCTCTCCTTGCTGTGGTGTAACAAATTCTTCAGCGATCCATAGCTGAGTTAGAGACGTTGCAGGAATCTTATAACCTATTGGGTAACAAGCTAAATACAGAAAGCACTTTTTGAGAAAGTGGGGTAAATCATTAATGCAGTAGGTATAAATGTGCTGCATGTGCTTGTTAGTAGCTGCAGACTCTTTGATCTTGACGAGATCATCTTTCACCTTGTTCCATGTGTGGTAGTCACATTGTTTGAGCGAAAGGAGACCCCCTATAAGGAGAAGAGGCAGGGGCTGTCCTTGACCATGACATGCCTCACAAATCAGTTGAGGGAGATTGTCAATTTCTTTTCTTAACTCTAATAAGAAATAGAAAATTTCTTTAGGTTCTTTGAGTTTAAGAAGAGCAGGAAATGTTTTCACGAGGAGGAGTGCTCTAGATCTGTTCTCCTCCTCATAAATATTAGGTGGTGGTGTTAACAAGTTTGAATTACAATCTGCTGTGTCAAGAAGCAAGTTTTCAATTATATCTTTCTCGTTGAGAGAGTTTATAACTGCAACTAGTTCTTTGTGCAGCAACCATTGCTCTGCTTCTGTCTGCTTCCAATAATTGCAGTAAACGACTATACCAGTAAAAAAAATCTAAGAATGTCTCCCAATTATTGGACAAACTTTCATAATCATCTGACATTATGTGCCCTAAACAACATATAAGGAGAATGTGTGCAATTTGCAGGTCCTCAACTAGAGCCTGCTCTTGCTCCCCAGGGTTCGACCTCCTCTTCATGAATGTCTCAATTTTGATTACTTCTTCCACTATCAATTCTAGAGAACTCACATGATGAGGGTAATGGTTTGATAAATAATCCTTGAGGAGGGGTTGAGATAGAATTTCTTTCATGGATTGAGGGAGAAGGATAAGGATCCATATCCTCCCAGGTACCTGACTCAAGCAAATTGAAACGGACGGTCCAGATTAAACCTATATGGGTCAAACTCAATCTGGTGCCTACGGAGACTGTAGGGGGGTCTGTTTTGAGATTCGTGTCATGTTAAAAGAACCGTCCGATCGTAACCTGAGGTGATGTGAATTCGAAGGATAAGAGGAGAGAAGGGAGTGACGGGATTGAGTTGTCTAAACAAAGGATGAAAGATTAATGGGCTCTCTGTCTCCGTTATAATCGGCCCAAATTGTAGTGCCCACGTTATATCTTATTATTACCACAGTACCCCATAGTCCTAAATTTCATTCTTGATTGGACTCTTTTTTTTTCTCTCTCTTTTAATTAAGAATAGTGCTAATTCGGGTTAGTGACTATTCCGAATTACTATTCTATGTTTGGATTTGTTTGAGTTAGCAAAAATAAATTATTATTTGTTTGTCTTCTTTGAGTTAGCATGTTATTCTACTAACTCGACTAAAAATTAAGTTAGCTCACTATTCCCACTAACTCAAGGCTTCATCCAAACGCATCCCAATATAAATGCTAGGTCAAAATGTTCATAACGTTGTATAAATGGGATCTGTTTTCGGGTTTTAATGTAAATTTTACTTCACCAGCTCTTTTTTTATTTTAATAGCTCAAAAAGATACAACGCACACAAACAATTATAACACTAAAAAAATATTAAGAAAAAAAGAAGAAAAGAAAACCAATCATTACTTGCGTTGATATGAATACAATCACGTAATACTATTCAGACATGCTCAAACAAATTACATCTAAATATCAGACCCTCACAAATCTGTCAAGTGTTGAGGGGAATCGAGTACCAGAGAGCAATATTATCAATTGAGATTGAGAAATTGATAGAGAAACAAAGAAATCGAACACAACGATAGATTGAAAAATAACAAGGAGATAGAATGTATACTGAAAATAAAACAAGCCAACAGTAAAAGGCCTAAATCTGGGCCGTACATACAGATCACAAATTTGGCTAATCTGGGCCGTCGGATACAAGGATTCATATGCAATTTCGTAACCTCAGACAACGCTCGCAGGGGGCTGCCGCCCCCCTGCCCCCCCCCCCGCATAATCCTAGAATCAGGCCCACATACATAACATCAAGTATAAAATGAGCTTCAGCAATTAACTTTTCTTGTTTGTAAAATGTTTCTTATCAGTTAATAGCAAAGAAACAATTAATTTTTAAGCAAAAGAAAGATGAGACTCCAAAAGATGGCCTGAATCTTTGCTAATTATATATCCAAAAGATGAACAGATGATGAATGCATTGCTAGAAGTGGAGATCGAGCAAATGATACTTTTGCAACAAACTGCATAGTGCATACCTTAAATTCAAATGCAGAAAATTGAAGAGCAGAAATTGCAAGAGAAAATGCAATGGTTTCGAGATAAGCTTCTTCTAGCAGACAAAAACGTCGTTGATGTGTGTATGAAATGAACCTTGATGCATTTGTATGAACCGGACAAATTGTTCCATGGTATTGTTGCTTTGTTCAGTATTTACGAACACTTTGTGTATTTGTGGCAAATATTAAATCAAAATGTACTTAAAACTGACAACTCGTAAAGTATTTATCAAGTATTTGCAAATTTTGTTACTATTCTCATGAGTAAATAACACAACATGCATAATAAAAAAAAAACTAAAAAGAGTAAATATAGCATTTGATGTAAAAGGAAACATCAAATCCATTAAAAACATTTAATTTACTTAATGAAATCCCAGGATACATTACAAATAACACACTGATATGGAGATTACAAATAAATTAAAATAAGAATAAAAAAAAAACAAGGGAATACACAAGCAGAAAAGAAAAAAAGGACGAACTAAATCAAAGAAAGAGACTGAAACCAACATTTCACATAATATCTGTATCTATATAAGGAACATGCTCTAGATCAGGAAGTTTCTTCAGTGCCACGCATTGAACAACATGCAGTTTGGTAAGTTGTGGCATAGCCCTTGGGTTCACCTCCCAATTCTCCAACTTCTCCAACTTCTTCAGTTCTAAGAACTGCAACTGTTGAAACCCATTTTCGGAGCAAACCATTTTCATCCCTATGTATGCTCCATCTTGTAAGCTCAGATATTTTAGTGCTTCTAGTCTTTCTAGCCTTGGCATGGGGTCTTCCATCAAACCAGATTTGGTTAGGGTGAGCTTTGTAAGGTTCGTTGGAAATTTAAGATTATCTATTGTAAGTTTCTTACAATATTTCCATTCTCCCTCAAATTTAATTGACTTAACTGTCTCGAGATTTGGAAATGCCCGTAGATCAACAAACTCTGACAGTACAATGTCGCCTATAATTGTCATCGAGAGGAGGTTAACCATGTGACTCAATAGGTTAGAAATAGGTTTCCAGTATGGATTAGATTTTATGTCTGGATTGTCCATATTTGAAAGTGCCAACTTTCTAAGGTTGATCAGGCACAGTGGAAAGTTTTTTAGCCACGACTCATGAACCGCAACTGTTTTCAGGGTTTGTAGGTTTGATATATTTGTTGTAGAGGGTGGGCCTTTAGTTTGGAGGCTAGGATTGACATATACATGACGAAGTGCTGAGATGCTCCATAGATTTTCAGGTATGATTTCTATGTTTGTATCTCTAACATCCAACGTTTGGAGATTATACATAGGCATAAAATCTGTAGGAAGCTCAGATATGTTACTGCCTCTCAAGCCCATATATCGTAGGCCAGAAATTGATCTAAACCAGTGAGAAATATCATCTGCACATTTTCTCAGTTCGATCACTTTCGGGTTTTCGACACGTAGACCATACAAATCACTACCCAAATCAAAAGCGAAAATGGAATGTAAATTATTACAACTTGCAAAAAGCCCTTCTGATTCCTCGTAATCATTATGGACCGCTAAACGCGATCCGGACATTGACCATTCAGTTGGATTGGTAACCAAAAATTTATTTAAGTTGGATCTTTGGATGGCAAATTCATGAATAGAATGAGGTACTTGGCAATATTTGATTGTGCCTAAGAAGGATCTCTTTGAAACACAAACCAACGACCTGCAAGTAACAAGAAAAATAAATAAACTTGAAGTACATATTTATAAAAGAATAAAATTTCTCAGTTTACTTAAAAAACCAAAAAGGGAAAAAAAAAAGTGTCTTTATCGATCATGGAGTAGACCAAGAGAAAATATTGTACTCTTTTGTAATAAAATAGCAATCCTTTAAAAATATTGAAACTGTTATCAGTTTTATTGATTACTCTTGGTCTACTCCATGATGTTTAAAGGATTACCCATCTTTATCAGTTTTATTGATGACATAATTTTAGGAACTTATAACCTAATGTTTAAAAATAGCAATGATCCTGATATCATTTATATATGCTACAAATTAAGGGAAAACCAATATTGCTAGTAATCACCAATAAATTATAAGAATGAATGTTCAGTACCTTTGGACAAGTTGCTCGAGGTACTTATGTGACGTCTCCTCTATAGTCTCTCCTTGCTGTGGTGTAACAAATTCTTCAGCGATCCATAGCTGAGTTAGAGACGTTGCAGGAATCTCATAACCTATTGGGTAACAAGCTAAATACAGAAAGCACTTTTTGAGAAAGTGGGGTAAATCATTATAGCAGTAGGTACAAATGCGCTGCATGTAGTTGTTAGTAGCAGCATTATTGGATTTTTTTATCTTGACGAGATCATCTTTCACCTTGTTCCATATGTCGTAGTTGCATTGTTTGAGCGAAAGGAGACCCCCTATAAGGAGAAGGAACAGGGGTTGTCCTTCACATTCCTCGCAAATCAGTTGAGGGAGATTGTCCACTTCTTTGGTTGACTCTAATAAGAGCTGGAAAATTTCATCAGGTTCTTTGAGTTTAAGAAGAGCAGGAAATGTTTTGACAAGGAGGAGTGCTAGCGCTCTCTTCTCCTCCTCATAAATATTAGGTGGCGGTGTTAACAAGTTTGAATTACAATCTGCTGTGTCAAAAAGCAAGTTTTCAGTTATATCTTTCTCGCTGAGAGAGTTTATAACTGCAACTAGTTCTTTGTGCAGCAACCATTGTTCTGCTTCCTTCTGCTTCCAGTAATTGCAGGAAACCACGACACCACTAACAAAATCTATGAATGGAATCCAACCACAGATCGTTTCAAGTTTGGTTGGATTCCTAATTATATCCTGCATAAAAGTTTTAAGCATATGGTGTGTTATTTGCAGATCCTCAACTAGAACCTGCTCTTCCTCCCCAGGGTTTGACCTCCTTTTCATGAATGTCTCAATTTTGATTACTTCTTCCACTATGAATTCTAGATAACCCGGAACTTCTGAAAAATAATCTTTCAGTGCGGGTTCAGATAGAATTTTTTTAATGGAAGGTAAGGCTGAGACATCCATTTATCTATTTCAACTATCTCAAAATCCTTCCTCCCTCCCTTTCTCCCTCTATATTATCTCTATATCTATCTTTGTTTTTAGGAAAACAGTTTAATCCCTCCCTCCCCAACTCCTTCAATCAACAGCTATCATGCCCACCAAATAACTGCAACAAAAGAAACATCTTAAATGGTGGCCGTAAGCCATCAACAGATCAGGCCTCACCATGGAGGCCGGAAAAGAGGAGATGGAAATTAAGGGTAAACTATTTATTAAAGGTAATCAGAGAGAGAGAGAGGAGACACTCACCCAATACAGTTGTTGTTTCCGGACAAAACAGGAGGTAATTAATTATCAAGATAGGAAGTAGAGTTAGGGTCTGTGAGGGAAGAGGGAGGAAGTAGCTAGGTTTGTGAGGGAAGAGGATTACATGATATATATATGCGCACCAGCGCATCGATCTGGCTCAATTATTCCTCTTTGTTTGGTTTAATTATCTTCAATGCTCACATTAATGGACCTCTCCGTTTGTTGTGTAATATGTTCCTTCCAGTCCTCTGATTCTTAAAAAAAAAAAAAAAAAAACACCGTAGTTTTCTTAAATAAAAAAGATAAGAGGTGTTTCGTTGACTAATTGTGTCGATTCCCAATACCCAATAATTGTCATTCATACATACTTTCTTCATCCTATCACCTAATACCCAATATATACATACATACTCTCTCCCACACACAAAAGGTCAATTGACAGTTTTTCAGATTAATTATTCCCAATAAATTATATTGTCATTCATAAGCTAGCTAGCTCCTCTATGAGTACTGAAGTAGAGCTCGAAGATCTTAAAGAAAGACTGGACTCAATAGAGGAACAATATGGAGCGATATTGTTTGAGCATGATGACGAGAATAAATTCAAGCCCTTTGCAGTGCCTCTACTCGGAATGGTTGACCAACAACAATCCGTGATGAAGATGCTGCATCACATTTATCATTCCCTAAGGGATGGTCAAAATACTGATCCCAATGTTCATAATTGGACAATGGAGCTTCATGATGTCATGAATTGCATCCAGAATGCTTTCTCGACGTTCAAAAAGCTAGAGGAAAACATCAAACCCGCTACACTACTTCCTGACAATTTCCAGGCATACGTACTCCAAACTAAACCTGTGAACTTTATCGCACTTCATAAGTTTAAGGCTGACATCCAGAAGATCATACCACGACTCGAAAGTATCGTTTTTTCACTTGTATGAAAGAAAGAATTAATTTTTATTGATGTATGTTCTATTTTACATTTTCTGTTTTGCTATTCTCTAAATTGGAATCTCCTGTGGCTAATGTACGTAGCTGTTAATTGTTTTGTTAGTCAATCTTGATCTGGATGGATTGTTGTGATCTTTTCTTCTTCGTTGTAACAGTAATTAATTCCTCCTCAAGTTGGATTTCAAATAAGTACTTAATTGAGCCCAATTTACTTACAATGCTTTGGACATGGCCTTTATACAATGTCTTCATAAATATGCCAGCTATCTTTTTAGCTTGAATCTTCTCTCAGTTAATTGTTCTACATTTTCCATTTCTTTCCATCTCTTTCTCAACTCTTCTTTAGTTAGATTGAAAACTTATAGAATTGGGAAAAATTTTTTTGGTATTTTCCTTTTAGGAATTAGAATTCGTAGACAAAAGCAAATAGTGTATAGCATATGAATCGTGACATTTTAGTTTGTAAAAGGCACTTAAAAGAATAATAATATTTGATCCCATAGTGTAATATAGTTGAATGCCCTAAATTTGTTCGATAAATTGCTCAAACTAAATTTTGAGTGCAGTTTTGTGAAATAATGGGTTTTCTATGGCATTTTACTGAAGTCGAATGCCCTCAAGGTTTTCATTTGCAATTACAATATTATTATCTTGAATTTCCAAAGCGTTGGAGGAAAAAAACATATCCATCCATGTTATCAAAACCTGTGGTGTAAATTAGCCTTAATTCGCACAAATAAAAACATAAATAGTTTTGCTGCACTTATTTGCACATATGATCCCAAACATAGGATGCTTAATTCCAAATGAGAGAAAGTTCGATAATCTTTTAATGATTTATACAAGCCAAGCAAAAGAACATTTGAATTTCTTGTATGTGCAATCCCTAAATAGTCTTTTATCAAAGCTATTACAATTAAAAAAAAAAAAGATGATTGATCTCAGCCACTCATCATATATTGATCAAAGGGTCACGATTAAACCAAGCATAGAATTTGTCCTTTCTTGTATATTTAGATTAAAGGAAAAATAGGTACAGAAGTTGGTACCGATAGGTTGTCAAAATATAGAAACAGTACCAATGGTACAAATAAATAGCCGTTTAGGCTCTGTAGTATAAAATAGCGATCAAAAGCTTATGTAAAGAATATCCGAAAATACACAATTTCATCAATTGATTCTTCTCCTCAGATCTCTCTATATTTTCAACACTGCCCAACTTTGATTTATTTTCTTTTAGGTTCTTTATTTTCCTTTTTATTTTATTTTAGTTCAAAATAAACTTGTTACGGGATGTAAATCGACACAACTTAATTATGTAAATATAAATGAAATTTGAGGGTTTGACCCTCACCTTTCTCTCAAATTTTTTTTTTTTTTTATGTTATTACTTTGTGAGACTTCTTATTAGTGCTAAGCTTTCGAAAAAGAGAGAGAGAAAATTGAAATGGACTCACCTCTTTTGTCAACGGGAAATTGAAAGGCACATGATTCGCATTAATTAGGCTGCATTACTATATTTTTCACTTCATCCTCCGTTACAGGTTGATCCAGTATTGCTAATCCCCCCGTATCCGGCGGTCCGATCCGACCTGTTAGATCAAAAGCATACCTGTGTTGCTTACGGACACCCAAAATGTCTCTGTAGTGAGCAAATATAACCCGTTGCATGTCATGGTGGCCCACGCCATAAATAGTTTTGCTGCACTTATTTGCACATATGCTCCCAAACATAGGATGCTTAATTCCGAATGAGAGCAAGTTTGATAATCTTTTAATGATTTATACAAGCCAAGCAAAAGAACCTTTGAATTTCTTGTATGTGCAATCCCTAAATAGTCTTTATCAAAGCTATTACAATTAAAAAAAAAAAAGATGATTGATCTCAGCCACTCATCATATATTTATCAAAGGGTCACCATTAAACCAAGCATAGAATTTGTCCTTTCTTGTATATTTAGATTAAAGGAAAAATAGGTACAGAAGTTGGTACCGATAGGTTATCAATTATAGAAACAACACCAACGGTACAAATAAATAGCCGTTTAGGCTCTGTAGTATAAAATAGCGATCAAAAGCTTATGTAAAGAATATCCGAAAATACACAATTTCATCAATTGATTCTTCTCTTCAGATCTCTCTATATTTTCAACACTGCCCAACTTTGATTTATTTTCTTTTAGGTTCTTTATTTTCCTTTTTATTTTATTTTTGTTCAAAATAAACTTGTTACGGGATGTAAATCGACACAACTTAATTATGTAAATATAAATGAAATTTGAGGGCTTGACCCTCACCTTTCTCTCAATTTTTTTTTTTTTTTTGATGTTATTACTTTGTGAGACTTCTTATTAGTGCTAAGCTTTCGAAAAAAAGAGAGAGAAAATTGAAAGGGACGCACCTCTTTTGTCAATGCGCGGGAAATTGAAAGGCACATGATTCGCATTAATTAGGCGCTCCTTCTGACGCGGAATTAATTTTTTGGAGAACTACAAAGTCTTCTTCCAGTTTTTTTTTTTATTCAGCCCTCGAGGAACTGACAATTAATAATTTTCTTATCTCAACTACCTTTTAAAGAATATGGGTATCTTGCATTGAAATGAGTATTAAATATTCTGATTTCCAGCTGTACATAATTCAATCTTAAATCTAATTTAAGTAATATATTGTAGTCATTTCTCATGAGATATCACTTTCTGAGTTTCAACTTTCAAAAATATTATTTGCTTGTTTTCTATTCTGAATTCAGTCTGTTTTCTTATTGAAATAAGATTATTTATAAATCCGGCATGATCTATTTTTTTTAATCTTTTATGCAAATTAAACATACAAATGTGTTGCGCACAAAGATAATAACAAAATATTTAATATCCACTTATATATTAATTAGATTTGTGGTTAAAAATCCAATCCACACAATATGATAAACTAAATCCATACCACAAATATTTTGTAATAGATTAAAATTAGTATAAAAATTGTTAATAATCTATGGTTTCTAAATTGAAATAAATTTTATATACAACCTACCTATATTATGGAGAGCATTTTTGTTTTAAGTTTTTAACAATCATTGTATTGATTGTCAATGTTATCAGCATAATTTAATTATCAATATAACATACTTCTTTTTAAATATTAATTGTTATATTTTGTTGAATGTTTACACTACAAATTACAAAGTAATTGTTAAAATTTGATCACATATGGTATGAACCGATAACGTATGCACTAGCGTTATTTGAATTCGCCATATATGACTTAAATCTGTATATTTTCTAATATATTAAAATGTACCATCAAAATCGTTCTTATGGGAAGAAATTCTGAGTAACCAATGCAAAATACTATAAAAAACAAAGCACCTCTTCGATCGGTTATCGGGGCAAGGGATCATTGCATGTGAAGCACGCAATGAAGGGAGAGAGAAAGAGAGATCACATGCGAGTACATATATGTGCAATCATATTAGTTTCGAACCTTTATATGCTCCAACGTAATTTAATACTAACGGAAGAGTAATTATACTAGGCATGATTATCTAAATTATAAAAATTGGTTAACACATCTTACAATCCATCTCCTTAATTTTGATATTTCTCTTATGCATGGGCGTGATATTCTAGATATTAATTAGTCTTTTACACCTTGGTTGGATGGAGAGTATAGAAAGGAAGGGGAGTTGAATATAATGGAATCGAATGGATTAATAGAAAGGAAGATTGACATATTTAACCTCTTTATGTTTCAATGGTTAATGAAGGAAAATAAATTAATTTTTTTCACGTCTTATTTTTGTTTGGTTAATTAAAATTATGAAGGTTAATGAGAAATTTAGTGGTTGCTGTAGGTTTGGATATTTGTGTCATTTTCTCTGAAAATATTTGCACACAAATTTTCTATTAACTACAATCATGCAAGATTCAACCTTTCTCCTGTACCCTTCACTTCCGTCATAATTTTGTCAACCAAACACAATTTGAGAGAAGAAATTCTTTTGTTTTCATTTCCTCCCTCTACTCTCCATCCAAACAAAGTGTTAGTTAATCTTGAAATAAACCAATGACTCGTACAAACGGGATATGCTTCATATGCCGATGCAACTATTTTGGTTTTAATTGGCAAAAAGGGTTAAATTTGATTAGCAGTGTATATCTCTACCTCTTGGCTTCTCTAAAAGACAAGACAATTTTGTCTGACAATTTTTTTAGAGTTTTGCTACGATATTTTTTTGCATATAAATTTTCATAAGATATTAATTCTCCACCATCATTTATTATATCAGAAATCAAACTATTGATTTGATAAAATGCCAAATTAGTCAAAATACACAGCAAATCTTTGCAAGTTGTTGCTATTAACATTACAACCAAATTTATGAAATCTAAGAAAATAACTAATTATTTAAATACACAATAGTAAACATTACTTTTTAGCATTACGATATATATTTACTAAATTAAGGAGAACACACCGTAGTATTTTTTTTTTCTTTTTATTGTTTTTAGTAAATACACACCTCTAGTTTAAACTCAAATACATAATAAAAGGTCATAACTCATGTAAGACGTGAGAAAATAACATAGCATGTGAAAACATCATGCATGATATATATATATATATATAGAGTGGCTAAGATGCAAACGTTTGCACCAAGGCCTTGGTGCAAACGAATGGTTCTCCGATTTTCAAAGTTCAAACGGTCGATCCAAACCGTTAGATATTTAATCTATATTAAAATCTGCTTGGAGATCAAATTTTACATTTTTTGAAATTTTTTTACTATTTATTAAGCCACTTTGAAAATTGCTGATCACATGGTCCAGAATTTTATTGCACTGTTTTTACTGTTCACCCGGATCAGCAATTTTCGAAGTGGCTTAATAAATAGTAAAAAAATTCCAAAAAATGTAAAATTTGGTCTCCAAGCACATTTTAATATAGATTAAATCTAACAGTTTGGATCGACCGTTTGAACTTTGAAAATCGGAGAACCGAATCGTTTGCACCAAGGCCTTGGTGCAAACGTTTGCGTCTTAGCTACTCTCTCTCTCTATATATATATATACTAGTATCATGCCCGTGCGTTGCAACGGAGACATCACTACAAGAATAATTTTATTAAGTGCATTTTCATATTTAGTCCTCTCCTCAAACATAGGTCCCTTATTCTTATTTAATTACAGTTTTTTTTACTATGATTTGTAACAGTAAGCTTGTTTATTTTAGAATCACTAAGTGCTTAGCCCTTTGCTCCACAAAACGTAGTATAAACTATAAAGCCATGATGCCTCCATTTACTACTGTAGGCACTACCTACACATAAATCTTCTCCTCAATTTATATACTTCTATTTGGTACAGTAAATAATAATTGCATGTATTGAAAGTTAAATGACACAGAGTCACAATAAAACCTCTCGCATTATCGATTATACGAAGCAATCTTGCAATAATAGTAGCAAAAGTTGCTAGTATTTATTGTTACCAGCCATAACCACACTCGATATATGGGTATGATAATAGGTAGTTTAGGCAAATTTTTAGTAAATATATTTTTTAAAAAGAATCTTTGTAAGCATAGAAAAAAAAATAACAATGTCAACAAAAATTCCGTTGCTTTGTGCTTCTATGAATTTTTATTGGTTTTATTGGAGGGCTTCTATGATTTTCAAAAAGTCGTTGATTAGATCTGTATAGAAACAAAATTGAAAATATATTCTAGATTTCCCACGGAAATATGTATAGAAATAAAGTAAGAGAAATAAGAAAATTAGGAAAAAAATCAATTCGTTGTAATCCATATAGAAACGCAGAAGAAGTTTGGAAACAAAGAAATAAGAAAACGGAAGGTGAAGTCTACTTCATTGAAGAGAGAGGAATAAGGAAACAGAGAAATATATCGCTAAATTTTGGACTCTACTCAATTTTAATTGTAACGTATCGTGTTGCAGTACATGTGGTGAGTATGTTTTTAACTAAATTTAGACTTCTACACGTAAAACATATGTATTTAATCAAAAGAAGACATATTATGTGATTGCAGGGCTGAGATTAAATTCAAAATTTTATCTTTTAATCGTAGCCATTGGCAGATCGGACATCTAGCGTGCTTAATAATGAAATGGAGATATATATATAGAGAGAGAGAGAGATGGGCTATTGTACTTTGCAAAGTAAAGCGAACGTTTTACTTCGGACTCATATTCCCATTTCAAAGTTCAAAACGTCGATCCGAACCGTTCAAGTTGATCACATATTAAAATGTGCTTGGAGACCAAATTTTACATTTTTTGGAATTTTTTTACTATTTATTAAGCCACTTTGAAAATCGCTGATCCATTGGTCCAGAATTTTTTACTGTTTTCTACTGTTCACAATGGATCAACGATTTTCAAAGTGGCTTAATAAATAGTAAAAAAATTCCAAAAAATGTAAAATTTGGATCTCCAAGCACATTTCAATATGTAGATCAACTTGAATGGTTCGGATCGACGTTTTGAACTTTGAAATGGGAATATGAGCCCGAAGTAAAATGTTCGCTTTACTTTGCAAAGTACAATAGCCCATCTCTCTCTCTCTCTCTCTCTCTCTATATATATATATAGGAGTTGGCTACGGTGTTACATGTACCATAGAGGGCCTCCGTGCAACAACTCAATATTTGAGTTTTCAAAATCCTAACGGTCGATCCGAACCGTTCAACATAATCTCCATATGAATATGTACTTGCAAACTAAATTTTACAATTTTTAGAATTTCTTTACTATTTATTTAGAAAGGTAGAAAATCACTTGATTTGAATGGTACAAAATTTTCAGATCAAGTGATTTTCTACCTATCTAAAAAAATAGTAAATTTTTTTTTTAAAAATGTAAAATTTGGTTTGCAGGTACATATTCATATGGAGATCATGTTGAACAGTTCAGATCGACCGTTAGAATTTTGAAAACTCAAATATTGAGCCCTTGCACGGAGGCCCTCTATGCTACATGTAGCATATTAGCCAGATTATATATATATATAGAGAGAGAGAGAGAGAGAGATTGGCTAAGATACAAACATTTGTTTCTAGCCTCCGGAACAAACGTTTCGGTTTTCTGATTTTCAAAGTCCAAACAGTCGATTCAAACCGTTAGATATTTAATCTATATTAAAATGCTTGGAGATCAAATTTTACATTTTTTGGAATTTTTTTACTATTAAGATGGTTTTGAAAAATGAAAGGCAAAATTGGAATTGTTTTTTTTTTAGGGTATGATAAAAATTTCGGTATTGATAGCAACTGCCAAGTTTTCGAAAAAAGGAGAGAGAAAATTGAAAGGGACGCACCTCTTTTGTCAACGGGAAATTGAAAGGCACATGATTCGCATTAATTAGGCGCTCCCTCTGACGCGGAATTAATTTTTTGGAGAACTACAAAGTCATCTTCCATTTTTTTTTTCAACCCTCGAGGAACTGTGAATTAATAATTTTCTTATCTCAACTACCTTTGAAAGATGATTATCTTGCATTGAAATGAGTACTAAATATTCTGATTTCCAGCTGTACATAATTCAATCTTAAATTTAATTTACAAATGAATTATGTGTTTAGATAAAATTAAATTTTCTAAATTTAATGCATATAGTGACTACCCGAATCGATCATCAATAATATATTGTAGTCATTTCTCATGAGCTATCACTTTCTTTTTTTGAAAATTAGTGGTTTTAAATGTTTACTAACGATTTGATTGATAAAAGACGTATTTACAACGAGTCAAATGACTCTCATTTCTAATTTTAAACTCCTTTATTTTCAGAAAATCAACTGAACTACAATAATTATCTGATTCTATTTATCAATACTCTTAAACACCCTCCTCATTCCCCATCTCTCTCTACGATCGGATCTGCTTTCGTCCAATAGCCACCGCACTCCGACGTTCGGATCTGCTTACTGCCGCATTTCGATAGAGATGGAGGTAAAGACTCTACGCTCCGAGTTCCCAAGATACTGTCAAAATAAATGGCTAGTTTTCAAATTTTATTAGTTGTAGAGAATAGTGTCATGTAATTAATAGACTAGGAGATAGTGGTTGTAATTAAATAGAATAGGTTCATAGTGTAACGGCTAGTTTTTTATTCTTTCTATAAATAAGGATACATGTAAAAACTGAAAAATAGATTGCAATAATAAATTGTTTTTTTACATCTTTTTCTCTCTTACAAAAATTAACATGGTATCAGAGCATAAGACTCTGTGACCGAAAAACCATAAAACCGTAACAAATTTTAGCAAAAGAAAAATGGCTCAAGAAGAAGCAATGAACTTCTCCAAGCTAACAAACATTTTGCTCCATGGCAAAAATTACGTGTCATGGGCAAGGTCAGCATCCAGGGCCCTAAGTGGTCAAGAGATGTTAGAATACATCACTGGTGAAAACAAAAAAACTAGAAATTGCAGATGCAAACAAGCTAACTCCTGACGAAACGACGTCAACAAAACAATGGAGAACAACAAACAATATAATCATTACCTCACTTACTAAACTCCATGGAGTCAGCTGTATCCGACCTCTTTATGATGGCCGAAACAACACATGATTTATGGAAAGCGGTAAAATCTATGTATGGTCAGGAAAATAATTTCTCTCATATTTATCAACTCATGCAGGAAATTCAACAAGAAAAACAAGGGTCGAGAAGTCATACGGAGTACCTTAGTGCTCTTGAGAAAAAACAAAATGAGCTTCGATCCTATCGGCCAATAACACTCCAAAGGCGAGCTGAAGATGATGATATTTTTCAGTACCTCGCGGGTCTAAACTTGAGCTATGAAGCCGTAAGATCTCAAATCATGACCACGGTACCTCTTCCCTCTTATTCTCAAATAACAAGTTTAATCCAACAAGAGAAAAGTAGAAGACTTGTTATGAATGGTCAACAGATTGTAAGCCATGAGGGACATGAGACCCATGGCTTAGTCGTAAAAAATCTCAATTTTAATCAAAACCCTAGCTCTCAAAATCACCCAAATCAATCGAAAAATGCGAGATGTAACCACTGTAAAAAAGATGGTTACACTCATGATAGGTGTTGGCATCTTTATCCCCATTTCAACCCAAAAAAATTCAAAAACAATGACCAGAATCGAAATGGGAGAAAAACAGTGAAAAAAATAGAAGTTACGTTGTTTCTAATGAAGAGAAAGGATTTAATGGGCTAGTGGTTCCATTTGGAAGTAGATTTGTACCCAATAACATGACTCAAACCACCAATGGATCTAATTTCAACCCTGGCAGATCCGGTTTAACCCCTAGCGGACCCGGAAGTAGTGGTGGACCCGGTTGGGGGAGTGGTGGACCTAGGGGAGTGGCGGACCCGGTTGGGCTGCTAGCGGACCCAACAGTCAATTCGGACCCGTTATTCACCCTGGAGCAGCCTTGGTCGCTGGCAGGTCACCTTGGAACGGGTCAGAGAACAATTTGAGCACAAATGGGTCATTTTCAAGCGGGTCAAGACATGGAGATCAAATGAAACAAGTTTTGCAATAGCTTTCTACACTTCTGAACAACCAAAACACTCCAAGTGCATCTAGTATTGCCTCTAAGTCAAAAAATTTCTTTTTTAATCAAATAATTATAGATAGTGGTGCAACAGACCATATGTTTGGTAACAAACAACTATTGTCAAACTTGAACCCGACTAATGGTAATAAATATGTATTGGTTGCAAACGGTATAAAGGAAAAAATAAATGGTATAGCAGAAATTAACTTGTGTAACAAACAAATTAAAAATGTTTTGTATTTATAGATATTTTCCGTAAACTTACTTTTAATAAATAAATTAACACAAAAATTAAATTGTAATGCTATATTTTCTTGTAAAAAGGTTTCTTAAAAATGGACACTATATTTTGAACTCCAACAAATTAAATCTTTGTGCTTCCATAACATTTGTTAACTCTGATCTTTGGCATAAGAGACTTGGGCATCATTCCAACAAGATTTTAAATAGTATCTTAGATTTAAAAATGTTGAATTGTACTAATTGTGAAATTTGCAAGTTAGCAAAACAAACAAAGCATCATTTTTCTCTTTCTACTAGCAAATGTAAAACTATTTTTGATTTAGTACATTCCGATGTATGGGGACTGGCCTCAATTGATTCATATAAGGGATTCAAATACTTTGTTTTATTTATTGATGATTTTTCAAAAACAACTTGGTTAATCTAAAGATTAAGTGTTTGATTGTTTTTATGAATTTGTATACCTTGTAGAAACACAATTTAATGCAAAACTAAAAATATTTAGATCGGATAATGGTACCGAATTTATAAATAAAATTTTTTCAAATCTCTTTAGAGGAAAAGGTATTATACACTAAACAACTTGTATAAATACTAAATACTCCCGAACAAAATGGAGTATCGGAAAGAAAAAATAGACACTTATTAGAGATGACACGATCTTTATTATTTCAAAACAATGTGCCTAAAATTTATTGGCCGGATACCGTACTTTGTGCCACTCATTTAATCAATAGACCTAGCGTTATTATAGAAAACAAAAGTCCATTAGAAATTCTTTATCAACAAAAAATCACTTATGACCATATGAGAGTATTTGGTTGTACAAGTTTCGTACATATCAAAAGAAATGACAAACTTAATTTTGTATCACAAAAACTATTTTCTTAGGATACTCATCTTATAAAAAGGTTATAAATGCTACGATCCAATTAAAAAAAAATTGTATCTCTCTAGAAATGTTACATATATTTTTTAAAATGAACCATATTTCAAAGAAAAATAAACAATTCATCAACAATATTCAAATAATCAAAATGACAATATAGTATTGCCATACTTAGATAATTTGAATTTTGTTCCTAAAAATAACCATCAAGTTGAGAATAATAATCAAGAAAATGAGACTATTAATAACACAAATGAAAATGAAACGGAAGAAAATTTAATGTTTAGAAGATCATCTAGGGAACGACAACCATTAACTAGACTTAGAGACTATGTAACCTATTCGGTACAATATCCAATAGAAAATTTTGTGTCATATGACAATATTTCAATCGAATTGAATACCACATGTTTCTCACAAATAATGAAACCTTTGCACCGGTGGCAAAAATGAATATCGTAAGAATTTTACTTTTTACTGCCGTAAACAATAAATGAGATCTCTACCAAATGGATGTCAAAAATAATTTTCTTCAAGGAACACTCGAAGAAGAGGTGTATATGACACTACCACCCGGTCATAAATTGGAAACCAACTCTAACTTTACTTGTAGGCTTAATAAATCAATTTATGGATTGAAGCAATCTCCACGGGCATGGTATGGCAAACTTAGTTCTTATTTAATTTCTTGTAATTTTAAAATTAGTAATGTCGATCATTCTTTATTTACTAAATGTGATAGTATCAATACAACTCTCATTTTAGTATATGTAGATGACATCATAATTACCGGAAATAATTTAGAGCAAATTCTAAAAATTAAGAAACAACTAAAAGAAAATTTTGACATAAAAGATTTAGGATATCTTAAATATTTTTTAGGAATAGAGATAGCCTCTTCGGATAAAGGACTTTTTTATTTCCCGAAGGAAATATACACTTGATTTATTAAAAGAAACCGGTAAGCTAGGATGTAAACCGGCCTCTACCCCAATTGGCAACAAATGCAAATTAAATAGTGAAGATGATGAACTTTTAAAAGACATAAATGAATTTCAAAAACTTGTTGGAAAATTGATCTATCTAATGGTTACTCGTCCGGATATTTCATTTTTCGTAAGCCAAATTAGTAAGTTCATGCACTCACCAAGAACACCGCATTTAGAAGCAATAAATAGAATTCTGAGGTTTTTCAGAAATAATCCCGGTAAGGGTATTTGGATGAAAAATAATAATTCTAATGATATATGTGGCTATTCTGATGTAGATTGGGCCGGAAGCTTCGATAGAAAATCGACAACTAGTTTTTGCACATTTGTAGGCGGAAATCTAGTCACATGGAAAAGCAAGAAACAAAATGTTGTAGCACGATCAAGCGCCGAAGCCGAATATCATGCCATGACATCAACCGCAAGTGAACTAACTTGGATCAAGCAACTCCTATTAGACATGGGGTTTTAAACTCAAGAACCGATGAAAATGTATTGCGACAACAATTCAGCACGACATATAGCTTCAAATCCCGTATTTCATGAGCGAACAAAACATATAGAAGTGGATTGCCACTTTATTAGAGAAAATGTTCAAGCAAAAGAAATTGAAACACCATACGTAAAAAGTGAAGATCAACTCGCGGATATCTTCACCAAAGGCTTGGATCCGAGTCCATTTGAGAAAATTACAAGCAAGCTAGGATTGTACGATATATACATTCCTAGCTTGAGGAGAAGTGTTAAAATAAACGGCTAGTTTTCAAATTTTATTAATTTGTAATAATTAGTTGTAGAGAATAGTGTTATGTAATCAATAGATTAGGAGATAGTCAGTGGCGGAACCAGAAATGATCAGTAGGGGGGCCCAGTCACCTCGTCGGGGAGACCCGGAGCCCAGTCGTCACTCGCCAGAGTGCCATCGTCTATAAACGGGGGTGCCAATTTTTTTTTTTTTATTAAAGGGGCTTTGTATATTTTCTGGGCTAAGGGGGGGCCAGGGCCTAGGCTGGCCCCTGCCTTGGTTCCGCCCCTGGAGATAGTGGTTGTAATTAAATAGAATAGGTTCATAGTGTAATGACTAGTTTTTTATTTCTTCTATAAATAAGGATACATGTAAAAACTGAAAATAAAATTGCAATAATAAGTTGTTTTCTTACATTTTTCTCTCTTACAAAAATTAACAGATACAATGCTTTAGGCTCAGGTCAGCTCCCTCCCTTTCCCTCATTTTCCTCTCCGTTTGAAGAGGTAGTGACTAAAGAAAAGGGGAGGGTATCGCTGTGTCACAGCGGGAGTGAAGTTTAGAAGAGATGAATTCGGATCACCCCAGGTACATGACTCAAGCAAATTGGAAACGGACAGCCCACAATCGTTCTTTTTTAACTTGGCAAGAATCTCAAAGAACAAATAATATTGGCCCCCTGCGCCATCCCCGAATAGGCACCGTTTTGAGTTAATCTGAACCGTCCTTTTCAATTTGCTTGAGTCAGGTACCTGGGAGGATTTGGAGATAATTAATTTTTTTTCCGGTGGGACCAAAGAGCGGTTCAGATGGATTTGGTTCGCTTGATTGATTTTAGTTTTGAGATATAACTTTCTACATATCCCTTAATTTTGAGTTACCGATGCAAAATAATATAAAAAAAAACATAGCACCTCTTCAGTCAACGGGGTAAGGGATCATTGCATGTGAAGCACGCAATGAAGGGAGAGAGATCACATGTAGTACATATATGTGCAATGATATTAATTTCGATCCTTTATATGCTCCAACGTAATTTAATTTCGAACTTGCATGTTCCACACAAAAAAATAATACTGACGGAAGAGTACGTAATTATACCATGCATGATTCTTTAAATAATAAAAATTGGTTAACACATCTTACAATCCATCTGCTAATTAATTTTGATATTTTCTCTTATGCATGGGCATGCATGATATATATTCTAGATATTAATTAGTCTTTCAGTTAATCTTGAAATAAACGAATGGTTCATACAAAAGGGATATGCTTAATTTGCCGATGCAACTATTTTTGTTTTAATTGACAAAAAGGTTAAATTTTATTACCAGTGTATTTCTCTACCTCATGGCTTCTCTGAAAGACAACACACTTTTGTCTGATATTATTTTTAGAGTTTTCTAATGATATTTTTTTTTGCATTCGAATTTTCATAAGATATTAACTATCTACCATCATAGTTACTGATTTCTTATATCAGAAATCAAACCATTGATTTGATAAAATGACAAATTAATCAAAATACACAGAAAATTCATTGCAAGTTGTTGCTATTAACCTATGTTACTCCGATACTTCAGATTGAGCTCCGTACCCGTATCGGACACGTATCGGATACCATGGTTTTATATATTGGAAACTAGACGAGGCAGATCAAGGGAGCAAGGCGTTAGCAACCTTATCTCTCTCCACTTGATTGGAGTGGTATGAGCTTTTAACTTTTGCTTGATCGTGCGAGTGACACGATCCATTAACTGCGTGAGATTGATTGCATGTTCTATAGTAAGTCGTCTCTTAATCGCTAAAATTTTTAAATTGTGCCTGCTAGCCGAGAGCGCAACCCATTAGTGGTATCAAAGTAATGTTGCTCTGTAGAATCGCAATTGACCATAGCCAAAGCATTGTGTTAAAGTTGATCTGGTCTTATGGAATTCATAACTTAAATGTTCTTGTATGGCTCTATACAAGTCATGTTGCACGGATGGTGCAACACTTGATTGTGATTTTCTTGGTTAATTGGATTTGTTTTCTTACATGACTTATTTTAAAGTGTTCGGTATCAATTGATGATGCATGAAGCTTCAAAATATAGATCTGAATTGTTATGAATCAAGGTTCGGTGATAATCTTAAAGTGAGAGAGTTTGAGATGAAACTTGTTTGAATGAATTGGATTAAAAGGTTTGAGAATTTTCCCACTTGATTTAAGGCTTTGATTCTTTATTTTAGATCTGGTTTTTAAAAGGGATTTTAAAAAGATTCAGATATGGACTGGTTTATCATATCTATGGCAGATCTTTAATAATTAAATCCAGATATGTCAGTAATGAGCTATACGTGCTTAGATACCATTGAACGGTGCACTAGATCTTAGATACTTATGGAAAAGCTTTTTGAAATCTGATATGTTTAGAAATTTTGTGATACATTAGTGAATTTGCTGCTTCAAGTTAGATTAGATCTTTTTGGGGTAATGTTTTGGTTGGGAATAAAAAGAGAAATTGTTAGACAATTTGAATTTTAATGACATCCTTTCGAAAAATGAAAGTTACAGAGTTATGAATAGGATAAGTCAAATAACCCTTGCACTCATATGATTACCAATACTATGTGTGATTTACTGAATGCATGTGAAATGAATGTAACGCGGCTTATGGTGCCTCATATGCATGTGTGATGTTATGGATTGTAGATAAACAACTCTGTTAGTTAATCATTTTCTATTCTTGTTTAGAACGTACATATAAGCAGCTAGATGTAGATATGCGATCTGAACTCGGTTAAATCAACTGAATTAAACAAATGAATTGAGTGAACATCGAAATCTGTCTTTGAGTTTGACTAATGAATTTAAATACAAGTGTGAAGTCAATGGTGTAAATATCTAAGTGATCAATTGAATTAATTAAACAAAATAAAATGCAAACACCTCAGATTTGCCTCGAAGGGTATGATTTACCATGTGCTAGAATTATTCCCTCCATATGAATGCCTGGCTTAATTAATTGCTTGCACCTTGATCGGGTCTTCTGCATGAAAGTGTGAACCTTTCAAAGACAGCTATTCTAAATATAATTACTACTTGAAATGAAGTGAGAAATGAAAACTGACTCATTTAATTTCTTTTAATGGGCATTGCGAAACATATTCTAAAAATAAAGAAAAGTTTTTTAATAGAAAAAATAGAGGTTTAGTTCACTAATTTTTATTTAATTATCTATAAAGAACTTTTTTATCCGAATTTTGAACCCTCAAGGCCACAACTTCTCACATGAAGGGTGTTGCCTTTTGCCACTAGACCTCCCGAATTTCTGAACTCGATTAAATCAACTGAATTAAACAATTGAATTGAGTGAACATCGAAATCTGTAAATACAAGTGTGAAGTCAATGGTGTAAATATCTAAGTGATCAATTGAATTAATTAAACAAAATAAAATGCATACACCTCAGATCTGCCTCGAAGGGTATGATTTAGCATGTGCTAGAATTATTCCCTCCATGTGAATGCCTGGCTTAATTGCTTGCACCTCGATCGGGTTTTCTGCATGAATGTGAACCTTTCAAAGACAGCTATTTTAAATATAATTACTATTTCAAATCTAAGAGGAGAGAATGGAGTGAGAAATGATAACTGAGTCATTTAATTTCTTCTAATGGGCCCAAATTATGAGACCATCAAATGATGAAAGATTAATGGGCCCAAATTATAGTGGGCCCAAATTAGAATGGACCAAATTAAGACATTTAATTTCTTCTAATGGGCTCACGTTATATCTTATTATTACCATATTGGCCCATATCTCTAAACTTCATCATTGGGCCCTTTTCTTTCTTTCTTTTGTTTACATTTATAACTCAATATAATAGCTGGGTCAAGTTTAGAGTTGGAAAAATAGTACAGCGGAGCCGGCTGCATCACAGAACGGCATGACACGCATGTCGGTTATGTGTCGTGACTCGCGTGTCCCGTGCCGTGATTATTTATGTGTCGTGACTATCTTTAGAAAATTTGGCACAACACGTCACACGAAAGATTTGGTCATAGCATGGTACGGCACGTGGTCACGCGAGTCACGTGTAATTAGGACCGTTAGATCTTCATCAAATAGTTAATCTTGAATAAACTAACCTAAATTATGAAAAAAATATTTAAACGTGATCCGTCACGTTTGGGAATAGCGTGACTCATGTGGCGTGACCATTCGCATGCCGTGACCACTCTTGACATTTTGGTCATGGCATGACATGTGAAAAATTGACTTTGTCACGGCACAACACAGCACGAGAACAAAGTCACGGTGCAGCATAGTACAGGATCAAAACCACGGCACGGCATGTTTTTCCAACTCTAGTCAAGATGTTGATTGATGACATTTAATAAATCACTGAGTCAACACCATCTCGTAGAAATGGTTTTTTTCTTTTTCTTTTGACAAAGTAAATTTTACTTCACCAGCGCTTAATTCTTTTAATAGCTCAAAAAGATACAACGCACACAAACAATTATAACACTAAGAAAATATTTTATTTCATACTCCTTGCCACGATTGCCGAAAATCCTCTTCTTTCTCCTTCTTCCATAGTTGACTGAAGGGTTGAGGTACGGTCAAATCAATGGTGGAGCCCACTCGGTAGATAGGGACGTCATGAGGAATTGGAATAAAAATCTCTCTGGCGGCGACAGCAGCGGGATCTGATCCTGATTCTGATTCTTTCAGGTTGGGATCGGAATAAAAATCTCTTATCGGAGATGCGCTTGATAGCAGAGTTGGATGCTTTTTGGAGGGAGCGTTGATTAGGTGAATTAGGGGAATAGCAGCGGTGATGACAGCATTGTAACTGTAACGGTAACTGTAATAACTGTAAGAAAGGTGTTGGTGTGAATTGGGGAGTTTGATTGTGGAGAAGGAGAGGAGGAAGTGGCAATGGCAATATAATGGTGAGAGGGAGAGATGGAGAGAAACATCATTAGTTCGTTAATTAAGTAATTAATCAATCAATTGGAATTAATTTTTAAGCAAAAGAAAGATGGGACATCAAGATTAACAGATGATGAATACATTGCCAGAAGAAGCGATCGAGCAAATGATACTTTTGCAAGAACTGAAAGATCAAAACAAAAAAGCGCAGAGAGAACGAGAGATTAATTTTGCAATTATGAGGGTTATAAAATAGAAGATATAAGGTGAGTAAAGCATTGGACATCATTCGCAAAATCGGAATCTTAATCGGTTACTTGATCGTGAAATCGGAAACGAGTGAATCGGTCAAAATCAGCTGAATCGGATTGAAAACTCGGATTTATATTTACATAAGATTGTTTTGTACTAAAAAATAGAAAATGGGTAAAAAATATTTTTTTCATAAAATTATGTTAAGACATTAATGCTAACTAAGAAATATTAACTATGACATTAATGCTATAAAATATTAACATGAGATATTAATGCTGAATTTTTTTTCCTCTTAATGTTCAATAAGTTAAAATTAATGTCAAACAAATTTTAATTAAATGAAAAAACAGATAAGAAAAGGCTTCCAATTAATTTTACTTATCATTGTATTTATGGACCAAAATTATTAATAAAGAAAAATGAATTGATTACCAAAGAGATGATAATAAAAAGAGATGGAGATATAAGAAACACTCTCATTTAAAATAAAGAGTATTTTTGTCATTTCAATTTTTAAAATAATTAAATAAAATATTAAATAAATTGAAGCAAAAATGTTAATTTTTTTAGTATACTGGATATTATGATGGTATTTTAGTGGTGAAATTGACTATTTTAGAAGTTTGTATAGGCACACTAGAAATTTTCCCTTAAATTTACTTTGAAAAATTATCAAGTTAGTTAAGGAATTATTATGAAATTTGGTTCCTTACATAATTTGTTTGTCAGAAAATTTGTAATTAATTTAGCTGCTATTTAAGAAAGAAGGTAGTGACTGAATAGTCTAGTGAATAAATGGAGTTTGCATCTCTTGCAGTAACGCCCTGTTTGAGTTTACCTCCGGAGTCCGGACCATCAAATCAAAATTCAGACCAATCTGACCTACGCATGTAATGCACAAGGTCTTTTAACATTCGTGCGAACTTAAATGAAACAACCTAGAGTACTAAATTTAAAATTTAAGATAACTCAGAGGATGCGAATTCAAATCAATAGGGATGGGATGGGAAGGAGAGAGAAGTATCATAAGAGCATAGAATTGAGTCTCATCAAATGATGGTAGATGGTAGATGAGTGAGTCGTAGTAATTTAATGTTTTCCCTTAAAAATGTGACGCTTAAATAACCCGACTACATACAAAAAAAAATATGGTACAGTGCATCAAAAAAAATATTAAAGAAAAAAAAAAACTAATCAAAATTCAGACCATTGAATGCAATATGGATTTGTGCCACTTTCGTAGCCCATCAGACCATTCAATGCAATATGGATTGGTACATTACATGAATTAAGCCGTCCACCATAATTTTCATATGAAAATATACTTTGAGTTCAAATTTTACATTATTTAGAATATTTTTAATATTTTTTATAATAAGTAGAAGTCATCTAGTTTAAAAATTCTGGACTATTCAAAAGCATTGATTTTCAACCTATCTAAAAATAATAAAACAAAATGTCAAAAAGAAGAAGTAAAACCTGTTCTCCTTCATATAAAAATTATGTTGAGCAGTTCAAATTGACAGTTTAAACATCGAAAAACATCAGGGGCGTAGCTTGGAATTGATCCAAGGGTAGACAAAAGTCCAATCTAGATAAAAATTAAAGACTAAACTGTGCAAAAAGGAAGATTCAGCTGCGTAAAGTTGAATTTTGGAGTTGGCAAAAAGCCACATACATATGATTAAATTTAGATTTAATTTTTATAATTCAGAAATAAATAGTTATTTATCCCTACTTGCGTATAACTTTGTCATAAAAAACAAAGATATAAATATGTAATACGGACCAATATGTACTTTACAAGATACCATAACCTCACTCAAAAATCAAAATCCTTACATAGACCCAATAAGAATAAGAAGTATCATCCTTATCTATCTGAACCGTTGAGTACATTTCTCAATTTTTGGATAATAATGAATGGGCTTGTCAAGTGTAGTAACTTCTCTAATCAAAGGAATCATTGCATGGTGGATCCACCGAATGATACCTTACTGTATCAACTTTAATCATACAATTAATATTCATGACACGTTTTCAAAACGGATCCGATTCTGCTGCTTTTCTTTCTAGAAAAGCAGTCCTGCTATTCTTTTATTCTTTATCTCTCTTCAAAAATGAGGAGAGAGAAAGAGAATCATGTGAGAGAGAGAAAAGAGGAGAGATAAAGAGAATAACAGAAAAAAAAAGTAGAGATTAATTTGAAGAGCACCCAATCCTGTTCTTTCCAAAAAACCAAAGTTGATGGACTGTATCATACTTGCCACAAATGCTATTCCCATTTCAATTTCATTGGCCCCTTCTATCCCTTCTCTCCTTACCACAAATGCTATTCCCATTTCAAGATCTTAGAGATTTGGCAGCATAAAAAATAGTCCAAGTATTTGGCACCACATAAAACTCCCTCCAAGCTTGTCCAACTGCTCATCCAGCCACACAGCTAGCCGACCACATGATTGTCTTCTTTGATTTTTTTGTGGCCACCTCTCTAGTGAAAACCAGTGTTGTAAAAACCGGGCATAACGGCCAATTAAACACCCATTTAATCGTTAACAGCGGCCAAACTATTAACGGCGGCCGATTATTCTTGATTATTCGGTTTATTCCCATTTAATCGTCCATATATTCTCGTAAGGTTCAAATTAAATAGTAAATAGAGGGCCTCTAGGGTTCAGGTTCTGTCCTTCTTAATTATGCAAAATAGAAATTTTGACGTCTCTCTACGTCACATGCTGCACTGTTACTGTTGCATGCGGCCCAAATTGTCCCACAGCTACCCTGCTTGCGGTACTGTCACTATCCCACAAGGTGTGCTGGGTTCTTATTTATGTGATTTGAAAGGTTTTCCGATCTTGCGATCGGCTTTTGGGCTACCAAGGCTAAAGTGTTTTAGGTACGTAAGTATATTATTTCCCTACACTATCCCGCAGTTAAAATATCCCAAAGATCCTATCTAATCTAGGTGTTTTCTAATATAATCTAAATTGACAATTTACTCCTGCCAAGGGAGCCCACTGGGTTCTAACCCTAGTCTTTGAACCGCTGCCAAGCCTCGTTAGCTGAAGTGTTCGAAATACTTACATGCATTATCCTTCTCACACAAGGATGCAACGACTTTACACCTATTGGTATGTGGAGGACATTAGCATATAGTAGACAAAACTATGTGTGCAAGGACTTAATAAAAAAGATTCAAATAATAAAATGAACTCAAATCAACATAAACAAAACATAAACATTTATTAAAACATAATTAAGAGTTCGATTACAACCCTCACCCTAGAGATAAGAATTTTAGTTTCTCATGGCCATGGCAAAATAAAAAGAATAAAATAAAGAAAACATAAATTACAGCCCAATTGAAGATAGATGAACCTCTACCTCCTTAGATGACACATTCTTCTGCTGCTTGGCTTCCGATGTCTATTATTCTCTATCTAAGTAACTCTCTAACCTAACATAGCAATGAAGATTTCTAATCTCTATTCTATGGACATATCACAATTAATCACACACCCTAAACCTAATTACAAGAAGGGTATTTATAGCCTTCCTAAATGAGAGGGGGAGTAGTGAAAGTAGTTGAGAAGGTGGAAACTTGGAGTGCACTCCAAGTTTGGATAGATGGAGCCAAAAATAGCAAAGATAACTTGGCTCTGAAGAAATCGCGTCATATACACGGATCGTGTGGCATAAGTATTTGCCGCATGCGGCAGAGGGGAGGTCGCACGGCTTCCTGACTTAGCTGATTTTGCTTTAATTTTGTCATTTTGCATGTTGTGCACTTCGTGTGAGGTGTTGCATGCTCAATGCGATGTCCTGTTTTGGTGCTATCTCCAGAAATCGTCTAAATATGACACTTTTGCTCTGTTTTCTTACGTAAATACACAACTTCCTCCAAAACCTGCCAAAATAATCTAAAAACACGTTTGCGGTAAATAAATTGGGAAAATGGCTACTTTGCATTCGGTTTTGGCCATTTTCCGCAAGAAAAGATAGTGATTTTCGCTATATGTTTTGGCTTCATCATGGAGCCAAAAATAGGAAAGATAACTTGGCTCTGAAGCAATTGCGTCCTTCTAGAAGAATTATGCTGAAAATAACATCAACGGTGGATATTTTATCAGAATTAAACAGTCCACGGATTGAGTCCACGGATCGTGCGGCATAGGGGAGGTCGCACGACTTCCTGATAACTGATTTTGCTATAATTTTGCTATTTCGCATGTTGTGCACTTTGTGTGAGGTGTTGCATGCTCCATGTGATGCCCTATTTTTGCTATCTCCGGAAATCACCTAAATATGACACTTTTGCTCCATTTTTTACCTAAATACGCAACTTTCTCCAAAACCTGCCAAAATAGCCTAAAAACACGTTTGCGGTAAATAAATTGGGAAAATGACTACTTTGCATTCGCTTTTGGTCATTTTCCGGAAGAAAAGATAGTGATTTTCGCTATATGTTTTGGCTTGATCAGTATCTGATTTTCGATTGATCAAAAGGGTATAATGGGTATCTTATAAGATCGACATTATTCTAAAAAAAGCTGCAAATTTGTTATGCCTTTAATAAAGAATAAAATGGATATTTTATAAATTTGAAATGAGTTTTAATGTAAAGGACAATAAAATGAAATAAATTTATGAGTTTTGAAAGTTTTGGGGGGAAAACATAATTTTAAATTACTAGATGTAATTTTAAAGGTCCACTTAAAATTAACCGAGATTTTTATATATAAGAAAATAAATAAATAAAATATTAAAAATAAGAAACTATTGAACAGATTTTGAAAAATAAGAAGGCCGCCATGCGGCATGGCGTCCCACAGGGACGTCATCCCAGACTACCGCACGTGGAAAAACGTAAAAAAAAAAAAAAAAAAAAATGGAACGCCATCCCAGACTCTGGCCCTAAAAAAAAAAAAAAAAATCAATTTTTTTTTTCTGCTGTGTTCAGTCAGAAATCCAATAATTTTATCAGATTCAAAATTCATTTTAGAGAAAATGGCTACATGGATTTTTCTGTTCTTTATATCAAAATAAAGGTATGAAAGTCTAGTTTCCATATTATATAATTTCTCTATACAAAAATATTACATATTGGCACAGTTTTAGCAATTAATTGACAGAGGTCAGAATTCAGAAAGGCTGAAATTCAAGTGAGCAGTCTTATAATTTTGACCAGATTCAAAATTCAATTTAGAGAACATGGCTACATGAATTTTTGTGTTCCTTATATCAAAATAAAGGTATGAAAGTCTAGTTTCCAGATAATATAATTTATCTGTACAAAAATATTACAGATTGGTACAGTTTTAGCGATTAATTGACAGAGGTCAGATTGGTACAGTTTTAAATTACTAGATGTAATATTAAAGGTCCACTTAATTAACTAGTAAATATTTAATTAACCAACAAATATTTAATTAAATCAGAAGTCTATTCACATTGGGTAGTACAGTATAGCCCATTGGTACTCGCCAACTGTGAATGTGCCACACTGAATGCTTCTACCAGATTTGATGCCATCAGTCAATGATGTATGGATTTTGACACGGTGTGTGCCAGTTGTTGGTTTCATTTTGAATTCTGAAGTTGTATACGAAGAAGCCATGGGCTTTGTGTATTTAGCTCGATAATTCATCTTGTTAAGTGATTTGGAAGATGGCAATGTTCATATACGAATAAGTAAGTGACCGACAGCATCTTTTATTTATCAAAAAGCATCTTTATATGGCTTTTAAGCATCTTTAATTTTCATTAGCCTTTACTTTAATAAGAGAGAGAAATTACTCTCTATGAAAAATTGAAAATCATTGTAAGGCGCACCTTTTTTTTCGTTATTATCATGATTCATTTTATTCAATTTTCGGTACGAATTGGATGGAATCATTTTCCATATTCATGATGCTCACTAGGGTTGATCTTTTTCGTATTCTATGTAAGTTAAGATTATTAGAAACAAATGATAAGAAATGAATAATGAATAATACTATAATAATATGTTTTATTAATTTATGAATAGACTATCAAATTCATTCATTCCCCACATATGCATTATGACATAACTAATATAAAAAATCAAAATGCAAATGCAGATGTGCAATCAATTTCAACTGAATTGTTATATGGCTTCTAAGCGGGAAAAGTACAAAATTTATAGAAGAGATAAGGTTATTATTATTATTTTTTATCTCATAATTTTCGTTAGCTAAAAACTTCTATCCCTGAGGTATGTTTAGTTGGATTGACAATAGACAATTTTTGGAATTAGGCTATTCCGAATAACCTATTCCGTGTTTGATTTAGTTTGAAAAGTTGGAATAGGGAATCCAACTTATTTGTATTATTATAAGTCTATTCTTACAAAAAGTGTAATTTAACTATTCTAATAAAACAAATAGCAAAATAGCTATTCTAGCTTATTGTTGTTTTACAACCAAACATACTTTATATATATATAAATAGAAGCACGGATAAAATGCTCCATTATTTTCTTGTTTCTATCATGGCTCACATTTTTATCAATATTTTTAAAGTTCAAACAATCGATTTGAATAGCTCAACATGATCTCGATATGGAAATGTGCTTAAAGTCCAAACTTTATATTTTTAGATAGATACAAAATCACTGTTTTTGTATGGTCCAAAATCTTCTAGAAAAACATTGATTTTGTACATATATATATATAAAATTTATACTGAACAGATTTTAAAAAAGATATAAAATTTTGTTTGTCCACAATTTTTTACAATTTTTCGTAGCTTTTTTTTTTTATATTTTTTCTGATTTTTTTGAAGCTATGACGTAAAAGATTTGAAATTTTACCATAATTGGCTAGTGGTATGATCCGAGCCACGTGATATTTTTTTAAATATTTTTTTTCAAGCGATGACTTGATATTTGACGTTGACGTCTTGTCAACCACGTAAAACCCAAGCGGATGAACTAACCGAACCAATCAGTGAACCCATCGGAGCACTGCAAAAAAAAAAAACACCCACACACACAGTGAGCGAGTGAGAGAGAGAGAGAGAGATGAGCGAGTGCGTTGCTGTGAGCTTAGTGGTAGATGCCGTGAAGAACTATGCAGTGAAGGAGGCTGAGAAGTTGGCGGAGGTGGGTGACAGGATAATGGTACTCAATGACCGGCTCGAATGGCTACAGACATTTGTCAGGGATGCCAACAAGAAGCGGAGGTCAAAGGGGAGCGAGTTCGTTGCCGTCTGGATCCGTCAGACACGTGATGTCGCCTTCCAGGTGGAGGATGTTCTTGACGACTATCGTCGCAAGACGTTTCTGGCCGAGATGGAGAGGTCCCGGTGGAACGCGTGCTTTAAGTGCCTCACTCATCCCTTCACTCAGGTAGTACAGTCTTCTTCTTTTTCTTTTATTGAAGGTTTGGATATCTGACGAATCTATTTTATATCTATAATTCTGGAAGGGTTTTACACTGTTCATCATTACGTGTTGCTCTCTCTCGTCGAGAGCTGTTCTCTTCTCGCTCCTCGTGCTGTCCGCCTTCAATCTTAACTCTTCAATTAACACACTTCGCAACTCTTTTTCTCGTATGTCCGCTGCTTCTCCTCCCCCTTCTCCTTTCTCTGTCCGCCTTCAGTTTACACTCTTCGCAACTCTCTTTCTCTTTTCGCCTCTGCTTCTCCTCCCCTTCTCCTCTCTCCACCGATAAGTCGTGCAGTTCTTTTCCCTTTCCGCTTTTATCACTTTTGTTAATATATTGGTAGAAATGAGATTCAAAGGTGAAGTCATAGATTTTTTTTGAAAGTTGTGACTTTAATTACTGACTAACAATTTCATTGATAAAAAACATATTCACAACGAGTCAAATGACTCTACTTCCTAGATATAAGCTTCTTTATTCTCAATAATTAATCTTAATTAGAGTAGAACTAGGGTGTTCCTAAGCTCACCAAGCTCTTCGTGAGCTCGACTCTAAAACCTATCGAATTGACTTCAAACGACATTTCCAAACCGTTAGATGTTCAATCTATATTAAAATGTGCTTAGAGACCAAATTTTACATTTTTTGAAATTTTTTTACTATTTATTAAGATGGTTTGAAAATCGCTGTTTTCCAATGGTGCAAAATTTTAATAAAAACAGCGATTTTCAAACCATCTTAATAAATAGTAAAAAAATTTCAAAAAATGTAAAATTTGGTCCCCAAGCATATTTTAATATAGATTGAGCATCTAACGGTTTGAAAATGTCATTTGAAGTCAATTCGATAGGTTTTAGAGTCGAGCTCACGGAAGGGCTTGGTGAGCTTAGGAACACCCTAGTTCTACTCATCTTAATTACTCTCATCATCTAATCATATCTATATATACACTTAAACAACCTAATACCTCATTCCCTAAGTCTTTCCACGAGGGGATCCGCTTTAATCCGATAACCGCCGCACTTGGAATACCGGATCTACACACTGCGGCGCATCAACGGCCGAATCCACTAACCGCCAAGCTCTGATGGCCGGATCTACTAACCGCAAAACAACTATATATGAGACGGATGAAATGCCCATTAAAGAGATACTATTACATTATTTTTGAAGTTTTGACTGTTGAAGAACCCACTAATCTATCTTCACTACTTGTTGTTTATCAAAATTTCATCATAAATACACTTCCTTTTGTTACCTATTGGAACAACGACTGGACACTACAATTGATGATTGCACTGGAGACAAGTTTACTGGCATACTATATCAGAATCCCTGAGCACAAATGTGCTGGCATATTTTCTTCTATATATTCACTAGTAATTTACAAGGTCATATAATTTATAATTCAGTTGTCTGATTGCTCCATTATTGTTCATAATTTTGAATATATCTTATTTTTGTCATTAGCTAGAGTAATTAAGCTTGGGTATTTAATTTTTGCAGCTCTTCATATTAGATGACCTTGCAAAGAGGATGGATAAAATAGACCAAAGGCTGACACACATCTCCAATAACAAAGACATTTACAACATCCAAAGTCTTGCGGAACCTTCCTCTGTTTGGACATCCTCTTCAACCACAAATCTCGCTGCATGGTATGTTTTATTAAAGGAATTAAAGTGTTTCGATTTTTTTTTCCTGAAATATTTAATATATTTAATATATTTTTAATTTGTGGACAGTGAAAACGTTAATTATTATTATTATTATTCTTGCTAGTTAATTGCAAGATAATTGGTTAAAAAACTGTCATCTGCATGAAAGTTAGTAAGTTCAAAACTTTGTTCCTGCACTGAGATGAATTGAAGATTCTTACTTATTTCATTCTACAAAATCAAATTAAGCAGCAAATAATGCTGAACATATGTTTTACTTATTGAATCTAAAATAAATTCTTTACGCATTTAACTAAATAGGGATAACTTGGAGGAACACATGATTGGTTTTGATGGTTACGAGAAAACACTAAAGGAGCGGCTTATTGGTCCCGGTACAGACTCCCGAGCTATCATCTCTATTATAGGAAAGAGTGGCACTGGAAAGACTAAGCTCGCTGGAAAAATCTTTGATTGCGAAGAGGTTCAAAAGCACTTCAAAATACGCAGTTGGACACTCTTGCCCCCGAAATATCGAGTTACCGAAATCCTCGCTAAAATTCACAAGAAGGTTAGAAGCCAAGTACCCCATGAGAAGAATGTCCAAACAGGAAAGGACATTAGTGATATTCTGATGGATGAATTAGATAATAATCGGTATCTGGTGGTTCTTGACAATATGGCAAGCATTGTCGATTGGAATATCATAAAAGCAGCATTACCTGATGTAAAAAATGGGAGTAGAGTGCTACTAATAATGCAATCAGATTGTGAAGGAGTGGAGAATTTTGTCGGCCCTTCCATTCAGCCAATCAAGATCGATCCTCTTGATGAGGAATTGAGCAAGGGATTGTTCCTTAAAAGAGTTTTCGGGACCCACTATAATTACCCGGGATGGATCGAGGACTATGGGAAAGATGTGTTTACTCTAACACAAGGTTATCCTTTGGGTATTGTAATTCTTGCAGGCCTTCTAAGATCGAAAGAGTCAGCCGAGTGGGACTCTGTATTCACCCAGTTGAAAGATGGAAAGGGAGTAGAGGCACTTGGCCGTATATTGGCTATGAGTTTTGACGACCTTCCTCACAGCCTCAAGTCATGCTTCTTGTACCTCGGTGCACTTCAGGAAACCAAGCTGCATAAAGGCAACAAATTGGTACGTTTGTGGATATCCGAGGGATTTATTAATCCGAAGAAAGGGAGAACCCTGGAGGAGATTGCACAACAGCACTTGAAGGAGCTGGTCTCGCGGTGCTTGGTCCGACTAATGTACAAGGATGCTCACGGAGATGTTGAAAAAATCGCTGTGCATGATCCAGTTCATGCTTTTGTGCAAGCAGAAGCTCAGGAGGCCAACTTTTTTGAAATCCATGACAGTGTCGATGTCATTGCCCCAGCCACAGTGCGCCGCCTCTCAGTCCAAAATCATACTGACAAGTATGTGCCGCTTAGTAACTCATTCCCAAAATTACGTTCCCTCATATGTGATTTTACCAAAGAATCAACTCCTGAAACCAGCCAGAAACACCATAAATTAAGGTTCTTCCATGCTTCCAAATTCCTTCGCGTTATTGACCTAAAAGGCGTACTGTTAAAAAGCTTACCTAATGAAGTTGGGGGCATGATTCACTTAAGGTACTTAGGTGTTAATAAGTGTGGATTAAAACAACTCCCCACTTCAATTTGTAATCTCATTTACCTCCAAACTTTGGATGTTAAAGATACTGATGCAAACAATGTTGGTGAGGAATTTTGGGATATCCCTACATTAAGGCACATTTTAGCAAAAAAGATCAAACCCCCTAAAACTATGAAGACTAAACATAGCCTACAAACACTTCATGGCATTGATTGTGCTAACTGGGATTGGAACACCACTCTTTTAGAGAAGGCTAACAATCTTAGATCGTTGGAGCTTGAGGGGCTCTCGGATTCACATTCGGATGCACTTCTAGTTGCCCTAGGGAAATTTGAGTTGCTTGTACACTTGAAATTAGAATGCTCAGAAGGATCATCCATTCCTTTACGCATATTCAACATCTCAATCTTGCGCCGCCTCCACAGCTTGGAGATTCATGGGAGACTGGAGATGGCACAAGAGCAAGATAGCATGCATAGCAATTCCTCTGCCTTACCTAATCTCACTAAGCTCATATTGCGGGACTCGGGAATATGCCAGGAGTTTGTCCACATGCTTGCGCAATTTCCGAGACTTTCATTTCTTAAACTTGATGATTCCTCTTATCATGGTAAAACCCTTGTTTTCCCGAAAAATGGCTTCCAAGTTCTTACCGATCTTCACATTAGTTTGGATAAGTTGGTGGAGTGGAGAATTGAAGAGGCGATGCCAAAGCTTGTTAGGTTGTACTTCCGGGAGTGCAAGAGCATGGAGAACATTCCAGATGGCATGATGAAATGGCCTAACCTCAAGGAGGTGCTGGTTTACGAGAGCCATAAGATCGCTGAAAGAATCAAAGAACAAGGCGATGATTATGACAAAGATCGGAACGTGCCTATTATCCGTGTTCGCTGGAAGTAAGCTAAGAATGCATCTATCTTTTTTTAAGGAGATTAATAAAAGTTTGACAGTATCTTACTTGGTAGTGGATAAGCTGCTACTCTAGCTTTTATATGTACTTGTTTAGTTTAGTTTATTTTTCTGTTTTGATTTTTGTTTGAGTGATGTGAATTTTGCTACTAAGGAAATATGTCTTCTTTTCGGAAAGAAATCACTAAACTAGAGTCATTAGGGCAGTGTACTGTCATATACCAACCTGGCTCTAATTCTCAACATAGATTTTGGAGGGATGTCTGGGATCAACAGTATTCATTAGAAACTCAATACCCTCAACTGTTTGAAATTTGTTGTAACCCAAATATCACCTTTCAAGAAGTCATTCAAACTCAAGGGGAGGGGGTGTCTTTTAAAAGACAACTTGACTCTGTGCAATGTACAGAGTGGCTGCAGATCTTTCATAAGATTAGTACTACCACCTTCACACATGCCTCAGATAGGATTGCTTGGAAATGGGAGCCTTCTGGCATATTTTTAGTCAAGTCGTTACACAAATTTCTTAATTTTGGGGGGGTAAAAATCAGTAAAGCCTTGTTATGGTGGCAAGTAACCCTCCCTCATAAAATCAAGGTGTTCATGTGGCTTATGACCAACAAAAAAATTCTAACCAAAGCTAATCTACAGTGTAAAAGGGTGGCCAGTTGGACAATCTGGAAAATAATAAATGAATTGTGTTTCCAAAAAAAAAATTGTAAGACTTTCAAATCTGTGATACTAATGATCATTGCCTTGGTTAATTATTGGACAGGTCTGATTAAAAGACAGGCGCAAGAGATGGTTCCTCTGCAGATTTGGAACCCGGAGGATACTCACATGGTGCTGTGCTGACCTCCTGAGAATGACTCCAATTCAGCTAGAAGTTCTGCTGAAGAATGAACTAATTATCTAGATTAATAGTTACTGATGTTTTGTTTTGTAATAAGTTTGCATATGCGACTCTGGTAAGAGAGTGATGATGAGCTCTTGTAGTACTAGGTTTTAGATGCTTTTGTTTGATGTTACTGTGTGTTTTGTTGATGTATGTTACACTTTGGTTTCTTTAATAAAATTGGCTTTCAGCCTTTTATCAAAAAAAAAAAAGGCCAATTTAGTTGACCAAGAGTAGGTAGGTTGCCCCAACCGCCTATTTCATTCAAAGTTCTCATACCAAAGAAAGATCATGCGATTAGACCAGAAGACTTTCGGCCAATCAGTTTGATACATGCTATTCAGAAAATGTTCTCAAAGATACTTGCAAATAGAGTTCAGCATCATATATATGAACTGGTGGATATTACACAAACAGGTTTTATTAAAGGACGCCAAATAACAGAGGGGTTCATATATGCACAACAAGTTCTGCATCACTGCAAGGATATCAATATGCCGCTCGCAATTTTCAAAGCGGATATCCAAAAGGCTTTCGATACTATAAGCTGGAATTTTGTAGAGCAAGTCATTCATAATCTCGGCTTCCCATTGAGATGGCTTACAATAATCAAAGAAGTGGTACTTCAGGGCACATCACAAGTAATTATTAATGGCTTACTTGGAAAAAAGATTAATCTCAAGAGAGGGGTGAGACAAGGTGACCCATTATCGCTGTTTTTGTTCATTATCTATATGGATTTCATTTCAAGATGGTTTACAAAATTGGTAAATAATGGGGCGATAAGACTACCGTATCATGGAATGAAGTCTTGTTTATTATATGCTGACGATGCAGTATTCTTTGTAAAACCGGAAATTCAGCAGCTGCAGATACTTGCAATTGCCTTTGCGGCCTTCAAAAATATTTCCGGACTTCAAGTCAACTTGCACAAGTCGGAATTGTTGCTTACGCATAACTCAGACACACAAGGACCACTGTTGGCACAAATAATGGGATGTAGACTGGGCAGGTTCCAATTTACATATCTAGGTCTTCCTCTATCATTCAAATCATTAAACAAACAAGCGTTTCTACCCTTAATAAACAGATTTCAGAAAAGATTAGCGGGGTGGTCAGCAAAACAATTGACAATTGCCAGTAGATTGGTGCTTCTTAACAGTGTGCTCTCTTCCTTACCAATATATTACATGACAGTTTTTGTGTTACCAAAATGGGTTTTAAAAGAAATTGATAGGATAAGGAGGCATTTCTTGTGGCATGGTACAAGTCCAACAAACAAAAAATTGAGCCTTGCAAATTGGGAAATGGTTTGTAAACCTAAGAAGATGAGAGGTTTAGGTGTAATGGACTTAGGCATGTTTAATCGGGCGCTGTTAATGAAATGGTTATGGCAATGGATTGAGCCAAAGCAGAGATTATGGAAGACAATATTGAAAATTATGAATGGCTTGCAAGGACCTTACCCGGACTCTTACTTTTTTAACAAGACAATGAAGGATGTATACTCCATGTTTACAAATTCAATAATAAGAGTACCAGGAGATGGCCACAATGTAAGATTTTGGAGGGAGAATTGGAGTTTAGGAATATTATGCCAACAATATCCTAACCTATATACGTTTGCAATGGATAAAAAAGCAACACTACAAGCTGTTTTACACTCAAATTCATTTCAAAACTGCTTCATGCATAACCTTTCAGACGAAGCGACAGGTGAAATGACAAGTTTAGAGGCCGTCATCAATGCGTCCGTAATAAACTTATCCCAAACAGAAGATGACATAAAATGGAGATGGACAACAACAGAAAGTTTCTCGGTTAAATCAGCTTATCAAGCGATAATGAACAGGCCAAGTAAAAAGGAAACGGTGAGCAGAATATGGAAACTTACGGTGCCTCCAAGATTCAAGGTCTTTGCATGGTTGTTAATTTTCAACAAAATTTTAACAATTGACAACTTAAATAGAAGGGGATG
The DNA here is from genome assembly GCA_025461125.1 of Carex kokanica. Taxonomy (NCBI): domain Eukaryota; kingdom Viridiplantae; phylum Streptophyta; class Magnoliopsida; order Poales; family Cyperaceae; genus Carex; species Carex kokanica. Next base: position 88,358 of record JAJGRX010001217.1, on the reverse strand, counting down.
GAGCCTGACCAACAGATGCATCATGTGTAAGGCGGATTCTGAATCGGTGTGGCACTTATTCAATGACTGTATGCAAGCAAGGGTGCTATACAGGCTAATAGAATTGAAGATGAAGGTCAAAATGCCAGGAGGAATATCTCATGCAAGTGAGAATACTGTGGCAAGTTTAAAGAAATGCAAGTTTAGCAAGAAAGAAAGGTCCATCTTGCTGATTACACAATTTGTTATATGGAGAGAACACTGCAACAGAACTTTTAGAGAAAAATTGTAATCTCCTTCAGCTTGCCGAACAAGTGGAAACACAGTGGAGACTTACTAATTCAATGATAACAGCTTAAGAAGAAAGGAATGGCCTATAGCGCCTTCTTTGGAATTTTTTTATTTACTTCTTAGTTTTTTTTCTAATTTTCCTGTAATTTTTTGTTTCTTAATTTTCTTTTTATTTTATTTATGCTCAAATGTTTGAGCAGAATTGTTTTTTCTTATTTAGTTACATATCTTTTGTAACTTCAAAATGATTAATGAAACAAGGGCTAGACCCTTTTTTCTTTTTCAAAAAAACTTTAAACAACTCCTAATTCAACCCCCTGTATCATTAATTAACAGTAGTTATAAAAAGGATCAATGTCGTGCTCAAATTTGATGCACTGATACCATATTTTAAGAATGTTGTGATACATTGTTGTAACAAGAAGTTATTTATTAGTTTTCTGGAACTTCATTTTATAAAATTTTCTACTACTTGAGTATGATTTAATGTTATATTGTTGTGATTTTTATGAACTGTTGTATATAAATTAAAGTTCAATGTTCAAATTTGCCTCAGATCTGCTTCGAAGGATATGATTTACTATGTGCTAGAATTATTCCTTCCATGTGAATGCCTGGCTTAATTCCTTCCATGTGCATGACAGTGTGACCCTTTCAAAGACAGCTATTTTAAATATAATTACTATTTCAAATCTAAAAGGAACATTCAATTAAAATTTAAATATAATCAAAGGATGAAAGATTAATGGGCTCTCCGTCTCCGTTATAATGGGCCCAAATTATGACCGGCCCAATCAATTACTTCTAATGGGCTCAGGTTATATCTAATTATTACCACATCGGCCCATAGTCCTAAACTTCATCCTTGGGTTCTTTTCTTTCTTTCTCTCTTTTGATTTATTCATCAATATAATTGCTAGGTCAAAATGTTGATGACGTTGTATAAATGGTTTTTTTTCTTTAAAAGGAAATTTTACTTCACCAGCTTTTAATTTTTTTAATAGCTCAAAAAGATACAACGCACACAAACAATTTCGTACCCGTGCGTTGCAACGGGACATATTATAAGATTTAACATAGAGAGGCAAATAATAAATAATAATAAAAGAAACAACAACAAATGACTGTTTTAATACAACAACATTCTTTGCATGTCAGTGCATACATAATTTTTGCGTTATAATTCAATTAAATTAAATGTGGAAAGCTGCTAGAGAATAAATCAATAATATGCATTTTTTGTTCTCTTCCAAAAATGAATAAGAGGTAGGAAATTCGGAAATGAGATATGTTATCTGTCTAAATTGGAAATTAATCTTTTTATGCACCAATTAAAGCTGGAGAGAGATATGGTAATAAATATTTAATGCTAATTTCATTTGCTCAATTCTTGGTATTACTTGTAACGTATCGTGTGGTAGTACGTGTGGTGAGTATGTTTTTAACTAAATTTAGACTTTTACACATAAAACATATGTATTTAATCAAAAGAAGACAAATTATGTGATTGAAGGGCTGAGATTAAATCCGAAATTTTATCTTTCAATCGTAGCCGTTGGCGGATCGGACACCAAACATGCTTAGTAATGGAATGGAGATAATGCTAAAAAAAATATATATAAACAAAGAAGAAAAGAAAACCAGTCATTACTCATGCTTATATAACAGTATTTGAATGGGCCTAATAACTTAAAAGGAGCTACAGCATTTAATATTTTTTTTAGTGATATCAGTTAATATAAAAGAAACAATTAATATTTAAGCAAAAGAAAGATGAGATTTCAAGATTAACAGATGATGAACGCATTGCCAGAGGAAGCGATCGAGCAAATGATACTTTTGCAACAACTAAAACATCAAAACAAAACCTTGGTAGTCTCTACCAAGCATTTACAAAAAAAAATCAAAACAGAAAAGTGCGGAGAGAGCGAGAGATTAATTTTGCAATTATGAGGGTTATAAAATAGAAGATATAAGGTGAGTACAGCACTTGACATCATTCGCAAAATTGGAATCTTAATCGGTCACTTGATCATGAAATCGGAAACGAGTGAATTATCGGTCAGAATCAGCTGAATTGAATTGTAAACTTCGATTTATTTTTACATAAGTGTGGAAATTTAGAGAATAGAGAAATGATGAACAATTGTTCTTGTTTATTTGTTATGTTTTTACATGACCTGTACATGGGTATTTATAGCCTAAATTATATGAGTATTTCTACTAGCCGTTGGGCTACTTCCTAATTTACATTGGCTGGATTTGTTGCCTAATTACAAAAATCAAGCTAGGTACTAATTATAGCTTGACAGCTATATAATTTGAGGCTAGTTGATTTGTTGCCTAAATTAGCCTGTGATGAATATTCTGAGGCTGATATCATTTCATTTGTCAACACTCCCCCTCAAGTTGGACTCGAATAAATTGATTGAGCTCAACTTGCTAAGTATACTTTCGAATGTTGATTTGTCGAGCGCCTTGGTGAAGATGTCCGCAAGTTGCTCTTGGCTTCTGACAAACAGTGTCTCGATTTCCCCTGATTGCACTTTGCCTCGAATGAAATGGCAATCAACTTCAATATGCTTCGTTCTTTCATGAAAGACGGGATTGGATACAATGTGCCGTGCTGCTTGATTGTCACAGTACATATGCATAGTTCCTTTGCACTCTACCTTCATGTCGTGAAGTAAGTACTTGATCCAAGTAAGCTCGCTTGATGTGGATGCCATGGCTCGATATTCTACCTCTGCGCTTGATGATGCCACAACGTTTTTCTTCTTGCTTTTTCATGTCACTAAGTTTTCACCTACAAAAGTACAAAATTCTGTGGTTGATTTTCTATCATAGCTTCCAGCCCAATCTGCATTAGAATATCCTACCACATTGTTAGTAATGTTTTTCTTCATCCAGATTCCTTGACTTGGAGTAATTTTGAGATACCTCAATATTCTATTAATGGCACTCAAGTGACTGGTACGTGGAGCATGCATAAATTGGCTTACAACACTAACAACAAATGCAATATCAGGTCTGATAACCGTAAGGTAAATCAATTTTCCTACCAACCTCTGATATTGTCATATGTCAGGTAGTGGTTCACCATCTTCTGGCCCAAGTTTAATGTTGGTTTCCATTGGAGTACCAGCTGGTTTTGCTCCTAACTTACCAGTCTCTTTTAACAAGTCAATGACATATTTTCTTTGGGATAGAAATAGTCCTTTACTTGAGTGAGTTATTTCTATTCCAAGAAAATATGAGAGTTTTCCAAGATCCTTGATATCAAATTCATTTTTCAATGATTGCTTAACTCTTTTAATTTCTTCATTATCATTTCCAGTGATGATAATGTCATCTACATAGACTATTTAGTTAAATAGTAAGAAAATTGTAGAATTTTTAGATCAAGTGATTTTGAACCTATCTAAAAAAATAGTAAAAAAATTCTAAAAAATGTAAAATTTGGTTTGCAAGTACATATTCATATGAAGATCATGTTGAACGGTTCGGATCGACCGTTAGGCTTTTGAAAACTCAAATATTGAGCCGTAGCACGGAGGCCCTCTATGCTACGCGTAGCACCGTAGCCAACTCCTATATATATATATATATATATATATATATATTAATTAAAAGAAACGTTGGTACGTAGCTGAGATGATGCATGCAGGGTAGAGAGTGGCGAATCAAATTAATGACGTTTCTATTTGACATAGCAATGGCGAATCAGGTGGCTTTGTGGCTTGGCTCTATTTGACATAGCAATGGCGTTTCTTCCCATTGTGATTAAATTGGTATATCATAGCAATGGAATACTGAAATTGCATGTGATCCCTCCATACGTTGCTCTGCTTCTGGTGGCTTTGCTGATCATAAAATTAGCTATACTAGAAAAGGATGTGCATCTCTTTTATCAGCTGTTGTTCATGCTCTTCTTCACCGTGATATCACATTATTTTGCGGTTCCACATGTTACATATTCTGAATTGGTGCCTCGGGTAGTAATATTACTTTTACTGGCCATTTGTGTTCTTCTAATTGCCATCGCATGGATTATTTTCCCTAACAAAATTAAGAGAGTGAGAGAGTGGTATATTAATTAATTATTCTTGTATTACTGTTTTTTTGTTTCTTCATTTTTTTTATGAAATTAGGACCAGTTTAATTTCTTTGTTCAATGAAATTCCAAATGCATGTAGTTAGTTCTCTGCAGCTATAGCTAGCTCAATGAAGATATATAATAAGAAAATCCCTAACAAAATTAAGTTGCTTTTATATATTCTTAATTATAAATAATTCTTTTATTACTATTTATCTTGCTTGCCCTGAAAATTACTCCCTGAAAATGAAATTTATCCACATTTTCTTTTCCATGATCTACTACCATAAGCATCTACTAGCATAATTTAGTTGCTTGTTAACAAATAAAAGGAAAATATTATTCCAGGTCCTGTAATATGCTACAAAATATATGTAAAAACACTTTGGTGGGGATCAAAAGCAAAATTTAATTTCTAGTATAGTACAATTCTATCAGATATAAAAACAAAATAGAATTAAAATCTTATCATAAGTCCATGGTATCACCAAACAACATGCACCAACATGCTGGATTTTTGCTTGGAAAGGAGAATTAGAAGAAGGCAATTTATTATATGGTTGAAAAATGCACTGACGTGCTGGATTTTTTTGGAAGGCAGATGCAAGGTTTTAAATTGTTTAAATGTCTCTTACAGGGCTCATACAACAATCTGTGATTCTATATGGGTACGCAATAATTTTCTTTAGATTTTTCTTCATGCATGCGTTTTGAGGATTGATCGTCGTTTGGTGACGTTTAAGGTTTCTAAATATTTAGTTTGGAATTCTTGATGCAAACTAAACATGTGTGATGGTTCAATCAATTGAGGTGGAGCTTATTCAAAATTTGCTATAAGGATTCTGGTTTGGAGACCGGCCCAAGGTCTTCCCACGGAGCATATATATATCACCTCTTTTTCATTATTCAATAATATAATTTTAGTTATATTTAAACAATATTAATTTCTGAATTTTATGTTCAACTGAATCAATATTCATCTCTTTATTAAAGAGGATATATATGTTGTTGAATTATTACATCATGATTTCGAGATTTTGAAAAATTCATGCTGATGTTGGATTTTAATATTTTTTAAAAATCTACAAATAAAAAATTGCAGTTAATAATTAATATTATACTTAATAATTTAACAATCCTCTTTAAAAAAAATTCAACAACAAAAATTGTGTTAACACATCAGGAATTTTCCTATAAATTAATAAAATTCAGACTCTTCCAAAAATAAATTACGGATATTGGTTCAATATAACATAAAAGAAATAAAATGTATCACTCTAGCACAAATAAAATGGTTTTTATCTTATTATTAGGCACTGTATTGGTGTATTGGTGTGCCTAATTAAATTTTACATGTTGTTACATTTCCGACATTTTTAAAAATACCCAAAGTTCATAACGAATCGCTAAAAATACCCAGATCTGCCAACTTTTATTAAAAATGCCCAAACTAGCCATTTAATGCCCGGTCCCTATTTAAAAGGGACAAATAGCTAAAATGCTGAAATAGAATACTAAAAATCGAATTTTTTAGTTAAGTAGTTGTCAAATTAATTTTTTGATAGCATATTTACCGGTTTTTTTATTAAATATATCACACAGGCTGTTTCTTGTTTGAACATACAAAATGAAAGATACTCAAATTAAATTCACTAGCCGCATGCGAACACTAAATATCAGATCGGTAATTTTGGTATGACACTGTCGCCAGCAGCCGCAAACGGGTCGTGGTGTGTCTACCGATGATAAAAAACTTCAACTCAATTTTTGAGGCAGTAAACGACGTTTTTTGGGCCTTTGTTGGCCCAAAAACGAAAGAGGCCTAAAACGCAAGAGGCTCTGTAGAGAAGTTTGATAATTAATGGACTTGACTGAATTGGGATATCGGACAAAGAGGATTAATTGCCTTTCTATATTCAGTCGGTGATTAACAAACGGTGACTTTTCACGAGGATAAAAAGTGACTTTTCCCGACGGAGTACCATCGTAAACGTGCATTTTCTATTTGCGATGGTACTTTTCGCGAGGGAGTACCGTCATCATTGCGCTTTTTCTCTCGCGAAAAGTGCCTACTTTGTTGTTGTGTTGAGTTAGTGAGAAAATGAAAAAAAAAATATGACTGGACTGTAAATTTTTGCAACTTAATTAAATCATCCTCCGCCTTTGAAGTTTTCCTATACCTTCATGCCCAATTATTTCATCATTTATCCTTCATTAATAAAATAAAAGTTAAATTGAATGTCTCGAAAAGGGTAGAATATAATAGAAAAAAATAAAGTAAAAATATAGAATAGAATAAAATAATTTTAAAGTAAAATAAAAGGTGAATTCTCCAAACATTAAGATGCATGATTACTACGGTGGGGAACAGCGAAAGTGACATTTATTTTTTATGAACTCCAAGTGATCGATATTATTAAATTATTAATCACTTGTGTTTCTCCTATTGTTCAATGCATCGAGTGGGCATTTTAATTAACAAATATGGATGAGTAGGAATTAAAACTTCTCATTAACTTAAATTCTTAATTAAGTCAAATCTCTCCCCTTAATTGATTTGTCCCATTTACATTTCCCCTTAATAATATTCTTATAGAAGTAAGCTTCTTAAAATCTCCTTTATCTATTATTCATTTTTTTCTTCACAGCTAGCAGCTGTATTTTTTTTTATCACTTTATTCTTTATCACTTTAAAGGGTTACTAGTTGTCTCCCATTTGATATATATTTAATTATCATTTGCACCCGGTTCATAGGTCGCTAAATTCAATTTGTGTCTTAAACGTATCAGAACGTGTTGTATCTTAGGCGTGTCGTGTTTGAACACAACATCCTCAAGGACACGGCACATCTAACAGGTTTTGCCGTGTTGTGTTGTATCCTTAGCTGTACATGCCGACACATGCAGCCGACACGCCTTATTTTTACAATAATATTTCCTAGCCATCTACAGAAACATTTATTTTATGCCCCAAATGGCTGAGGAAAGTTTCACCAAATTAGCGCTCTGACAATTTTTAATTATTTTGAAAGTTTCGCCAAATTCAGTAGAGTTGAACCGTAAAAGGCTCATAGCGGTGAGCTAGTGTTGAGAAATAAAGAATAAAAGCCTCAGAAGATCCTCATCATTGACTGATTTAGGAAAGGAATAATCTAGCACACAATTAACAGCTAGCAAGGCAATTTAGTAAATAGATTATTCTTTAGATTTAGCAAATTAATCCAGAATCATGTAAAATAGAAAATACACCAAAATACGGAATCATGTAAAATAGGAAATACACCAACGGCTAATACAATTTAGCCTATATATGCACATGTACAACACCATTGTAATAATATAACAATTTCCAATAAAAAATCATGCTTCAATTCTTTCTTTGAAAAATATCTGCTAGATCCGTGACAAAATTTATACCGGAGTATAGCGGATATCCATTTTCATAAAGCTTAATACGGATAATTATTCATATTCATATCCGCAAACTATATGTATCCGAGATACTGAATAAATCATATCCATATGTATCCGAGTAACTGAATAAGCAAAAATTTAAATACGAATCCGGATCCGGATAGATAATATCCGATCTGTTTGCAACCATAATTTGTCGTCGTTTCATGAAATTAGATAGAGACGAATCTTACAGATACAAACATGCATGGTTACTCTCGTGGGGAAGAGCAGTGCGTATTGGTCCACACGCTAATGTGACATTTCTAGTGAACTACAAGCTATTAATATTAAATTAATAATTACTAGTTTTTGATATGAAAATAAAGGAAAGGTTCTTCCATGTATGGATGGATGTTGTTGCTTGATTATTTAATTATTAGGGGATGTACTTGTTATTTCAATATATAATAGGGCATAATTTTTTGTTGTAATATTGTTTTTCTTTTGCTCCATAGATTTCATCATTCACATTTGATTTATTAATCTAATTTAATACAAATTTTCTTAAATGTGAATTGTAAACTTTAACAATGAGTAAAAATTAAAAGAGTGAGGCTATGGTGCTATGCATAGCACCAATGGCTAGTGTACTACGGCTCAATATGGTACTTTTTAAAATCCTAACGGTCGATCCGACCGTTCAATGTGATATCCATATGAATATGTACTTGCAAACTAAATTTTATATTTTTTCGAATTTTTTTACTATTTTTTCAGATAGGTAGAAAAATCAGTGTTTTTTGAAAATTCTGGACCATCAAAATTCTACCTATCTGAAAAAATAGTAAAAAAATTCGAAAAAATATAAAATTTAGTTTGCAAGTACATATTCATATGGTTATCACATTGAACGGTCGGATCGACCGTTAGGATTTTAAAAAGTACCATATTAGGCCGTAGTACACTAGCCATCCGTGCTATGCATAGCACCATAGCCTCACTCAAATTAAAATTCAGGTCTAAGTCATTCTTAATCCATCCAAACATAACCTTTTAATTTTTTTTTGAGTAAAAATAAAAATCCAGTCCTTATTTCTCAAAGTTTTTTTTTGAGTAAAAATAAGAATCCAGTCCTTATTGTTTTATTGAATTAATAAAAGTGTCGGTTTCAAAATGAAACCTTGTTTTACAGAAAATAAAGAAAAAGTGATTCAAAAAGCAGCTTGAACCCTTGAAATTAAAAATAGTAAAAACAAATGAAAATGCAACTGTAAAAATATAAATTTTTAATTAGACGCTCGGGTTTAAAACTGCTCCTTATCATAAGGTCTTAAGTAAAAGATATATTCCCTTAATTGATTTGTCTCCTTTACAATTCCTTAACATTTTTTCCACGAATAATAATACCTTTATAAAGGTAAGCTTTAGAGTCTCCTTTATCTTTTATCATTTTCACTTTATTTTTGTTACCTTTAAAGGTTACTTGTCTTCCATTTGCACCTGGCGCTTTGGTGAGCGGAATTATTAATAAATTCCTTTATTCAAATTGTGTCAAATTCCGTTTCTTCAACGTGTCAAAACATGCCATTTCTTAGACATTTCGTGTGTAAAAGTGTTGCTTTCAGGAAATTAATTTGAACACAACACATCTAACAGGTCATGTTGTGTTGTGTTGTATCATTAGTCGTGCATACCGTCATGTGTGTCTGACACGTCGTATTTTTAGAATAATCTTGCCAGGCCTGATACTCTTATATTTGTGTATCTTACTTGCCCCATTCAGCTGATGAAGGACAAGAGTAGTTGTTTTAAGAATTTCTGTCCATGTCACCGTTTGCTGTCATTTCAAATTTGATAGAGACAAATCTTAGATATGCATACATGATTACTATGGTGGAGAACAACGGTGCGTATTGTGGTCCACACGCGAACGTGACATTTCTAGTGAACTACAAGTTATTAATATTAGATTATTAATTAATTACTAACTTCTTCCTTACTCCTCCAACCAACATGATTAAAGTCAATTCTTATTGTTCAATTCATCGAGTCGATTGGCACTTTAATTAATTACTAGTTTGGCTTCAAGCATGTGCATCAAGTTCTTAATTTCCAAGAATTAATAAACAAACTAAACTAGTAATCTATGTCATTTCCGGATAGTTTGGATCCTGAGAATAGTAAGGACATCATGATATACATGAATTTGGGAGGTTATTTTTATCCGGAAGCATATCTCCTAATTAAAAGTGCTAATAATTCACCGAAATTTTTATCACTCCAATCATTATTTTAATAGATTTAATAAAATCGTAACGTGTTTTGCATTAAAAACACAAGCAATCCAAAATCTATAAATCCAGAATAAAATAACAAACTGTAATTTAAAACTTACTGTTTTGAAGTGACGACATATCATTAAGCAGAAGCGTAAATACTGATCATCAACGGTTTTCATCAGACGTGATGATGGAGACCTTGGACGTTTTTCTTTTACTTCTCTTATTAATTTTATGGACAAAGTTTTCAGGATGGGATCCGTCCAAATAAAAGAAGAGGTCTTTAAATAACTCTGAGGCAACCTTTAGGACCAGTATATTAATAGGGAGCGACTAACAGTCGCCTCCATTTTGTCCCCTAAATGTCCCCCTGACTAACTGATGCATAAAGTACGATGGGGACCACTAACTACTTGGGATACCACTTATATTTGAAAAAAATTACAACTGGTGCGTACATATATGGATACTTGTGCATGCAAGTATTACTATATAATATATTAAGTATTCATACCTAAGACATCAAGCATTTAAAAAAAAAAAACTAGACATCAACTTTCTTTTATCTTTAATCACACACCCATCTTTTACACGTTTTTAGAAGTGGGTTTTCTTCTCTATTTATTCTCGTTAATATTTCTGACGATTTGTGAGAAATTTTACGAATCTAAAACCATGAACATCTTCTACATAATTTTCTCTTTCAAATGAGATCCATGACGAAGTACTTTCGGGCTCTTCGTCGTTCAAGTATTCATACCTTGACGTATAATTATTCATACATAGTCAAGCAAGTATTCATACCTTGTCAAGTATTTATCTCTAAAATGTCAAGTATTCATACTTGCTCAGTAAAGTGTGAATAATTATATTGAAAAGTATTTATGAAAAATCCACAAACGTGTCTTGGACATTAACTATCTAGGGGATCACTACCGACTTGGTGGGGACCACAAACGTCGCTTGAAAGCGACAACGACATAGACCACACGCGGAAAACGAAGGACAAGCAGATGTGTAACGACCATCGCAAGTATCAGTGCTGTAATTGTTGTAAACAATGAATTACTCTATGTGATTTTGGCTTTGTTGTTGCATTATGTCTTGAATTGATAGAAATCTTGAAACAATGAACTCTATGTGATTTTCTAGAAAAACAAGGTATTGCTTCCGTATTTCATGTTTTAGAATAATTAAACCTAGAAAAATACCAAAACACCTAAGAGAGCATAGTGTATTTCTTTCATAGTATGCAGAACATAGTGTGTTATGGACCCATTTTAACAAAATTAATCAATGTCATTTTCTTAACTTCGGGTAGGATAAGTAAATAAAGGTTATAGGTATAGGGTCTAAAAAGTTAGAATAGGGAATCAAACTTATTTGTCTTATTATAATAGTCTATTCTTACAACAAGTGTGATTTGACTGACTATTTTAATAAGACAAATGACAAAAGAGCTATTCTAGCAATTTTTCTTTTGCAACCAAACATATTTTATATATTTAAATAGAAAAAAGTTTGTAATTAGAGCTGCACAAAAAATTCGTAGTTCGTAATTCGATTCAAGTTTAATTCGAAAAAGTTCGTAAAAAATTCAATTCGAAATTGAGTTCGTTCGAAATTAATTCAAACCAAACTCAAACTGGACCTAGTTCGTTCGAAATAGGTTCGCAAACCAAACTTAGTTCGAAATTAACTCAAACGTGAACCATTGATTTCTGCCGATAACTTATATTCGCTGATGAAAATATAAGGCCGCCTAGTCCATAATTGCTCTCAGTTCTAACTTAAATTGTACTTTGAATACTTAGGATATTTGAAAACTTTGGTGATGTTCCTCCTGTTGGTTATTTGGAAAACTTTGAATACTGTTATTATATTGAACTTTGATTGATTGTACTAAACTTTGGTGTTTGATATAAATTTTGGTGTACTGTGTAATTAGAATTCAAAATGCCTGAGTTTTTATTGAAGTGCTATAATTTCGAACTATGACCCAGCCATAAGTCATAACTCGTAAGTCGTAACAAAGTTCGTAAAAGTTCAAAATTGAGTTCGTAAAAAATTCGATTCGAAATTGAGTTCGTTCGAAATTGGGTTCGTTCGAAATTAATTCAAGCCAAATTCAAACTGGAGTTAAGTTCGATTCGGTTCAGTTCACTTGCAGCCCTAGTTGTAATGCTCCATTATTTTCATATTCCTATCATGTCTCACATTCTTATTTTGTTTCTAAAGTTCAAATAGTCAATTTGAATCCTTCAACATGATCTCAATATGGAAATGTGCTTGAAGTCCAAATTTTATATTTTTTTTTAAATTTGTTATATTTTATTTTTAGATAGATACAAATCACTGTTTTTGTGTGGTCCAAAATTTTCTGAAAAAACAGTGATTTTGTACATATCTAAAAATAATACTAAAAAAATTTCAAAAAAGATATAAAATTTAGTTTGTCCACAATTTATTTTTTGCAATAATAGTTCTTTATTTACAATTTTTCGTAAGTTTTTTTATTTTTTTTATAATTTTTCTGATTTTTTTCAAGCGATGACGTAAAATATTTGAAACTTTACCATCTTGGCTGGTGGTATGATCCGAGCCACGTGATATTTTTTGAATTTTTTTTTCAAGCGATGACTTGATATTTGACGTTGACGTCTTGCCAACCACGTGAAACCCAAGTGGATGAACTAACCGAACCAATCAGTGAACCGATAGGACCACTGCAAAAGAACACACCCACACACACTGATTGAGTGAGTGAGAGAGAGAGAGCGAGAGAGCGAGATGAGCGAGTGCGTTGCTGTGAGCTTAGTGGTAGATGCGGTGAAGAACTATGCAGTGAAGGAGGCTGAGAAGTTGGCGGAGGTGGGTGACAGGATAATGGTACTCAATGACCGGCTCGAATGGCTACAGACATTCGTCAGGGATGCCGACAGGAAGCGGCGGTCAAAGGAGAGCGAGTTCGTTGCCGTCTGGATCCGTCAGACACGTGATGTCGCCTTCCAGGTGGAGGATGTTCTCGATGACTATCGTCGCAAGACGTTTCTGGCCGAGATGGAGAGGTCCCGGTGGAACGCGTGCTTTAAGTGCCTCACTCATCCCTTCACTCAGGTAGTACAGTCTTCTTCTTTTTCTTTTATTGAAGGTTTGGATATCTGACCAATCTGTTTTATATCTATAATTCTGGAAGGGTTTTACACTGTTAATCATTACGTGTTGCTCTCTCTCGTCGAGAGCTGTTCTCTTCTCGCTCCTCGTGCTGTCCGCCTTCAATCTTAACTCTTCAATTAACACACTTCGCAACTCTTTTTCTCGTATGGCCGCTGCTTCTCCTCCCCCTTCTCCTTTCTCTGTCCGCCTTCAGTTTACACTCTTCGCAACTCTCTTTCTCTTTTCACCTCTGCTTCTCCTCCCCTTCTCCTCTCTCCACCGATAAGTCGTGCAGTTCTTTCCCTTTTCCGCTTTTATCACTTTTGTTAATATATATTGGTAGAAATGAGATTCAAAGGTGAAGTCATAGATTTTTTTGAAAGTTAGTGACTTTAATTACCAAGTAACAATTTCATTGATAAAAAACATATTCACAACGAGTCAAATGATTCTACTTCCTAGATCTAAATTTCTTTATTCTCATTAATTAATCTTAATTACTCTCATCATCTAATCATATCTATATATACTCTTAAACACCCTAATACCTCATTCCCTAAGTCTTTCCACGAGGGGATCCGCTTTAATCCGATAACCGCCGCACTTGGAATACCGGATCTACTCACTGCGGCGCATCGACGGCCGAATCTACTAACCGCCATGCTCTGACGGCCGGATCTACTAACCGCAACACAACTATATAGGAGACTGATGAAATACCCAATTAAAGAGATACTATTACATTATTTTTGAAGTTTTGACTGTTGAAGAATCCACTAATCTATCTTCACTAATTCTGTAACTTGTTGTTTATCAAAATTTCATCATAAATACACTTCCTTTTGTTACCTATTGGAACAACGACTGGACACTACAATTGATGATTGCACTGGAGACAAGTTTACTGGCATACTATATCAGAATCCCTGAGCACAAATGTGCTGGCATATTTTCTTCTATATATTCACTAGTAATTTACAAGGTCATATAATTTATAATTCAGTTGTCTGATTGCTCCATTATTGTTAATAATTTTGAATATATCTTATTTTTGTCATTAGCTAGAGTAATTAAGCTTGGGTATTTAATTTTTGCAGCTCTTCATATTAGATGACCTTGCAAAGAGGATGGATAAAATAGAACAAAGGCTGACAGACATCTCCAAAAACAAAGACATTTACAACATCCAAAGTCTTGGGGAACCTTCCTCTGTTTGGACATCCTCTTCAACCACAAATCTCGCTGCATGGTATGTTTTATTAAAGGAATTAAAGTGTTTCGATTTTTTTTTTCTGAAATATTTAATATATTTAATATATTTTTAATTTGTGGACAGTGAAAACGTTAATTATTATTATTATTATTCTTGCTAGTTAATTGCAAGATAATTGGTTAAAAAACTGTCATCTGCATGAAAGTTAGTAAGTTCAAAACTTTGTTCCTGCACTGAGATGAATTGAAGATTCTTACTTATTTCATTCTACAAAATCAAATTAAGCAGCAAATAATGCTGAACATATGTTTTGCTTATTGAATCTAAAATAAATTCTTTACGCATTTAACTAAATAGGGATAACTTGGAGGAACACATGATTGGTTTTGATGGTTACGAGAAAACACTAAAGGAGCGGCTTATTGGTCCCGGTACAGACTCCCGAGCTATCATCTCTATTATAGGAAAGAGTGGCACTGGAAAGACTAAGCTCGCTGGAAAAATCTTTGATTGCGAAGAGGTTCAAAAGCACTTCAAAATACGCAGTTGGACACTCTTGCCCCCGAAATATCGAGTTACCGAAATCCTCGCTAAAATTCACAAGAAGGTTAGAAGCCAAGTACCCCATGAGAAGAATGTCCAAACAGGAAAGGACATTAGTCATATTCTGATGGATGAATTAGATAATAATCGGTATCTAGTGGTTCTTGACAATATGGCGAGCATTGTCGATTGGAATATCATAAAAGCAGCATTACCTGATGTAAAAAATGGGAGTAGAGTGCTAATAATAATGCAATCAGATTGTGAAGGAGTGGAGAATTTTGTGGGCCCTTCCATTCCGCCACTCAAGATCCATCCTCTTGATGAGGAATTGAGCAAGGGATTGTTCCTTAAAAGAGTTTTCGGGATCCCCAATAACTACCCGAGATGGATCGAGGACCCCACATATGGGAAAGATGTGTTTACTCTAACACAAGGTTATCCTTTGGGTATTGTAATTCTTGCAGGCCTTCTAAGATCGAAAGAGTCACAAGCCGAGTGGGACTCTGTATTCATCCAGTTGAAAGATGGAAAGGGAGTAGAGGCACTTGGCCGTATATTGGCTATGAGTTTTGACGACCTTCCTCACAGCCTCAAGTCATGCTTCTTGTACCTCGGTGCACTTCAGGAAACCAAGCTGCATAAAGGCCACAAATTGGTACGTTTGTGGATATCCGAGGGATTTATTAATCCGAAGAAAGGGAGAACCCTGGAGGAGATTGCGCAACAGCACTTGAAGGAGCTGGTCTCGCGGTGCTTGGTCCGACTAATGTACAAGGATGCTCACGGAGATGTTGAAAAAATCGCTGTGCATGATCCAGTTCATGCTTTTGTGCAAGCAGAAGCTCAGGAGGCCAAGTTTTTTGAAATCCATGACAGTGTCGATGTCATTGCCCCATCCACAGTGCGCCGCCTTTCAGTCCAAAATCACACTGACAAGTATGTGCCGCTTAGTAACTCGTTCCCAAAATTACGTTCCCTCATATGTGATTTTACCAAAGAATCAACTCCTGAAACCAACCAGAAACACCATAAATTAAGGTTCTTCCATGCTTCCAAATTCCTTCGCGTTATTGACCTACAAGGCCTACTGTTAAAAAGCTTACCTAATGAAGTTGGGGGAATGATTCACTTGAGGTACTTAGGTGTTAATAAGTGTGGATTAAAACAACTCCCCACTTCAATTTGTAAGCTCATTTACCTCCAAACTTTCGATGTTCAAGATACTGATGCAAACAATGTTGCTGAGGCATTTTGGGATATCCCTACATTAAGGCACATTTTGGCAAAAAAGATCAAACCCCCTAAAACTATGAAGACCAAAGATAGCCTACAAACACTTCATGGCGTTGATTGTGCTAGCTGGGACACCACTCTTTTAGAGAAGGCTAACAATCTTAGATCGTTGGAGCTTGAGGGGCTCTCGGATTCACATTCGGATGCACTTCTAGTTGCCCTAGGGAAATTGGAGTTGCTTGTACACTTGAAATTAGAATGCTCAGAAGGAGCATCCATTCCTTTACGCATATTCAACATCTCAATCTTGCGCCGCCTCCACAGCTTGGAGATTCATGGGAGACTGGAGAAGGCACAAGAGCAAGATAGCATGCATAGCAATTCCTCTGCCTTACCTAATCTCACTAAGCTCATATTGCGGGACTCGGGAATATGCCAGGAGTTTGTCCACATGCTTGCGCAATTTCCGAGACTTTCATTTCTTAGACTTGATGATTCCTCTTATCATGGTAAAACCCTTGTTTTCCCGAAAAATGGCTTCCAAGTTCTTACCGATCTTCACCTTAGTTTGGATAAGTTGGTGGAGTGGAGAATTGAAAATTTGGTGATGCCAGAGCTTGTTAGGTTGCACTTCTGGAAGTGCAAGAGCATGGAAATGATTCCAGATGGAATGAAGGAATGGCCTAAACTCAAGGAGGTGATGGTTTACGAGAGCCATAAGATCGCTGAAAGAATCAAAGAACAAGGCGATGATTATGACAAAGATCGGAACGTGCCTATTATCCGTGTTCGCTGGATGTAAGCTAAGAATGCATCTATCTTTTTTAAGGAGATTAATAAAAGTTTGACAGTATTTACTTGGTAGTGGATAAGCTGCTACTCTAGCTTTTATATGTACTTGTTTAGTTTAGTTTATTTTTCTGTTTTGATTTTTGTTTGAGTGATGTGAATTTTGCTACTAAGGAAATATGTACAACTGTGTTCGACTCTTTAATGCTGTCTATGGCAAGTGACTGAATATATATTACATCAATCAATCAATCTTGCAATCGATATTACATTATGTTATTAAATAAACAAGTGAAAAATTATTATGTAAAATTTGAGTCGGCTCCTATGTCAACGCTGATATTGCAGCTTAAGTGTTAACAACCTCCAGAACTCAACGGATAGATTTCAAGCAACAAATTAATTTAAATCATTTAAATTGTCTACTTCACGAGTGATGTATTTAAAAAAAAAAATTATAATTTCAAATTCATTTAGTATAAAGTCAAGCAATAAAAATATAAGATTTTAAGTTAATTTTAATGCATTCATTTTTCATTTTTTTAACCGCATGAGTAGATACTAAATGAACTTGAAAATTTATAAATTTTGAATTTTAAAGAAAACCGGTTTGAAGAGCTTGAATTTATCATTTGAAACTTATCCAATAGGTTTTGGATGCCATTAGCAGGTAGGTTTAATGCCAGCGTTGGCATAGCATCCGGACTAGTAATAATTATTAACTCGAAATCTGTCATTGAGTTTGACTAATGAATTCAAATACAAATGAGAAGTTGGAAGTTGATGGTGCGCCATAAACTAAATATCTAAGGGATCAACTGAATTAATTTAACAAAATAAAATGAATACACCTCTACCAATGAAAGATACTGACCCATCTCGATTTCTTAATCTCTAATTTAGTATTTACTGTTACAATCACTCAGCTGTCAGTATTAAATGTGAATAGAAATCGCTTTGCTTTGTTTCATCAAGGCCAAGTTGATCAAGAGTAGGTAGGTTGCCCCAACCGCCTATTTCATTCAAAGTTGTGCTATTAATTAGGAGGTGGTGGTGGCAACTTTAAAAAACTCCTAATTGAACTCTTGGATTCAACCGCCTGTATCATTAATTAACAGTAATTATAAAAAGGATCAATGTCGTGCTCAAATTTGATGCACTGATACCATATTTTAAGAATGTTATGATACATTGTTGTAACAAGAAGTTATTTATTAGTTTTCTGAAACTTCATTTTATAAAATTTTCTACTACTTCAGTATGATTTAATATTATATTGTTGTGTTTAATTTTTATGAACTGTTGTATATAAATTAAAGTTCAATTTTCAAATTTGCCTCAGATCCACCTCGAAGGATATGATTTACTATGTGCTAGAATTATTCCTTCCATGTGAATGCCTGGCTTAATTCCTTCCATGTGCATGACAGTGTGACCCTTTCAAAGACAGCTATTTTAAATATAATTACTATTTCAAATCTAAGAGGACCATTCAATTAAAATTTAAATATAATCAAAGGATGAAAGATTAATGGGCTCTCCGTCTCCGTTATAATGGGCCCTAATTATGACCGGCCCAATCAATTACTTCTAATGGGCTCAGGTTATATCTAATTATTACCACATCGGCCCATAGTCCTAAACTTCATCCTTGGGTTCTTTTCTTTCTTTCTCTCTTTTGATTTATTCATCAATATAATTGCTAGGTCAAAATGTTGATGACGTTGTATAAATGGTTTATTTTTTTAAGTAAATTTTACTTCATCAGCTTTTAAATTTTTTTTAATAGCTCAAAAAGATACAGCGCACACAAACAATTATAACGCTAAACAAAATATATAAACAAAGAAGAAAAGAAAACCAGTCATTACTCGTACTGATATAACAGTATTTGAATGGGCCTAATAAAGAGTGGTCAGAAAATTCATATTTCTGGCGAAAGGTCTTACTAACTAATCCAGAATATGTAATGTTTTATAAATATTTAAAGTTTTAATCTCTATTTTATCTAAAAGAAATTAAATAAAATACAATATTACTAACCTGAAAGGTGATAAATTAGTTTCCTCAAAATCTAAGTGTGATAAGATTTGCTACTCAAATTGAATAACTAGATTCTGTTATAATTGATGTTAATCAAAATTAGTTAACATGACTTGTATGTAATTGTGCATATTAAATATAGGGAAATGAATTGCTACCAACATGCATTATTAACTTATGCTCTTATTTAGCATGACGAGTATGTGATTATTCATATAAATAATGTGAAATGTCAAATAGGAGAAGGCGGGGTAAGAAAATATATAGTGGAGAAAAATTTTGAAATAGGTGAAAATCATACAACTATTTAAAATTGTTAGTATAATTCTTCATCTTTTTCCAAAAATCATAATAAAAATATGTGTATAAAGATCAAGGTTCTAAATAGCGTTTATAGCATCATAGCGGGAAGGCAACAAAAAAAAGCTATAGCGAATAGCGTCGCTATAGTGGAAGCTATGCTACATAGCGTTTTTTTTTTTACATTCCGTATATTCAATATTTGTACTAAATATCAACATTATCTAAAGTCTCATAGAACAATAAATAACATCAAATTGATTAAGGAATTATAATATTCATATTGACTAGTACAAAGTCTAAATTGCTATTCAAAATATCCATAGTAATATCATAAACTATCGATATTTTATGTTCAAATTAACTTAAGCATCATTGCATAATCTATCTTTTTCTATTCAAATTTCAAAATAATCTAAGCATCATGGCATACATTATCTATCTTTCTCTATTAAAAATATTCCAACTACCATATAGTAAGTATCATTTTGTTACTCCATATTCAAATAAGTCATTCTATAGATTCGCCAAAGTCAGAGTCAGACACATCATTATCTGAGTCAATATCAACAAGACTTTCAATGTCATCATCTCCCGATGAGGATGATGTGACAAAAAATAATTTACCCAATACATGGATAGATCTCTCATTTAATAATTAAAAATTTCATATAGAACATAATACGTAAATTGCAAAAAATAAGGTTAAATCCCATGTAAATTGCAAAAAAAAATAAAAATTCATGTAGCATAGCGTGCGCTATAGCGGACCGCTATTACCGCTATAGCGGCCGTAGTTCAAATAGCGTATTTTTATGTCATTGCTTTGCGTTAAGGGTCCAAAAACGCTATAGCGGCGCTTTAGCATCGCTATAGGGCGCTATTTAAAACACTGATAAAGATAAACAAATACAAGGTTCTTTAATTCTCATCCTTTTTTTTGTTAACTAAAATTAAAGTATCTCATTATATATAGTTGGACTATAATGTCATTTATAAAAATATGTTAGTATCGATTTGGAAAATTATAAAATCTTAGGAAAAATTGTTATAGCACTGAAAAATAGCAATTATCTGTTGTCCTTGTTTTGGTAAGTTTACTTAAAATCATACTAATATTTAAAAGAATCAAAACGAATTTATAAATTCTCATAACAAATTAATAAAGAGCGGATAATTTTAAAATTTATGTCATTTTGAAAATGGCCAGTCCAAATATTTCATGGTAACTTAAAATTTGTGTTGTCTCAAAAAATCTGAATTCCATGTAATTGTGGTTCAAGATATTGAGGTAATCAAATTAAATTTCATCCTTAGGACCATAGCCCTAAACTCCATCCTAAGCCCATAAGAGAGAAAATATGACTATATATAGTTTGTACATAATAATTCCCACACTTGCAATTTTTTTTATTAGGAATAAGTATAACGCAAATAGATTAAAAACAAAACAACACAAAATAACTTTTTACAATAAATTATATTCTCATAATTCTCAAAAAAAATTAAAACCAACTTATTATCCCCCGTCTACTAATATCATTTGGAGTGTGATGAAAATGAGAGAATAATAGGACAGTGATATTCAGTTTCGACACCGATGTAAATAGAACTAGACTTATTACAATATATTATATTTTCATAATTCTGATACTTTTTTAAAAACCACCATATTATTCCCCGTCTACTAATATCATTTGGAGTGTGATGAAAATGAGAGAATAATAGAACAGCGATATTTAGTTTCGACACCGCTGTAAAGAGAACTAGAATGACCAGGATCACTATTACACTATTACAGTTGCAGAGGTGCCTAGGCAAAGTTGGTAAAACTTCCTTTGCACGGAACTCAACTATTCGTATTTCTTGAATTCTTCTGGGACAGGCAAGGCAAAATCGAGTTGGAACTCGAGTGCCGCAATTCCACTAATTTTTTATATACTTCCAATTTTATACAGATATTTAAAATTATAAGTCTGATAAGACATTATAACCTCTATTTATATATAAAAAAATATCAAATTAGTTTCCTCCAAATTCTAACTTAGATAAAAAATTTACTCAAATTAATCTAATTGAGATAAAATTTACTACTAAATTTGGATAACTACATTCTGCTATGTATTGATGTTGATCAAAGTAAGTTAACATGACTTGTATGTAATTATTCATATAAATATAGGGGAATGAATGGCTACCAACATGCATTATTGACTTATGCTCTTATTTAGCATGACTAGTACGTGATTATTCATATAAATGATGTGAAGATTTCAAATAGGAAAAGGCAGGACAAAAGTTATGTAGTGGGGCAAAATTTTGATATAAGTGAAAATATAACAACTATTATTTAAAAGAGGACGGTTCCAATACCTCATGCTCTACATACCTCATCATACCTCATATTTTATATCTTTGTTTTCAAAGTCCAAACTATTGATCTGAACCGTTCAACATGATATCCATACTAAAGTATGCTTGGGGATGAAATTTTATAATTTTTGAAATTTTTTTACTATTTTTTAAGATAGATACAAAATTACTGTTTTTTTACCATTCAAAAAACAGTGATTTTCTACCCATCTTAAAAAATAGTAAAAAAATTCAAAAATTCAAAAATTTCATCTCCAACCATATTTTAGTATGGATATCATGTTGAATGGTTCGGATCGACAATTTAGACTTTGAAAATGAAGATATAAAATATGAGGTATAATGAGGTATGAAAGGCATGAGGGTTTTTGTCCAAATGTGAGGGTTTTTGTCCAAATGGCTTTGGACAAAGTCTCATCCAAAGCCGGACCTAAACCGTCCGATCTGCATCAAAATTCGTATAGACATTTAGATTCAAGGAGCAATTTAAATTTATTAAGTTTTAAATATATTTGCATGAATCTCAATGCAAATCGGACATTTAAGCTTAACTTTGGATGAGGCTTTGTCCAAAGCCCTTTGGACAAAACCCAATCCCCTTTTCCAAAATCATAATGAAAATAACAAATATAAATATAAATAAATACAATGGGAAAAATTGTTAAAGCACTGAAAAATGAGGAGGGATCCAATTACACTCTTTTTTTTGACACATCTTGATACCGTTTTTTTATAGGTCAATTTTGTGATTTCAAAATCCAAATAGTCGATCCGAACCGTTTAACATGGTCACCATATTAAAATGTGCTTGGAGATCAAATTTTAAATTTTTGTGAATTTTTTTACTATTCTTTAAGATGGTTACAAAATCGTTGTTTTTCAATGGTCTAAAAACAACAATTTTGTAACCATCTTAAATAATAGTAAAAAAATTCAAAAAAATGTAAAATTTGATCTCCAAGCACATTTTAATATATCCATCATATTGAACGGTTTGGATCGACTATTTGGACTTTGAAAATGATAGGTGTCGAAATATGTCAAAAAAATGGTGTGATCTGATCCCTCCTCCTGAAAAATAGCAATTATCAGTTGTCCTGGTTTTGGTAATTTCTCTTAAAATCAGACTAATTAATTAAAAGAATCAAAACGAATTTAGAAATTCTCATACCAAATTAATAAAGAGCAGATAATTTTAAAATTTGTTTCCATTTGAAAAGGACCGGTTCGGATTCTTTGTTCGTATTTGTGTTATCTCAGAATATATTAATTCCATGTCAATGTGGTTCAAGATATTGAGGTAAAATATGTTTAATTATAAAATATATTTTCAAAGGTAACCGTATAAACTACAATATTAGAAACATTAATTCGACAGTTTTAAGTATAAATACACATCTAAACAATTATATTTCAAATGTTGAAGATGGTGTTTATATTATTGAATGGGCACAAGTTATATCTCATTATTCGCTAAACCATATACCAGCTTGGCCCATGGCCCTAAACTCTATACTAGGCCCATAAGAGAGAAAATATGATTATATATACTTTTGACAATAAATTACATTCTCATAATTCATCCACTTATCCCGACTCTAATTGAACACCTTAAGATTAGCAATATTAAATTTAATCCAAAATAATTTGATAATCTCACAATGATGAAATAAATGATTTTGTTTTCAATTGATCACAAAACACACAGTTTACCAATTCCCTCATTCCCATTTTTTTTATTAGAGGCTCCAGTACTATTTTTTAAAATAAGTAGAAGTCATCTAGTTTAAAAATTCTTGACCATTCAAACACATTAATCTTCAACCTATCTAAAAATAATAAAACAAAATCTAAAAAAAAAAAAGTAAAACCAGCTCTCCAGAGCAGTTCAAATTGATTGTTTAAACATAAAAAAAAAAAAGATTCAGCTGTATAATTAAAGTTAAATTCTGGAGTAGACAAAAAGCCACATACATATAATTAAGTTTAGACTTAATTTTAATATGAGAGACTTAATTTTCAAAATTCAGAAATAAACAGTTATCTATTCCTACTTCCATATAGCTTTGCTATAAAAAGCAAAAATATAAATATATAATACGAATCAATATGTACTTTACAAGATACCATAACCTCACCGAAAAATCAAAATCCATACATAAACCCAATAAGAAAAAGAAGTATCATCTCCTTATCTATCTGAACCGTTGAGTAGATTAGTCAATTTTTGGATAATAATGAATGGAATTTTACTACCAATCATTGCATGGTGGATCCACCGAATTACACCTAACTAAGTTAACTTTAATCATACAATTAATTAATATTGCATGACACACGTTTCCAAAACCCAAAGTTCATGGACTGTATCATACTTACCACAAATACCATTCCCATTTCAATTTCATTGGCCCCTTCTATCACATCTCTCCTTACACGTCGCCACCTGTCTTTTTTCTCATTTGCACCAAATAACAAATTCTCTCATCTCTTTCTTATTCAGGCCAAATTATTTCCTATTCATGCCAACCATTAGAAATTTTTTAAAAATTCTACACATTTATTGACAATGAAAGAAAAATTATTTTTAGATATATTTTGTATCTTTTTTTTTTAATGTGTTGACACTTAACAAATAAATTATTTATATCTGAATTTTAAATTATGAGTAAGAATACATTTTTAAATTTTTTTTAATTCTAATAATGTCAGTTATAAACACTTTTGTCATCACATGTAAAAATTTTCTTGTTAAAGAATGCAACTATCATTCAGATATGCTTTTCCATGTAATTAAATTTTATAAGGTGTTGGAGTATTAAATATTTTTCTTTCAAGATCTTAGAGATTTGGCAGCATAAAAAGTAGTACAAGTATTTGGCACCACATAAAAACTCCCCACACAGCTAGCCAACCACATGCATGATTGTCCTCTTTGATTTTTTGTGGCCACCTCTCTACTGAGAACTAAGGCCATCTAACTCTAGTGCCAAATTCAAATTATTATTATTATTATTATTATTAGAATTATTATTATTATTATTATTATTATTATTATTATTAATATTAGAATTATTATTATTATTATTAATGCATTACGAAAATTGGTTTGTACTATGGACTAATATATTAGTAATCAAATTTCAAACAATCAATCTAAACCGTTCAACACAATCTCCATATGAAATGTACCTGTAGATCAAATTTATATTTATTTAGAATTTTGTACTATTTTTTAGATAGGTAAAAAATCACTTGATTTAAAATTTGTAGACCATTTAAAATTAGTGATTTTCTATATATCTAAAAAAATAGTAAGAAAATTCTAAAATATGTAAAATTTAGTTTGCAAGTTTATTTTCATATAAAAATCACGTTGAACGGTTCATATCGACTTTGAAATGAAAATTCATTGTCGTAGTTATGCTTTTGACGGTTTCTTTATATTTTTATCTTACATGAAAATTTTAAGTATTACTTTTTGGTTGGACAAATTGGAAATAGTATATTATTCTACCATCAATTTACTTGTGGTAAAAACTTTACATACCTTTGTACCCATATATATATATGGCTTAGGATTTAATTACTTTTTTAGATGGGGGATCATAAATCATGAAATGTCTTTTTTTTTTCACAAGTCAAAAAGAACCTTTTTTTATCTCATTTACTTAAATTTTATCAAATGCTCAAGCCCCAAAATATATACTGGCCACAAGATATGCTGCAAAGTTGATTGTTACAGAAGATACTTTTTTTTTTGTATAAAACAAGATATGCAACAAAGAAGATGTGAGCAACACAAATTGAATCTCTCCCCTAAATTATTTTGGCCTATATATGTATCATCTCTTACTTGCTTAAATTTTCAAGCACTAACTGTCCCAAATAATCGAACTACTTACACCAATTTTGTCAATCTCACTATCTTTCTCTCTCTTTCTCTTGTTGGTTGCTTTGCAAACTTGGCTTACAAAATGGTAATTTAATTAAATAATTGTTAATGCAATTTTGTATATTCCCTTATTATGGTTATTGTTGGTTGTTTAAAAAATTTATTAATTTCTCTTAAATTAACAATAATCTAGGTTTCAGCTGGAGCATGCTCAAAAGAAGAGAATAATGCATTAATTGTTGACTACAGAGGAAACCCTGTTGACAAGACTAAAACAGGGGGATGGCTTGGAGCTGGCCTTATTTTAGGTACAAACTTTAGAAAAAATATAATCTTATATTTTAGAAAATTATGAAAAAGATCTACAAACTTTCAAATGCAAATGCTATGAAGGTATACATATTTGAGTGAGGCTATGGTGCTATGCATAGCACGGATAACTAGTGTACTACGGCTCAATATGGTACTTTTTGAAATCATAACGGTCAATCCGAACCGTTCAATGTGATAACCATATGAATATGTACTTGCAAACTAAATTTTATATTTTTTCGAATTTTTTTACTATTTTTTTAGATAGGTAGAATTTTGATGGTCCAGAATTTTCAAAAAACACCGATTTTTCTACCTATCTAAAAAAATAGTAAAACAATTCGAAAAAATATAAAATTTAGTTTGCAAGTACCTATTCATATGGATATCACATTGAACGGTTCGGATCAACTGTTAGGATTTTAAATAGTACCATATTGAGCCGTAGTACACTAGCCATTGGTGCTATGCATAGCACCATAGCCTCACTCTACATATTTTGTAGATTACATTTTGATTTAGTATCATTATCACTAGCAAATATATATTTTCAAATTGTGAGACTAAACTCAAATGTATTTCTTGAATGCATTCAGGGACGGAGTTAGCAGAAAGGATGTGTGTAATGGGAATTGCAATGAATTTGGTAACATATTTGGTAGGAGAATTGCACCTGTCGAATACGCAAGCGGCAACTACCGTCACCAATTTCATGGGAACTCTTAATCTCCTTGCACTTCTCAGTGCTTTCCTCGCTGATGCTAAGCTTGGCCGTTACCTCACCATAGCAATATTTTCTACAATAGCTGCTCTGGTAAGAGAGTCAGGTTAATTAGTTATTTCAAGTATACCACTTTTGTCAATTGAATGAGTTTACTAAGACTACAATAATCTACTTTTGGGACCATAACGAATTGATTTTGTGGTCATAATGAATCTTTCTAACTATCACTATCATTGTAAGAACTAAGAAGGGTAGTTACTAAATAACAGTAGTTTAATATATAAATACATGCATAGTGTTTGTTGGGTTGATTTTGACTTAATGAGTTAATTTAACATGCATTTGTCTTATTAGCATGTCTAAATCACACCTAAGTTATGATACTTCTTGCTTAACCATCTAAATCAACTACTAAATTTTGTAATTAAATACAGGGTACAACTTTGCTAACTATCGCCACATCGTTGAAGAGCATGCGGCCCCCACAATGCGAAAATTTCCGTGTGACACAACACGGGTGCATTCCAGCGAGTGGAAGTCAGATGGCAATGCTATATGCATCTCTTTACACCATTGCCCTTGGTGGAGGCGGGATCAAGGCCAATTGTTCGGGTTTTGGGTCCGATCAATTTGACATCCGGGACCCGAAGGAAGAGAAAGCAATGATTTTCTTCTTCAATAGGTTTTACTTCAGCATTAGCATCGGGTCACTTTTTGCTGTAACAGTGCTGGTATACATACAAGATAATGTAGGGAGGGGATTGGGATATGGCATTTCAGCAGCAGCAATGGCAATATCAGTAGCAGTTCTTCTTGCTGGTACGCCAAAGTACCGGTATCGAGTGCCACAAGGAAGCCCGTTTACAGTAATCTGTAAGGTGTTATACCTCGCTTTTAAGCAGAGAAAACTCGCTAACCCAACTGATCCTAGCGAACTGGAAGGTTATTACACAGCCAATGTTGCTCATACTGAGAAATTCAGGTAATTAACTAAACTGCAGTGCGTGGTGCATGCATTGATACATTCATACGTGTAATAAATATGTGCATGGTACCTAATTAAGCATGTCTTGCATGATTGAGCAGGTGTCTTGACAAAGCAGCGATCAGTGTAGTCGCCGATGGAAGCAGCCCCGAAAAGAAGAGTGAGAGAAAGATGTTGAGCACAATGACAGAGGTGGAAGAGGTGAAAATGGTGGTGAAGTTGCTCCCGATTTGGGCAACATGCATCTTGTTTTGGACCGTGTATTCGCAAATTTCGACCTTCTCCATTGAGCAGGGCACCTTTATGAACCGTCGTGTCGGGGGCTCCTTTCTCTTCCCTTCCGGATCACTCTCTGTGTTTCTCTTCATCACCGTTCTCACCTTCACTTCTCTCAACGAAAAGGTGCTTGTGCCCTTAGCAGGTAATATATATATTTTCAACCATGGGCAGAACTACAAAATAACTTGTGGAACTAAACCAAAATATACTGATATGACAGGTAGAATCACACGCAACCCGCAAGGCCTTACCAGTCTCCAGAGAATTGCCGTCGGCTTGGTGTTCTCTATGCTTTCCATGGCCGTCTCTGCCATTGTAGAGAAGAAAAGACGAGATGCATCAAACAGTGGAGAAAGCCCGATCAGTGTTTTTTGGTTAGTGCCGCAGTTTTTCCTGGTTGGTGCAGGGGAGGCGTTCGCTTACGTGGGACAATTGGAGTTCTTTATCAGAGAGGGACCTGAGCGAATGAAATCCATGAGCACGGCTTTATTTCTCGCTACTGTGTCGATGGGTTTCTTCTTGAGTAGTGTGTTGGTCACGTTGGTCGGTAAGGTGACAAACGGGAGATGGATAACAAATAATTTGAACAAAGGGAGGTTGGATTACTTCTATTGGTTGCTTGCAATTTTGGGTGTGGTGAATTTTGTGGTGTTTTTGGTGCTTGCAATGAAGCATGAGTACAAGGTTGAAAGAGATTTCAAAGAGGTTGAGTTGAAAGATGATGCAGTTGAAGAAGCTGTCAAAGGAATAGATGTATAGAACAAAACAAACACAAATGCCTCTTCTTTACAAAGTTAGAATAGATCTATAATTGTTCTTTCTTTTTTGTCCTTTTTTTGGGTAACTAGATTTGTAATCTTGCAAAATTGCTTGTGGATTGTGTTTAAATTTTTCTTTCCTACCTTCTTGGTTCTGAAAATATATATTTATGCAATATAGAAACATATATATAGCAAAAGAAGAATGTATATATATGGACAAACTTCTTCAATGTTAGATTCCACTTTTTTAATGTATATATAAACAAACTCAATAGAAAACATGAACTTGAATAATCACTATTTCCTCACAGGACTGTTCATCAACACAATCTAAAATTCTCACAACCCAATAAAAAATTCAAGTATGTGCAACCCCACAATAGACTAAGAACACAATAATCAATCCAACCCCTAAAAAATTTAGATATTATTAAAAGAATCACATCTCCTTCTAACCTCACCTTCTCGACCCATCTTGACTCTATACAAACTAATCTTTTGCATGGCCTTTGCAAAATCTTCAAAGAAAACTGTCTGGTTCGAAGCATACCGTGAAACAAACAGTCTGGTACGAGCATCAGACATCAGCACGGAATCCGATGCTAGTAGGCCAAAGCCCCTCTGTAAATTCTTGTAGTAAATGTTGTCGAACCTGCCAGGTGTCATCACATCATTGAATATAGAGAGCGTGGGGTCCTTTAAATAGTTGGCACAAGCTCTTTGTAAAGCTTTTGCAAATCTCATGTCAAGCTGTGGATCAACCACACCCCATCCTTTATTTTCAAAGTTGTATATACGCCCGGCAAACTCCCTAAATTATAAACAGAGATATAAACATCATATTCAGTTATTCAATACAAGAATATCACTAGTCATCTTACCAAAATCAATTTTTGAAGGTCAGGTCAGGTCAATACAAACAATGCATTATCTAGCAAGTGTAAGATTTCTTGCAGTGGAAAATTCACTTTCAATTTACCCAATTTATCCAATTTATTAACTTTTCTATTAAAATTCATTTTAAACTTATAACGCACTCATTTTACCTTTTATTAAAAGGGGGAAATTCATGTATACCCCTCAAAAACTTCAAAATTATGTATTTCTCTCTCTAAAATTCATAATTACATATTTACCCATCTAAATTTCATAAACTCACAAATTTCCAATTCATTAACTTTTCTATTGAAATTTTAAATTTATAAAGTACCCATTTTATCCTTTATTTTTTAATAAAATTATGCAGTATGTATTAGAAAGATGTTCCATCGTCTAACTAGTTGGTTTCTGACCACAAATGACCTGATTTCTCTACTGGTAACCAATATCACTGTTTCAGTTTAGATATACCCCTCAAAAACTTGGAAATTACGTATTCCCCCTTCTAAAATTATTAATATCATATTTACCCTTCTTAACTTCAAAAACTCACAAATTTACTCATTTTAATGTCTTTTATATTAAAACAAACTTCAATTTTATGAAGTACCCATAAAATAATTGGACAGTTTCTGAGGGCAAATGAGTAATTTCTCTACTTTTGACGCATACACAAGCATATTCCTACATGTCTGAAAATATTTATTAATATGAAATGCACTAACTTGCAATGAGAGAAACCGACAGTATGAGCACCAGCAAGGGCAACCATGTCTTGAATTGAGAAGCCTCTGGTACTGAACAAGTGTATCAGCTGAGACGCCGACATATTAGTACGCGGGAGCAAGGAATCAGCATCGGATGCATGCGAAAAGAGTGAGTCTTTCCTACCAAGAGCAACTGCATAGTAGGGTCCACCTAGCATTGACACGAGATCACGTGTTGCCAGAGTGAGTATGTCAGCACATGACACCTACAAACAAAATGCGATTACAAGTGTTAAAACAATAACTGGACATCTCCAGTTTTGGTATAAATGGAGATCTCCAAACCTGTCCTGGGCATTGCAATTCGAGGGCTGCCTTTGCTCTGACAACGGCATCAAAGGCATCTCCAGGCAAAGAGAGATTGATTTCGGAATCACGCTCTGGCAAGGAAGAAGGAAGCATGGAGGATTTGGAAATGAGAACAGAGGCGTCGCAACCAGTGACGAAACAGTCATGGAAGAAGAGGCGGAGAGTACCAGCAGCGGTGGTAGGGTTGGCGATCTGCTTTGAGGTGACGGTGTCGGAGACGATCTTCTCGACACCGGGACAGGAGCGGTGGTAGTAGTTCGGACTGAGGAAGCCACCACCTCCTCCTCCTGCTGCTTCTCCTGGAGGTGCGGCGAGGGAGAGGAGGAGGAGGAGGAGGAAGCGGCGGAGCAATTCCTGTGCTTGCTTCATCAATTCAATTGGCAGACTGGACAGTACTGAGTGTACTAGTGCTAGTGTCAGTGTTAGCGTTTGTATGGGAGAAAGGTGTAGGTTCAATGCCCATTGGACCTACTTTCGGTCTAATGGGTTCCATTATCGTCTGATTTGTGTAAAGATCCGTGAACACGACAATTAATGCAAGTGTGCACGAATATTGAAGCCAATTAGACGGTCCTGGAGCCCATTAAACCTAAATTAGGTCCAATGGGCATCGGACCTACTCCGAAGTCGGAGGGAGGAGGTGGAATTTATTATTCATGTTTCTGAGGTAACAGAAATTTTGTTGTTATATTTAAACCGTCGATCTTTTTCCGCACGAAAATTGAAGTACCAGAACTCTTATCGGACGGTGAAAATTTAAAAACAAATATGATGTTACCTCAGAGGATATTGATTTGTTATGGTGGCGGTGCGGTGCTGCTCACATGTATGTAGACAAAGGCCAACAAATCAAGTAAACTCTACATTTTGTTCGCATTACGTTTACACACGCAACAAAGGACACATAAAATCTTGAGACTGGGGAGTAGTAGTGTACTGGTGTCAGTTTTTAGTGTCTGGACAGAGGTGGACCACCTGAGTAACAGAAATTTTAATTTTGGATCTGAACCGTCCGATCTGTGTTAACACGATTATTAAAGGAACATCTTGCGCTAGAATCTAAACTCAGATATTATGTTACCTTAGAGGATATGGATTCATGCAGACAGCGGTGAGTGCGGTGCGGTACTGCTCACATTTATGAGTAATGTAGACAAAAGTAAGGCTGGCTAAGTATGTTAACAGAGTAGTTTTGGCTGCATGAAGCGCACAAACTATACAACCAAAACAGCTTTACATATGGTTTGTGCTCTGCATAGAGCCAAACTTTCTCTGTTAAAATATGAACTCAGTAAGGTTAGGTAAAGAGAGGGGACCATAATGCTTACACAGTTACACACAACAAAGGACACATAAAATCTTGACTCCATAATGTATTAATATATTACATATAATAAGAGTTACGAAAATTAGGGAATCTTGGTTTAATATTTTTTTATATAGGCACAAGTGCCAAGTGGCAAGGAATTTGTGTCTCTGTAAAAGTATAAATTAACTACGTACGACAAGACAATGAGACAAGGATAGAAATTCAAAAAATACCCCACAATATAGAAATATTTATTTCTCGGGGGGCTCACCTCAAAACACTCCAAACACCACAACAGCTGTTATTAATTTGGCAGTTAGTCATATAAAAGACACGCACCTACATGAATCCGTATCCTCTGCATTAACTCGAGTTATTCAACTGTCTAATCTGTTTCGAAATTCGTACGAACTAGATCTGCACTAATATTAAAGAGCCCATTATGTCATAGATAGGAGCCGGATTGGCTCCATTTAAAATTAGACGGTTGAAATTTATTAACTCAAAAAATTTCCTTTTGAGTTAATGCAGAAGATACGGATCCCACCTACATAGGGATGGCAGAAAAGTCCAATTGGCCCGGCAGTCCGGTCTTACCCGTTCGGCCCGTTCTTTACCCAGTCAGCCCGATGCTGTGATGGGCCAGGTAAGGCGGGCCTAGAGACGGGCCAGGCCAGGCCTGGGTTTATGCCGAAGCCCACAAGCAGCCCATGAGTCTTTATGTTAAAAAAACAAGCAAAACAACAGTCTTTATTTGCTATTAAACTATGAATTATTTTGTGCTCCAGTAGCAAAATCACACTGTTGTTTATTATTAAACTATAAATTATTTTTTCTTCTATTAGAAAAATCATATTATGAATTGTTTTGTTGTCTTGTACGGTATATTTGATGTGGTTGAATATGGATAGGCCAGCGGGTATGGGCAGGCCAGGTAGGCTCATGGGCAAGGGCAGGCAAGAACAGGCAGGCATGGGCTTGGGGGAAAGGCCCATGGGCGGGCCGGGCATAGATTTTTAAGCCCATCAGATTGGGTCAGGCAGGTGAGCTGTCAGTTTTTAACAGGCAAGCTAGACATGGACTTAGCAAAATACCTGTGGGCTCGACCCATTGCCATCCCTACACCTACATCATCCAGATAAAAGATTTTATCTATAAAAACTGAAACTTATTTTTAATTCATAAATATTTTTATGATGACATAGATTAATTCAATTAATCTTTTTATTCATATAAAATAGAAACTATCATCATACAAGAAAATTTTCATCATGCACAAAAATTCAATATGATTTCCAAATGGAATCAGGAGTACTGTCTTATGGACATCAAACTAAATTCGACTCAATATCTGATCATAATTGCTTGATCAATTTCAAAAGTTATGCAGACCATTTATTTTAAAATCTGTCCACTCATTTCTTTAATTGTTGTTACTGTGGATATATATCATTAAATAACATTTTAAAAATGAAAAAAAAATGACAATCAAATAAGAGGAGTTTGAAATTTTTTTTGAAAAAAATAGAGAAATAGTGACATTTACATATGGAGAGTATGTGTTTAAATAAATTTAGATTTCTACGCGTGAACAAATATAAAATATAAAAGAGATGCATATAACAAAAAAAAAAATAATGTTTGATTGGAGGGCTGATATTCTATTCGAAAATTTATCTTTTAATTACAGCCGTTGTCGGATTAGAACATCTACATGCTTAATACAATAATGGAGATTATTTAGAGATTTTTTTTTCTCTTGTTAATTTAGATCTCTACAAAAGTATATATATCATTAACAATTCTCATAATTTGCTTCTCTTTGGCAATATTTCATTCTGTATTTCTTTGGTTCCTTCGAATTTCATTTGTGATTGAATCATAATTTATAACAACTCTTGACAGCATTTCATCATAGTTTACATATTTATTTGTGTAAAAATTTGTTCATCGGTTTAGCAAAAATAATCAATACTGCAATTCTAATTCTCTGAATATATATCTGACAAAGCCTACTGTTCTTTGCACTGAATCAGTTGGATTTAGTTGTTCTTCTTTTTTGGGTATTTTTTATTTTGTATATTGGCTTTGTAAACTAATTAAAGTTTCATATTCTTAAATGTAACATTATCATATAACTAATAATTAAGGATTCAATATTTTTTTTTTTTTCGAGGCTAGACGCAAAAATTAATTACACTTACAATTAAAATCTGAATCAATCAATTCTATAAACTATTTACATCTGATTGTTAGACAATCAATTGTAAATTATAATATTTAAATATGACATTTCACGATATATGCTGGATTTTTTCTTGTGAACAAAATCAATTTTTTCATGAGTCATTCATGCATTCATTATTCTTGTGAAACTTTTTTTTTATTATAAATCATTTTATAAACTTATCTGTTATACAATTGCGATTGATTATTTATCACAAGAAAATTAAGAAGACCAGAAATAACAAAAAAAAAATATTATTTCATATTATTAAATCTTACAAGTTTTCTGTACAAGATGTTATAGTAAATCAAACTTTTTCATATTGCATTGTTTGATGGTGTGCAATTTGTCAGTATGCTAATGTTTTGTTTAAAAGGAATCGAGTAAGATGTTGATTCCTGGTCAGTACTTCATCTCTTTATAGTAACTTCTTTGCGTATAATAATGCAGGTTGAGACAATTTTGCAATGAGGTACATGGTTGATAACAGTGGAAATGGTGGATCTTTAATTTCTAAATTTTTTTATTATAACTTTTGAAATGTTGGTATTCGATGTGTTTTACCTTAATGTGTCTGTATTTTTTTATATTTTTAATTAATTTAGACTACATTTATGATTCAAACAAATAAAGATAAATATTATACATAAAATTATAATAGAACTAATATCAAGCCAATCAATTATATATTTATTATGTGTTTCTGGCACTCATATTTCTTGCGGTCATGTTTCTTCCACTCTCAATTGTTGATTTTCTCTGATTTCTTATTTGAGGATTAAAAATGCATATAATCATACAAATAATTACTATAAACATGTTTTTTAGAACAATAATTTAGAAAATAAAAGGAGACTCATTTGCTAATTCTTATCAACTCTTTTCCAATATATATATATAGCAAGTGATAACGAAATATTATTCACATAATTAATAGATATTTTAAATAAAAGTCAAGTAACACATGCATGACAAATCATGCAAAACTCTTCTATGCACACATGCCATTAATAAAACTCTTTTTCTATCTACCTCTCGTTGAACAATTTTCTCTCTCATTGCACATGCCAAACTTGTCTTGATGTTACTTTTAAAAGAAGATTTATTCAATGTCTATTGATAATAGATTTCGAATGCATATATGCTAGATCACATCATAAAAAAAATCATATGTTTTAGATCATAATAAAGTAAAAAAGAGAATCATTTATGACAATAATACAATATTTCTAGAACAGCTTTTTTTAATGATAATTATATGTTGGTAATTAATTATTAAATTATTTAAATCTTAAAATTTTCAAGCTTTAATATACGTATGAATTTCAATCCCTCTCCAGTATATATACAACATAGCCAAAAACTTGAAGAATATACAATTTTCTTATTTATTATCGATATAAAGTAATATATTTCTTTTTACTATAATACATAAGTGATTCACATGTTCAAGTTAAATGATGTTTTAAGTGTAAAATGGAATTATAAAACTATATATTTTTTAGAAATACTAATATGCATATTATTTAAAAAATGACAACATATGATCATAAGATCATTTAATTTAGTTATGATGGAAATTAATTTTTTTTTTGTATGAACTTATAATGCTAGCAAAGATGAATACAATAGTAATTAAGTTGAAAAAACATAACGAATTAGTAAATCATTTTCTTCGTAATTAGAGTAAATGACTATGAGTTTTAGTTCCAAACTTCAAAATCAGAATAAAATGTCATCAAGTGTGATGGATTTGGTGAGCATTTAACTTGAAGGAGGGGAGGTGTTTCTACATACTTATAGTAACCTCCAAAATTGTTTTTTTTTTTTAAAGAAAAGTTTAAAATCAAGCATTCATATTTAAAATAGAGATTCATGCAATGTCATCTACTTTTATTTTAAAATTAAAATGACAATTTTACACTTTTATATATTCATAAAAGATTATTCAGCCGAATTTTAACCACTAATTAAAACTGATTGTTTGTAACTTCCAAAATTGTTAAATCAATTTCAAATAATAACTTTAACCACTAACATTTATCTCCTTTTTTTTTTTGATAGATAGATTGTTAGTAGCTAACAATCGGTACAACAAAAGTAAAAATTAAAAGATAACATCTAAATCCAACATCTCTTGGCCCCTCTGCTAAACTGAGTCATCATTCCCTACTGACACACGCAATCCACATCTCTGCCTCTTGACATATCCTGTACGTGCACCACTGACTGCACTCTTTGATCTTTATCTGCAAACACTTACTCATTTCTATTTCTCCAGATTATCCATACAGTACACATCAGTATTTATCTACTTATGAATCAAACTTTAAGACCCAACTTTTTTAACCTTTCCATTTTGTTTTGCACATTAGTGGTTCTTTCGCTAAATATAAAGTATAAACACATATGGAGTGTTTTGGATTTAAAAAGAAATCCTCCCTATGAATGATGCTACACAAACTTCTCAATTATATATTACAATGGAGAAGAATGAAGATGTTCATGGCCCAAAATTAAATCTATAAAATAGATACGTCTATAGTGCATCTGTGTCTTTATTCAAATTTTTAATCAATATGGACTATACACTTATGATTCTAAGTTCAAAAAAGAAAAAAAAAATTCGCATTTCAACATATTTAGTGATGATTGATCTCCTGTGGCCATATATTTGTGGCTTTTTCCAATTTATGAAATAATGTTATGTAGTTGGTTAGCAAAAGATTTCTATGAAAATGATTAGTGGAGGGCAAAATGTAAGAAGAAAAACAACATTTTTCGGAAAAAAAAAATTTCGGAAATAAGAGGGGTTTGATAAATTTTTCGGAAAAAAATAGAGAATGTGACATTTACATATAGATTTCTATGTGTTTAAATAAATTTAGATTTCTACACGTAAACAAATATAAAATATAAAAGAGATGCATGTAACAAAAAAGCAGAATGTTTGATTGGAGAGCTGATATTATATCCATAAATTCATCTTTTAATCACAACCGTTGACGGATCAGAACATCTATATGCTTAATATACGAATGAAGATTATTTGGAGATTTTTTTTCTCTTTTTAATTTAGATCTCTACATAAGTATATATATCATTAACAATCTCTCATAATTTGCTTCTCTTTGGCAATATATCATTCTGTATTTCTTTGGTTCCTTCTAATTTCATTTGTGATTGAATCATAATTTAAAACAACTCTTGACAGCATTTCATCATACTTTAGATATTTATTTGTGTAAAACTTTGTTCATCGGTTTAGCAAAAAAAATCAATATTGCAAATTCTAATTCTCTAACAAAGCCTACTGTTCTTTGCACTGAATCAATTGGATTTAGTTGTTCTTGTTTTTTGGGTATTTTTTATTTTGTATATTCGCATTGTAAACTAATTAAAGTTTCAAATTCTTAAATGTATCATTATCATATAACAAATAATTAAGGATTCAATTTTTTCTTTTCAGTTTAAAATTCAAATATTTTTTAATATTTTTTTGCTTTTTCGAGGCTAGACGCAAAATTAATTCTACTTATAATTAAAATATGAATCAATCAATTCTGTATTTTTTTTTTACATCTGATTGTTTAGACAATCGATTGTAAATTATAATATTTGAATATGACATTTCACGATATATGCTGGATTTTTTCCGTCATATATGGAGAAGACAAATGTTGTGAACAAAATCAAAATTTTCATGAGTCATTCATGCATTCATTATTCTTGTGAAACCTTTTTTTTTTTATTATAAATCATTTTATAAACGTATCTGTTATACAGTTGCGATTGATTATTTATCATGATGAAATTAAGAAGACCGGCAGTAACAACAAATTTATAATTTATTTATCTTAAATAAATCTTACAAGTGTACAAGATGTCAGAGTAAATCAAACTTTTGCATATTGCATTATTTCATGGTATGCACAATTTCACATTTTGAAAAATAAATCTTATATGTTGATATTGTATTGTTTGTTGAATTTATCAGTTTGCTAATGTTTTGTTAAAAAGGAGGCGAGTAAGATGTTGATTATTTGTCGGTACCTTCATTTTATCTCTTTAAAGTAACTTTTTTACGTATGACAATGCAGGTTGAGTTTAAGGTTGAGACAATTTCGCAATGAGGTACATGGCTGGTAACCGTGGGAGTGTTAGTTTTAATTTCTGAATTTTTTTATAGTAACTATTGTAATGGTGGTATTTGATATGTTTTATGTTATGTTTTCTTCAAGAAGATGATTATCTCTATTATACATTTTAGTTATACATTTTTGTTGGTTTTAATAGTTGATAATATCTCTATTATGCATCAAATCAAATATTATGCATAACATTATATGAAATGCATTTTATATATGTCTTTATTATTTTTTTATATTTGTAATTAATTTAGACTATATTTGTGATTCAAACAAACAAAGATAAATATTATACATAAAATTATACTAGAATGCGTTTATAGAAAATTATGTTCTTAACAGGTGCAGTAATTTTATTCGAGCAAATCAAATTTGTTCATTTTTTAATCGATTTGGACTACATGTATGATTTAAAAATAATCAAAACTTATATATTAATTCACACACATGCAAGGTTCTAAATAGCGTTTATAGCGTCGTAGCAGGAAGGCTAAAAAAAAAGCTATAGCAAATAGCGTCGCTATAGCGGAAGCTATTCCAAATAGTGTTTTTTTTTACATTTCGTATATTCAATATTTGTACTAAATATCAACATTATCTAAGGTCTCATAGAACAATAAATAACACCAAAGTAATTAAGAAATTATAATATTCATATTGAACCCGTACAAAGTCCAAATTGCGATTCAAATATTCATAGTAATATCATAAACTATCGATTTTTCCTATTAAAAATATCTTAAACATCATGATTCATGACATAATCTTTTTTTTTTTATTCAAATTTTAATTTCGGTTTGGACTTTTTTTCTATTCAAATTTCTATTTCTATTCCCAATTTCAAATTGATTTATTTGTAACAAGTAGCAACAAATTCAATTTCGGTTTGAGATTTTTTTTATCTTTATTTAAAACCCATATAAATTGCTTAAAAAAAAATCCATATTGTATAGTGCAAATAACGCAAATAGCGGACCGCTATAGCGGCCGTAGTGCAAATAGCGCATTTTGATGTCGTAGCGTTTGGGGTCCAAAAACGCTATAGCGCGCTATTAGAACACTGCACACATGCAATTTACATGTGCATGAATTTTTTCTTGCAAAATCTCACAAATACATTAAATATTATACATAAAGTTCTACTAGAATGCATCTAGTGTGCTTTCATTGCGTTTGTTCATATTTAATCAATTTGAACTACATTTAAGAAAGAAAAAAATCACCAAAACTAATAGATAATCTAAAAAATACACCTATTACGTGTGTATGATTTTGTTCATGCAAAAACAAACAGATACATCAAATACTATGCATAAAACTCTTCTAAAACAATATACACCTATAGTTATAGTAAATTTTAGATACTGAAATAAATGTTGGCAGCATAAAAGAAGGCACATTATAAAGCAGCAAAACTCAGCTTAATGTTAACCAGATTAAAATTTAACGATTCATTTCACTAAATATAAAAATGTACAAAATTAGTGCCTAAGAAAAAGGAGGGAAGCCTCTCCAAATGAATCTCCTAAGAAACTACTACAGTACTCTGCTTTACCAAGATCAAAATTTCATGTGTTGACATCATATATAAAAGCACCTATCTAATGAAATATAACTTACAAGGCCTTGATTGAGAAACGGCGGGTGGAAATTTGGATATCTTTGTGTAAATATTTGTAATTGCAAAAAGCATCAAAACAAAAACCACCTGAGCACTCACTATCCCGAAATGGCTGATGCTGTTTCCTATCTCCATCCAGCTCCCCGTATTTCTCACCTGTCAATATGTTTAAGTCAAAGAACTGATACAAGTAATTGAGAAAAATAAACAATAGCATAATTCTAGAATTTCCACAACAAAAACCAAATTTCAATACTGTATAGAGATGTTCAAACGATCGGTTTGGTTAAAACCGAATTTAAATAGTCAAACTGAAATTTTATTCGGTTTTTGAAAATCTAACCGAACCAACCGAATTAAACTTCTCAACTGAATTTTGGCTTGTTTGGTTGAACCGAAATAAGAGCGATTAAATTTCAAAAAGTCAAAACTCAATACATACACAAATACATTTAATAATCATAGAAATAACATCAAGATATATATATCAGTTGAACCGAAATAAGAGAGATTAAACCAAACCGAAAACAAAAAACCGAAGTAATTCAAAATTTCAACTGAATCGAACCATTTAAACTGAAAAACCAAACCATGTAATCCCAAAATTTGTTGGTTCGGTTCAAAACCAAATAATCTGGATCCAATGAACACCCCTACTTTTAGGCATTTACAAAGAAATCTATAGACAAGTTGTTTACAGGTGCACACTTCTTAAAATTTAATAAAAATATTGAAGAATTTAATTGTAGTTAAAAGAGATGGAGGAAGATGACACACCAGAAAAAAGAAATGGATGGTCATGACATCAGAAAATAAAATCACAATGAAGTACAGACCGAGTCGTGGGACCCGCATGATCTTCGTTATGGCACTAAATGCACATCTGCATATAATTTGATAGAAACAATACATGATATAGAATAACTCAAAAGGTAATGCACGAAACCAAAAGGCAGGTTCTCAGGTTGGAATTTCAGAATTTTGGTACAGTACCATACTGGTATTGATTGAGAATTTTTTTTTTTTTATCTTCATAATTTGTGAAATGTAGTGTAAGTACTCAATTTTGGTTTACATGTTCAATGAAACCCGTGATTTAGGCCTTTCTTTTCTCAAAAAAGAAAAGAACAAGAAAACTTACATGACAAGTATGAATGGAATAAAGAGCTTAAAAATTAGCAACGCTGACATCAGAAAAGGCTGCATTAAAAATAACAAGAGAGATTTGTTTAATACATTGAGATAGAAAGAGAATAGTCTGAAATAGAGAGAGGGACTTACACTAAAGATTGTGATGAAGCGGTACACCGAAGATATCTCAAAACTTGCAATACTAGCAAAGTTACCGGTACCAAAAAAGGCTACATTAAATAACACCATCTGAAAATAAAATAAAATAGAATAGAATAAAGTTTAGAACAGCATCCATAATCTATCAAAATAGTTGGAACTGATAAAGAGAAAACAAAGAAGAAAAAAATATTATCAGAAACATACACTCCTTAGTACTATTTGTTTTGGGGGAATTTCATGTATACCCCTCAAAAACTTTGAAATTACATATTTCCCCCTCTAAAATTCATAATATCATATTTACCCTTCTAAATTTAGAACAACATTTTTCACTTAGTATTTGTGTTCAAATTAGAAGAGTAAATATGATATTATGAATATTAGAGGGGGAATACGCAATTTCAAAGTTTTTGAGGGATATACATGAAGTTCTCCCTATTTGTTTACTGAAAAAATGATCTAGAGAGAGAGAGAGAGAGTGTGAGAGGGATACATACAAATATTAAAGGGACCCGTAAATCAGCCAATTCAAGGTATCTTTCATCAGTGTTTCCAACTAATGTCCCAAAGCGTGACGAGGAGTTCTTTTCTTTTGAATAACTAAAAGCCGATTCTATCAAAATCCAACCTGTCAGGACCAGAGCAAAGGCGCCATAAAACACTGCCTCATACCTACAAATATTATTACAAAACAATACATGAAGGGCTTTTATGAGAGATTAGAGAGAAAAAAAAGGAGAAAAGAGAGAGAAAGTGAAAGCAAGTTCAGAAATTACCCTATTGACAGCAAGAGGAAAGGTGGAGCAAAACCCAAGAAAATGGAAGTCAGACGTGATAAAACACTATTTTGAGAGAATAGCGGTAAAACAATAGAAATTCCTGCCAAATATATTTGCAAAATAAAAATTGTGTTAGGGTTTCATTCAAGCAATGTCATTTTTCTTTACTTTGTTCCTTTATTTTATTTTTAGCAGCGAGTAGTGCTTGTCATTTGTATTACTTATTTATTATAGAGTATAATAAATAATCTCGGGTGAGGTCTTAAGACTAAATTCTGGCCAAAACTTTTGTGAAAAGGGAGCGAAATAAGATGAAAATAATTGGAATAATTGGCTAAAGAGGTAAGAAATACCGGCAAGAGCCCAGTTAATGAGTTGGTGCATAGGGAGAAGTTGCCTTTTCTTTGCTCTATGTGAAGTTGATATCCATACCATAGCTGATGAAAGCGCAACTAATGAAACCTAAATGCATAGCAATATGATAGAGAGCAGATTAGCTTTTGTATACTTGACCTTCGAAAATTATGCAATTTTTAGTTTTTCCTTTTGAGAAAATTTCTCATATAGGCCATTAAATTATGTATAGTATAGGATAGGTAGGCAACATTTTTTCTTACAAATAAAAATGCAAGAGAGAAGGTTTTGTGATGGTAGAGCAGAAATGAAAAATAATTATTTATTATATTCATTAATACCTGAATGAAAAAGAGCATAGGGAAGCAAGACCCTTTCTTAGTGTCTTTTGACAGATATACCCAGAACTTATCTGAATGTTTGTTTATGTCAATCCATTTAGAGGCCAAAGCAATCAGTATAATTAGTGCTCCACTCAAAATCCTACAAAAGGATTTGCATGTAGCATTATTATATAATTTATACTATAAATCTGCATCCCTCCCTCAAATTAGTGATAGTTAAATTAAAATACCCATGTTTTATGCTTTAGCTTGCAATTAACAGTAAACAATGCTGACACATGATGTGAAAATAAAACATAGAACTTACACAAGATTATTATTTTCTGGTATTTCGGCAGGCATTAATGTAAAACCTGACAAAAACCAGGTTGCGAGCCACACAAATACTGCCAAGAAACAATTTTCCCGGAATAAAATATAATAAAAGAACTGGGCCCACCAAACCGGCCAAGAGAAAGCACCAGGTGTAAAGTTCCTATCTGTAAAGCTCAATTACCTACATAAAATGCACATGTCTGTTAGTTTTCAGATAGCAGCAACCAATTTATAAGTACTGGACATGTCCATTACTTTCAAAATATAGGTACAAATTATATGACTTTGCAACCTCTCCTGGATGGTACCAAGAAGTGTATTCTTCTATAGCCAAATAAATACAAAAACTAAAGAGTGAGGCTATGGTACTATGCATAGCCACATCGGTCCATACTATGCATCCATATCTTGTTTTTCAAAGTCCAAACAGTCATTCGACCGATGTGCGCTATGCATAGTATCATAGCCTCACTCAAAAAATAAAAACAGTTAACTTCCAAAATAAACCAGTGCTGAACAGGTAAGTTACTGATATCTAACAGTGTAGTCTTGAAATTTCACCTACCAGAAACTCAAGAACAAAAATTGAGAGGCATGAAGTGGCGAGTAGCTTGAAATGAGATATAAAGGGCATTTTACTCAATTCACCACACAAGGCCTTCAAAAATTGAAAATCACGCATAATTCGGGTCCATAGGAAAGTTGTCATTAGAAAATAAGCATGATAAAGAGGTGGTGATTTCTCCAGAAATAGAAGAAATGATATAAGTCCAGCCAAATGCATCCTCCAATATACACCTAAGAAATAAAATAACCATAAACTAGAGATTAGCTGATATTCCTTAGTTATCAGAACAGATGAAAATACCATGTAAAATCAGATATGAAATACTTACTGTCTCTGACGAGCCTGTAGCATCGGGTTTTTTAGCAATAAGGTTCCTTGGAAATGAAGTATAAGATTTTACCACATGAATTATGAGATTTACCATCCAACCAAGGTAACCAAGGGTAATTACAGTCATGAGCATATGCCAATCATAGGTTTGGAAATAGTGAAAACCTGAAAGAGCCAACTCCTTCAGGGTTTCAGATTGCCGTATGGCCGTGCTAAAATCTCGGGCTAATATAGAATTTTCGATTTCTTGGAGGATGAATTGGTAATTTTCCAAGGGCTTGAATGGCTTGAAGTATAGTGAAGACTGCTGTTTTAACTCTTTGAACGTAAGTTAAGGAAATATGAGTAACAATGAAAATAGAGGCTAAAAACTACAAAAAAATAA
The DNA here is from genome assembly GCA_025461125.1 of Carex kokanica. Classification (NCBI taxonomy): domain Eukaryota; kingdom Viridiplantae; phylum Streptophyta; class Magnoliopsida; order Poales; family Cyperaceae; genus Carex; species Carex kokanica. The sequence continues at coordinate 44,080 of JAJGRX010001217.1, read as the reverse complement.
TAGAAAACTAAATAAAGGCAGATACTGCACTGGTACTGGTACTGGTACTGGTATAATACTGACAAGGAAATCAATTTATCTAATCAGAGAGGAGGGATAGTTCATGTATGAGGATACGAGATTTGCGAAGAAATTGGTTGAGTATTTGTTTAGAATTAGCCAAGACTGCTTCAACTTCTTCTTCCTATAATAAATACAAAGCAAAAAATTAAGAACAGTAAACAATGATAAAAGAAAAGTGCTTCACCTTTAATTTTTAACAAGAAAAGAAAAAAAAAACATGGGGGCAGAGAGAGAGAGAGAGAGAAACCTTATTCAAATTTAAGTACTGTTTTGGTAGACTGCCAACAGAATTGACAGGACACGGTAAGCCCACTAGAGTAGCCTACAATCATTGAAAAAGAAAAAGAAAAAAGTACATTATATACCCCTCTAAAATAATACATGAACTTCAGCAAAAGAACAAAGAATTCAAATAGAGTGACAACCATAAGGGGGCTATATCGGCTTGGTTGACATCCAATCTCTCTATCCCATGTAGGCCCCACTCGTGAGGGGTGGTCCCATGCTTGTGATCATCTACAAAGCGGAACCCATCGTCTTCAGATTCTTCTTCAGAGTATGTCAGATATTTCGGATATTTTACACCGGCCCCCCATGCGACTAATGGTGTGTCAGTATTTGAAGGGTGGCCATCCCCATGACTGCCTATTGAAACAATAACCAAATTACATACATAACCTTAAAAATTACATGCATAACCCTAAATCATAAAAGGGGAAAAAAATAACCTTTGTCACTCATTCCATGATCAGCCGTGAAGACATATGCGGTTCTACTATCATTGAAATAACTCTCCATTAAATCATAAACCTCTTTTGCAATACTATCAACAACCTTCACATTATTCAAATAAATTGGAGAATACGGCCTGTGTGCATGGCCATTCGTGTCACAACCTAACAAATGGAGAAATACTACCAATTTGTCTTTTTCGAGGAGTTCCTTCATTTTCGGATCGGTGCGGGACCCGTTTAAACAGATTTTTAAGCTGATCCAATGACCAATGATCCAAAAAAGACGCATCTGTTGAAGTAAGACATTTGAACAAACTTTGTAAATGCAAAAAATATGTATGTATTGATCTTAAAAGTATGTATTATTTGAATTGTACCAGTTGCGAAATCTTCGTATTCATGAGGGTAGGTGGCCCACGTGCTGTGGGGCACACTGGAGCAAAAAATTGGGACAATGTCGGGGCTCCCAAACGAAATTGTATGCCGACTTTGGTTGAATACCGAGTCAAACTCTACCGGGTTTGCTTTCCAACCTGTAATCAATAATGTATAGAAATAAGAAGAAATCACTTATATTAAACTCTGTAAAATGCAAGAAATCATTCCAGATATTTCTGAAAGAAATCAAAATAACACAGAATTGTTTGGTTGTAGAACCAGGATTATTAAGTGAATTGTGGAAAACACGCAGCAATTTCTAGTATTTGCAAAATAGTCCCTACACTGTCAGAGAATATTCTTTTCAGAAAAAGGACCTATCAGATAGTGCATTTTGCAATTTATAAAATTTCAGAAGAGCTTTTCTGAATATCTCCTAGATTTTGCTTTCCAAAATGTTATTAATAAGGTATAGAAATAAGAAGGAATCACTTATTATACTTTGTAAATGCACAAAATCATTCCAGAAATTTCTGAAAGAAATCAAAATAAGACAAAATTGTTTGGTTGTAGAACCAGGATTGAAGTGAAGTGTGGAAAACAAGCAGAAATTTCTACTATTGCAAAAGAACTCCCTAGAACCCTACATTGTCAGAATAAAAACTTTTCATGAGAAAGGGGGAAATTCATGTATACACCTCGAAAACTTCAAAAGTAAGTATTCCCCCCTGTAAAATTCATAATATCATATTTACCCTTCTAAATTTCAAAAACTCACAAATTTATCCATTTTAGTGTCTTTTCTATTAAAACTCATTTTAAATTTATAAAATACCCATTTTACCATTTATTAAGAAAATAAAAATATGTAGCATGTTTCAAAAACACGTCAATATTCTAATTGGTTGGTTTTTGAGAGCAAATGGGTCATTTTTCTACTCTAACACTTAAAGTTTCTGAGGGGCCAATACCTAATTGTGAAGTCTTGCAATTTTTTAAATTTCAGAAGAGCTTTCTGATTATCTGCTAAAAAAAATGAGAGAAATTTTTTATTTACCTTTTGTGACAGCACTAGGATCCTCGTAAAAACCGGCAATGATAGACACGTGTCCAGGCCGCGACTCAGTGGGAGGTCGTGCATGGGACACCCCCCACCTCCCTTTCTCCCTTATAATACTTCTTAGAAATGGGGCCCGAAACCCGTACCTGACTCGTCAGGCTCAAAGAATTTATCAGCCCTAAGCCCATCAGCTAGACCAGTAGAAAGAAAAGAAAAACAAAAGTAAATTAATAACAGTATACTGGTTGATCACACTCATTTTAGTTGGGTTATAATCATGATGAAATTAGTAGTATGGGGGAATTTCGTGTATACTTGGAAATTACGTATTTCCTCATCTAAAATTCATAACATCATATTTAGCCTTCTAAATTTCAAAAAAATCACAAATTTACCCAATTTATTGACTTATCTGTTTAAAACTCATTCAAATTTAAAAAATACCCCATGTTACCTTTACTATGTAGTAATATATACTGTAACTGGTAACATGCAGCTGGGATGTATACTAACACTGGTTTGACATCATGTAACCCAAAATCAAATTGGGTTACTGGTACAGTTACACACACACTAATGTCTCCTCCAATTGTACCAGTTCTGGTACAACACTTTGCAAATCTCAGCTGCAAATACCAACTGCAGGGTATTAGTAATACATACTGTACTGGTAACAGGCAGCTGGGATGCATACCAGCACTGGTTCACATGAATGCCACTGCTGGGACAATACTTTTCAAATCCCAGCTGAAGGACATGATTGCTTGTTCCTACTAGACCCAAGTATATGATCATGATATTAGTAATATGTACTGTACCAGTATCCATACTGATACTGGTACATGTAACCACAAGAGCCAAATTGGATACTGGTACAATACTTTGCAAATCACAGAGAGAGAGAGAGAGAGGGCGAACCAACTAAGAGGACGAGGCGGTTGGCGGAGCAGGGAGTCTGGGATGGACTGGGTCCATGCCGTGAACAATGGGGGTTTTGAAGTAGATATCGAAAATGCTGAGCATGTAGATGGCGTGCAGTGCTACGCCGAGCGCCACCAGCCACCTCTCCCTCCGCCTTGATGCGCTCATTTCAACTCTCTGATTCTGATTCTGATCTGATCTGGTTTGGTATTAACTAGTATAGTGGGTTGGTGTAGGATATGGACAGAGTAGATTGTGCTTCATGACGAGCACTAGTCATATGCAGCATTGTTTGGCTCTATTATTGGTGCGCTGCATGAAGCGAATACTACTCTGTTGATATCTTTAACTGTGGTTTGTTTATGATCCGAATTTATTATTAGGTAAGCCTGGGAGTAATCGTTAGTTATTGACAGAGTAGTTCTTACTTCATGCAGTGCACGAACCATATTTAGAGATGTTTTGATCTGTAGTTCTTGCGCTGCATCAAGCCAAACTTCTCTTTTAAAATATTACCCATTAACTAGTGTAGTGGTTGGTTGTTATGATCTGAATTTATTATTAGTAAGCCTGGGATTAATCATTAGTTAAGTAATTAACTCAAATTTGAGTTATTTTAGGTGATATGAATTCCCTTCTTCCGACCTATTTCTCAGGTAAAGATTTAAAAAAAGAGCAGTTTTGACTTCATGCAATGCTATTTTAATTCTACAGTTCATGTGTTGTTTTGATTTTACAAACATTATGTTGCTTTAAAATTCGTGCAGAAAAAGTTTTAACGGTCCGGATTTTCTGATGATGAACTAAAATTTAAGATATATCAGTTTATCTAAAGCCGGGCCAATTTTTTTCGGTGCCTCTGAAATGCAGAGGCACTATAATTGTGCTTTGAGATTCGTGCAGAAAGATTTTGAACGGTCCGTATTTTCCACATCAGCTCAAACTTTGAGATCTCCTCTCTGCTTGACATGATATCTCCTTTGCTAATTTTGAGTACATTGTATTTACTATTTACTCAAATTTATTACAATTACTGAAACAGCTTGAAGCTTATTGCTGTGATTTTAATGTAATTAACCTAGTTTGTTCTTGTGATTAAACTCTTTCAGGGAAGAATTAATCTTGTGAAATCATATATAATCTCAACAATAGTTTACCTAATATTTCCTTTTTGTTTTGAAAAAAAAAACACAGAAAAAAAGTACTAATTGCTGTAGTAGCAGTTCTATGGCATTATTTCTTGAACACTAGTTAGACCTAGATTTCCATTTACCAGCATTACAGTTCTGGCTAACTCAAAACATAGACATCATTCATACATAATCTCAACAAAACAAAAGAACAAAACTACATTAATGTTGCCATACCAGTATATATAGCATTACAGTTCATAATTTATTTTAAGGGCACTTGGTTTTGTTTCCGTGAGTCTTCCACTCGGTGTAGCACTTGCCGCATGTCCTCTTTGTTCCCTACGTTACCGGCTGGTACGCACCGGCATGTGTTGCAGCATGTCAGGCACGCACGGCTGCACACATTCTTTCTAGAATGCAAGCTGCATCTCTCGTCGCACGCTCCTATGCAATCTGTATATACAAAACTATGGCATTTCAACTACCAATTTATTTATATATCATCATGATTTTGAACTCTTTTTCAGAAGTTTGAAGGACAAACTTCATTTTTATTTATTTTTAATTAATTCAATGATAAAATAGGGACGAACAAAAATATGTGGACTAGATTGATTGTTTTAAAAAAGTTGAAGGACCAAAATCTGATTTGTTTTTTTTTTTTTTTTTTTATAAAATTGAAGGATAAACGAGCCTGAAAATTAGATTTAGTTCAGACTCATTTGTGTGTATGTTATTTGCATGTTCTAAGGGGCTATAAATCACAGAAGATATAGTGCATGTTCTTTGCAAAGGTGCATAGGAAACTTGATTTGTGGTCCTTGAAAAGTTACACAAAAAAAAAAAAAATTAAGGTGGAAATTGATATATATATTTTTTGTGACCACCTTTTGCATCCACAATTTTGTGAGGGGGAGGAAGTGCAGGTGTATCTGTAGGAGCTCCCAATCAGCAACCTATATAATTTCCATGGAAAATAAAAAAAAAAAATTATAGAAATTTTTTGTTTTCTCTAAAATAAAATTTGATTTACCAAAATTTGAGCAATATAAAAGAGTATTTATTTACTTCTCTGGAGTCTTCCTTTCCATCTGATGAAAACTTAAACAAAGCATGAAGCAACAAATTGTTAATAATCATCTCATATCCATATTTTTTTAATATTTTTTTAAACAAAGTGTTACAATGCAAGTAGGAAAACTAAATAACTTACTTTAGTGGTTACTAGGAGAAAAGCCAGTAGAAGAAAGCACCATACTTCATAGCCATGGTTGATTGATTTCTCCTTTTTTTTTTGTGTGTGTCTATTTGAGAGCAAAAGAGAAGAAAGAGAGAAATGAGGAAGGACAGTTTTGTTTTGATAGTTTTATTGTCATCCAGTGTGGTACTTTGCCTATATCAAGGGAACAGACATAAATGATAAATGTGGTACATGTTGCACATCCACCCATGAAAAAGTGTATATTTACTTTGGAGTGAGGTCTAGTACTATATATGCATAGCGCACATTGGTCAGTACCATGAATAAGTATTTTCATTTTCAAAGTTCAAATAGTTGATCTGATCTTCATATGAAAATGAGAATATACATGCAGATCAAATTTACATTTTTTTTACAAATTTTAATATTTTTTTAGATAAATAGAAAATCACTAATTTCGGATGGTCTAGAATCTTTATATCTAGTGATTTTTTACCTATATAAAAAATAAAAATAAATATAAAATTTGTTCAACAAATATATTACACATCTATCCTACGAAAATGTGGTGCATATTACACATCTATCCATGAAAAAGTTTATATTTTGTGTATTGTGCTGGTTCAGAAAAAATCCATCTCTCTCTAGAGAGAGTAGAGAGTAGAGAGAGAGAATGGTGAGCGTGTCAGTGTGTTGCTGCACTGAGACAGACTGAGTGCCCAATGTAAGAGGTCGCCTTAAAGCCTCTCCTATTCTCCTATTCTCATAACATCATGCCAATATTGCATGCATTAATGAATCACATATGTGCATGCCAGCTGGCTAGCTGACTCAGATTTTAATTGTGGGGACCACAGATTAAAAGCTCATAAAAGAGGTGCAGCAGTACCAGCATCATCTGAAGTACCTCACCGTTTGATTTTGAATCTGATCCGTTCATTATATTTTGGCACGAAAATTAAAGAGTTCCGTGCATGTACATGATTGGACTCGGATTCAAAATCAAACGGTGAAGTAATGGAGAGATTCGGGCTCACATCTTACTTCCAGAGCTTTACAAATTTTGACCACCAGCTTTAATTAACTCCACAAATCTCCAAAATCAAAATTTAATCACTTAGAAAATAATCTGATTCCCAATTTGATGACTACATTTTTATAATCTCGTCTAAGATTCACTTAATTGTGCATTATTTATACAAAGTAATTTAATTGTGCAACGTCAAACACGAGTTACGGAAAACTTGCGTATATCTTAATTTCATGTAAATCTGATAACTTTTAATCAGTTAATTGTATAAATTTCTGACAATTTATAATTAATTTAGATACCCAAATAAAAATAAGTAATAGCCTTAAATGAAAAATAAATGAATAAGCAATAGCTGGCCCGGCCCAACAAATCTCAAATCTGAGTTCCAGATTGAGTTCTTGATTAAACTTTTGTTTATTTTCTGTTTTGAATTAAAAATTTATTGACGAATAAAATATTCAATATGAAACCTACAAATATTAAAATTTCTTTTTTCGAAAATTGGTCTAGATGTAATTTTTTTAAACTGAATTAATAAAAGTTAAATATATCCTTCAAATTATACTTCTCGGATGAACAACGTCCTATAGAATTTTCTGTAATGGGTCAAATCAGAAATTGATGGAGAACCTGTCAATGTTATTCCGGATTTTCTGTGACGGTTCTTTGTGTGGTTACCTCCATTCTGCTGCATACATTGTAGTTGTGCTATGACAACCATAGTAACAAATGAATAATTCGGATTCGGTTCGGCAAGGTCAAAAATTCATGATTCGGGAATAATTCGGGTATAATTCGGAAATGATTCGGAATTACAATACGAGACCTCAGTGCATATTTAATTCATTACCGATGATTTACTATACGATATACTGTTTGTATTTGCTACAAAAAATCAACTGTGATAATATAAATCAAAAAGTAACATGGGAACTGTGCCTTCACGTGGTGCCTTCCGCTGGAGTGAAGGAAATAAAAAAGTAACAGGCTGATATAGCCTAGGAATATTATAATATTATACTGGAGTGAAGGAAATCACGTGGGAGGTTGGGAGAGAAAGGAACAAAACGCGAGAGCCGAGAAATGTAATTTTTTTTCCGAACAAAACGTTAAAAAAACGCGAATAATTCGTAAAATTCGTTAAATTCGAGTTTTATTCACGTTTTATTCGCGTTTTATTCGGTCAACGAATAATACGCTATTTTTCGGAAACACTTCAAAAACGTTTTATTCGCGAATTAAACGCGAATAATTCGCGTACATTGTTACTATGATGACAACAACTATTAGCAATTGATTCCGGTCCAAACTTTGAATCCGGATCATTTATGGGAGTCTTTCTATTATATTTAAATTTTAAGATACTTGATCTATTTTTTAAAAACATTTTTATTTTCTAATTTTTTAATAGAAAAAAAGTCAAAGAATCGAACATGAGTCAACATTTTTAACATTTATAATATTTTAATACAAAAGTTACGATGAATTGATTGTTCCAACTAACATTTATAATATTTTAATACAAAAGTAAGAATTGTTGTTTCCGTTAGATAATCTAGCGGAACTAGTCATACATTTTGCTGAAATGATAGATTTTCAAATTATTTGAAGATCTTGTTATGTTTTTTAATTTATATCATTTTAATGTTATCAATAAAATTTTTGGAAATATGTGAATCTATTTATTTATCAGAATAAACACTTCTCTAAACAAAAATAAAAACACATATTTGAACTGAAATGTACACTTAATAGTTTATGAAATGTGTACTTAATTATTTCAATGTACACCGTTGTGAGCTAGAAGCAACACATCTCTTCTCTCTTATTAAATATGTAAATGTTATAATCCGCGAACAGTTGTGATTAAAATGAAATTTCATATTGAATATCAGTCAATTATTAATAATGAGAAAATTATTAGCAATCGGTTGTCAATTCCTTATCTAAAACCAGATTATTGAGTTTTATGATATTAATAGCACAAAATAAGAATCTTCAAGGAAATTAATGGGGTTTTAACCGTAATCCTATTTTTGGATTACAATATTTCATTGTTATTTCCGTTCATTTTCCTTTGTTTTAAAATTTACCACAACAAATATGCCCCAAATTTTAGCAGTATCTCATTAAAATATACAGAGAGTATGCTTTAAAATTCACGCTAATTAAAACGGACAACTCGTATCTATTCTAAATTACAGAAACAAATCTCTCAAATAATCAAATTAATTCCATTCCAAGAAATAGAACCGTCACCAATTGTACATCTCGTTGAATCTGTCATAGCTTCAAAACTTGATTTCACAACTTCATCTCTTCTCTCATATCCGCCATTTTTTAATGGATTATGCATCTGTTTTCTGTAGTACGTAGTCACATATGTTTAAGAATAATAACATCATGATCTAAATAGTACAATTTCAATTTATTTTATCTTTATTAATCTTAATTTATTATTCAAATTAATTTCTGAAGTAACCCCAACAATATTAAGAGTATTTCTGAAAGGGTATATGTAGGGCTGTAAACGGATGTGGATATCCGGACGGATATCCGCTCCGAATTCGTTTATTATCCGAATCCGGATTTAAACGGATACGGATAGTCCGGATACAGATCCGGATAGTTATCAATTACTCATAGATGATCCGGATTCGGATACGGATACGGATACTAATATCTAAACGGAGCGGATATCCGGACCCATCCGAAACCTAATAATTTTTTCAGACTCATTAGTATAAAAGAAATTCTTATCTGAAACTCAATAAATTTTTTCGGACCCATTAGTATAAAAAAAATTATTTTCCCTCCAAGGGGATTCGAACCCATGCCATCTCTCTAAAAAATCAAGCTACAAACCACTACACCACACTATCTTTTGTTACTACTTTATTTTGTTTATATATTATATCAATGGAATTTCTTATATCTCTCATCTTTCCAACATTAATCTCTCTATCAACTTGCAATTATTAATTTATTTTCATATTTAAATTTTATTAATTATTAATTATATCTTAAAGTTCATATAACTCAATTATTCGACAATTGTTCGTCTTGTATCTGTATTCGAATCCGTATCCGTAGATTATCCACTTCGTATCCGTATTCGTATCCGCTCTTTAAAACGTGAATATGAATATGATTTTACCACTATCGGCTCCAGGGGCGGACCTAGGTACATCCAGGGGGGGGCAGCTGCCCCCCCTGGATTTTGAGTTTTAGTGGAGATTTATCGGTTCTGACTGACTCTGCCCCCCCCTGGAATTTTTTTTGCCCCCCTCTGGACGTTTAATTTGTAATTCGGGTTAAATTTAGGGTTAAAATTAAAATAAATTGTTGAATTTTGATTGATAATTAGAATTATAAGTCAAAACATCAGAAATTACAAGTCAAAGTATTGGAAATATAAGTTAAAGTATTATTTTTTATCGAGTATCCAATTGGTTAATGAATTTAAACCCGATTAGATATTTAAACCCGATTCGATATTTTTTTGCCCCCCCTGACGAAAATCCTGGATCCGCCCCTGATTGGCTCCGTATCCGCTCCGTTTTCACCCCCAGGACTATATAGAGTCATGGGGATTTTTTTTAAAAAGCATAATTAAAAAAATTAAAATTAGGGAACCAACATGATTACCGGGATATTTCGAAAAACCATAAGAACCGAACAGCCTATTCGGTCCCCACAATTTTTTTTTCCTGGGACCGAATAGGGATTTCGGTCCCCCCCCCATTTCACAGTTTTTTCAAAAAAACTGTGCGGCCTTCCGTGTAGCACTCTGGAACCGAGATTCAAATTCGGTCTAGGGTATTTTCAGTGGGGACCGAATTGGCATTTCGGTCCCCAATTTTTTTTTTTTTTTTTTTTTTAAATCGAATTTTTTTTCTTTTGTCAAATTACTTGAAAATGTCCAAACCGGCCGGTCCCTTGACTAAATAACTAAAATGCTGAGATTAATTATTTTGTTAGATTATATTTGTTAGATTAATTCTTTTGTTAGATTATATTTGTTAGATTAATTCTTTTGATGTCCAAATCGAATTGTTTTGTTAAATATTTGTTAGAAAATACGTTACGAATAGAGCCGATTTTGTGCTAAAATACGGTAAATTACAATAATTATACTAAAATACAGTAAATTTACTAAAATGCTGAAATTACAATAATTATGTAGAATTATGCTAAATACGGTAATTTATTGAGCTACGTAGATTGAAGAATAGAAATGAAAATCTTAATCGAAAATGATGCAATATGGGCCTGCGCATGCTTCACGAAAAGGAGCGTAACTTTTAATCCGTCTGTCGGATCGGGCTGAAATTTTGACAGAAAATCCCGAATTCAAAACCAAGCTAGACTCCTTTCGAGCCCGATCCCGTCGGATATAGAGTTTTCGAACTTTCTTTACAATATTAGAGTTTTTAGGGTCTTTTCGTGCATCATCTAACAATATTTTAAAAAACAATTCGATTTTTTTGTGTTATATTTCATTTCAGCATTTTAGCTATTTTTCTCTAAAAAAAAAAAAAAAAAAAGAGTTTCAAACCGTAAATAATATTTACGGTTTGAATTCGAATTCAAACCGTAATATTATTTACGTTTGAAAATCTCTTTGTTTTTTTTTTTTTTTTTTAGAGAAAAATAGCTAAAATGCTGAAATGAAATATAACACAAAAAATCGAATTGTTTTTTAAAATATTTGTTAGATGATGCACGAAAAGACCCTAAAAACTCTAATATTGTAAAGAAAGTTCGAAAACTCTATATCCGACGGTCGGATCGGGCTCGAAAGGAGTCTAGCTTGGTTTTTGAATTCGGGATTTTCTGTCAAAATTTCAGCCCGATCCGACAGACGGATTAAAAGTTACGCTCCTTTTCGTGAAGCATGCGCAGGCCCATATTGCATCATTTTCGATTAAGATTTTCATTTCTATTCTTCAATCTACGTAGCTCAATAAATTACCGTATTTTAGCATAATTCTACATAATTATTGTAATTTCAGCATTTTAGTAAATTTACTGTATTTTAGTATAATTATTGTAATTTACCGTATTTTAGCACAAAATCGGCTCTATTCGTAACGTATTTTCTAACAAATATTTAACAAAACAATTCGATTTGGACATCAAAAGAATTAATCTAACAAATATAATCTAACAAAAGAATTAATCTAACAAATATAATCTAACAAAATAATTAATCTCAGCATTTTAGTTATTTAGTCAAGGGACCGGCCGGTTTGGACATTTTCAAGTAATTTGACAAAGGAAAAAAAATTCGATTTAAAAAAAAAAAAAAAAAAAATTGGGGACCGAAATGCCAATTCGGTCCCCACTGAAAATACCCTGGACCGAATTTGAATCTCGGTTCCAGAGTGCTACACGGAAGGCCGCACAGTTTTTTTTGAAAAAACTGTGAAATGGGGGGGGGACCGAAATCCCTATTCGGTCCCAGGAAAAAAAAATTGTGGGGACCGAATAGGCTGTTCGGTTCTTATGGTTTTTCGAAATATCCCGGTAATCATGTTGGTTCCCTAATTTTAATTTTTTTAATTATGCTTTTTAAAAAAAATCCCCATGACTCTATATAGTCCTGGGGTGAAAACGGAGCGGATACGGAGCCAATCAGGGGCGGATCCAGGATTTTCGTCAGGGGGGGCAAAAAAAAATATCGAATCGGGTTTAAATATCTAATCGGGTTTAAATTCATTAACAATTGGATACTCGATAAAAAATAATACTTTAACTTATATTTTCCAATACTTTGACTTGTAATTTCTGATGTTTTGACTTATAATTCTAATTATCAATCAAATTCAAACAATTTATTTTAATTTTAACCCTAAATTTAACCCGAATTACAAATTAAACGTCCAGAGGGGGGCAAAAAAAAATTCCAGGGGGGGGCAGAGTCAGTCAGAACCGATAAATCTCCACTAAAACTCAAAATCCAGGGGGGGCAGCTGCCCCCCCCCTGGATGTACCTAGGTCCGCCCCTGGAGCCGATAGTGGTAAATCATATTCATATTCACGTTTTAAGAGCGGATACGAATACGGATACGAAGTGGATAATCTACGGATACGGATTCGAATACAGATACAAGACGAACAATTGTCGAATAATTGAGTTATATGAACTTTAAGATATAATTAATAATTAATAAAATTTAAATATGAAAATAAATTAATAATTGCAAGTTGATAGAGAGATTAATGTTGGAAAGATGAGAGATATAAGAAATTCCATTGATATAATATATAAACAAAATAAAGTAGTAACAAAAGATAGTGTGGTGTAGTGGTTTGTAGCTTGATTTTTTAGAGAGATGGCATGGGTTCGAATCCCCTTGGAGGGAAAATAATTTCTTTTATACTAATGGGTCCGAAAAAAATTATTGAGTTTCGGATAAGAATTTCTTTTATACTAATGAGTCTGAAAAAATTATTAGGTTTCGGATGGGTCCGGATATCCGCTCCGTTTGGATATTAGTATCCGTATCCGTATCCGAATCCGGATCATCTATGAGTAATTGATAACTATCCGGATCTGTATCCGGACTATCCGTATCCGTTTAAATCCGGATTCGGATAATAAACGAATTCGGAGCGGATATCCGTCCGGATATCCACATCCGTTTACAGCCCTACTATATACCCTTTCAGAATACTCTTAATATTGTGGGGTTACTTCAGAAATTAATTTGAATAATAAATTAAGATTAATAAAGATAAAATAAAATTGAAATTGTACTATTTAGATCATGATGTTATTATTCTTAAACATATGTGACTACGTACTACAGAAAACAGATGCATAATCCATTAAAAAATGGCGGATATGAGAGAAGAGATGAAGTTGTGAATCAAGTTTTGAAGCTATGACAGATTCAACGAGATGTACAATTGTGACGGTTCTATTTCTTGGAATGGAATTAATTTGATTATTTGAGAGATTTGTTTCTGTAATTTAGAATAGATACGAGTTGTCCGTTTTAATTAGCGTGAATTTTAAAGCATACTCTCTGTATAATATTTTAAATGAGATACTGCTAAATTTGGGGCATATTTGTTGTGGTAAATTTAAACAAAGGAAAATGAACGGAAATAACAATGAAATATTGTAATCCAAAATAGGATTACGGTTTAAAACCCCATTAATTTCCTTGAAGATTCTTATTTTGTGCTATTAATATCATAAAACTCAATAATCTGGTTTTAGATAAGGAATTGACAACCGATTGCTAATAATTTTCTCATTATTAATAATTGACTGATATTCAATATGAAATTTCATCTTTTAATCACAACTGTTCGCGGATTATAACATTTACATATTTAATAAGAGAGAAGAGATGTGTTGCTTCTAGCTCACAACGGTGTACATTGAAATAATTAAGTACACATTTCATAAACTATTAAGTGTACATTTCAGTTCAATATGTGTTTTTATTTTTGTTTAGAGAAGTGTTTATTCTGATAAATAAAATAGATTCACATATTTCCAAAAATTTTATTGATACATTAAAATGATATAAATTAAAAAACATAACAAGATCTTCAAATAATTTGAAAATCTATCATTTCAGCAAAATGTATGACTATTCCGCTAGATTATCTAACGGAAACAACAATTCTAACTTTTATATTAAAATTTTAGAAATGTTAGTTGGAACAATCAATTCATCGTAACTTTGTATTAAAATATTATAAATGTTAAAAATGTTGACTCATGTTCGATTCTTTGACTTTTTTTCTATTAAAAAATTAGAAAATAAAAATGTTTTTAAAAAATAGATCAAGTATCGTAAAATTTAAATATAATAGAAAGACTCCCATAAATGATCCGGATTCAAAGTTTGGGACCGGAATCAATTGCTAATAGTTGTTGTCATCATAGTAACAATGTACGCGAATTATTCGCGTTTAATTCGCGAATAAAACGTTTTTGAAGTGTTCCGAACCAAAATAGCGTATTATTCGTTGACCGAATAAAACGCGAATAAAACGTGAATAAAACTCGAATTTAACGAATTTTACGAATTATTCGCGTTTTTTTTTTAACGTTTTGTTCGGAAAAAAAAATTACATTTCTCGGCTCTCGCGTTTTGTTCCTTTCTCTCCCAACCTCCCACGTGATTTCCTTCACTCCAGTATAATATTATAATATTCCTAGGCATATATCAGCCTGTTACTTTTTATTTCCTTCACTCTAGCGGAAGGCACCACGTGAAGGCACAGTTCCCATGTTACTTTTTTGATTTATATTATCACAGTTGATTTTCTGTAGCAAATACAAACAGTATATCGTATAGTAAATCATCGGTAATGAATTAAATATGCACTGAGGTCTCGTATTGTAATTCCGAATCATTTCCGAATTATACCCGAATTATTCCCGAATCACGAATTTTGACCCTGCCGAACCGAATCCGAATTATTCATTTGTTACTATGGTTGTCATAGCACAACTACAATGTATGCAGCAGAATGGAGGTAACCACACAAAGAACCGTCACAGAAAATCCGGAATAACATTGACAAGTTCTCCTTCTCCATCAATTTCTGATTTGACCCATTACAGAAAAATTCTATAGGACGTTGTTCATCCGAGAAGTATAATTTGAAGGATATATTTAACTTTTATTAATTCAATTTAAAAAAAATTACATCTAAACCAATTTTCGAAAAATAAATTTTTAACATTTGTAGGTTTCATATTGAATATTTATTCGTCAATAAATTTTAATTCAAAACAGAAAATAAACAAAAAGTTTAATCAAGAACTCAATCTGGAACTCAGATTTGAGATTGTTGGGCGGGCCAGCTATTGCTTATTCATTTATTTTTCATTTAAGGCTATTACTTATTTTATTTGGGTATCTAATTAATTATAAATTGTCAGAAATTTATACAATTAACTGATTAAAAGTTATCAGATTTTACATGCAATTAAGATATACGCAAGTTTTCCGTAACTCGTGTTTGACGTTGCACAATTAAATTACTTTATAATAAATAATGCACAATTAAGTGAATCTTAGACGAGATTATAAAAATGTAGTCATCAAATTGGGAATCAGATTATTTCTAAGTGATTAAATTTTGATTTTGGAGATTTGTGGAGTTAATTAAAGCTGGTGGTCAAAATTTGTGAAACCTCTGGAAGTAAGATGTGAGTCCGAATCTCTCCATTACTTCACCGTTTGATTTTGAATCCGAGTCAATCCGAGTCCAATCATGTACATGCACGGAACTCTTTAATATTCGTGCCAAAATATAATGAACGGATCAGATTCAAAATCAAACGGTGAGGTACTTCAGATGATGCTGGTTCTGCTGCACCTCTTTTATGAGCTTTTAATCTGTGGTCCCCACAAATCTGAGTCAGCTAGCCAGCTGGCATGCACATATGTGATCATTAATGCATGCAATATATTGCATGATGTTATGAGAATAGGAGAATAGGAGAGGCTTTAAAGGCGACAGCTTACATTGGGCACTCAGTCTGTCTCAGTGCAGCAACACACTGACACACTCACCATTTTCTCTCTCTACTCTCTACTCTCTAGAGAGAGATGGATTTTTTCTGAACCAGCAAAATACACAAAATATAAACTTTTTCATGGATAGATGTGTAATATGCACCACATTTTTCGTAGATAGATGTGTAATATATTTGTTGAACAAATTTTATATTTATTTTTATTTTTTATATAGGTAAAAAATCACTAGATATAAAGATTCTAGACCATCCGAAATTAGTGATTTTCTATTTATCTAAAAAAATATTAAAAATTTGTAAAAAAAAAATGTAAATTTGATCTGCATGTATATTCTCATTTTCATATGAAGGTCAGATCAATTATTTGAACTTTGAAAATAAAAATACTTATTCATGGTACTGATCAATGTGCGCTATGCATATATAGTACCATAGCCTCACTCCAAAGTAAATATAAACTTTTTCATGGGTGGATGTGCAACATGTACCACATTTATCATTTATGTCTGTTCCCTTGATATAAGCAAAAGTACCACACTGGATGACAATAAAACTATCAAAACAAAACTGTCCTTCCTCCTTTCTCTCTTTCTTCTCTTTTGCTCTCAAATAGACACACACAAAAAAAAAAGGAGAAATCAATCAACCATGGCTATGAAGCATGGTGCTTTTCTTCTACTGGCTTTTCTCCTAGTAACCACTAAAGTAAGTTATTTATTTTCCTACTTGCATTGCAACACTTAAAAACAAGTTTTAAAAAAAATGGATATGAGATGATTATTAACAATTTGTTGCTTCATGCTTTGTTTAAGGTTTCATCAGATGGAAAGGAAGCCTCCAGAGAGGTAAATAAATGCTCTTTTATACTGCTCAAATTTTGGTAAATCACATTTTGTTTTAGAGAAAACAAAAAATTTCTATAATTTTTTTTTTTTTATTTTCCATGGAAATTATATAGGTTGCTGATTTGGGAGCTCCTACAGATACACCTGCACTTCCTCCCCCTCACAAAATTGTGGATGCAAAAGGTGGTCACAAAAATATATATATCAATTTCCACCTTAATTTTTTTTTTTGTGTGTGTAACTTTTCAAGGACCACAAATCAAGTTTCCTATGCACCTTTTGCAAAAATAACATACACTCAAATGAGTCTGAACTAAATCTAATTTTCAGGCTCTTTATCCTTCAATTTTATTAAAAAAAAAAAAAAAAAAAATCAGATTTTGGTCCTTCAACTTTTTTAAAAGAATCAATCTAGTCCACAAATTTTTGTTCGTCCCTATTTTATCATTGAATTAATTAAAAATAAAATTAAAAAATGAAGTTTGTCCTTCAAACTTCTGAAAAAGAGTGAAAAAATCATGATGATATATAAATAAATTGGTAGTTGAAATGCCATAATTTTGTATATACAGATTGCAAAGGAGCGTGCGACGATAGATGCAGCTTGCATTCTAGAAAGAATGTGTGCAGCCG
Organism: Carex kokanica; assembly: GCA_025461125.1. NCBI lineage: Eukaryota > Viridiplantae > Streptophyta > Magnoliopsida > Poales > Cyperaceae > Carex > Carex kokanica. The sequence continues at coordinate 26,565 of JAJGRX010001217.1, read as the reverse complement.
TGCGTGCCTGACATGCTGCAACACATGCCGGTGCGTACCAGCTGGTACCGTAGGGAACAAAGAGACATGCGGCAAGTGCTACACGAGTGGAAGACTCACGGAAACAAAACCAAGTGCCCTTAAAATAAATTATGAACTGTAATGCTATATATACTGGTATGGCAACATTAATGTAGTTTTGTTCTTTTGTTTTGTTGAGATTATGTATGAATGATGTCTATGTTTTGAGTTAGCCAGAACTGTAATGCTGGTAAATGGAAATCTAGGTCTAACTAGTGTTCAAGAAATAATGCCATAGAACTGCTACTACAGCAATTAGTACTTTTTTCTGTGTTTTTTTTTTCAAAACAAAAAGAAATATTAGGTAACTATTGTTGAGATTATATATGATTTCACAACATTAATTTCTTCCCTGAAAGAGTTTAAATTCACAAGAACAACTAGGTTAATTACATTAAAATCACAGCAATAAGCTTCAAGCTGTTTCAGTAATTGTAATAAATTTGAGTAAATAGTAATACAATGTACTCAAAATCAGCAAAGGAGATATCATGTCAAGCAGAGAGATCTCAAAGTTTGAGCTGATGTGGAAAATACGGACCGTTCAAAATCTTTCTGCACGAATCTCAAAGCACAATTATAGTGCCTCTGCATTTCAAAGAGGCACCGAAAAAAAATTGGCCCGGCTTTAGATAAACTGATATATCTTAAATTTTTAGTTGATCATCAGAAAATCCGGACCGTTAAAACTTTTTCTGCACGAATTTTAAAGCAACATAATGTTGTAAAATCAAAACAACACATGAACTGTAGAATTAAAATAGCATTGCATGAAGTCAAAACTGCTCTTTTTTTAAATCTTTACCTGAGAAATAGGTCGGAAGAAGGGAATTCATATCACCTAAAATAACTCAAATTTTTGAGTTAATTACTTAACTAATGATTAATCCCAGGCTTACTAATAATAAATTCAGATCATAACAACAAACCACTACACTAGTTAATGGGTAAATATTTTAAAAGAGAAGTTTTGGCTTGATGCAGCGCAAGAACTACAGAATCAAAACATCTCTAAATATGGTTCGTGCACTGCATGAAGTAAGAACTACTCTGTCAATAACTAACGATTACTCCCAGGCTTACCTAATAATAAATTCGGATCATAAACAAACCACAGTTAAAGATATCAACAGAGTAGTATTCGCTTCATGCAGCGCACCAATAATAGAGCCAAACAATGCTGCATATGACTAGTGCTCGTCATGAAGCACAATCTACTCTGTCCATATCCTTACACCAACCCACTATACTAGTTAATACCAAACCAGATCAGATCAGAATCAGAATCAGAGAGTTGAAATGAGCGCATCAAGGCGGAGGGAGAGGTGGCTGGTGGCGCTCGGCGTAGCACTGCACGCCATCTACATGCTCAGCATTTTCGATATCTACTTCAAAACCCCCATTGTTCACGGCATGGACCCAGTCCATCCCAGACTCCCTGCTCCCGCCAACCGCCTCGTCCTCTTAGTTGGTTCGCCCTCTCTCTCTCTCTCTCTGTGATTTGCAAAGTATTGTACCAGTATCCAATTTGGCTCTTGTGGTTACATGGTACCAGTATCAGTATGGATACTGGTACAGTATATATTACTAATATCATGATCATATACTTGGGTCTAGTAGGAACAAGCAATCATGTCCTTCAGCTGGGATTTGAAAAGTATTGTCCCAGCAGTGGCATTCATGTTGAACCAGTGCTGGTATGCATCCCAGCTGCCTGTTACCAGTACAGTATGTATTACTAATACCCTGCAGCTGGTATTTGCAGCTGAGATTTGCAAAGTGTTGTACCAGAACTGGTACAATTGGAGGAGACATTAGTGTGTGTGTAACTGTACCAGTAACCCAATTTGATTTTGGGTTACATGATGTCAAACCAGTGTTAGTATACATCCCAGCTGCATGTTACCAGTTACAGTATATATTACTAGGTAGTAAAGGTAACATGGGGTATTTTTTAAATTTGAAATGAGTTTTAAACAGAAAAGTCAATAAATTGGGTAAATTTGTGATTTTTTTTAAATTTAGAAGGCTAAATATGATGTTATGAATTTTAGATGAGGAAATACGTAATTTCCAAGTATACACGAAATTCCCCCATACTACTAATTTCATCATGATTATAACCCAACTAAAATGAGTGTGATCAACCAGTATACTGTTATTAATTTACTTTTGTTTTTCTTTTCTTTCTACTGGTCTAGCTGATGGGCTTAGGGCTGATAAATTCTTTGAGCCTGACGAGTCAGGTAACGGGTTTCGGGCCCCATTTCTAAGAAGTATTATAAGGGAGAAAGGGAGGTGGGGGGTGTCCCATGCACGACCTCCCACTGAGTCACGGCCTGGACACGTGTCTATCATTGCCGGTTTTTACGAGGATCCTAGTGCTGTCACAAAAGGTAAATAAAAAATTTCTCTCATTTTTTTTAGCAGATAATCAGAAAGCTCTTCTGAAATTTAAAAATTGCAAGACTTCACAATTAGGTATTGCCCCCTCAGAAACTTTAAGTGTTAGAGTAGAAAAATGACCCATTTGCTCTCAAAAACCGACCAATTAGAATATTGACGTGTTTTTGAAACATGCTACATATTTTTATTTTTCTTAATAAATGGTAAAATGGGTATTTTATAAATTTAAAATGAGTTTTAATAGAAAAGACACTAAAATGGATAAATTTGTGAGTTTTTGAAATTTAGAAGGGTAAATATGATATTATGAATTTTACAGGGGGGAATACTTAATTTCGAAGTTTTCGAGGTGTATACATGAATTTCCCCCTTTCTCATGAAAAGTTTTTTTTTCTGACAATGTAGGGTCTAGGGAGTTCTTTTGCAAATAGTAGAAATTTCTGCTTGTTTTCCACACTTCACTTCAATCCTGGTTCTACAACCAAACAATTTTGTCTTATTTTGATTTCTTTCAGAAATTTCTGGAATGATTTTGTGCATTTACAATAATAAGTGATTCCTTCTTATTTCTATACCTTATTAATAACATTTTGGAAAGCAAAATCTAGGAGATATTCAGAAAAGCTCTTCTGAAATTTTATAAATTGCAAAATGCACTATCTGATAGGTCCTTTTTCTGAAAAGAATATTCTCTGACAGTGTAGGGACTATTTTGCAAATACTAGAAATTGCTGCGTGTTTTCCACAATTCACTTAATAATCCTGGTTCTACAACCAAACAATTCTGTGTTATTTTGATTTCTTTCAGAAATATCTGGAATGATTTCTTGCATTTTACAGAGTTTAATATAAGTGATTTCTTCTTATTTCTATACATTATTGATTACAGGTTGGAAAGCAAACCCGGTAGAGTTTGACTCGGTATTCAACCAAAGTCGGCATACAATTTCGTTTGGGAGCCCCGACATTGTCCCAATTTTTTGCTCCAGTGTGCCCCACAGCACGTGGGCCACCTACCCTCATGAATACGAAGATTTCGCAACTGGTACAATTCAAATAATACATACTTTTAAGATCAATACATACATATTTTTTGCATTTACAAAGTTTGTTCAAATGTCTTACTTCAACAGATGCGTCTTTTTTGGATCATTGGTCATTGGATCAACTTAAAAATCTGTTAAACGGGTCCCGCACCGATCCGAAAATGAAGGAACTCCTCGAAAAAGACAAATTGGTAGTATTTCTCCATTTGTTAGGTTGTGACACGAATGGCCATGCACACAGGCCGTATTCTCCAATTTATTTGAATAATGTGAAGGTTGTTGATAGTATTGCAAAAGAGGTTTATGATTTAATGGAGAGTTATTTCAATGATAGTAGAACCGCATATGTCTTCACGGCTGATCATGGAATGAGTGACAAAGGTTATTTTTTTCCCCTTTTATGATTTAGGGTTATGCATGTAATTTTTAAGGTTATGTATGTAATTTGGTTATTGTTTCAAATAGGCAGTCATGGGGATGGCCACCCTTCAAATACTGACACACCATTAGTCGCATGGGGGGCCGGTGTAAAATATCCGAAATATCTGACATACTCTGAAGAAGAATCTGAAGACGATGGGTTCCGCTTTGTAGATGATCACAAGCATGGGACCACCCCTCACGAGTGGGGCCTACATGGGATAGAGAGATTGGATGTCAACCAAGCCGATATAGCCCCCCTTATGGTTGTCACTCTATTTGAATTCTTTGTTCTTTTGCTAAAGTTCATGTATTATTTTAGAGGGGTATATAATGTACTTTTTTCTTTTTTTTTCAATGATTGTAGGCTACTCTAGTGGGCTTACCGTGTCCTGTCAATTCTGTTGGCAGTCTACCAAAACAGTACTTAAATTTGAATAAGGTTTCTCTCTCTCTCCCCCCATGTTTTTTTTTTCTTTTCTTGTTAAAAATTAAAGGTGAAGCACTTTTCTTTTATCATTGTTTACTGTTCTTAATTTTTTGCTTTGTATTTATTATAGGAAGAAGAAGTTGAAGCAGTCTTGGCTAATTCTAAACAAATACTCAACCAATTTCTTCGCAAATCTCGTATCCTCATACATGAACTATCCCTCCTCTCTGTTTAGATAAATTGATTTCCTGGTCAGTATTATACCAGTACCAGTACCAGTGCAGTATCTGCCTCATACATGAACTATCCCTCCTCTCTGTTTAGGCTATATAGTGCAGTATATAGCCTCTATTTTCATTGTTACTCATATTTCCTTAACTTACGTTCAAAGAGTTAAAACAGCAGTCTTCACTATACTTCAAGCCATTCAAGCCCTTGGAAAATTACCAATTCATCCTCCAAGAAATCGAAAATTCTATATTAGCCCGAGATTTTAGCACGGCCATACGGCAATCTGAAACCCTGAAGGAGTTGGCTCTTTCAGGTTTTCACTATTTCCAAACCTATGATTGGCATATGCTCATGACTGTAATTACCCTTGGTTACCTTGGTTGGATGGTAAATCTCATAATTCATGTGGTAAAATCTTATACTTCATTTCCAAGGAACCTTATTGCTAAAAAACCCGATGCTACAGGCTCGTCAGAGACAGTAAGTATTTCATATCTGATTTTACATGGTATTTTCATCTGTTCTGATAACTAAGGAATATCAGCTAATCTCTAGTTTATGGTTATTTTATTTCTTAGGTGTATATTGGAGGATGCATATTGGCTGGACTTATATCATTTCTTCTATTTCTGGAGAAATCACCACCTCTTTATCATGCTTATTTTCTAATGACAACTTTCCTATGGACCCGAATTATGCGTGATTTTCAATTTTTGAAGGCCTTGTGTGGTGAATTGAGTAAAATGCCCTTTATATCTCATTTCAAGCTACTCGCCACTTCATGCCTCTCAATTTTTGTTCTTGAGTTTCTGGTAGGTGAAATTTCAAGACTACACTGTTAGATATCAGTAACTTACCTGTTCAGCACTGGTTTATTTTGGAAGTTAACTGTTTTTATTTTTTTGAGTGAGGCTATGATACTATGCATAGCGCACATCGGTCGAATGACTGTTTGGACTTTGAAAAACAAGATATGGATGCATAGTACGGACCGATGTGTGCTATGCATAGTACCATAGCCTCACTCTTTAGTTTTTGTATTTATTTGGCTATAGAAGAATACACTTCTTGGTACCATCCAGGAGAGGTTGCAAAGTCATATAATTTGTACCTATATTTTGAAAGTAATGGACATGTCCAGTACTTATAAATAGGTTGCTGCTATCTGAAAACTAACAGACATGTGCATTTTATGTAGGTAATGAGCTTTACAGATAGGAAACTTTACACCTGGTGCTTTCTCTTGGCCGGTTTGGTGGGCCCAGTTCTTTTATTATATTTTATTCCGGGAAATTGTTTCTTGGCAGTATTTGTGTGGCTCGCAACCTGGTTTTTGTCAGGTTTTACATTAATGCCTGCCGAAATACCAGAAAATAATAATCTTGTGTAAGTTCTATGTTTTATTTTCACATCATGTGTCAGCATTTGTTTACTGTTAATTGCAAGCTAAAGCATAAAACATGGGTATTTTAATTTAACTATCACTAATTTGAGGGAGGGATGCAGATTTATAGTATAAATTATATAATAATGCTACATGCAAATCCTTTTGTAGGATTTTGAGTGGAGCACTAATTATACTGATTGCTTTGGCCTCTAAATGGATTGACATAAACAAACATTCAGATAAGTTCTGGGTATATCTGTCAAAAGACACTAAGAAAGGGTCTTGCTTCCCTATGCTCTTTTTCATTCAGGTATTAATGAATATAATAAATAATTATTTTTCATTTCTGCTCTACCATCACAAAACCTTCTCTCTTGCATTTTTATTTGTAAGAAAAAATGTTGCCTACCTATCCTATACTATACATAATTTAATGGCCTATATGAGAAATTTTCTCAAAAGGAAAAACTAAAAATTGCATAATTTTCGAAGGTCAAGTATACAAAAGCTAATCTGCTCTCTATCATATTGCTATGCATTTAGGTTTCATTAGTTGCGCTTTCATCAGCTATGGTATGGATATCAACTTCACATAGAGCGAAGAAAAGGCAACTTCTCCCTATGCACCAACTCATTAACTGGGCTCTTGCCGGTATTTCTTACCTCTTTAGCCAATTATTCCAATTATTTTCATCTTATTTCGCTCCCTTTTCACAAAAGTTTTGGCCAGAATTTAGTCTTAAGACCTCACCCGAGATTATTTATTATACTCTATAATAAATAAGTAATACAAATGACAAGCACTACTCGCTGCTAAAAATAAAATAAAGGAACAAAGTAAAGAAAAATGACATTGCTTGAATGAAACCCTAACACAATTTTTTATTTTGCAAATATATTTGGCAGGAATTTCTATTGTTTTACCGCTATTCTCTCAAAATAGTGTTTTATCACGTCTGACTTCCATTTTCTTGGGTTTTGCTCCACCTTTCCTCTTGCTGTCAATAGGGTAATTTCTGAACTTGCTTTCACTTTCTCTCTCTTTTCTCCTTTTTTTTCTCTCTAATCTCTCATAAAAGCCCTTCATGTATTGTTTTGTAATAATATTTGTAGGTATGAGGCAGTGTTTTATGGCGCCTTTGCTCTGGTCCTGACAGGTTGGATTTTGATAGAATCGGCTTTTAGTTATTCAAAAGAAAAGAACTCCTCGTCACGCTTTGGGACATTAGTTGGAAACACTGATGAAAGATACCTTGAATTGGCTGATTTACGGGTCCCTTTAATATTTGTATGTATCCCTCTCACACTCTCTCTCTCTCTCTAGATCATTTTTTCAGTAAACAAATAGGGAGAACTTCATGTATATCCCTCAAAAACTTTGAAATTGCGTATTCCCCCTCTAATATTCATAATATCATATTTACTCTTCTAATTTGAACACAAATACTAAGTGAAAAATGTTGTTCTAAATTTAGAAGGGTAAATATGATATTATGAATTTTAGAGGGGGAAATATGTAATTTCAAAGTTTTTGAGGGGTATACATGAAATTCCCCCAAAACAAATAGTACTAAGGAGTGTATGTTTCTGATAATATTTTTTTCTTCTTTGTTTTCTCTTTATCAGTTCCAACTATTTTGATAGATTATGGATGCTGTTCTAAACTTTATTCTATTCTATTTTATTTTATTTTCAGATGGTGTTATTTAATGTAGCCTTTTTTGGTACCGGTAACTTTGCTAGTATTGCAAGTTTTGAGATATCTTCGGTGTACCGCTTCATCACAATCTTTAGTGTAAGTCCCTCTCTCTATTTCAGACTATTCTCTTTCTATCTCAATGTATTAAGCAAATCTCTCTTGTTATTTTTAATGCAGCCTTTTTGATGTCAGCGTTGCTAATTTTTAAGCTCTTTATTCCATTCATACTTGTCATGTAAGTTTTCTTTTTCTTTTCTTTTTTTGAGAAAAGAAAGGCCTAAATCACGGGTTTCATTGAACATGTAAACCAAAATTGAGTACTTACACTACATTTTCACAAATTATGAAGATAAAAAAAAAAAAATTCTCAATCAATACCAGTATGGTACTGTACCAAAATTCTGAAATTCCAACCTGAGAACCTGCCTTTTGGTTTCGTGCATTACCTTTTGAGTTACTCTATATCATGTATTGTTTCTATCAAATTATATGCAGATGTGCATTTAGTGCCATAACGAAGATCATGCGGGTCCCACGACTCGGTCTGTACTTCATTGTGATTTTATTTTCTGATGTCATGACCATCCATTTCTTTTTTCTGGTGTGTCATCTTCCTCCATCTCTTTTAACTACAATTAAATTCTTCAATATTTTTTATTAAATTTTTAAGAAGTGTGCACCTGTAAACAACTTGTCTATAGATTTCTTTGTAAATGCCTAAAAGTAGGGGTGTTCATTGGATCCAGATTATTTGGTTTTGAACCGAACCAACAAATTTTGGGATTACATGGTTTGGTTTTTCAGTTTAAATGGTTCGATTCAGTTGAAATTTTGAATTACTTCGGTTTTTTGTTTTCGGTTTGGTTTAATCTCTCTTATTTCGGTTCAACTGATATATATATCTTGATGTTATTTCTATGATTATTAAATGTATTTGTGTATGTATTGAGTTTTGACTTTTTGAAATTTAATCGCTCTTATTTCGGTTCAACCAAACAAGCCAAAATTCAGTTGAGAAGTTTAATTCGGTTGGTTCGGTTAGATTTTCAAAAACCGAATAAAATTTCAGTTTGACTATTTAAATTCGGTTTTAACCAAACCGATCGTTGGAACATCTCTATACAGTATTGAAATTTGGTTTTTGTTGTGGAAATTCTAGAATTATGCTATTGTTTATTTTTTTCAAATACTTGTATCAGTTCTTTGACTTGTATTGACAGGTGAGAAATACGGGGAGCTGGATGGAGATAGGAAACAGCATCAGCCATTTCGGGATAGTGAGTGCTCAGGTGGTTTTTGTTTTGATGCTTTTTGCAATTACAAATATTTACACAAAAGATATCCAAATTTCCACCCGCCGTTTCTCAATCAAGGCCTTGTAAGTTATATTTCATTAGATAGGTGCTTTTATATATGATGTCAACACATGAAATTTTGATCTTGGTAAAGCAGAGTGTAGTAGTTTCTTAGGAGATTCATTTGGAGAGGCTTCCCTCCTTTTTCTTAGGCACTAATTTTGTACATTTTTATATTTAGTGAAATGAATCGTTAAATTTTAATCTGGTTAACATTAAGCTGAGTTTTGCTGCTTTATAATGTGCCTTCTTTTATGCTGCCAACATTTATTTTCAGTATCTAAATTTACTATAACTATAGGTGTATATTGTTTTAGAAGAGTTTTATGCATAGTATTTGATGTATCTGTTTGTTTTTGCATGAACAAAATCATACACACGTAATAGGTGTATTTTTTAGATTATCTATTAGTTTTGGTGATTTTTTTCTTTCTTAAATGTAGTTCAAATTGATTAAATATGAACAAACGCAATGAAAGCACACTAGATGCATTCTAGTAGAACTTTATGTATAATATTTAATGTATTTGTGAGATTTTGCAAGAACAAATTCATGCACATGTAAATTGCATGTGTGCAGTGTTCTAAATAGCGCGCTATAGCGTTTTTGGACCCCAAACGCTACGACATCAAAATGCGCTATTTGCACTACGGCCGCTATAGCGGTCCGCTATTTGCGTTATTTGCACTATACAATATGGATTTTTTTTTAAGCAATTTATATGGGTTTTAAATAAAGATAAAAAAAATCTCAAACCGAAATTGAATTTGTTGCTACTTGTTACAAATAAATCAATTTGAAATTGGGAATAGAAATAGAAATTTGAATAGAAAAAAAGTCCAAACCGAAATTAAAATTTGAATAAAAAAAAAAAGATTATGTCATGAATCATGATGTTTAAGATATTTTTAATAGGAAAAATCGATAGTTTATGATATTACTATGGATATTTGAACCGCAATTTGGACTTTGTACGGGTTCAATATGAATATTATAATTTCTTAATTACTTTGGTGTTATTTATTGTTCTATGAGACCTTAGATAATGTTGATATTTAGTACAAATATTGAATATACGAAATGTAAAAAAAAACACTATTTGGAATAGCTTCCGCTATAGCGACGCTATTTGCTATAGCTTTTTTTTTAGCCTTCCCGCTACGACGCTATAAACGCTATTTAGAACCTTGCATGTGTGTGAATTAATATATAAGTTTTGATTATTTTTAAATCATACATGTAGTCCAAATCGATTAAAAAATGAACAAATTTGATTTGCTCGAATAAAATTACTGCACCTGTTAAGAACATAATTTTCTATAAACGCATTCTAGTATAATTTTATGTATAATATTTATCTTTGTTTGTTTGAATCACAAATATAGTCTAAATTAATTACAAATATAAAAAAATAATAAAGACATATATAAAATGCATTTCATATAATGTTATGCATAATATTTGATTTGATGCATAATAGAGATATTATCAACTATTAAAACCAACAAAAATGTATAACTAAAATGTATAATAGAGATAATCATCTTCTTGAAGAAAACATAACATAAAACATATCAAATACCACCATTACAATAGTTACTATAAAAAAATTCAGAAATTAAAACTAACACTCCCACGGTTACCAGCCATGTACCTCATTGCGAAATTGTCTCAACCTTAAACTCAACCTGCATTGTCATACGTAAAAAAGTTACTTTAAAGAGATAAAATGAAGGTACCGACAAATAATCAACATCTTACTCGCCTCCTTTTTAACAAAAACATTAGCAAACTGATAAATTCAACAAACAATACAATATCAACATATAAGATTTATTTTTCAAAATGTGAAATTGTGCATACCATGAAATAATGCAATATGCAAAAGTTTGATTTACTCTGACATCTTGTACACTTGTAAGATTTATTTAAGATAAATAAATTATAAATTTTGTTGTTATTGCCGGTCTTCTTAATTTCCTCATGATAAATAATCAATCGCAACTGTATAACTGATACATTTATAAAATGATTTATAATAAAAAAAAAGGTTTCACAAGAATAATGAATGCATGAATGACTCATGAAAATTTTGATTTTGTTCACAACATTTGTCTTCTCCATATATGCCGGAAAAAATCCAGCATATATCGTGAAATGTCATATTCAAATATTATAATTTACAATCGATTGTCTAAACAATCAGATGTAAAAAAAAAATACAGAATTGATTGATTCATATTTTAATTATAAGTAGAATTAATATTTGCGTCTAGCCTTGAAAAAGCAAAAAAAAATATTAAAAAATATTTGAATTTTAAACTGAAAAGAAAAAAATTGAATCCTTAATTATTTGTTATATGATAATGATACATTTAAGAATTTGAAACTTTAATTAGTTTACAATGCGAATATACAAAATAAAAAATACCCAAAAAACAAGAACAACTAAATCCAACTGATTCAGTGCAAAGAACAGTAGGCTTTGTTAGAGAATTAGAATTGCAATATTGATTTTTTTTTGCTAAACCGATGAACAAAGTTTTACACAAATAAATATCTAAACTATGATGAAATGCTGTCAAGAGTTGTTTTAAATTATGATTCAATCACAAATGAAATTAGAAGGAACCAAAGAAATACAGAATGATATATTGCCAAAGAGAAGCAAATTATGAGAGATTGTTAATGATATATATACTTATGTAGAGATCTAAATTAAAAAGAGAAAAAAAATCTCCAAATAATCTTCATTCGTATATTAAGCATATAGATGTTCTGATCTGACAACGATTGTGATTAAAAGATGAATTTATGGATATAATATCAGCTCCCCAATCAAACATTCTGTTTTTTTGTTACATGTATCTCTTTTATATTTTTTATTTGTTTGTGTAGAAATATAAATTTATTTAAACACATAGAAATCTATATGTAAATGTCACATTCTCTATTTTTTTCCGAAAAATTTATCAAACCCCTCTTATTTCCAATTTTTTTTTTCCGAAAAATGTTGTTTTCTTCTTACATTTTGCACTCCAATAATCATTTTCATAGAAATCTTTTGCTAACCAACTACATAACATTATTTCATAAATTGGAAAAGCCACAATATATGGCCACAGGAGAACAGTCATCACTAAATATGTTGAAATGCGAATTTTTTTTCTTTTTTGAACTTAGAATCATAAGTGTATAGTCCATATTGATTAAAAAATTGAATAAAAGACACAGATGCACTATAGACGTATCTATTTTTATAGATTTAATTTTGGGCCATGAACCATCTTCATTTTTCTCCATTGTAATATATAATTGAGAAGTTTGTGTAGCATCATTCATAGGGAGGGTTTCTTTTTTAAATCCAAAACACTCCATATGTGTTTATACTTTATATTTAGCGAAAGAACCACTAATGTGCAAAACAAAATGGAAAGGTTAAAAAAGTTGGGTCTTAAAGTGTGACTCATAAGTAGATAAATACTGATGTGTACTGTATGGATAATCTGAAGAAATAGAAATGAGTAAGTGTTTGCAGATAAGATCAAAGAGTGCAGTCAGTGGTGCACGTACAGGATATGTCAAGAGGCAGAGATGTGGATTGCGTGTGTCAGTAGGGAATAATGACTCAGTTTAGCAGAGGGGCCAAGAGATGTTGGATTTAGATGTTATCTTTTAATTTTTACTTTTGTTGTACCGATTGTTAGCTACTAACAATCTATCTATCAAAAAAAAAAGGAGATAAATGTTAGTGGTTAAAGTTATTATTTGAAATTGATTTAACAATTTTGGAAGTTACAAACAATCAGTTTTAATTAGTGGTTAAAATTCGGCTGAATAATCTTTTATGAATATATAAAAGTGTAAAATTGTCATTTTAATTTTAAAATAAAAGTAGATGACATTGCATGAATCTCTATTTTAAATATGAATGCTTGATTTTAAACTTTTCTTTAAAAAAAAAAAACAATTTTGGAGGTTACTATAAGTATGTAGAAACACCTCCCCTCCTTCAAGTTAAATGCTCACCAAATCCATCACACTTGATGACATTTTATTCTGATTTTGAAGTTTGGAACTAAAACTCATAGTCATTTACTCTAATTACGAAGAAAATGATTTAATAATTCGTTATGTTTTTTCAACTTAATTACTATTGTATTCATCTTTGCTAGCATTATAAGTTCATACAAAAAAAAAAATTAATTTCCATCATAACTAAATTAAATGATCTTCTGATCATATGTTGTCATTTTTTAAATAATATGCATATTAGTATTTCTAAAAAATATATTGTTTTATAATTCCATTTTACACTTAAAACATCATTTAACTTGAACATGTGAATCACTTATGTATTATAGTAAAAAGAAATATATTACTTTATATCGATAATAAATAAGAAAATTGTATATTCTTCAAGTTTTTGGCTATGTTGTATATATACTGGAGAGGGATTGAAATTCATACGTATATTAAAGCTTGAAAATTTTAAGATTTAAATAATTTAATAATTAATTACCAACATATAATTATCATTAAAAAAAGCTGTTCTAGAAATATTGTATTATTGTCATAAATGATTCTCTTTTTTACTTTATTATGATCTAAAACATATGATTTTTTTTATGATGTGATCTAGCATATATGCATTCGAAATCTATTATCAATAGACATTGAATAAATCTTCTTTTAAAAGTAACATCAAGACAAGTTTGGCATGTGCAATGAGAGAGAAAATTGTTCAACGAGAGGTAGATAGAAAAGAGTTTTATTAATGGCATGTGTGCATGATTTGTCATGCATGTGTTACTTGACTTTTATTTAAAATATCTATTAATTATGTGAATAATATTTCGTTATCACTTGCTATATATCTATTGGAAAAAGAGTTGATAAGAATTAGCAAATGAGTCTCCTTTTATTTTCTAAATTTTTGTTATAAAAAAACATGTTTATAGTAATTATTTTTATGATTATATGCATTTTAATCCTCAAATAAGAAATCAGAGAAAATCAACAATTGAGAGTGCAAGAAACATGACTGCAAGAATATGAGTGCCAGAAACACATAATAAATATATAATTGATTGGCTTGATATTAGTTCTATTATAATTTTATGTATAATATTTATCTTTATTTGTTTGAATCATAAATGTAGTCTAATTAATTAAAAATATAAAAAAAATACAGACACATTAAGGTAAAACACATCGAATACCAACATTTCAAAAGTTATAATAAAAAAATTTAGAAATTAAGATCCACCATTTCCACTGTTATCAACCATGTACCTCATTGCAAAATTGTCTCAACCTGCATTATTATACGCAAAGAAGTTACTATAAAGAGATGAAGTACTGACCAGGAATCAACATCTTACTCGATTCCTTTTAAACAAAACATTAGCATACTGACAAATTGCACACCATCAAACAATGCAATATGAAAAAGTTTGATTTACTATAACATCTTGTAACAGAAAACTTGTAAGATTTAATAATATGAAATAATATTTTTTTTTTGTTATTTCTGGTCTTCTTAATTTTCTTGTGATAAATAATCAATCGCAATTGTAAACATATAAGTTTATAAAATGATTTATAATAAAAAAAAAGTTTCACAAGAATAATGAATGCATGAATGACTCATGAAAAAATTGATTTTGTTCACAAGAAAAAATCCAGCATATATCGTGAAATGTCATATTTAAATATTATAATTTACAATTGATGTCTAACAATCAGATGTAATAGTTTATAGAATTGATTGATTCAGATTTTAATTGTAAGTGTAATTAATTTTTGCGTCTAGCCTCGAAAAATAAACAAAATATTGAATCCTTAATTATTAGTTATATGATAATGTTACATTTAAGAATATGAAACTTTAATTAGTTTACAAAGCCAATATACAAAATAAAAAATACCCAAAAAAGAAGAACAACTAAATCCAATTGATTCAGTGCAAAGAACAGTAGGCTTTGTCAGATATATATTTAGAGAATTAGAATTGCAGTATTGATTATTTTTGCCTAAACCGATGAACAAATTTTTACACCAAATAAATATGTAAACTATGATGGAAATGCTGTCAAGAGTTGTTATAAATTATGATTCAATCACAAATGAAATTCGAAGGAACCAAAGTAATACAGAATGATATATTGCCAAAGAGAAGCAAATTATGAGAATTGTTAATGATATATATACTTTTGTAGAGATCTAAATTAACAAGAGAAAAAAAAATCTCTATATAATCTCCATTCTTGTATTAAGCATGTAGATGTCCTAATCCGACAATGGTTGTAATTAAAAGATGAACTTCCGAATAGAATATCAGCCATCCAATCAAACATTTTTTTTTTGTTATATGCATCTCTTTTATATTTTAATATTTTATATTTGTTCACCCGTAGAAATCTAAATTTATTTAAAACACATACTCTCCATATGTAAATGTCATTATTTCTCTATTTTTTCGAAAAAAATTTCAAACCTCTCTTATTTAATTGTCACATACTCGATTTTTTTTTTTTTTCATTTTTAAAATGTTATTTAATGATACATATCCACAGTATAACAACAATTACAGAAATGAGTGGATAGATTTTAAAATAAATGGTCTGCATAACTTTTGAAATTGATCAAGCAATTATGATCAGATATTGAGTCGAATTTAGTTTGATGTCCATAAGACAGTACTCCTGATTCCATTTGGAAATCATATTGAATTTTTGTGCATGATGAAAATTTTCTTGTATGATGATAGTTTCTATTTTATATGAATAAAAGATTAATTGAATTAATCTATGTCATCATAAAATATTTATGAATTAAAAATAAGTTTCAGTTTTTATAGATAAAATTCTTTTATCTGGATGATGTAGGTGTAGGGATGGCAATGGGTCGAGCCCACAGTATTTTACTAAGCCATGTCTAGCCTGTCTGTTAAAAATTGACAGCTCACCTGCTGACCGAATCTGATGGGCTTAAAAATCTATGCCCGGCCCGCCCATGGGCCTTTCCCCCAAGCCCATGCCTGCCTGTTCTTGCCTTCCCTTGCCCCATGAGCCTACCTGGCCTGCGATACCCACTGGCCTATCCATATTCAACCACATCAAATATACCGTACAAGACAACAAAACAATTCATAATATGATTTTTCTAATAGAAGAAAAAATAATTTATAGTTTAACAATAAACAACAGTGTGATTTTGCTATTGGAGCACAAAATAATTCATAGTTTAATAGCAAATAAAGACGGCTGTTTTGCTTGTTTTTTTTAACATAAAGACTCATGGGCCTGCTTGTGGGCTTTGGCATAAACCCAGGCCTGGCCAGGCTCGTCTCTAGGCCCGCCTTACCTGGCCCATCACAGCATCGGGCTGACTGGGTAAAGAACGGGCCGGACGGGTAAGATCGGGCCGCCGGGCCCAATTGGACTTTTCTGCCATCCCTATGTAGGTGGGATCCGTATCTTTTGCATTAACTCAAAAGAAAATTTTTTTGAGTTAATGAATTTCAAACCGTCTAATTTTAAATGAAGCCAATCCGGCTCCTATCTATAACATAATGGGTCCTTTAATATTAGTGCAGATTTAGTTCGCACGAATTTTGAAACAGATTAGACAGTTTGAAAACTCAAAAGAAAAAGAGTTAATGCAGAGGATACGGATTCATGTAGGTGCGTGTCTTTTATACGACTAACTGCCAAATTATAACAGCTGTTGTGGTGTTTGGGTGTTTTGAGGTGAGCCCCCGAGAAATAAATATTTCTATATTGTGGGTATTTTTTGAATTTCCTATCCTTGTCTCATTGTCTTGTCGTACGTAGTTAATTTATACTTTTACAGAGACACAAATTCCTTGCCACTTGGCACTTGTGCCTATATAAAAAAAATATTAAACCAAGATTCCCTAATTTTCGTAACTCTTATTATATGTAATATACTAATATATTAATGCATTATGGAATAAAGATTTTATGTGTCCTTTGTTGTGTGTAACTGTGTAAACATTATGGTCCCCTCTCTTTACCTAACCTACTGAGTTAATATTTAACAGAGAAAGTTTGGCTCTATGCAGAACACAAACCATATGTAAGCTGTTTGGTTGTATAGTTTGTGCGCTTCATGCAGCCAAAGTTACTCTGGTAACATACTTAGCCAGCCTTACTTTTGTCTACATTACTCATAAATGTGAGCAGTACCGCCCCGCACTCACCGCTGTCTGGATGAATCCATATCCTCTAAGGTAACATAATATCTGAGTTTAGATTCTAGCGCAAGATGTTCCTTTAAAATCGTGTTAACACAGATCGGACGGTTCAGATCCAAAATTAAAATTTCTGTTACTCAGGTGGTCCACGTCTGGTCTAGACATTAAAACTGACACCAGTACACTACTACTCCCCAGTCTAAAGATTTTATGTGTCCTTTGTTGCGTGTGTAAACGTAATGCGAACAAAATGTAGAGTTTACTTGATTTGTTGGCCTTTGTCTACATACATGTGAGCAGCACCGCACCGTCACCATAAACAAATTAATATCCCCTGAGGTCACATCATATTTGTTTTTAAATTTTCACCGTCCGATAAGAGTTCTGGTACTTCAATTTTCGAGCGGAAAAAAGATTAACGGTTTAAATATAACAACAAATTTTCTGTTACATCAGAAACATGAATAATAAATTCCACCTCCTCCCTCCGACCTCGGAGTAGGTCCGATGCTCAATGGACCTAATTTAGGTTTAATGGGCTCCAGGACCGTCTAAATGGATTTAATATTCGTGCAACTCGCATTAATTGTCGTGTTCACGGATCTTTACACAAATCAGACGAATAATGGAACCCATTAGACCGAAAGTAGGTCCAATGGGCATTGAACCTACACCTTTCTCCCATACAACGCTAACACTGACATTAGCACTAGTACACTCAGTACTGTCCAGTCTGCCAATTGAATTGATGAAGCAGGCACAGGAATTGCTCCGCCGCTTCCTCCTCCTCCCTCCCCTCCTCTCCCTCGCCGCACCTCCAGGAGAAGCAGCAGGAGGAGGAGGTGGTGGCTTCCTCAGTCCGAACTACTACCACCGCTCCTGTCCCGGTGTCGAGAAGATCGTCTCCCGACACCGTCACCTCAAAGCAGATCGCCAACCCTACCACCGCTGCTTGGTACTCTCCGCCTCTTCTTCCATGACTGTTTCGTCACTGGTTGCGACGCCTCTGTTCTCATTTCCAAATCCTCCATGCTTCCTTCTTCCTTGCCAGAGCGTGATTCCGAAATCAATCTCTCTTTGCCTGGAGATGCCTTTGATGCCGTTGTCAGAGCAAGGCAGCCCTCGAATTGCAATGCCCAGGCCAGGTTTGGAGATCTCCATTATACCAAACTGGATATGTCCAGTTATTGTTTTAACACTTGTAATCGCATTTTGTTTGTAGGTGTCATGTGCTGACATACTCACTCTGGCAACACGTGATCTCGTTCAATGCTAGGTGGACCCTACTATGCAGTTGCTCTTGGTAGGAAAGACTCACTCTTTTCGCATGCATCCGATTGCTGATTCCTTGCTCCCGCGTACTAATATGTCGGCGTCTCAGCTGATACACTTGTTCAGTACCAGAGGCTTCTCAATTCAAGACATGTTGCCCTTGCTGGTGCTCATACTGTCGGTTTCTCTCATTGCAAGTTAGTGCATTTCATATTAATAAATATTTTCAGACATGTAGGAATATGCTTGTGTATGCGTCAAAAGTAGAGAAATTACTCATTTGCCCTCAGAAACTGTCCAATTATTTTATGGGTACTTCATAAAATTGAAGTTTGTTTTAATATAAAAGACATTAAAATGAGTAAATTTGTGAGTTTTTGAAGTTTAAGAAGGTGTAAATATGATATTAATAATTTTAGAAGGGGGAATACGTAATTTCCAAGTTTTTGAGGGGTATATCTAAACTGAAACAGTGATATTGGTTACCAGTAGAGAAATCAGGTCATTTGTGGTCAGAAACCAACTAGTTAGACGATGGAACATCTTTCTAATACATACTGCATAATTTTATTAAAAAATAAAGGATAAAATGGGTACTTTATAAATTTAAATTTCAATAGAAAAAGTTAATGAATTGGAAAATTTGTGAGTTTATGAAATTTAGATGGGTAAATATGTAATTATGAATTTTAGAGAGAGAAATACATAACCTTTGAAGTTTTTGAGGGGTATACATGAATTTCCCCCTTTTAATAAAGTTTAAAAGATGTGCGTTATAAGTTTAAAATGAATTTTAATAGAAAAGTTAATAAATTGGATAAATGGGTAAATTGAAAGTGAATTTTTCCACTGCAAGAAATCTTACACTTGCTAGATAATGCATTGTTTGTATTGACCTGACCTGACCTTCAAAAATTGATTTTGGTAAGATGACTATGATATTCTGGTATGAATAACTGAATATTGATGTTTATATCTCTGTTTATAATTTAGGGAGTTTGCCGGGCGTATATACAACTATGAAAATAAAGGATGGGGTGTGGTTGATCCACAGCTTGACATGCGATTTGCAAAAGCTTTACAAAGAGCTTGTGCCAACTATTTAAAGGACCCCACACTCTCTACATTCAATGATGTGATGACACCTGGCAGGTTCGACAACATTTACTACAAGAATTTACAGAGGGGCTTCGGCCTACTGGCATCGGATTCCGTGCTGATGTCGATGCTCGTACCAGACCGTTGTTTCACGGTACGCTTCGAACCAGACAGTTTTCTTTGAAGATTTTGCAAAGGCAATGCAAAGATTAGTTTGTATAGAAGTCAAGATGGGTCGAGAAGGTGAGGTTAGAAGGAGATGTGATTCTTTTAATAATATCTAAATTTTTTAGGGGTTGGATTGATTATTGTGTTCTTAGTCTATTGTGGGGTTGCACATACTTGAATTTTTTATTGGGTTGTGAGAATTTTAGATTGTGTTGATGAACAGTCCTGTGAGGAAATAGTGATTATTCAAGTTCATGTTTTCTATTGAGTTTGTTTATATATACATTGAAAAAGTGGAATCTAACATTGAAGAAGTTTGTTCATATATATACATTCTTCTTTTGCTATATATATGTTTCTATATAGCATAAATATATATTTTCAGAACCAAGAAGGTAGGAAAGAAAAATTTAAACACAATCCACAAGCAATTTTGCAAGATTACAAATCTAGTTACCCAAAAAAAGGACACAAAAAGAAAGAACAATTATAGATCTATTTAACTTTGTAAAGAAGAGGCATTTGTGTTTGTTTTGTTCTATACATCTATTCCTTTGACAGCTTCTTCAAACTGCATCATCTTTCAACTCAACCTCTTTGAAATCTCTTTCAACCTTGTACTCATGCTTCATTGCAAGCACCAAAAACACCACAAAATTCACCACACCCAAAATTGCAAGCAACAATAGAAGTAATCCAACCTCCCTTGGTTCAAATTATTTGTTATCCATCTCCCGTTTGTCACCTTACCGACCAACGTGACCAAACACACTACTCAAGAAGAAACCCCTCGACACAGTAGCGAGAATAAAGCCGTGCTCATGGATTTCATTCGCTCAGGTCCCTCTCTGATAAAGAACTCCAATTGTCCCACGTAAGCGAACGCCTCCCCTGCACCAACCAGGAAAAACTGCGGCACTAACCAGAAAACACTGATCGGGCTTTCTCCGCTGTTTGATGCATCTCGTCTTTTCTTCTCTACGATGGCAGAGACGGCCATGGAAAGCATAGAGAACACCAAGCCGACGGCAATTCTCTGGAGACTGGTAAGGCCTTGCGGGTTGCGTGTGATTCTACTGTCATATCAGTATATTTTGGTTTAGTTCCACAAGGTTATTTTGTAGTTCTGCCCATGGTTGAAAATATATATATTACCTGCTAAGGGCACAAGCACCTTTTCGTTGAGAGAAGTGAAGGTGAGAACGGTGATGAAGAGAAACACAGAGAGTGATCCGGAAGGGAAGAGAAAGGAGCCCCCGACACGACGGTTCATAAAGGTGCCCCTGGCTCAATGGAGAAGGTCGAAATTTGCGAATACACGGTCCAAAACAAGACGCATGTTGCCCAATCGGGAGCAACTTCACCACCATTTTTCACCTCTTCCACCTCTGTCATTGTGCTCAACATCTTTCTCTCATTCTTCTTTTCGGGGCTGCTTCCATCGGTGACTACACTGATCGCTGCTTTGTCAAGACACCTGCTCAATCATGCAAGACATGCTTAATTAGGTACCATGCACATATTTATTATACGTATGAATGTATCAATGCATGCACCATGCACTGCAGTTTAGTTAATTACCTGAATTTCTCAGTATGAGCCACATTGGCTGTGTAATAACCTTCCAGTTCGCTAGGATCAGTCGGATTAGCAAGTTTTCTCTGCTTAAAAGCGAGGTATAACACCTTACAGATTACTGTAAACGGGCTTCCTTGTGGCACTCGATACCGGTACTTGGCGTACAGCAAGAAGAACTGCTACTGATATTGCCATTGCCGCTGCTGAAATGCCATATCCCAATCCCCTCCCTACATTATCTTGTATGTATACCAGCACTGTTACAGCAAAAGTGACCCAATGCTAATGCTGAAGTAAAACCTATTGAAGAAGAAATCATTGCTTTCTCTTCCTTTGGGTCCCGGATGTCAAATTGATCGGACCCAAAACCCGAACAATTGGCCTTGATCCCGCCTCCACCAAGGGCAATGGTGTTGTAAAGAGATGCATATAGCATTGCCATCTGACTTCCACTCGCTGGAATGCACCCGTGTTGTGTCACACGGAAATTTTCGCACTGTGGGGGCCGCATGCTCCTTCAATGATGTGGCAATAGTTAGCAAAGTTGTACCCTGTATTTAATTACAAAATTTAGTAGTTGATTTAGATGGTTAAGCAAGAAGTATCATAACTTAGGTGTGATTTAGACATGCTAATAAGCAAATGCATGTTAAATTAACTCATTAAGTCAAAATCAACCCAACAAACACTATGCATGTATTTATATGTTAAACTACTGTATTTAGTAACTACCCTTCTTAGTTCTTACAATGATAGTGATAGTTAGAAAGATCATTATGACCACAAAATCAATTCGTTATGGTCCCAAAAGTAGATTATTGTAGTCTTAGTAAACTCATTCAATTGACAAAAGTTGTATACTTAAAATAACTAATTAACCTGACTCTCTTACCAGAGCAGCTATTGTAGAAAAGATTGCGATGGTGAGGTAACGGCCAAGCTTAGCATCAGCGAGGAAAGCACTGAGAAGCGCAAGGAGATTAAGAGTTCCCATGAAATTGGTGACGGTAGTTGCCGCTTGCGTATTCGACAGGTGCAATTCTCCTACCAAATATGTTACCAAATTCATTGCAATTCCCATTACACACATCCTTTCTGCTAACTCCGTCCCTGAATGCATTCAAGAAATACATTTGAGTTTAGTCTCACAATTTGAAAATATATATTTGCTAGTGATAATGATACTAAATCAAAATGTAATCTACAAAATATGTAGAGTGAGGCTATGGTGCTATGCATAGCACCAATGGCTAGTGTACTACGGCTCAATATGGTTATTATTTAAAATCCTAAACAGTCGATCCGAACCGTTCAATGTGATATCCATATGACTAGGTACTTGCAAACTAAATTTATATTTTTTCGAATTGTTTTACTATTTTTTAGATAGGTAGAAAACTCAGTGTTTTTTGAAATTCTGGACCATCAAAATCTACCTATCTAAAAAAATCAGTAAAAAATTCGAAAAAATATAAAATTTAGTTTGCAAGTACATATTCATCTGGTTATCACATTGAACGGTTCGGATTGACGTTATGATTTCAAAACGTACCATATTGAGCGTAGTACACTAGTTACCGTGCTATGCATAGCACCATAGCCTCACTCAAATATGTATACCTTCATAGCATTTGCATTTGAAAGTTTGTAGATCTTTTTCATAATTTTCTAAAATATAAGATTATATTTTTCTAAAGTTTGTACCTAAAATAAGGCCAGCTCCAAGCCATCCCCCTGTTTTAGTCTTGTCCACAGGGTTTCCTCTGTAGTCAACAATTAATGCATTATTCTCTTCTTTTTGAGCATGCTCCAGCTGAAACCTAGATTATTGTTTAATTTAAGAGAAATTAATAAATTTTTTAAACAACCAACAATAACCATAATAAGGGAATATACAAAATTGCATTAACAATTATTTAATTAACTTACCATTTTGTAAGCCAAGTTTGCAAAGCAACCAACAAGAGAAAGAGAGAGAAAGATATGAGATTGACAAAATTGGTGTAAGTAGTTCGATTATTTGGGACAGTTAGTGCTTGAAAATTTTAAAGCAGTAAGAGATGATACATATATAGGCCAAAATTAATCTAGGGGAGAGATTCAATTTGTGTTGCTCACATCTTCTTTGTTGCATATCTTGTTTTATACAAAAAAAAAAGTATCTTCTGTAACAATCAACTTTGCAGCATATCTTGTGGCCAGTATATATTTTGGGGCTTGAGCATTTGATAAAATTTAAGTAAATGAGATAAAAAAAGGTTCTTTTTTACTTGTGAAAAAAAAGACATTTCATGATTTGTGATCCCCATCTAAAAAAGTAATTAAATCCTAAGCCATATATATATGGTACAAAGGTATGTAAAGTTTTTACCTGAAGTAAATTGATGGTAGAATAATATACTATTTCCAATTTATCCAACCAAAAAGTAATACTTAAAATTTTCATGTAAGATAAAAATATAAAGAAACCGTCAAAAGCATAACTACGACAATGAATTTTCATTTCAAAGTCGATATGAACCGTTCAACGTGATTTTTATATGAAAATAAACTTGCAAACTAAATTTTACATATTTTAGATTTTTTTAGATATATAGAAAATCACTAATTTTAAATGGTCTACAAATTTTAAATCAAGTGATTTTTTACCTATCTAAAAAATAGTAAAAAATTCTAAAAAATATAAATTTGATCTACAGGTACATTTCATAGGTACATTTCATATGGAGATTGTGTTGAACGGTTTAGATTGATTGTTTGAAATTTGATTACTAATATATTAGTCCATAGTACAAACCAATTTTCGTAATGCATTAATAATAATAATAATAATAATAATAATAATAATAATAATATAATAATAATAATAATAATAATTCTAATATCAATAATAATAATAATAATAATTTGAATTTGGCACTAGAGTTAGATGGCCTTAGTTCTCAGTAGAGAGGTGGCCACAAAAAATCAAAGAGGACAATCATGCATGTGGTTGGCTAGCTGTGTGGGGAGTTTTTATGTGGTGCCAAATACTTGTACTACTTTTTATGCTGCCAAATCTCTAAGATCTTGAAAGAAAAATATTTAATACTCCAACACCTTATAAAATTTAATTACATGGAAAAGCATATCTGAATGATAGTTGCATTCTTTAACAAGAAAATTTTTATATGTGATGACAAAAGTGTTTATAACTTACATTATTAGAATTAAAAAAAATTTAAAAATGTATTCTTACTCATAATTTAAAATTCAGATATAAATAATTTATTTGTTAAGTGTCAACACATTAAAAAAAAAAGATACAAAATATATCTAAAAATAATTTTTCTTTCATTGTCAATAAATGTGTAGAATTTTTAAAAAATTTCTAATGGTTGGCATGAATAGGAAATAATTTGGCCTGAATAAGAAAGAGATGAGAGAATTTGTTATTTGGTGCAAATGAGAAAAAAGACAGGTGGCGACGTGTAAGGAGAGATGTGATAGAAGGGGCCAATGAAATTGAAATGGGAATGGTATTTGTGGAAAGTATGATACAGTCCATGAACTTTGGGTTTTGGAAACGTGTGTCATGCAAATTAAATTATTAATTAATTGTATGATTAAAGTTAACTTAGTTAGGTGTAATTCGGTGGATCCACCATGCAATGATTGGTAGTAAAATTCCATTCATTATTATCCAAAAATTGACTAATCTACTCAACGGTTCAGATAGATAAGGAGATGATACTTCTTTTTCTTATTGGGTTTATGTATGGATTTTGATTTTTCGGTGAGGTTATGGTATCTTGTAAAGTACATATTGATTCGTATTATATATTTATATTTTTGCTTTTTATAGCAAAGCTATATGGAAGTAGGAATAGATAACTGTTTATTTCTGAATTTTGAAAATTAAGTCTCTCATATTAAAATTAAGTCTAAACTTAATTATATGTATGTGGCTTTTTGTCTACTCCAGAATTTAACTTTAATTATACAGCTGAATCTTTTTTTTTTTTATGTTTAAACAATCAATTTGAACTGCTCTGGAGAGCTGGTTTTACTTTTTTTTTTTTAGATTTTGTTTTATTATTTTTAGATAGGTTGAAGATTAATGTGTTTGAATGGTCGAGAATTTTAAACTAGATGACTTCTACTTATTTTAAAAAATAGTACTGGAGCCTCTAATAAAAAAAAATTGGGAATGAGGGAATTGGTAAACTGTGTGTTTTGTGATCAATTGAAAACAAAATCATTTATTTCATCATTGTGAGATTATCAAATTATTTTGGATTAAATTTAATATTGCTAATCTTAAGGTGTTCAATTAGAGTCGGGATAAGTGGATGAATTATGAGAATGTAATTTATTGTCAAAAGTATATATAATCATATTTTCTCTCTTATGGGCCTAGTATAGAGTTTAGGGCCATGGGCCAAGCTGGTATATGGTTTAGCGAATAATGAGATATAACTTGTGCCCATTCAATAATATAAACACCATCTTCAACATTTGAAATATAATTGTTTAGATGTGTATTTATACTTAAAACTGTCGAATTAATGTTTCTAATATTGTAGTTTATACGGTTACCTTTGAAAATATATTTTATAATTAAACATATTTTACCTCAATATCTTGAACCACATTGACATGGGATTAATTAATATATTCTGAGATAACACAAATACGAACAAAGAATCCGAACCGGTCCTTTTCAAATGGAAACAAATTTTAAAATTATCTGCTCTTTATTAATTTGGTATGAGAATTTCTAAATTCGTTTTGATTCTTTTAATTAATTAGTCTGATTTTAAGAGAAATTACCAAAACCAGGACAACTGATAATTGCTATTTTTCAGGAGGAGGGATCAGATCACACCATTTTTTTGACATATTTCGACACCTACCATTTTCAAAGTCCAAATAGTCGATCCAAACCGTTCAATATGATGGATATATTAAAATGTGCTTGGAGATCAAATTTTACATTTTTTTGAATTTTTTTACTATTCTTTAAGATGGTTACAAAATTGTTGTTTTTAGACCATTGAAAAACAACGATTTTGTAACCATCTTAAAGAATAGTAAAAAAATTCACAAAAATTTAAAATTTGATCTCCAAGCACATTTTAATATGGTGACCATGTTAAACGGTTCGGATCGACTATTTGGATTTTGAAATCACAAAATTGACCTATAAAAAAA